>OY728163.1:1008351233-1009601233 GCA_963277665.1 Viscum album | reverse complement strand
GTCCATTTATTCTACTAAACATCATATGATTTCAATACTGGGAATTTATTATTGTTACAGAAATGAGGGTCTATAAAAGGGGTTAGTTCCACTTCAAGAAGGTAGAGGCACACATGTAGCAACCCAGAGTAGAGGATTGTGCAGAAAAAATATGGGTTGTGACTTGAGTGCATGTAGTCACATCTTGTACAAAAAATATATGGGAAACAGTTCCGAGTGTGGGAAGTAGTAGACACTCGAAAATGGGGTTGTGAAATACGGTTCGGTAATGACACCACATATTCCATTTTGATCTCTGTAGTGTGACATCTCATCAGGAACTATTATCCGAGAGGTGAAACAATGTGTATTGAGGTTGTAATTTCACACATTTTTTTCTATGAAATTTTTGTAATTCAAGTTTGGGTTATTACTTGGATTCTGTGTAATATCTAAATAATTGTGGATTTTCTCAGAGTTTCGCCATAGTTTTTTAAAAACCCTAAAAGGAGGTTTTTCCATGTTAATGACTTTTCCCCATTTATTATTTTACCATTTCTTTTATATTGGTGATTCGCACAATTTTTATAGTTGCAACGGATTTTAATTAGAAATGAATCCTCTTCCGACATAAAAAATCAGTCATCGATCCAAACTATTGACATCATTTATTTTCATTATGAATAATAACCTATATTTTTTATTCGATTTTCTCCGAATAACAACACCTAGGTGCTAGATGACATACACAGTTTATAAATTTCAACACAGACTCCCCTCTTCATCTGGCCAAAACCAATATGATCATTTCTTCGAGCACCTTCCAATCACAACAACACAACTTCAATCCTGAGATCCCCTTATGAATTCGGTTTCCTGAAATTTCAACTTGTAAAGAAAAATAAATTGAGAAAAAATGTTATCTTTATTATTAATCTTAGGCATTATTTCATTCTTTCATTGATTAGACTATCATATCTTTGAATCTGTTATTTCATTATTCATAAATCGATAGATTAATGTCCATAGATTAATTCTTATAATATAATTCAAGGTTTCAAAACACTAAAAACATAATATTCTTTGACTATGATGACTGGTAATAATTTAAAAACCACACTCAATGATAAATAATTTCATCTACTAAAATGCGTCAATGAGAAACAATAAATTAGGACAGTAAAAAATGAAAAACTGCTTTATCAGTTAGTGAATAGCCCCTTCTACAGTAGGGAATATGAGTATTAATTATCCCAGGTTTGGTCTCCACCTTCCTCATCAAATATTGAATCAGGATCCAATAAACATTTAAGCTTTATTTAGCTCTGAATATCATCCCAAGATTGATCAAAATATTAGAAAAATTTAACTTAATAATAAAACAATGATGAATTTTTAATTGAAATTCGATCTCACATTATTGTAAAATGGAAGTATTCCTTAACTGTAATTAAGGACCTATTTTGATCCTTCACTCTCATTTACCCTTCCAATATCCCAGTAGCTCGATCAGAATGGAGTGGTTGTCACTTAACAAATCTATGATGAGTTTTTGTATTTTTACTAAATATTGTAAAATACAGAATTAAAAAAATTAAGAAAAAACAATAAATAATTTTATTAATAAAATAATTATTACATTTCCCAATTAGAGACCCTGAATAATTTAGAATTCTCATTATAATACATAAATAAATGAATGGATCACTACCAAGTAACATTAGAAGAGTGAATGTTTTTCATGGTTCCCCTAAATTCACCATAATTAAAGAAATAGTATCTTAGAGAATAGAAATAACACTAAGAATGAGAGGGATATATGACACCATTCGAAAAATAATGAATTAAACATTGAGAAATTTTGGTTTTTTTAATAATTTACTTAGATATAGTATTTATAAAAACTTTATTTTGATCATTAGAAAAAATATAACTGTTGGAATTTTTAATAGACAATATGTGTTTATAAAATTTAAAATGGATTTAAAATGATAATTTATAAATATCATAGATGATTAAATTTAATGAAAATTTTTTAATAAAAAAAATTAAATTACAACGTAACATTGAGATTTTAATTGATTGAAAAAATTGTTCTATAAAAGTTATAGAAAAATATAATTAACATTCTTTTAATGGTGTAAATATTCCAATGGAAGTGATAATATATATATATATATATATTACATTGAATATTTTTTATATTTTTCCAATGTTTAGATTTTTTTACTAAAACTGGTTACTAAGTACCCGACAACTCCAAGGGTATCCCATGCACCCCTAAATAGGTGACACTAAGGCAAAGCCCTAAACATGTTGATGTATTGTTGTGCAATCTAACTTGAGCATAATGTCCCCTCATGTTATTCAACAGAGATGCCATGATTATGGACACATGGTTTCAGCTAGTGCATAGTGTGGGATGACCGGCTGATGAGAGGCCTTGATTAGGGATCCAATACAATTTTTTCTAGTGTAATTAAGGGGTATCAGCTATGTCTTAGCTTTTAATGGGCCCCAATTTTCTCTCATTTTTTATGTGGGATGTAATTTTCACTAGGCGATGCAATCTAAACCATATGATCAATACCAAACTCATCCGATATGTTCATTAATTTTCCCGATCACCCCTTCCTAAATTGTTCATATCTTTACACCTTTCAAACTAGTACATATTTTAACATCCAAGATGCCTCCTCCACCATTGATAACATCTTCAACAATCACTCACACAATGTCGACACTCCCCAATAGAATAATTAAAATACTTACCAACATCATCCCAATGTTTTATATTTTATTTTAAATATTCTCTCCCTAATATTTTGAATGATTTTTAATATAAATAAATAAATAAATATATTGATTGTCCATCCAAATAATCCAATCAATCAAGTTAATACAATCCTCATTAACACCATTTTTTTGAATATAATTAGGGTAATCTTTGAACCTCGTTCATATTTTCAAATGTTGTAACATTGAACAATATATATATATATTATTAATATGATTATAACAATTTTCCATGGGGGTTTAAAACCATCAAGTTATTTTTTATAAGGTTCATGGTTTTATCACCCAAATAGTAATCAAATTTTTCTATAAACATCTTTTACAGAGTGGGAACACCTGATCCCTATCTCTCACATTACCCATCCAAATTTCTTTATTCCCGTGATAGAACCGCATTTCTCATCCATTTTCTATCCAATCAATGAGGTCGTTTTTATTTTTATTTTATCAAATTATGTTTTATTTTTTTGTTTTGTATGGGTTATTTCATGGTTTGAAAATTTATGTGTATAAATAAATGTTTAAGTATGTTTATATTGTAACGCCCCGACCCCAGCTACCCAGAGTCGGTGCATTACTTCATAACATTGGCATGATCACAAGAAAGATCAAATCTCGAAAGACCGATTGGTTTAGTAGCCTTGGAAACACTAGATATATTCATAAAGTTTTACATTACATTTCAAAGTGAAAAACTACTACAACAACAAAGTCTTCATATCCACACTATTAACCCCTCATAATATCCCTGCAAGTCAATCATAATTTACTTCTTCACTACCTGGGAAAAATAAAACATAGAAAAGGGGTGAGCTCAAATGCCCAGTAAGGATAACAATATAGCGGAACATTCAAAATAAGCATAAACATTTAAGGCAATGAATTACTAAAACAAAAGCCTTTTAAACTCGAACTTCAACATAGTATGGAAAAAGTAAAATGAAATAATGCCATTTACTTGTTCACATGGATATTCTACTAATCGAATAATCACATGCAAAATCAATAACCACTTTCATAATTATGGAATGCATAATGCTAAACGTTAATTTCTTTGTCTAGGCCTCATCCCAAGACCTAGGGGTTACTTCTAACCAGAACCCAACCCGGAGTGCCTCTAATAACCGGACACCAACCCGGAGTGCCTCTAATAACCGGACACCAACCCGGAGGGCATACTTTTACCAGTCCCTAACCTGGAGGGCTTAATTTAACCATTCCCCAACCTGGAGGGCTTACTTTTACCAGTCCCCAACCTGTAGGGCTTACTTTTACCGGTCCCCAACCCGGAACATACTTGTTTAGCACATTCATCTGAAGAAAAGTTTGAAATATAACATAAACATTCGGATTAAAACTAGCATACGAAATGTCAATAGTTTCACCATAAACTATGAATGGTATAAAATAGCACATCCAAAGTCAAACATATCACAAAACCTTCAATACAATATATAAGTTTTGTATTATAATAAATCAACTTCAAATAAGCGTAAAATCCATTAAAGGATGTTTACATAGATGAAATCAAAACACTTTTCAGAGAAATATCTCTTTCTATTTTTAAAATCATTTAAGAGCCATATAAAATAAAACATTTTCTTGAAAATATTCTTGTAAGCTTGTAAGGAAAGCTTTGACGATTTTATAACGGCGGAAAATAACCGCACCCGCCGTATAAGTAAAAAAAACATTCTTATCTTAATTCTGTCGAAAAGGTAAAAAAGGACCTTGTTTTGAAAACGACGGAAAGATTTCTTTATAAACCTCTTACAAAAAGTCAAACAATGGTATAAATGAATTTAACCCATATTCTTGTAAATAATAAATATGTTTTGAAATACATTTCGAAGAAACATGGATGTGGATGATAAAGAAATCCCAGTAGATTATTACGTATAAACAACCTCGGATAATGAAGAGATTGTGAAATAACCCTTACCTTGTACTTTTCCTTGGTTGGGGTAGGTTAACCTCCTGTATAATGGTGAAATAATTGTTATTAAATTATACAAGAATCATATACATTAATATGATATCATATATGATCTTTTAATATTGATTTGATAATAATATCTTAGTATTAACGCCGTTTCGGGTGTTAACTTACTCATTTTCTTTTATATGTTTTGTTACATAAGTCATGTTTGTTGTATCTTATTCATATCCAGAATGATATCAAGTCCTTAAACATCATTTTTAAATCATTAAATGATAATTATACTTGAATGGATACGATGGAGAATGAATCTCATCGCGTTCGTGGAGACGGTAGTCCGTACGTACGCACGAACGCTACTTCCATTTAATTTTTATTTTAAAAGAATCGAATCCAAATGATACATAGGTATATTACTATTCCAGTATAATATAATATTTTATATATGTTACTTAAGTTCATTAACACCATCCTTTATACGTTCCATGTGTGGTATGAACGAGTCATATCATTTTAAGGGGGCGGTAGTCCGCACTTCCTCAAATGAAATTATCGTATGTATATAAAACATGAAACGAATAATGGTATGAAATAAAATGGAATTACAGAAGCTTATATATAAAATATATATCATTAATATCATATTTAATTACAGTTCCATCATAATGGCCACCATGAGAGGTGGTAAGATGTATTTGAACAATCATCGTTTCGTGAGGCGTTAGTTTGCCATCCACAGAAACATTATGTTCATCATCCATTAGATGGAGTTGTGTGTATGTGTAGTTTGAATACTTCTTATAACAACATCCTAGTATATTGAGGATACTGGTGTTGTTACAAAAGAAGGGAAATAAAAAGATTTTGGGGGTTGAAGAAGCAAAATAAATGAAAATAATTTAAGAGAAATCGTTACCTTTAATTTAGGTAACTCACTTTGGTTGGAACCAAAGGACTTCTTGAAATGATTTCTTCCTAAGGGGAAGCTTCAAGGAGGAGGAGAGGGATGTGGGGAGCTTATTTGGGCAGAGTTTGGACGAGCCAAGTGGCTTGAGAGGTGTGAGTAAATGAGAAGGAGGAGTGCCCTTTTATAAGAGGGGTGAGGGGCACCTTTGGAAAAGCTAGAAATATTAATTTATAATAAATTCATATTCGGTTTCCAAAGGCTCCAAAGTTGACTATTCAAAAGATGAGGTGGGGATAGGTCGAAAACAACTCATCCAATATAATTTAGACAGGTTTGGGTACTTATATTAACCTTATCTTTAAGTATTAACTCTAAGTTAATTAGTTTCACTTTTACAATGTCTCTTTGTATTTTTATATAATATGGTTAATAAACTTACTATATACATCCAAGCGACACCCAAGTGGTCCATTAATGATGAACCTATCATGATATAAGTCTCTTGGCCGAACCTTAGATTTTTAGGAATTTAATATCAATTAATAATATAATATTTGTTTTAAGAACTCTTTTATGTCAATTTTGACACTATTCAATAGTTGATTTTTGTGAAACTCATAACAGATTGATTACTTAGAAAAAAGTCAATTAAATCAATCCTAATATATCATATTATCCTAGAAAATTAGTGTAATTCATTAAAAGTTTCATATTATATTTATTTGGGTATTTATAATATCAATTATGTTAATTTTTTACTATTTTAGTAATTACTGCATCATCATTGTGTCATACATAAAATAAATTATTTAATGTCTAAAAATTATAAATAAAACAACATTATGTAGGAAATCGTTTTAGCTTTCTAATGAATATTTATAATCGAAAATCCAACATGTATAACCCTATGTAAAAATTGTTCTTCTAAAAGATGTAAGCTTATGCCATTTTTATTTTTATTTTAACTTTATTAATATAATGTGTCCCTACCACATACAAGTGGCTCCAAGGGGTCCCCAAATTGACCCAAGGATGCCCATGGTCGGGTATGTGTCCACCAATAAGGTTAGGACACGTTTTAGGGTAATTTTGTATTATTATAATATTATTTTTTTAACCCTTATTTACCGGATTTACCCTTTAACCATGGTAAATAAAATATTTACCGCAGTAATTATTCAAAATGTCTAAAAATAAAAGTTACCTATTTACACATTTTGAACATCCTGATTCCAAATATGGAATTCATTTTCCTAAATTCAAAACACAGAAGTGGCAGAAATTAATTTAAAATTAATTCCCGCTGTCAAAACAAAAAGCGTGTTTTTAAGAGATAATAACTATCAAAAGATTGACACTCATTTATGTTCGGTTTAATTGTAAAATTATGTCCAATGACCAACATTATATTAAATGGTAAAAATATATTCTAAATATACTTTAAAACCACTCAAATTCATAGTTTATCACTATTAATTATTTTGATTAAAAAAGTTGTTTTTAATTAAAATTTAGTAATTTTCACTATTCATCAAAATATGAAAGTTATCCGAAATGTACCAAAATTTCAACTTAGGCTAAATTCGATATTCCGAATCCAAAAATGAAGTCCATTTTCAAATAAAAAATATATATAATTTCAAAAAGTAGGTATTACTATTCATAACAGCTAGTTTGATTAGTTATGGTGTGTTAGAACTCGGTGTTGCGTACAACACACGCTATCACATTATTCAAAGAGAAGCGTACCGTAGAATCTTGGGATGTTTCATTTTAAATTTTTGATGTCCCCATTTAGTCAAAAGTTTAAAATATAGTATTTAAAAAGGGTTCACTATTAAAGTTGATAAAAGTGCAATACTGAAAATGAATTTGTTCTTGCATTATATCTAAGAAACTCATAATATGGATTCTAAAATTATAAGGATTATATAAACATTAAAATTTATCTAATACTATTCATAACCTCTTTTGAACGGCTTTTTTGGTAAGTCATGGTGTGCTTGAACTTGGTGTTGCATGTAGTGAAAGTTATTGAATTATTTTGAAGAAGTAACACACTATGAAATCTTGGGGTGTTACATTTTCCCCTTCTTCAATAAATTGCGTCCTCGCAATTTGAAATTGTTCTACGAAAATAAAAGGTTGAAAATAGAAAATATATTTGTGGGAAAACCCACATCGGAAATTGGGTTACTAAAATTTAGTCTTATTATGAGGAAAAGAGAAATGAAAGGGTCACCACCAAATTATGATCTCGATTAGGAGAACATTGGTGGCAATTTGAGACATATAATTGGAGGAAAAACGTAAATATTTATAGGTAGTGATTGAGGTCATCAATCACAAACAAGTATAAAATTGAGGTCCTTAAATTCATCAATATATGATGATTTGAAATACCATCGGTTCAACAAAACATAGGGTATTAGGATAACACATTTTTGACGTATCAAAATATCTTAGTTGAAATCCCACATCGAAAAATGAATTAATGAGCCCTCTATTTAAAATAAAGAGTCGAAAGTATGAAGATTACCGAAAATAACACATACTAGGGTTCCATGTAGTAAAATATGGATATGGAAGAAAAATATAACCATCAATTATCTGATGGAGAGTGGTAGAGAACATGGCTATGAAAAGGCCAACAATCCCAAAGCCATGAATTAGTGATGATTTAAGGTACCATCTAGGACAACATTTTTGTTCTAAGTTCCTTTTATTAATGTTGAGGAATTTATTTATGAGATTGGATAAGATCATAAGGAGATATACTTACTTTATAATTAGAGTTTTCTCCATTAATAAATTTCTACCACAAACTCATCTTTCACTCTAAAAGATAATAGAATGTAATTTTTTTTTCTATTTATACTATTCGTACAGGGTTCCAAAATAAATGAATTTATAATTCATCTACCAGATCTTTTAAAAAAAACTACATTATTTAATCCAGGACATCTCGTGGGCCAGTGGTAGGTGTTACACCCTTGTCGCCCTTCGGTTGCGGGTTGAAGTCTCGCAGCCTTGCCGGACACGACGAGTTGTCGCCCGACCTCCGGGTTGTCCTTTTTATGGAAATCCAAAATAATCCAAACTAGAACTATCCAAAATACTTCTGTCCAAACTCACAGTCCAACATTTATAAGGAAGGTAAACATAATGTAGATCCTTTTTACCCTGTAATAGCATGTGAATACCTTCATTATGTATTCTTTTACTGACACATCCTGAATTACCATATTCCTTATTGATTACATTCATTCTCCCTTATTCCATATAGAATGCTGGATATACTTCATCAATCAAAAAAAATGTTTTAAACCCCAACAATGATGGAATATACAAATCATTAATCAGTTCCATGGTATTCAAGAATATCCAATATAATTTATCCAAAACAATCATGTATTATTCCAAAATCACTACCTCGGTATCAGAACTATATTATGGTTTATCATTTTCTCAACCATATATTTTCCAAAAATTTATCCTGCTATTGAGTCACTTTTCTTTGTTCCACAAAATCTCAAGTTCTTAATGAAATAGTACTGCAGTACAATCCTTACATACTCCATAATTATTATAACAAGTACATTGTTGATACAACACTCAATTGACATAATCAACATAAGAACTCTAATCATTCCTCTTCATCTGTGGTAGTATCATAACATGGTTATTATCCAATAGCATCATTTGCGTCATAGTCTGATGACTGGGACATAGGTTCGCGTAGTGTCCAAACTCCTTGCAAATGAAGCATTGTACATTTGAAACCATTTTCTTACCCTTGCAGTCACGTACTTTGTGCCTTTTTCCTCCACACTTATAACAAACTCCCATTCCTTTCAGGCAAGTTCCAGGGTGTTTCTTTCCACAGTTACCACATATGGGAAAATTCTTCTTTTCCCTCTTCCCTTTATCCATCTTTCTCTCTTCCATCCTTTTCTTCTCTTTCTTCCCTTCAAATCCATAGGACTCAGTAAAATCTTTACTTATCTTATCAACACATGATATTATTTCTTCATATGATGATAATACATGGGAGACTATTTCTCTTATAAATTTTGGCTTAAGACCATGAAAGATATGATCCTTCTTTCTCTTTGGATCATGTGCATTGCTGGAGTTCTCATTCCTTCTACTGGGCGCCATTTCTAAACAATGGCATACACTAGATCAGTTTATGAATCAAAATACATAATCCCATACTTATAAAACACTTAACATAAATTGAACTATTTATGGATATAATCCATAATCATAAGAATGTTTTCTTTGAGGAAGTATATACTCATAATCTATTCAAAATGATTTGTAAAGAAAATGAGAGTTATCCTAAGCATATCCCCCGGGAGTGTCGTAACCAAGAGTGCATCAAGGCCCGTTGTCGTGCACCAGTTCCCGTTCGAGTCTAGCTCAAAGCGGTGTTTTCGGGATTTACCCCTAGGTACATCTGTGCCAGAGCCGCCTCTACCTGCTCGTATCCAGACAGGGATGTATTGCTTGGAAAACTCACAAAATCTCTACAATACCAAAATTCTAGGAAGTTTTTCTATACTAATCCTCAAAGTTCATCTTAGGTCTACGTGCTCTAATCAGAGTTTATCTAAATCTAGCTTCCAAGGTTTGTACTAAACTTCCTCTGATACCAACTGTAACGCCCCGACCCCAGCTACCCAGAGTCGGTGCATTACTTCATAACATTGGCATGATCACAAGAAAGATCAAATCTCGAAAGACCGATTGGTTTAGTAGCCTTGGAAACACTAGATATATTCATAAAGTTTTACATTACATTTCAAAGTGAAAAACTACTACAACAACAAAGTCTTCATATCCACACTATTAACCCCTCATAATATCCCTGCAAGTCAATCATAATTTACTTCTTCACTACCTGGGAAAAATAAAACATAGAAAAGGGGTGAGCTCAAATGCCCAGTAAGGATAACAATATAGCGGAACATTCAAAATAAGCATAAACATTTAAGGCAATGAATTACTAAAACAAAAGCCTTTTAAACTTGAACTTCAACATAGTATGGAAAAAGTAAAATGAAATAATGCCATTTACTTGTTCACATGGATATTCTACTAATCGAATAATCACATGCAAAATCAATAACCACTTTCATAATTATGGAATGCATAATGCTAAACGTTAATTTCTTTGTCTAGGCCTCATCCCAAGACCTAGGGGTTACTTCTAACCGGAACCCAACCCGGAGTGCCTCTAATAACCGGACACCAACCCGGAGTGCCTCTAATAACCGGACACCAACCCGGAGGGCATACTTTTACCAGTCCCTAACCTGGAGGGCTTAATTTAACCAGTCCCCAACCTGGAGGGCTTATTTTTACCAGTCCCCAACCTAGAGGGCTTACTTTTACCGGTCCCCAACCCGGAATATACTTGTTTAGCACATTCATCTGAAGAAAAGTTTGAAATATAACATAAACATTCGGATTAAAACTAGCATACGAAATGTCAATAGTTTCACCATAAACTATGAATGGTATAAAATAGCACATCCACAGTCAAACATATCACAAAACCTTCAATACAATATAGAAGTTTTGTATTATAATAAATCAACTTCAAATAAGTGTAAAATCCATTAAAGGATGTTGACATAGATGAAATCAAAACACTTTTCAGAGAAATATCTCTTTCTATTTTTGAAATCATTTAAGAGCCATATAAAATAAAACATTTTCTTGAAAATATTCTTGTAAGCTTGTAAGGAAAGCTTTGACGATTTTATAACGGCGGAAAATAACCGCACCCGCCGTATAAGTAAAAAAAACATTCTTATCTTAATTCTGTCGAAAAGGTAAAAAAGGACCTTGTTTTGAAAACGACGGAAAGATTTCTTTATAAACCTCTTACAAAAAGTCAAACAAGGGTATAAATGAATTTAACCCATATTCTTGTAAATAATAAATATGTTTTGAAATACATTTCGAAGAAACATGGATGTGGATGATAAAGAAATCCCAGTAGATTATTACGTATAAACAACCTCGGATAATGAAGAGATTGTGAAATAACCCTTACCTTGTACTTTTCCTTGGTTGGGGTAGGTTAACCTCCTGTATAATGGTGAAATAATTGTTATTAAATTATACAAGAATCATATACATTAATATGATATCATATATGATCTTTTAATATTGATTTGATATTAATATCTTAGTATTAACGCCGTTTCGGGTGTTAACTTACTCATTTTCTTTTATATGTTTTGTAACATAAGTCATGTTTGTTGTATCTTATTCATATCCAGAATGATATCAAGTCCTTAAACATCATTTTTAAATCATTAAATGATAATTATACTTGAATGGATACGATGGAGAATGAATCTCATCGCGTTCGTGGAGACGGTAGTCCGTACGTACGCACGAACGCTACTTCCATTTAATTTTTATTTTAAAAGAATCGAATCCAAATGATACATAGGTATATTACTATTCCAGTATAATATAATATTTTATATATGTTACTTAAGTTCATTAACACCATCCTTTATACATTCCATGTGTGGTATTAACGAGTCATATCATTTTAAGGGGGCGGTAGTCCGCACTTCCTCAAATGAAATTATCGTATGTATATACAACATGAAACGAATAATGGTATGAAATAAAATGGAATTACAGAAGCTTATATATAAAATATATATCATTAATATCATATTTAATTACAGTGCCATCATAATGGCCACCATGAGAGGTGGTAAGATGTATTTGAACAATCATCGTTTCGTGAGGCGTTAGTTTGCCATCCACAGAAACATTATGTTCATCATCCATTAGATGGAGTTGTGTGTATGTGTAGTTTGAATACTTCTTATAACAACATCCTAGTATATTGAGGATACTGGTGTTGTTACAAAAGAAGGGAAGTAAAAAGATTTTGGGGGTTGAAGAAGCAAAATAAATGAAAATAATTTAAGAGAAATCGTTACCTTTAATTTAGGTAACTCACTTTGGTTGGAACCAAAGGACTTCTTGAAATGATTTCTGCCTAAGGGGAAGCTTCATGGAGGAGGAGAGGGATGTGGGGAGCTTATTTGGGCAGAGTTTGGACGAGCCAAGTGGCTTGAGAGGTGTGAGTAAATGAGAAGGAGGAGTGCCCTTTTATAAGAGGGGTGAGGGGCACCTTTGGAAAAGCTAGAAATATTAATTTATAATAAATTCATATTCGGTTTCCAAAGGCTCCAAAGTTGACTATTCAAAGGCTGAGGTGGGGATAGGTCGAAAACAACTCATCCAATAGAATTTAGACAGGTTTGGGTACTTATATTAACCTTATCTTTAAGTATTAACTCTAAGTTAATTAGTTTCACTTTTACAATGTCTCTTTGTATTTTTATATAATATGGTTAATAAAGTTACTATATACATCCAAGAGACCCCCAAGTGGTCCATTAATGATGAACCTATCATGATATAAGTCTCTTGGCCGAACCTTAGATTTTTAGGAATTTAATATCAATTAATAATATAATATTTGTTTTAAGAACTCTTTTATGTCAATTTTGACACTATTCAATAGTTGATTTTTGTGAAACTCATAACAGATTGATTACTTCGAAAAAAGTCAATTAAATCAATCCTAATATATCATATTATCCTAGAAAATTAGTGTAATTCATTAAAAGTTTCATATTATATTTATTTGGGTATTTATAATATCAATTATGTTAATTTTTTACTATTTTAGTAATTACTGCATCATCATTGTGTCATACATAAAATAAATTATTTAATGTCTAAAAATTATAAATAAAAAATAATTATGTAGGAAATCTTTTTAGCTTTCTAATGAATATTTATAATCGAAAATCCAACATGTATAACCCTATGTAAAAATTGTTCTTCTAAAAGATGTAAGCTTATGCCATTTTTATTTTTATTTTAACTTTATTAATATAATGTGTCCCTACCACATACAAGTGGCTCCAAGGGGTCCCCAAATTGACCCAAGGATGCCCCTGGTCGGGTATGTGTCCACCAATAAGGTTAGGACACGTTTTAGTGTAATTTTGTATTATTATAATATTATTTTTTTAACCCTTATTTACCGGATTTACCCTTTAACCATGGTAAATAAAATATTTACCGCAGTAATTATTCAAAATGTCTAAAAATAAAAGTTACCTATTTACACATTTTGAACATCCTGATTCCAAATATGGAATTAATTTTCCTAAATTCAAAACACAGAAGTGGCAGAAATTAATTTAAAATTAATTCCCGCTGTCAAAACAAAAAGCGTGTTTTTAAGAGATAATAACTATCAAAAGATTGACACTCATTTATGTTCGGTTTAATTGTAAAATTATGTCCAATGACCAACATTATATTAAATGGTAAAAATATATTCTAAATATACTTTAAAACCACTCAAATTCATAATTTATCACTATTAATTATTTTGATTAAAAAAGTTGTTTTTAATTAAAATTTAGTAATTTTCACTATTCATCAAAATATGAAAGTTATCCGAAATGTACCAAAATTTCACCTTAGGCTAAATTCGATATTCCGAATCCAAAAATGAAGTCCATTTTCAAATATAAAATATATATAATTTCAAAAAGTAGGTATTACTATTCATAACAGCTAGTTTGATTAGTTATGGTGTGTTAGAACTCGGTGTTGCGTACAACACATGCTATCACATTATTCAAAGAGAAGCGTACCGTAGAATCTTGGGATGTTTCATTTTAAATTTTTGATGTCCCCATTTAGTCAAAAGTTTAAAATATAGTATTTAAAAAGGGTTCACTATTAAAGTTGATAAAAGTGCAATACTGAAAATGAATTTTTTCTTGCATTATATCTAAGAAACTCATAATATGGATTCTAAAATTATAAGGATTATATAAACATTAAAATTTATCTAATACTATTCATAACCTCTTTTGAACGGCTTGTTTGGTAAGTCATGGTGTGCTTGAACTTGGTATTGCATGTAGTGAAAGTTATTGAATTATTTTGAAGAAGTAACACACTATGAAATCTTGGGGTGTTACATATATTTTCAAATTATACAAAAAAGGTTTATTAATATTTCATTAATTTTATTTATATTATATTAATGAAAAAAAGTCTCTAATTTATTTTCAAACTATGATTTATAATCCTTATAATATGGAATCATCTATTTTTAATAAACTATATATATATTTGTATATTCATTTTAATGTATATATATATTGTTGAGAATTAATAGTTTATAGAAATACTAATTGATTTTAAACAAGTTCCCTCAATACAATAAAAAAATGTGTTTTGATATTGTTATCCTAAAATTGTTCCTTTTTACAAATAAAATGAGAAATGTTATTATTTTATTTGAACCATTTATTTTGAAATATGTTCTAAGTGATAAGAGCTATAATTTTATTTATGAATTATTTTTAAGTGCCCATGAATGCCATTAATAACATTATATATAACCATCATCTATAAAATCATAGATATTCCATGAATTTTTATTCAATAACTAATTTAATTTATGTAGCAATTATATTTATGTATTTTAATAAGAGTAGTTCTTTTTATGTATGGATGTTTCCTATTTGACTTTCTAATTTCATTAAAAATATGATTGTGTCATGCAATGAAATTGGTAATGTTAATATCTTCAATGAAAACAATTTATGTATGATTTTGAAATGATTTTTGGGTTATTAGTGAGAAATTCATGACCATTAAAATGTTTTATAAAATTTTGGCACATGTGTATTGGATGATTTAAAGTGATTTGATGAGTGAACCACTGAGCTATAGTGATCTTATCCCACATGTGATATAGCTAAGTGGCCTTACATATTTTCTTATACCCTACTGAGTATGATAATTAACACATAATATTATTATTTTCAAAAAAAATGTGAAATCCATCATATTTCATAAGAATTATAACTTTGAGATTATATGGTTTTCAAAATAATAAAAAATATTTAATGATATTAAGAAATTTTTTGAAAACCCATTTCAAAATATTGTTTTTATCAAATGATATATTTGATAAGAAATTCCAAATAAATTCATAATTTCTAAAGTAACATATTTTAATATGTTTTAAAACTCCTTAATGGATAAATTTATTGCTCACCCAAGGTTTAAATGTTTTTTTCACATGTTTAGTATAATTTATTTATAGTGTGTATTTCATATGAGGAGGCAGCATACACAAATAATTTTTTAACATAAGTTTTGGATTCATTGGTAATTTGTATTATATATTTAAAATTTTCCAAAACTAAGACCAAAAAGTTACGGGTATGATAAATGCTCTCAATATTTTTCATTTGTCTCTATAAAAACAATACAAATCTATTTATGTGAATAATATAGAAGTGTGGTTTTGGGGATTAATAGTGGGTATCAAGCTAATGGTCTAGATTGTTTTTGAAAATTAGAACATGAGTAATAATTTATGTAATACTCCTTAGTAAAATTTTGTTTCTTACTATTTTTAGACGGAAGGAAGAATATCATGAACAACTATTTTGTTGCTTCAAGATGAACTGCTTGAAAAGGTAATTTTAAAATCATGCTCAAGAAATTTTGAAACCTTTTTAATCCTTCATCTATCTTGTAAAGGAATTTACAATATATCTAATACAATTGGTATACTTCGATTCTTCTAAGGATCATGAGATTTCTATTGTTCCATTAGGTATACATAACTCCCATTATATGCACAAAAAAATATATTTTTGAGGGTGTTTTCAAATGTTTTACCTTATATGGTATGTTTTATTCTTTAGGGAACTTCCTAGAAGCTAAAAGAGAGGGTGACTTCCGCCCATCCAATCAGTGTCATGTTTTTTGTATCATTATATATGGAAGACTTAAAGATTTTGAAATACTAGAAGTTGAGACATTTTTTATTCTATAAGAATGGGGTCCATTCTGTTGTGTCAAACCTGTATACCCCACATACATCTATTTCACCATTCTATCAACACCAATATGAGTTTGACCCTATTCACTCGTGTTGTGTTTGTAAAAATGAAGTCAAAGAACTAGAGACTACAATGAGGACCAGTTTGAATGATTAAAATCTATTTATTCATGAGAATTGCCAACATTGGATATTCTGGTGAAGGTATGAATTAATTGTTGTCGTAAAATTTTAACAATTATCAATAATAAAAATTCTGTTTGTATATGAACAGAAAAGCTGAATGAAAAAAATATGGGTTGTGTATGTGAAAATGAATTGTGATTGAGAAATTCAATTAAGAGAGGATGAATGCAACATCCAAATCAATGTTGTATTTTTTTTATTTTTAATAAATGACATCAAATACATTATTCAAAATTTAAGAACAAAAAAATAATATTTTTTTTAATAAAAAACTAAATTCATTAAAAAGTTATAAATACCAACTAATTCATAAAGCTTGTTAAAAAACCTATAAAAGCATTTGGAGCACTATTGAGTAACACAAGAAGATTTAATGTGTTTCCTACAACCGCCGAATGAGATATAACTAAAAAATAATAGAATTTTGAATAAAAAACACTAAGAAATAGAGGGATGTATAACACCATTATTGAATGAAAGAATAAAACATTGTGACATTATAGGGGTATTTTTTTATTCCCTTAGACAAAGTATTTTTAATTTATTTTTTTATTTTGACCATTGGAAAAAATATAAACCTTTGAGTTTTTAATAGATGTTGGGTGTTTATGAAATTTAAAATGGATATAAAATGATAATTTCAAAATAATATAGATGATTAAATTGAATGAAAATGTTTCAATATAATGAAATTTAAAACATTTAATAAAACATAGATATTTTAATAGATTTTAAGAGCTGGTTCAATAAAAGTGGATTCAAATGATATTTAAATGGATTTTAAAGGAGTAAATAATCTAATAGAAGTGATAATATATATTAATTTTTTTATATTTTCCCCATTTTTAGAAAACTTTGTACTAAAAAACATACTAAATACCCCAAAACATCAAGGGAAGACCATGCACCACTTCATTGGTGGGCACTAAGGGCATGACCATGATGGTTTGAGGTATTGAAATGAAATCCATCTTGATCATTAGCTTATATCATGTTAGTCAGTCGAGAGCCCTCATATAGGTCCATTGGGTTTCAATATATGCAGAGTGTGGGTTGATAGCCTAGTGGGTGTATGCCCATAAGGCGTCTATTTCGTGTGTTCTAGTTTCCTTGAGGTGGAGGATCCACACCATGACTTAGAATGGGACCCTGGTTTTCTCTCTATTGTGATGTGGGAAAGAAGTTTCACCAGGGGTTTCATTCTGAACTATCTGATCAAGACCAGACTCTTTTAATACATTCATTCATTTTGAAGATCACTTCCTCCTCTACTATTCAAATTCTTCTCCCTCATCCTAACTAGTATATCTGGATACCACCAAGATTCATCCTCCGCTGTTGATGTCGTATTCAACCAGTACCCACCTGATGATGAGACTCTCAAGTAGCATAATTAAAATACTAACAATCTTAAAGTCATTGTTTGATATATTTATTTTATGTATTCTATCCCATGGATTTTGATGGATGTTTTATATAAATATAAATATAAATATATTTCTTACCCTTACAAATACTTTAAATAAAATAGTAAATCCAAGCCTAATAACAAACATTTTTTGATCTAAATTGGGCCAATATCTAAACACTTTTCATATTTTCAAGCACTGAAACATGGAACATCATATATATATATATTATATATAAATAAGGTGATTTGAAAAATTATCCATGTGGGTCCAAAAGCTGTAGATGATGTGTCAACAGGGTCAAAATATTATAACCCAAATAGAATTTTTTTATATACAATACATTTAGACATAGAGAAGACCCGTTCAAACTCTATAAAATCTCCCCTCCTTCAAATATATTTTTTCCCATGAAATAACCACCATTATCTTCCATTTTCAGATCAGGTAAAGGGATTTTTTTATATTTTTTTATCAAATTATGTTTTAATTTATGGTTTTGTACGGGTTAATTCGGGATTTGAAAATTTATATGTACATATAAATGTTTAATTATTTTTAAATTGTCAAATTTTATTATAAAAGTTTATTAATATTCAATTAATTTTATCTGGATTTTGTTTTAGGGAAACAAAGCCTCTAATGTTTTTGGAAACTATGATTTATAATCCTTTTATGTAATCCAAACATTAATTTTTTAATAAACTCTATATATTAATATATTGTTATATATAAAAATAATTTTTTGATAGTTAATGATTTATCTAATTACTCTATGATTTTAAATAAGTTATCTTAATAAAAAAACAAAATTTTGTTTTATTATTGTTTGAACTAAATTTTTTCTTATAACAAATAAAATGATAAAAGTAATTATTTGATGTATAATTTACCATGTTATGTGAACCATTTATTGTGCAGAAAGATGTAAATGATAAAATCTATCATTTTATATATGATTTTTAAAAGTTCATGATTGTTATTCATATCATTAGATATGAGAATCATCTAATATATCATTTAAATTCCATCCATTTCTATTCAAATATTAATTTAATTTGTTTAGAATTTATATATATGTATTTAATTAAGAAAAGATCTTTTTAATTATTGATTTCTATAATTTGATTTTCTAAATTCCTTGAAAATATTATTGCACCTAGTAATGAAATTGGTATGATTATGTTATTATCTGAAAATAATTTATGTTTTATTTTAAAAGGATTTTGGGAATTTTTGTGAGAGAGTTAGGAAAATTAAAATGTTTCATAAAATCATGAAAATTAGGTATTGGATGATTTAATTTGGTATGGGCAGTGAAACCATGACCTCTATAGGATGTTTTACCACATGTGATAAAACTAAATGGCCATATGTTTTGTCTTTTGGGCTGTTGAGTATCATTATTATTCTATAAAAAATAGTATTTTTTAAAAATAGAGAAATCTAAAGTAGTATTTAAAAATAATTGTTATTTGGAAATTATATTTGATTCAAAATAATATACACTTTTTAACTATATTTATAAAAATCATGGAAAAACATTTCTAAATATTGTTTTTATGAAATGATTTATTGGATAAATGTATTGTAAGAAATTTTTAGTTTTTAAATGGATGATTTTTAATATGTTTTAAACCCTCCTTATGTTGAAAATTAAATCATCTCCATATGTTAATTTTTTTTCATAGGTTTAGTAGAATATAATTGTGGGGGTGTATTTCATATGAGGAGGAAGAACACATGAAAACATTATTTTAACTTATTTTTGTATGGATTTTATAATTGGTAATGTATATGTATAATTTAAAAAAACCTATATTGAAAAAGGTATCAGTATTATAAATTCAATGTTTATTTTTCATTTTTCTTTATAAAAAAATACAATGTATTTTATGTGCTGAACATGGAAGAATAGTATTGGGGATTAACATATGTCTTCCTTTATGGTAGTTTTTATCATTGACAATTCCGCCCCTAGATATGTCAAAAGGGTAGACACATATGTGATCAATTGGTGGCTAGTCTCACAACCACCACACTAAAAGAGGTAGCTTATAAAAGCTGGATATCCGGGTTAATTTCCATCACCATTCTATATTATTATCATTTCTTTGGTATCTCAAAGGGTATTATTTATTATAAAATATCGTTTAATCACAATATTATTTTATTTTTAACAATGTGGATCCTATTTTACATAGAGTGATATACATTTATTTGATAGTTGTTTATTCCCCTCTTCACATAATGGGTTTTCTATAGTACATATTGTGTCAGTATTTTCTCCATTTTTTTGAAAATTATTTTTATCTCATTATTATCATTTTACTGATGTTTGAATCATTTTTGGTCCAAAAATTGGTTTCAAAGTGATATTTTTTTCCTGTTGATGTCCACTTTTTAAGAAATTAAAAATTCTCATTAATTTGAGTATGTTCTGTGATTGCGACTGAAATTTAAATTTCAAGTATGAAAAAATTTAATGCGATTATTAAATACACCATTGTGAAACATTTGAGATTCTAGACTCATGGCATGTTCACATGATAACAAAAATCAAGATAAAAAAATTCAACCAGAATAGTATTTAACTATTGAAAATATAGATACAAGCTGTATTTTAGAAGTATAATTGAACACTACCAAATGGGGAAATATCAACAAGTGTCCCATAATAGAAATAGAATTAAAGGAATGGAAATTATATTACAAACATCTATTTTTATTTTCTTGATGAGGTTATATCAATCATTGTGGAGAAAAAGAAGATTATGAAAATTTGAGATACTCTAAAGATGTTGATCGGTGTCAAGTCACCCCGCAAGAAAATCTTCATGAAGATAAAATTATACACTCATCAAATACAGAAGTAATCATTAGTGACTGACCACTTCAACATTGTCAATACTATGTTTTCTTATCTCACAATGTTGAGCTACAAAATTGGGGATGCTAAATATTCAAAGATTCCACTGGAATGTTTTTCAAATTCATATTATTAACCCATCATCAAACTCAACAATAATATCCTTATGGATATATTTCCATTCAAAAACATTGTAGTTGCAGTTCTTTATGAAGAAATATGAAACAATAACAAAGAGAAAAAATAGAAAATAATTCTCTAATAGAAGACTCTTTCAATATAGAGATGAAGGATGATAGAGTGTGGTTCAAGTGAGGGCCATATTCATCGAATGAACAAATCAATAATCATGAAGAAAATTGTCTCATGATATATTTTTTCAAATAAGGGGATGGTTATGAAGTACTATTGGAACACGAAGAGTGGTGAAAATAACTATCAAGGAAATGTGGAATGTACATATAGAAATGGAGACATACTAGTCAATGAAGAGACAATGACTACTAGAAGTGGATAACAACTAAAAAATGCAAAGATAAATAAATGACGCAGTGTGGATTATCATTGATCTCCTGGCGAAGGTCACACACTTCATACATGTGAGGGAGAACTTCTATATATAAGATTTATAAATCATTTATGTCAAGGAGGTGGTACATATTCATGAATATCCTCAGTCTATCGTTTCTGACATACATGATCTTCTCACATCATAGTTAAGGAAGGGGTTGGAGAAGGCCTTCTATACATAGGTACTTATGGGAATGGACTATCACCCATAGACCGATGTTAAGAGGGAGAATACAATTTAAGTGGAAGATAATACTCTACATAAATTCATTATCAAAATTGGGGGTCCCTAGGAGAATCACATTCCCCTATTTGATTATTTTTTAAGAATAGATTTCAAGTTACTTTTGATATAGATCCTTATGAAGCCTTATATGGTTAGATTTTTTGCACAGTTATTTCCTAGATAAAGGAAGGGGAAGTAGCTATGCTTGGGCCTCATCTCCATAAGGAGACTACAGAGTAGGTCCAAATGATCATAAAGAAAATATTGATAGACCACTCTAGATATTATTCTTATTCTAGAAGATGTCTATGACCTCTTGATTTTGAGGTTGGAGACGTGGTTTTCTTGAAATTATCTCCTAGTTTGGGGAATTTCTGAATTCTGAAATATCATAACATATCACAGAGATTCATTGGACACCTCATTTTTGTTAATTTAGTCGGACCAATTTATTTATAGCTGGAACTTATTTAGAGATACTACTCTATACTGGATTTCTTTCATGTATCGTAGATTCTTAATAATATCTAGATTTGACCCATGTCTTTTGGACAAGGAGGACTAATTAGATATGGAAGTTTCTTTCTAGGATTTTTTTGTGCATATTGTTGATCAGAGCATAAAGACACTCCTAGGTAGGTCCATTCCTCTTGTATGGGTGATATGGAAGCACGACAAGGTATATGATGAGACCTGGAAGTGGTATGATGATATATGATCTTAGTGGCCATAACTTTTTGCTGACAGTCCTTCATTACCTTTCAAATGTCAAATTGGGGAAGAGTTTCTATAAGGAGGTTCGATTGTAACAACCCACCTTTTGATGAAGGTACGTATCATTAGTTTATAATTTTGAATCCTTCCTTTAAAAAAGTTAATGGTATGATATGGCCAAGGGAAGGCCCAAGGAGCATCCAAATCTTGTTTGGAGCCCGGATCTCAAAAAACGTGTGGTGCATGCTTGGCCACATGGTTAATGGGAGCTGTATGACCCATGCCGCATGATTTGTTTAAACTGTTCACCTACAGTTAGCGAAACATAAAAGTCCCCACAATTTTTAACAACCATGTGGGCTTCGACACACAGCTATACGACCTGCTATAGATAGGGGATAAATCTATTTTTATGGTTCATGCATGGTTTGTAAACCTTTCATATAAACCATGCAAAATATAATTCTGGGAAAAAATTCCCGTTTCCCATATTTAATTTTAAAACCCATCATTCCTTCTCCTTTATTTCAATGGCCAAACTAGTGGATTTCTCTTCCTGTAGGTTTCTCAAGCCCTCTAATCGTGGATATCCTCTATCTCTTTCATCCAGTGACCAATCATCGATCTGTCAAAATAATCAGATAGCCCAATATATAGATAACCTCACACACTCTACCTTCCTCAGTTAATATCAAATTTTATTGTGATATTTAGATTCAAGATAATTTCCCCATTTTTAGGGCATTAGACTAATATATATATATATTCTAATCTTCTTAAAATATGTGGTCGATATCAATCAAGGATTCATCAATGGACCTATGTAATGTTTTAATGTATTTTTTCATTTTATTTTTCTCCATTTAATTTTTACTCTATCATGAAATAATCCAACCATTATTATACTTATATATTGGGTTGGATCCTTCATTTATAAATGACGATAGTGACTTGAAATAAATGAATTGGTTACTGTTTAAGTGTTTAGGCATCATACATAAACTATATAGACGTCTATAGGGGTGCCACATTAGAATTGGTCATTTTGAAAAAATGGATCAAAATTCATGGAACACAATTTAGATTTCTTCTTGACACTTAAATGAATTAGTACCTTTTTATAATGTGCATGTAATTTAAATTAAGATTTGTAATGGGTGTTTTGTCTCCCTTGACATGGAATTTCCCAAATGGGCATGTGAGTATTATACCATGATTCTTTGGCCTTGATACATTTTCATTGAAATGAATTTTTCAAGTTATGAAAATTTAATTCATTGGCTTGAGTTTTATTGGATCACAATTGAGTGTTTGTTTTCCTTGAAATGATTCCATGGTCTTAACTTATATATGATGGTTTAACCCATGCCTGTAGATTATGATTTAAAAAATTACCTATGTCAATTGAAATATTTTGAATGGAATTGAATATGGAAAGTAACATTAATGAGACGATTTGAATCATGTTATGAATAGAAAATGTGATCATGCTTTTGTCAATGTTTGATTTGGAATGCATAAAATGGTTTTGCCTTATGTTATGTATTATAAATGGTTAGGCTGCTACTATGTGAATTATATATATAAACCTATATGGATGGGAGGTATTTTAACCAATTATAGTTATATAAATAGTTGATGATAGAAAGGGCCTTAGTAGGACATGAAATCCCAAGCACCCCTTACATAAGTTCAAGCTCACTATCCCATGAGTAGAGATGATTAGCTCATACTATAGGGTTGGGGGCCTACTCAATACATCCTAGCATAACAATGAAATATATGTATATATATAGATATACATATATGTGGTGACATGATCAAACATACCATCCATGAGATGAAGGAAGGTAGACCTACCAGCTATCCTTTAAAATCCCGATCAAGAGGTTATTTATTTGCTTTTTCATTTATTTATTCAATTGTTTATACTTTCATATTGAATCTTTACAAGATCCTACTCAGTTTACACATAGAAACTATTGGTGGTGGTGTACTGAGATTTATCGAACACCATTCTCGGACAACCATTAGCACCCAAGAAGATTGATTGCCTCTATGTATGGATAGAGGCAAGCACCACTCTTTAGGTGGTTGACTCTTTCTTCTTAGTTAGATCCTATGGGTAGAGGTTCATGCATGCACTCGAGATGCTATAGGGAAGATGTTGGTTTTTTTCTCTTTTTTAATTTTTTAACATTCTTGTTGAATATTGAATGATTTCTTTTATACTATAATTCTATCAAAACATGTTTGTATCAGACACTACCTATGAGGATTTTGGTCATTATATTCAATTATCTTTTTCTTGTATTTCATGGTTATTTAGTTGATTATCATTTTTTTGTTTACTATATATTTCTATTGTATTACATTTCTAATACTATTTAGTATTTTTTTATGTGCTGCATTAGTCTATAATGGGGGTATAGTCTCCAATATGTACTATATATACACCCAAACATCACGTTGGCAACCACTAGAATATGGGGAGACACACCAGGGATCATGTAGCCAACTGAGCATAGGTCATGGGTTATGTGGAATCTAAGTACATGATGTAATATCCTAAAATGCATTAATATGAAATAATGTAATCCAATATCTACCCCTATTCCATTTAATTTCAATTTTTTGTCAACATTGATTCCAAATGATGAATTAGAGAGGATGGAGATTCCGTGAGAACCATATTCATTAACATTGTGGAGTTTTATGTTTATTATGGTTTGTACTAGACCATTCATTGGACATGCAGTGGCAGTGGTTAGTTGGTACATGGATAATCTTGGATGGGAGAATTGTAACACAATATATAAAATACTAAGATACATTAAGTAGATCTTAGATGCTACATTATTTTCGAGATGACTTAAGTTTATTATGAGAGGCTATAGTGATTCAGATTTTTCCAGATATTCTAACATATGAAAATGTACTACATGTTATGTTTTTAATATTTTAAGAGGATATGTGTATTATATTTTAATGTTATGATCATTTGTTCTTTTATCCATTATGGATATATAGTACATATCAGTTACACATGCTTACAAAGTGGCAATTTGGAAGTGAATGTTATTGGAGGTGCTCAGGCACAAACATGAGATGATTCCATTGTTTTGGGAAAGTCATAGAACCTTCCACATTAAATGAAATCTATCTTTCTAATCTAGGATTATGCACATTGAGGTAAAATATCACTTTGTTTAAGATATACGGTAGGAATGAAGCATGAAGATACAAAAAAATCATACAAAAAAAAAATATTGTAGATTTTCTGATGAAGGTGATTGACTATGATATGTTCAGATGGTGTATATTCTAGAGTAGTCTTGTAGAAATGTAAACATCATATTTATAAAATATAATGAATTTATAGAGATGCTATTGGTTATCAATAAAATATACAAGTGCGATATATATCAGTATTTTTTTTATTCTGGATAGTTACACAACCATGATTTTTGAAAGAGGTAGGTAAACTCATGTGATGGGTTGGTGTCTATCTCACCAACCACACCCATTAGAGGATTTGAATATTATAATATCCTCAAACCCTCACACATTGAACTTGTGATAAAAAAATATAATATTTACAGTTATGGATTTCATATCGATAAACATGACCCAATTTTATCCATTCAAAACATACAACACCAAAAGGAAATATTAGATCACCATATCTCTAAGGAAATTTTAGGTTTGGTGTTTTAGGGAATTAGAAAAAATCTAACATAAAAATACCCATGTGTTCAAGTGATCATTTTTTTATTAAACCATGATTTTCTTATTCCACATTACTTATTCATCATCACCCACATCAATGATTAGTAGAAATAATTCATTTCAGGTCATTATTAACATCCAAGGAAAATTGAAATCATAAAAAGAGTGAGCACAAATTCCCAATAAGTGTAAAGATAAAAATTAAAAATTGAATTTCATCAGTGAGAATAAAATGAACATAAATGTATTATAATAACATCAAAGTACATGAGAATAACATAACAGATTTCATCCCCATAAAAACTAAGATCATTAATCATGTTACATGGAATAAGGCATTATCAAAGGAAAAAGTCATGAGAATCATTAATTTGATGTCAATATTTATCAAAGGAAACATTAAAAACTTATATTATTTATAGAAAAAAATGGTTGGTATCATGGAATGAAATATTCATAACTCAAGTTAGAAATAATAGAAGCATAGTTAAATCTATTGGAGAAACCTCTCTGATTACACTCCTAGAAAACAAGGCCAAACACATGGTTTTCAAAAACCAATCGCTATAGTGTTTGGTTCAGAACCTATCACCATTTTTTTTTGGTAAACTATGGAAATAAATTTCACGGGGGAAATATCTTTTCAAGGGAATTCTATGGGAAAACCTATACCCGTGGATCTCAAAAAAATGTGTGTATAGGTCACCGCAGTACACATATTTTTTGTAAACCATGGTAATAGGTTTCGTGGGGTGGGGATTGTTTTGTGGGAAGTCCATAGGAAAACCTATACACATGTTTTGACAAAACCATGGGTATATGTAATATATTGGGAAACCTATACCAAAAGTTTGACCAAACAGTGTGTATAGGTTGGACGGTTATATTTTTATAATAATAACAGTAACAATAAATAATTTAATCGATATAATTTATTTATATACATATGTATATATTTTTGAATATAGGAATATAAAATGTGTTGTGCGATAGTGGTAAAGTCATTTGATTATATGTAGAGGGAACTGGGATCAAATCCTAGCAGTGGGTTTTCTTAATAAATAAACTATATCTATGGTTTGACCAAACATTGGGTCTAGGTTGGCCCATTATTACTCATAATAAAAATAACAATAATAAATAATTTAATATATATATATATATATATTGGAATCTAATAGCACAAAATGTGTTGAAGAATATTGGTAATTTCATTGGAGTATTGGTGGAAGGTCATGAGATTAATTTCCAACGGTGAGATTTCTTTATTAAAGAACCTATAATTATGGTTTGAACAAACTGTAGGTACAGGATGGCCCATTAATTTTTCATAACAATAAAAAGAACAAAAAATCATTTAATATAACTATATTTATATTAATATAGATATAAATATATATATATATTTTATTATATGAACAAAAAATGTGTTGTTGGATTGTGGAAAAGTAATTGGAGAATTTGTGGAAGGTATTGGGATAAATTAAAATTTTTGTGGTTAAATATGGGGCCTATATCCATAGTTTGAACAAATCCTAGGTATAGGTATTTCTGTTGAAATTTTCTACACCAAAATTCTGAGAACTGTGGGTATAAGTGGTCTATAACAATGGTTTTTTCAAACCATGGGTATAAGCATATCCCGTTTACTTAACAACCCAAAATTCATAAAAATTTGGGTAGAGCCTATACCCGCAGTTTTCTGGTGTATCCCCACAATTTATAACCATGGGTATATGTAAAGATTCTAGTAGTTCCAACACCCTCCTTATTTATTTTAAATACAAGGAACATTACCCATTACTTCATAGATGTATATCACACTCACTCAACATATAAGAAGTATCATGATCACCCTTCATATAAGATTTATAATAGTCACCTGTCACCACACATAATACCCATGTACTTTACTTGAATATTAAAAATATATTCTTTTATTTTACTCAAAAATCTTTTAACAATAAATTTCAATCCTTTAATACTTAATTTACCCATGGAAATGAAATAGGCATCATAAAAATAAATTTAAAACAATAATCATAATCCATCCCAAGGCAGAATATAAGTGGTATATTAATATCATATTCTATTGAATAACAATAATCATTAATGGATGTATACATATATTAATATACATTTAACATACTATTTATGTTTTTTTGAAAACTAGTGAATATTCGATTTTCTTTTTATGATTTTAAAAACTAAAAATTCACAAAATTTTAAGAATACGATTTTTTTAAAATAATTTTGAAAAAATATTATAGATTTTTCAATGAAAATAATGGTCACGATGATGTCAAATTCGATTGATTTTATAAATGTTAAATATAAATTTTCTTTTCATACTCTTGTAATGATAGTCAAAAGTGTCCCTCCAGAAAAACATTAAGAAATATACATGTCAAAAACTTTTAAAAGAAGTTTATAGATCTTATAAAATAACTTTATAAAATAATTTATTTTTATAAAATAAAATTCCTAAAATAAGATAATGAACATAGCGGAAGATTTTGTTTAAAGGTATTTAAAACCATTAAAGAATTTTTTTAAGAAAACCATTTTTTACAGTTTAAAACCAATAAACCATTAAGATAATGAATGTAAGAGGAAACATAAAATTAAATAAGTATAAACATATTCATGATATTATATTTCAAGATTCTGTATATACACTATATAAATAAATTTAGGCACATCATTCAAGACATGTCTCAAATGAGGATGTTTCAGAAGAGAAACCATTCTAATTGGGATAATGTTTGAATTAAAAACCCATTCAATGAAGGAAAATAAAATTATTATGTAAAACCCATAATTTAAATGAAATTTAATGTTAAAACCCATTAATGTGGAATTAATTTCAACATATAAAATAACTAATTGTGTATAACATAAATTATGTCTCAAATAATTGATATTGGGACAATGAAAACCACTGTAACTTTTATAAAATTTGAATCAATATATCTTTAAATATAGAACATAAACGGAACATTAAATATCATGATAAATGATTTATTCATGGTATAATATATTAATAGGAAAAATATACACGTTATAATAGGAAGTATGTGTAATATACAAGACACGTATTAAAGAGACAATATTGAGACAAATAATCCTCACTAAGATCGTATCATTGAAGTTAGAATTTAATCAACAAATTTATTTTTTAAAAATCATAAAATAAGAAAAAATATTAAATAAAAATTAATACTATCATATGTATTTTAACACATAATAATTTCAGAACATATTCAAAAAAGTAGAAGTATAACCCAATGAATGAAATTTGAATTAAGAAACCCCTTACCTCGAGTCCTAACTAGATATGTATTTCATTTAAGTAATGTATAATAAACATATATTATTTAATTATTTAAGAACCTTTTTTATGATTATTATATTATTATTAAACCATTTATTTCAATGAAATATTTAATTACATAATCGTTTATGTCCATGTCGGGTGTTTTGAGAATGTTCAGCTCATAATTATAAGAAGACTTTGATATGATGACATTAATAAAATAGGTCATTATTATATTATATATATAATAATAATAATGACATAATTAAATTTTTATAAATTATATACAATTTTATAACCAACCATGAAATGCATACCTGAAAAATTAATCACATCTGTTCATAAAGGTGGTAATCCCGACGTACATATGAACGATGTCACCATTTTCCAATGGATGAAAGGGTAAGAAAATAGATGATATATTATCCTTATATAATTATAATTATTTCAATAACATAAAATATATATATTAAATCCATAATAATTAATAACTAATAGATTTAGTGATAGATAATGAAATACATCATTTCATGAAGGTAATATCCCTTATGTATGCACAAATGATGTTTTCATTCCCCATTTGATTGAAAAGGAAATGAAAAAGGGTTCCAAACAAATCATATAAACATTACATAATATTGTAGATTTTTATTTTATTATATCATCATGGTTTAAGAAGATTTTATGGAGGTAATATATGATGTAAAATGAAAACACTCAATTATGATTTTTACCTCTTCTTTGGAAGACTATCTTTGAATTAAAAATTCAGTATTCTAGGTTGTATTTTTTTATGAGGAAAGATCCTCTATGTCATGTAAAGGACGGCTGTGAAGAATTTTTTAGGTAATCAGTATGAAAGAGTGCTCAAAATGTGTGAGGAGAAGAGGAGGAGAGATGTTATTTTATAAGAGAGGATAGGGGAACCATTAGAATTATTTAATGTAATAAATTAATATAAATTTATTTTCATGTTTGTGTGGCTATAAATTTATATAATTAAAATATACGATATATATAAATTTATAAAATCTCATAAAAAATTTGAAACAAGTTTATGCGGTTTAGTTATTCATCATCTCTTAGTTTGGACCTCCCTTCAAACCTTTTAACGATTACAATGATAATAATAATTTTAATTCTTTTAGGGAAATGAAAGTTGCAATAAAATTAAAAGTTGAAAATAAGTAGAAAATGTTTTATATTATTTATCATATCCCATTTAATAGTTCAATTATAAAATTTTAATTAATTTTATATCATTTAATAAAATATTATTTAACATAAGATACCATTCAAGTAATTTTTTGGGACTATTCACATAATATGACTTTAACGACATCAATAAAAGTATGGAATTTTAATATAAATTATTTATCCATAAAGTTTAAATTACAACTAACAATTAATTTCATGTAAAACCATATATAATTTAAAAAAAAAATACTTTTCATATTTTAAAAATCATTTAATTGTATTTTTATACTGTTTCACAAACACTGTGTCAGTGTTGTGTAAGAATTAAGGTTACCATTCCACCAATAAATATTAAATATAAATTAACATCATAAAAATAAATAAATAAAGCTAAAGAAACTTTTATATTCATTTATAACATCTTCTAATCCCTCTGGGAACATATATGATAAATTAAAAGGAAGAGAGTCACATTCTGGAATTTTCATTCACTTTATATATTATAAAGTTATTTATCAATGAAAAATGAAAAAATAATGACATATATTAAAATAAATGTAGGTTTTAGTGAAAATGAACTTATATTTTTTAAAATTTATGTTTTAGATATATTATAAAATCGTAATCACATTGTTTTAAACATTTATTACCTTATTTACCCTTACTAAAGTGTCATATTTTTACCACAATTAATATTCATTATGATGAAATTTAATATTTACATATTTAAAAAAATATGAATATCCTTGTTAAAAATATTTAATCCATTTAAAAATATTCAATTTATGATCTAAAAGAAATAAATTCTAATATAAATGTGTAAAGTTCAATAAAAATTAGTTTTTAAAAAAATGTGTTTTTAGGCCCAAAAAAGAACTTATACCAAAATAAATTATCAATATGATTCCTATATAATTAGTGATATTATTTAAAACTAGTTAATAATTATTTTTATTCTATATAAATTTATAATCATAATTCCACTTTTCAATAAAATGAAATGGATGTTTTACAAAAACAACATTTTTTGTTATTTACTAAAAAATCAAAATTTTCAGAAAATACAAAGTATTTACCCTAAAATAATTTTGGTATGTTGATTTCAAAAATTTAATCCTATTTATAAAAATAAAATTTCTCAATGTGGATGAAACTAATTATAGTAATATTTAAAAAATAATGTAAACCATTTTTCTATTAATTTTTTTTTCTAGAAAAAATTGGATTTATTGAAAATTGAATGCATTTAAATTAATCAATAAAGTACATAAAAACAATATTAATATTTTTCGTAATGTTTTTATTATTATTCATTCCTCCAGTTGGACATCTAGTCTAGGATGATCCCATTAATATAATAATATTTTTATATTATATCATAATTATCTTAAAGCTTGGCGTTGAGTGTTAATAAAGTTATTACCCATAGTATTGTTTTAAAAATAAGGATATTATATTCTCTAACCTTTAATTTATTTCATCCCCACAATATTATCTTGATCTTGGTAATCAAGGGTTTAAAATTTGATAATAAAGTGTTTGAAAAATTACATCATATAAAAGAATAATTTTTTTTTAAAAAAAAGATGCAAAGTGGAAATATGTAGGTAATCTGCAATAAAACATAACTAGGCATCCATGTTGTACAAAATTAGTTGGATGAGAAAATATAGATAAGGAAGAAAAATGTATTGTCCAAATAATGAAAGAGAGTGATATAGAACATTGATAATGAGAAAGTGAATGATCATAAAGAAGTCAATGACTAAAAAACCTTAAAAAAAATAGGTGTAAAAAAGAACATTAATCCATAAAAATGAAGGTAAGAAGATAACATATATATTTCAAGATACATTTACTAGAGTTGAGTAATCCCTTTACCATATAGACTAAGAACCTAATTAAATGCAATTTCATTATTTGCATCAAATTAATAAATGAAATTTCATCCTTTGGTATAATATTTCAATCATTTTCTACCAATTTCTCATTATTTACTCAAAATGATGAGTATGAATATTTATTGCCCGAAGCACTATAATTAACATTTTATTGACCAGGATGTATATAAAAGGATGAAAAACTATTATTCCTTTATTTATAAAAATAATTCAAAATGTTTTAAATATTATATTAATCCCTAAAATTCAAAAATAATGCAAAACGTTCAACATGGATCGATATATAAATAAATAACTCTATATCCCAATTTACCCCATCAACATTAAAAATAATGACTGTTTTTTCCTGAAATTTCGTCTCATACCTTGCAACATACATTTGAATAATGTGATACCATTATTCTGAAATAATCTATCATTTTAAAACTAAGGGTTTAATATACCTCAAACCAAAAAAACAACTTCTAAAATATCACTGATCACCTCAAAATCCCATCAAGGAAAACAAAAAATGGGTGTGTATGCCTTTAAACTTGTGATGAACCATAAACTTATAAACACATGATGGTATTGAAAAATCTTAAGTAAAACTCACATGAAAATATAATAATATCTAAAGTTATCTAAACAATATTATGCTATTAAATATAACATCACCAAACCCACACTATTGCATATGGTGATAAAAAACATAATCTCTACATTTCTATCATTAATTATAATAAATGTGGACCAATTTTTGATCTCAAAAACATAAAACATAAAAATAAAATATTATATCACCTACATCACTAATGTCCTTTTAGGTTTAGAGTTTTAGGAACTCTTACAAAACAATTCCCATTTATTTAAGTTATCGACTTTCCTACTAAAACCAGATTTCATTATTCCACATTATGTCATTGTCATCACCCAGATGAAATCATTCAAGAAATAATTCATTAGACATCAGTCTTTATATCTAGGGTAAATGGAAGATGTAAGAAGGGTGAGATCAAATTCCCAGTAAGGGTAATCATAAGCATTAACAACTTAACATCCTTCGAGATTATAAGATGAGCATAAAGGTATGATAATATAATCAGAGAATATGATAATAACATAGGATAATATATCCCCCATCATAAAATATATTATATCTTTTATAAGGAATAATTATTTATCAAAACCAAGAATCATTAGAGTCAATAATCATGAGCCATGTGGTGTCAATCTTAGTCAATGGAACCATTAAAAACTCTTATAAATCATAGAGAAACCAAGACAGTGTCTTGGAAAATTATCTCCATTAATCATGTTCACTCTTGTGAAAAGTAACATAAGCCAAGTTAAATCCCAATGATAAACCTACCTGGTCAACTACCTCATTCTTTATTTTCAAGAAAATGAACATTACCTAATGCATTAAAGTGATACCTCAGGCTCACCTGTCATAAATGTTGTATCATGATCACTCATCATATAAGTTTTATTAGTATCAACATTTAAAATAAATAATATACAAGTACCATACATGAATATGACACATCAATTATTTCATTTTCATTAACACTATTTCAAAAGTTTATTTCACTACTTTATAACATGATTTACCCTTGGAAATGAAATATGTTTAATGAAAATCCATTTAAAATAATCATTGTAACAAATCTTGAGAAATAAGATGTATGTTATCATAATATCATATAATATGTGTTGTATAATAATCAGAAAATTATGTCTATATAAAAGAAGTATTTAAAAGAGAATTTAAAATATTTCTTTGAAAACAAGTGAAAATACAGTTTTCTTTCACAAACATTAAAAACTATAAACTAACAAAATATTGAGAAAATCATTTTATTTTAAAATTAATATAGAAACATGTAAATTAAGTTTCAATGGATATAATGGTCCTAACTGTGTAAAATTACATTCATGTTGTAATCATTAAAAATAAAAATTCTTTTTAATCATTTGCAATGAAAGTGATAAGTGACCAGTGTGGAATAATTAAGAACATTTCTTGTTAAACCATTGAAAATAAGGTTAAAGATCATGGAAAATAAATTTAGGAAATAATGTATGTTTATAAAATAACATTATTGAAATAATATAGAGAAAATTAATGATTTTTTTGGTTAAAATTATCTAAAATATTTAAGGAAACATTTTTAAAGAAAAACCATTTACAAACTTTTAAAATAAATAACCATATAAAAGAAAGAACATAAGAAGAAATATAAAATTCCATGTCTATAAAAAGATTCATGGTTTTTTATTTCAAGAGTCGGTATATACACCATACAATTATATATTGGTTCTTCATTCAAAACATGTCTCAAAGTAGGATGTTTGAGATAAGAAAAATTTGTAACATAGGTAATGATTTGTTGAAAAAAACAATGAATGAAGGGAAATAACATGATTTTGTAAAACCCATAATTTAATGGAAACCACATGTTCAAAAAACTCATGGGGAATTAATTACACTATATAAAATAAATCATAGTTTATAACATGAATTATGTCTCAAAGAATTAAAATTGAGACCATTGAAGTCCTTAAACTTTTATAAAATTTGATCAATATCTCATTAAAGAGAGAATCTCATAGGAACCTTAAACAAAATTATCACATATTCATTCATGATATAATATATCAATAGGTATTATATACACCTTATAAGCGGAATTAGGTCCATAATACATGATAAGTCTCAAAGAAACAATATTGAGACGAACAATCCTTACAAAGACCGTATCATTGAATGTTAGAATTTAATTAATGAAGTGAATATTCTTAACAATTATAAACACACAAAAAATTATAAATAAAAAATAATATAATCAAAGGTTATTTTACACATAATATTGTGTTCATATATTCAATTTAGTGTATGTATACCCCATTGAATGAAAATTAAGTTTAGCACACCCTTACCTCGAGTCTCAACATGCTATTTTTGTACCTTAAATCATTTATAGAATACTTATATTAATTATTTAATTGACTAATAAAATATTATAGGTTTATAAATTATCATTATACTATTTATTTTAGTGAAATATCTCATTAATTAATTAGTTATGTCCACATAAAGTGTTTTGAGAACATTCTATTCATTATTGAAAAATGAAGTTTTTATATTGACCATGGATATACAGATCATTATTAAATAATATACATTATAATAACCATGAATTTATTATTAATTTTATATGTTAAATAAACTTTTATAACTATCAATGAAATGAATTATGGAAAAATAAATCACATTGATTCATGGAGGGGGTAATCCACAGATACACGCGAACAATGTTACCATTTTCCAACTTATGAAAGGGTAAGAAAATAAATTTTATATTATATTTGCCTAATGATATTTAGTTAATGAATATAATATAAATAAATTAAATATATCATTATAAACATATATTATTGGTGGCGATGAAAAAAATACATCGCATCATGGAGGTGTTAGTCCACTTGTACAGATGAATGATGTTTTCATTCCCCATTTGATGGAAAAAGAGATGAAAATGGGTTGTAACATAATCATAATAATTTTTTTATATTTCAAAAACTTTTTTTATAATAATGGTTTAAGAATATTTTAATTTGCTAAAATATTAAGTAAAATGAAAACTCTCAAATAAGAGTTATACAACTTCTTTAGAAAAATAACATTAGCTTACATATTAAACCTTATAGGATGGTATGTAGCTGATACCACAAACTCTAGGTAATTTAAAGGATTTTTTAAGGTATATGGGTAGGTATTGGAAAATATAGAGTGCTCAAAATGTTTGATATAAAAGATGAGGTGTACATATGTAATACAAGAGAGGAAAACCCTTGAATTTACATAGACTATTAAATTAATATAAATTATTTTTCATGTTAATATGGATGAAAATTGATATATTAAAAAACATGGATGATTAAAAGTTTAAATAATCTCATTGGATAAATTTATACAATTTTATTTGATTTTTTAAACATTTATATCTTAGTTTTAACATATTGTTAACCTTTTTAACGATTACCATAATAACAATGTTTTTATACTCATTAAGGCTCAAAAAAGATATAATAGAAGGAAAAGTTTACCTTTAGTGGAAAATGTTGTATATTAGAGACTATATCACATTAAATTGGACTAATATAATATTTTTATGAATTTTATATCATTTTAATAAAATATTATTTAACATAAGATTCCACTAAATTCATTCTCAGTACAACTCACATAATTTGACTTTAAACACATCAATACAGGTTTGGAATTAATATATGATTTATTTAGAAATAAATTATATATTATATTTTACAAAAAAAAATCATCTTTATTAAAAATATTAGGATATTGAAAATAGTGTTATGATAAATCCTATAAAATAAATATCCACCTATATTATTTTCACCAGCAATCAACAAGAGTTTCTCTCATATTTTTTGTATATTATTTGAAAGGGTATTCCCCATTATTCAGTAGAGAAACATTATAATGTTGGGGAGGTTATTAAGAGTTTATACTTTTTGAGGCCATAATTTTTCTATCAATAATAATAGTTTTATACAATGAGTTAGCTTCTGTAGGAATATAATTATTGACAAGTAATCTATATCTTAAGGATACAATGTTTATTGATTTAAAAATAATGGTTTACAAAAAAATCCCATGGGATATATTTTTGGGACCAACTTGAACATACATTTTTTTTAATTTTGGAAGATTTTTGGTGTTGTATTTTGTTGTCAAAGAAGTTAAAGTAGAAAAGTAATCATGTTAGTTTATATTTATTGGTGATCAGACTCACAATCGTATTTAGAAATTCATACTCATCATTCTTAATAATGTTAATCATATTGGGAAGATTGTTTCTAGAAGAAAATTCCCATCGGACTCACCTTGGGTCCAAACTAAGAATCTTATTATAATATGGAAGAGAATTATATTCTTCATGGATCCATTAAAAATCTAATGATGCTTTACTATTTTTTTCATAAATCTTATGTATTTTGTAAAACTTTTAATGCAATATCAATAAAGGAAATGGGGAGAAAAGATGATTCCAATTGTATTCAGGTAGTTAGGAATGAAATATTATAACTGGAAGAATATGATGCTATAATACATAAAGTTCCAAGGGATCGAATATTAACTGAGAAGGTGGGGTAGAATCAGTTGTTTTACTTTTTATAACATTAAATACATTTGAAAAACTATCCCTTATAACTCATTTAGATTTATTTCCTTATCATATTTTATAAAAACTTATTCATGATAAAGTAGGAAATCGAGTAATGTACACATGATTTAAATGGTTCGGCCTTAATGTGAGAATATACATACCTTCTATAGCCATTACCATGAGTATATGGAAATTCACTATTAAGAAGAAGTGAATAAACCATGTGATAACTCCCATTAGACACCTTCTATCTCATGATAGGAAAGATTATACAGGCTCCTAGCAGTTTACAATGTTTTCTTATAATATGATTGGTCCAATTAGAATAATAAAGACTTTTTTTAAAATATCTCCACAATTCCTAAGTCCAAATCCTCAGTCCAATTTGGATGGATCTGATATTCTCAATCTGATGAAGACAATATGATTCTCCCTTACTCAATATGAACTTTACTAACTCTGCTCAGAAACAAAATATTTTATTCTTTAGTTATAATGACACTATATGATGGATTCAATATAATTATTACATTACCAATCTTAAAGAATCAAATTATACTAAAATGATGAATACAATATTCTTCAACACAATTGATTCAATATGATCTTGCTCAATCTAGCAGAAAAAATTCCAAAAAACGAACAAAGGATCTGAAAAGGTATCTATAGGCGGCTCATAAAAAAAGTTGGATTCTTGAAAACATTTCCCACTTCCTTGTATTTTAAAATTTTGAAAATATTTCATATTTAATGGTCAAATTTAACTTATCCAATCATTCTTATATTTATCAAAGAATGACACAAAATGGAATTTCAGGTCTGACCACTAAAACTCTCCAAAAAACATATGGAATCTTCTTTTTGAGCCTTTTTCATAATCAAATAATTATGAATATTTTTCCTTACCAGCTAATTATGAATCTGTTTCCTTCTCAGCTTATTAAAAATCTATTTCCTTCTCAAATCATTGGGAATTCTATTTCATTCTTAGTGATTACAAATTCAATATACTTTTGAGTGATTATAGATTCTTTTCCCTTATCAATGATTACGACTTATATATCCTTATCAGTGATTATGAATTTTGTATCCTTCTCAATGATTATGAATTATGTTCTCTTATCGGCTCAATACTAATTCTATTTCATTCGCATATCATTACAAAGAAACCTCATTTTGATATAATTTCCCATTACGATGGAATTATTCACTCTACAATTTTTAATTTCTTCAAAACTCTGCACAATTTCTTCAATTTAATTTATCATGAATATTTTTCATGATTTTTGATAAATTCATGATCAATAAAACATCATATGACTTTGATAAGAACGTATGGAGACCTTTTAATTTCTAGATTCACAATATTCTTTAAAAAAATATTCATTAATAATATGTCTTCTTCACTCAGTAACTTATTTCATTCTCTGATAACAGAAAAGGAAATCATTCAACAATCAAAACATTCAGACTCCAATTATTTTGGATCAAATGATCTTAATCCAATGTAAATAGATATGATTACTTGAATAAAAATACCACTATGATGAACTGGGTATGGATCTAGAATAACCAAAACATTATTATAAAAAAGGATTAGTTTTCAACAAATACACAAAACATTTTCAAAAGAATTTATCAAAAAGATTCATCAATATCCCCATTTGGATTTGTTGAAATCCCTTATTAATAAAGTTTCTAACTCTCAGAAATTTTTCCCAACTAAACATTTTTAAAATCACATTTTATGAATTTTATCAAAACATTTCATTTCTCAAAAAAGGGTTCACTAACAGCACACCACAAGATAAAGTAATATTTTTGAAGTAATTCCATCCCTTAGTGAAAAGATCATTTTTTGGCCATGTAAAGATAAAATTTAATTACATTTATCTTCTATATTATCACTTTTATTTTCCTCTAAAATTTCATTTACTCTACCCATTATTATGATAACACAACTTTAAATTCATTTAAGAACGATAAGTAAAAGCATATTATAAAGTAAAAATATGTTACGTTCTTTCCCACATATCCACATAGTCCAATGCACGGTGGGGGTACTTTCTTATGAGGATTAGGAAGTCCTAGGAAGAGGATAAACATGAAGATTCATCCTCAATTACACAAATAAATCTTTCTAAATTTATTATGTAAAGATATCAACAATTTTATACTTTGATGAAACATATTCACAAAAAACATCTCTAAACGAAACATTAATGTTTATAAAGTGAAATTTTAAATCAATTTTTTTGATATAGAATGTTGAAAATGATTTTTATATTGATTAATTGATCTCTAATTATCACAAAATATCTTTAATGGATTAGAAATGTTTACATTCAAGTTTTCTAGTTAAACAATTATCCACATAATTTGAGTATAATCTCATGTGGTTGAAACATATTCGGATATAGCTGTTCTCAATGTTACTAAACATTGTTTCTCACTATGCCAACACACCCAACATTATCCCAAAAAAATTTTCCCCCTGAGGTTGTTTTTCTATCATTATAATATTCATCCCAATCATAATCAGTATAACCATGAAACATTATCTCATTGTTTATTTTTTATAACAACCATTGGAATGTTGTTCTTTTTACATATCTCAAAATTATTATTTTTTCCACATATGTGATTTTTTTTGGATTAATTTGATCCCTACTACACAGTGTAATAAAAATACAATATCATTATTTGAGGTTGAATGATTAACTAGACTTACTATTAGATTTCAAAATTCATTTTGATGCATACTTTTTCCAGATTCCTCATTACTCAACATTGTGTTAAAAAAAATAGGAGTAGAGAATTATTTCGCTTTTTCCACTGAAAAAATCATTAATAATTCCATAGAATAATTTTCTTGTGAAAAGAAAATGTACTTTTATCTTTGTTAAATTTTATGCCAAGGAATAATTTAAATACACTCGATATAGAAATTTCAAAATTCCTCTTCATTTCTCTATAAAATGTTTTACAAAAATCTTCTCTATACCCAGTGAAAATTATATCATCCACATAAACAATTATATTTAGATCTCTTGAATAAACATCATTTATATATAAGTTTCTATAAACTTTTACTTTAGAAAATTTTCAAATTATAATTTAATTTTCTTGTTTTGAATACATAGAACATGGATCTTCTTAAATTCCAAACTATTATTTCTTCAATTTACAATTTATTTTTTCATCCTCATCATGTAGTAACCCAGAAGGGTTTTCAATGTAAACTTCTTCTTTAATATCACCAATTAAGAAAGATGATATTACAATCATCTGATAAAATTTATAATTTTGATGTGTGGATACTGAATGAAACCTTATAATAGCTTCTAATAATGAAAATTGGCAAAACAAAATTTCAAAATACACAGCTTCCACCTATTCATAGACTTTATAAACAAGCCTCACATTTTTTCTTGAAACTTCTACATGTTCATTTTACGTGTTTCTATAAACACACTTGTTGTGATAACATTTTTATTTTATAGACGTGTACCATATTTCCATATTTAATTATTATCAATATGACCTAACTCTTCATTCATAATATAAAACCATTCTAAGTGTTTAATATATTCTAAAACCGATTCTAATTCAACATTTGATATAAGTTAAGACCTATTTTATAATTTTATGGTTATTATTGTTGGATTGGAGAATTTTAATTTCCAATAATGTTTTTGGTTTCAACATGTTTTTGTAATGTACAAAATTACAATGTTTATTTTTCAGATGAACTTCACTCATTAAATGATTCTATTGAATCTTGAAAAGGTTGTTTTGTTTTACATTCACTAATTTTGGAAATCTATTAGTTATCCCTTTTAGCATTCTTAAATCTTTTCTTAATGAATATTGGTTTTCAATAAAAGTCACAACATATGAGTCCAAAATATTTTGCAGATGTCTCTTTCATCACCAATAAAATTTCATTCCTCAGCATTCCAATCAAACATTCCAAAATACGAATTTTATTTAGAAAAAAATGTAATTCTAAAAACATTAAAGTATTTCAATGAAGGGTTTTTGTTACACCACATTTCATATAGATTAATGTTGCTTTCCGGTTTCAATAAAAATCTATTTGGATCATGTATAATAGTTAAACAACTTCTCCCCAATAGAACATTTAATGTATGTATTCTGCTAATATAATTCTTCCTATTTACATCTACCTTCTATTATATCATTATAATAATCCATTTTTTTCAATGTATAGGGATCACTATACAAATTTTGATACCATGTTTCCTAATATATTATTTAAAATCATTTCTTGTGAATTGGGTACAATTAACTGTTCTCAACTTATTTATATAATCCCCCATTTCATTATCAACTTCTATTATAAAAAACATAAACATTTCTATAACTTTTAAGTTATGTTTTATAAACATGATGTTTTTCATCCAAGTGAAATCCTCAACAAAAGTGATAATGGATAACACTAAAATTGTTGATTGATGTCTCATTGGTTGTCAGATATCATAAGGAATAAGTTCAAGATGTTTGGTATATTGAATTTCAATTCCCTTATGTCTGTGGTTAGTCATGTTTTATTTTCAGAAGGTTATAAAAACATCTTCATCTCTTCTATTAAATTAATGAGGATTCTAGACAACATAAAAATTAAATAGTTTACTTATGTTTTCTTGCCCATGGTGGCCAATTATTCAGTGCCAGAATTCATTTTCATCTTTAGCACTCCAGTAGCATGAGTTGTTGAATTATCATATTTGAATGAGATTCCCATTTGTTATTTATCCTTTTTTAAAAACATTTCTATATTTCACATTTTGATGATACACCAATATTTTTTAAAAATAAATTTTTTCCATCATAACGAAGTTGACATACAATAAGTAAGTTATGTTTTAGCCCATCAACAAATAAAACTTCCTTAGAGTTTAACATTTCTTCATTAATGTCATCCATTCTAATTCCAATTATTTTTAAGTAATTATCACTGCAAAAGGTAACGGTTCCTCCATCACGACGTTAATCAAGTTTCAATATATTTATATGACCTATAATATTTGAATAACAACAACTATCAAGTACCCATATTATTTTTACTTTTACTTTCTTTCAAAGTTTTCTAAACAACCAAATCTATTTCCTCAACATTCATTTTTCTGAATTATTTTAATTTTAAATCATAAGAAACCTACTATAGAAGGACTGTCATATATATTTTTGTAGGATGACGAGCCTAATAACATCTTTAAAAAACATGTTCTGAACTTTCAAATTGATTTTCTTTTGGAAATATTCTAACATATGGTGAATTCATGTTTTTTAATTTCTATAAGCTAGAAAAGTTACACATTCTATGTAACACCCGAGACTTTTATGTTATATAAATCATCAAAGGAATCTTTTTCTACACAACACTTGCTTGGCTTTCTTTACACGCAATCGCGACCTTCCTCGATAGCTTGCGTCGTACGCAATACCGAGTTTCACTAAACAACAATATGCTATTAAAACTAGCCGTTATGAATAGTAATAACAACTTTTTTGAAATTTTATAAATTTTATTTTTCAAAATGGACTTCATTTTTGGACTCAGAATATCGAAATTAGCCTAGGGTGAAATTTTGGTATTTTTCTGAAAACTTTCAATTTTTGATGAATAGTGAAACCACTAAGTGGTAGGTTAAAAACTGAATTTTGCATAAAACATAATTTTACCGCTTCTGTGAATGGAATTTCGAAAATCCGAGAGACACGGTTAATATCAAGGACTAAAATGTGGTTCAATGAGATGAAAATAATTTTTTTGGTGAATAGTAACTTTTTACTATTTTTACCGCGGTTAATAGTAAATAGGGTAACTAAGGGTAAATATGATATTAATATTACCCTAACACATGTCCTAATTCTATTGGACAAGTGTAATTCGACCAAAAACAAACTTAGGAATAAAATATGACCATTTAGGCCCACTTGGATTAGATTAGGACATTTATTATTAATTTATTTAAAGAAGGGTTAAAATAGTTAAAATCAAAGTTTAATAAGTAAATCATTTTTAATATAGGGTTATACATAAGATAAATTCGATTGTAAATATTCATTAGAAAGATAAAAAGATTTCCTACATGATGGTATTTTATTTGTAATTTTTAGACATCAAATAATTTAATTTATTTATGACACAAAGATGATGCAGTAATTATCTTATTAATGAAATATTGACAAAATTGATAATATAAATACCAAAATAAATGTAATTTGAGACTTTTTATGAATTACACTAATTTTATAGGTTACTATGATATATTATTGTTGATTTAATCAACTTGGTTCGAACATATAATTCTGTTATGACTTTCACAAAAATCATATATCAAATAGTGTCAAAATTGACACAAAATAGTTTTTAAATCAAATATTATATTATTAATTGTTATTTTATTCCTAAAAATCTAAGGTTCGGCCAAATGACTTAGATAAGGATATATATATTAATAATAAACAATTTTGGGTTCGTTTGGCATGTTATAGTAAGAGTATTAACCATATAGTGAAAGAAAACAAAAAGACACGGTAAAAGTTAAATTAATTAACTTAGAGTTAAATCTAATTGATAAGGTTAAAATAATACCCTAAACTTGTCTAAATCCTATTGGTTGATAGGATTTAGACCCATCCCCACTTTAGCCTCGAAATAAGACCCTTTGGAACCATTATAAACCGATTTTGACTTTAATATAAAATAATATTTTGAGATATTCCTAAGGTGCCCCTCTCCTCCCTTATAAAAGGGCACCTCCTCCCCCTCCTCCTCACACCAATTTGAGAACTCAAGCTCGGCCAACCCCTGCCATTTTCTCCTATCCACTTCCCTAGAATAATCCTAGAGGTCCTGGTCTTCTCCAAAGACCAATCTTAGTTCCTTAAGTGGAGGATTCAAAGAGGCGTTCCAAAGAAGAGGTAATATCCATTACCGATCTTTTCAATTTCTTTCTTCTTCAACTTCTTCTTCTTTAGTTGTTTCATGATAAAGTAATAACATCAGTATTACTTACATACTGATATGTTATTATAAATATGAAACAACCCTAATTCACCTTCTATCCATCCTACGGGAAAATGAAATCACCGCGCGTGCGTACGAACGGAATACCGTCTCCACGCCGTGGTATAATCTATTTTCCACCATCACCTTACAAGGATGGGTATAATGGTGTAATGAGTAACTATATATGATTATTATTAAGTAATATTGATACTGAAATAATATATATATATATACTCCAATACAATTCCACGATCATAGGAACGATATCATCACTCGTGCGTACGTACGGAATACCGTCTCCACGATGTGATGCGATTCGTTCTACATGATCTTCATTTCATAATGATTATATAAATGAATTGAATGAATAAATATGGTATATACTACACTAATACCATTCTGTAAATGAATTATCTATAACCTAAAGATAAGAATAAGAATTTATTCAACAAAACACGCATAAGAACAAAAAGTTATAAAGACCCGAGTAACAAGTAACAATGAAATATTACTAACAAGAAGTTAATAATATGACCATATATGATCTCATATCAATATGTATGATTCTGGAATAAGTCAATAACATTATTTAAACCATTATACAGGAGCTTCGGACACGAACAAAGCAAATTGGACCTAAGGTAAGGGAAATATCACAATCTCATTTTTATCCGAGATTGTTTATTCGTAAGTATTTACTGGGGTGTATTTTATCATCCACATCCATGTTTCATAAATATGTAATATTATTTCCATCCAACTACAATTGTTTAAATCCAATTTTACCCTTCGGTGAGTTTTTAGTAAAAGACATGAATGAAATCTTTTGTCGTTTTCCGTACGAGGTACTTTTTGACTTTTCCAACAAAAGTACGAAGAATGTTTTTTTTAACTTATACGGCACGAACAGATTTCTACTGTTTTATAAAGCCTTATTTTCATGAAGCTTCCTCTAAAAGATTTCATGACTATTTTCAATAAAATATCTTTCTTTTAAAATTGCATGATGTTTTGTGAAAAGAAATTGATTTTGAAGAAGAAAGGATATTTTCCTCAAGAATTCAATTCAAGTGTTTTATCAAAATTATTTTCCATCTAAGATAATAAAGAGTTCTGTTTCTATCCATATTTTTACATTGATTTGGCTATGTTGTGATGGAATTATGTTTATGAATTTCTTTATCTTATATGAATTGATTTATGATGTCATGATGTTTCAAGAATCCCATTTTTATTACATGGGTTATGTGATGATGTAAGATTTATGATTATGTGGCACACATAAGAAAGGATTCATTATAAGATGGGTGGGACCTATATCTCCCTCCAATGAATTGGGTAATGATTTTATATCTCATGAGATAGACATGGCTGGAACGGAAGGTTATTTCGGTTCAGTGATACAGGACTGAAACGAGGAGTGAACTCGGTTCAGAAAGGGACTTTGTCCACTAAGATAGTCTTGGCAATGAGTCATGACTAACAAGAAATGATTTCAATGATTATGTGTGCATGCCACAAAGTTTCAAGTTTTATGTTATGATTATGGGGATCTCATTTTCACTTCTATGATTTATTCCATGTTAAGATATTATGATCTCTTTTGCAGGTTTTGATAAAGATATGATATGATTTTTATTTCCTTTATTTGCCCTTGCTGAGCATTTGAGCTCACCCTTTTTGTGTTTTCTTTTCCCCAGGTCAAGAAGATGGATATTAAGTAGAATATGCTAAAAGGGACCCTAGATATGATGTAATAAATGGGAGACACTGTAGAAGATTTATGAACCAGTTGTTTATGTTTCCCAGTTTCTAAAGACACTATACCTATACGGTCCTTTGTGGTTTTGTCATATGTTGTAATAAGTGTGCTTCAATTTTGAAGTATTAACAATGTATGTAAAGTGTGGGTTGTTATAGTTGGTATCAAAGGTAGGGTATAGTCATCCTTTGGAAACTAGGATGTGAAAGCCTTAGTAAGAACCCTAAGGATAAGTCTAAGCATAGAACACAATGTTAGTGTTTTAGAAATGGCCTTGAATAACCTAGGATAAGACCTTAAGCATGAAAATTTTATTCTTGAATTATGTGGTTTCCTATTATAATTAGTGTTGCTCACACTATTCTTCTTGGTTTTAGTCAATGGCTGGAACCCGAAGGAACCGTGTTAATGCGGAATGCGATGGGCAATGCAATGATTGTCCCCCTGAGCAACCAAACGATATGGGAGCTGTAATGCAAAATCTTGTAGCCATGCTCACACAACTTTCTCAAGCTATGAATCATGCAGGATTTCCAAACGAACAAAGGAGGGAGCAACATTCTGTTGAATCCTTCATGAGGCAGCGTCCACCATCTTTCAGCGGGTCTACTGATCCATTAGTTTCTGAACAATGGATTAGTACTACTGAAAAGATATTTTCAGTTCTTCAATGTTCTGAGCATGATAAAGTCATCCTAGCAGTGTATCGTTTGGAAGGAGATGCGGATCAATGGTGGAATCTTGTTAAGAATACGAGGCAAAGGGATGAAATTGAGTCTATGGAATGGGACGAGTTCAAGAACTTATTTTTCAATAAGTACTTCCCTCGTATTCTCCGAACAAAGATGGAGAAAGAGTTCCTTGAACTGAAGCAAAGGGATGATGAATCTGTTAGTACCTATGAAGCAAATTTTACAAGACTTGCAAGGTACGCTTTTGGTATTATTATCCAACCTGAGAGTAAGATCGATCGATTCTTTAGTGGCTTAAAACCAAGTCTTCGAAGGGCGTTAGCCATAAGGGACTTCAATAGCTACGAGGAAATCGTTCGATGTGCTCTCAAAGTCGAGATGGAGATTGGAGTAACCCATCAGTCACATGGGTTTGATAAGAAGAGGAAGATGGAATTCAAAGAAAAATCTAAAGAGCACACGGAAAAGAAGATGAACTTCCCCTTATGCTCAAAGTGTGGAAAGAAACATGGAGGGAGTTGTCTTAAAGGGACAAGTAAATGTTTTAAATGTGGAAAGGAAGGTCATCGGGCATTTGAATGCCGTGATAATGGGAAGAAGATGTCTAATGATGCAAACAAAGGAAGGGATACACAGAATGAACCTGCTACACTTCAGTGTTTCAAGTACAAGGAGATGGGGCATTATGCCAATCAATGCCCAAATCCAAGGGTTGATGATGATGGTCGACGACAACAAACTCTTAAGGCTAAAGACAAAGGAAAGTCACATGCAATTTCTATCAGCGAGGTGGAGTACGATAACGATGTGGTGAAAGGTACACTTACCATCCACTCTAAAGTAGCAAATGTTTTATTTGATTCTGGATCCACCCACTCTTTTATTTCTGAAAAATTTTCTAAGGGTATCACCGTATTACCTCAACAATTAGATGTTGAGTTAGCTGTGACAACACCTAATGGCACATCAATCGCATCAGAAGTTTATAATTCTTCTCTGATCGAAGTTTGTGGGAAAGTGCTTCCTGCAAATCTTGTGATCCTTCCTTTAGTGGAATTTGATGTGATTCTTGGCATGGATTGGCTTTCTCTACATGGAGCTCATATCAATTGCCAAAGAAGGGAAGTCACATTTCATATTCCAGATCAATCTACGATCGTATACCAATGCAAGGATGAACATAACCTTCCAGTGGAAATTTCTTCCATCTTATGGGAATTGATTCCACTAAATGAAGGTTATTTGTCTCAAATGGTTGGTGAGAAACTCACGATTAAGAATATGCCCATTGTACGGGAGTTTGATGATGTCTTTCCGGAGGAATTGCCGGGTCTTCCACCAAATCGTGAAGTTGAGTTTTCAATAGAACTCGTACCGGGTGCTTTGCCTATTTCAAAGACACCTTATAGAATGGCTCCAATTGAGTTGCAGGAATTGAAGAAGCAACTCCAAGAGAATCTTGATAAGGGATTCATACGCCCTAGTGCATCACCTTGGGGAGCACCTGTTCTATTTGTTAAGAAGAAATATGGATCAATGAGACTCTGCATTGATTATCGAGAACTTAACAAGATCACTATCAAGAACAAATATCCTCTCCCACGCATTGATGAATTATTTGACCAACTACACGGAGCTCAATACTTTTCCAAGATTGATCTTCGTTCAGGGTATCATCAATTAAGGGTCAAAAGGGAGGATATACCAAAGACGGCTTTCCGTACAAGGTATGGACACTATGAATTTATAGTGATGCCATTTGGTCTTACTAATGCCCCTGCTATCTTCATGGATCTAATGAATAGAGTCTTTAGAGACTATCTTGATCAATTTGTGGTAGTCTTTATAGACGATATTCTTGTCTATTCAAAGAGCAAGGAAGAGCATGAAGATCACTTGAGAATTATATTGAAGACCCTGAGAAAGGAGAAGCTTTATGCCAAATTTACCAAGTGTGAATTTTGGCTTCAAAAAGTTGCATTTTTGGGTCATATAATCTCAAAAGAGGGGATATCTGTGGATCCAGCAAAAACAGAGGTTATCGAAAGATGGTCAAGACCAACAACAGTAACTGAGATCCGAAGTTTTCTTGGTTTGGCTGGTTATTATCGACGTTTTGTAAAAGATTTTTCACGATTATCTAATCCACTCACCAAGTTGACTCGGAAAGGAGTTAAGTTTGTCTGGACAGAGGAATGTGAAGAGAATTTCAAGGAGTTGAAAATAAGGTTATCCAGTGCACCTGTGCTCACACTGCCTTGTAGTGGAGAAAGGTTTGTGATCTACAGTGATGCATCCAAGAAGGGATTGGGGTGTGTTCTTATGCAAAATGATATGGTGATAGCTTATGCCTCACGACAGTTGAAAATCCATGAGCAAAATTACCCAACACATGATTTGGAGTTGGCTGCGGTAATCTTTGCATTAAAGATTTGGAGGCATTACCTTTATGGTGAAAGGTGTGATATTTATACTGATCATAAAAGTTTAAAGTATATTTTCACACAAAAGGAGCTGAATATGCGCCAAAGAAGATGGTTGGAGCTGATTAAGGATTATGACTGCTCAATCCATTACCACCCTGGGAAAGCAAACAAGGTGGCAGATGCATTAAGTCGACAAGACCATGCTAGTTTATCCATGATGAGGATCACAAAAGATCCAATATTTATGGATTTACAAAGGATGGATCATGGAATTATAATGGAAGGGGAAAAATCTTATCTTTCTCAAATGAATGTTCAACCATCTATACATGTGAAGATTAAAGAGGCACAGAAAGAAGATGTCGAGTTACAAAAGAAGGTGAGAAATGTTCCTGAATTCAACCTTGATTGTGATGGGATAATAAAGTTCAGGAATCGGGTTTGTGTTCCTCCCATCCCCGAATTAAAGAAAGAGCTGCTGGATGAGGCTCATAGTTCTTCATTCTCTATTCATCCTGGAAGCACGAAGATGTATAGGGACCTGAAAGAGTACTTCTGGTGGGATGGCATGAAAAGAGATGTTGCTGAATATGTCTCTCGATGCTTGGTTTGTCAACAAGTTAAAGATGAGAGACAGAAGTCTAAGGGGATGTTACAACCATTACCCATACCCGAATGGAAATGGGAAAACATCACTATGGACTTTGTCACAGGACTTCCTAAAACATCCAAAGGCAATAATGCTATCTGGGTCATAGTTGATCGTCTTACAAAGTCTGCACACTTCATTCCTATTAGAGAGGATTTCTCTCTAGATCAGCTTGCCAGGATATATGTAAAGGAAGTGGTAAGATTGCATGGAGTACCACTTTCTATTATATCTGATCGAGATCCGAGATTTACCTCGAAGTTCTGGCGAAGTCTTCAGCATACTCTGGATACAGAGTTGAGTTTCAGCACTGCTTATCATCCCCAGACAGACGGTCAGTCTGAGAAAACAATTCAAACCCTAGAAGATATGTTGAGAGCTTTCTCTATGGATTTCAAAGGAGGTTGGGATCAACACCTACCTTTGGTGGAATTTTCTTATAATAATAGCTTTCACTCCAGTATTCAGATGGCTCTTTATGAAGATCTCTATGGAAAGAAATGCAGGACTCCAACTTGCTGGGATGAAGTTGGGGAAAGAAAGCTATTAGGACCTGATCTCGTTGATGAAATGGCAGAAAAGGTTAGATCTATTCAACAACACATAAGAGCAGCTCAGAGTCGACAGAAAAGTTTTGCCGACAACCGAAGAAAAGACCTAGAGTTTGAAGTAGGCGATAAAGTGTTCTTACGAATATCTCCCTGGAAGAGGGTTATGAGATTTGGAAAGAAGGGGAAGTTGAGCCCTAGATATATCGGTCCTTTTGAAATACTGGATCGTGTTGGGAAGGTAGCTTACCGATTGGCGCTTCCACCGAATCTCTCTCAAGTTCACGATGTGTTCCATGTATCTCTCCTGAGAAAGTACATACCAGATCCTTCACATGTACTCAGCTCAGAAGTTGTACCCCAGGAGCAAGATCTTTCTTATGAAGAACAACCGATAGATATTCTGGATCGTAGCGAAAAAGTCCTACGAAACAAGACCACTCGCTTGGTGAAAGTTTTATGGAGGAACCACCAACTTGAAGAAGCTACATGGGAGCTTGAGGATATGATGAGGGAGAAGTATCCTCATTTGTTTGTTAAAAAGTGACGAATTTCGAGGGCGAAATTCTTTTTAAGGGGGGTAGAATGTAACACCCGAGACTTTTATGTTATATAAATCATCAAAGGAATCTTTTTCTACACAACACTTGCTTGGCTTGCTTTACACGCAATCACGACCTTCCTCGATAGCTTGCGTCGTACGCAATACCGAGTTTCACTAAACAACAATATGCTATTAAAACTAGCCGTTATGAATAGTAATAACCACTTTTTGAAATTTTATAAATTTTATTTTTCAAAATGGACTTCATTTTTGGACTCAGAATATCGAAATTAGCCTAGGGTGAAATTTTGGTATTTTTCTGAAAACTTTCAATTTTTGATGAATAGTGAAACCACTAAGTGGTAGGTTAAAAACTGAATTTTGCATAAAACATAATTTTACCGCTTCTGTGAATGGAATTTCGAAAATCTGAGAGACACGGTTAATATCAAGGACTAAAATGTGGGAAAATGAGATGAAAATAATTTTTTGGTGAATAGTAACTTTTTACTATTTTTACCGCGGTTAATAGTAAATAGGGTAACTAAGGGTAAATATGATATTAATATTACCCTAACACATGTCCTAATTCTATTGGACAAGTGTAATTCGACCAAAAACAAACTTAGGAATAAAATATGACCATTTAGGCCCACTTGGATTAGATTAGGACATTTATTATTAATTTATTTAAAGAAGGGTTAAAATAGTTAAAATCAAAGTTTAATAAGTAAATCATTTTTAATATAGGGTTATACATAAGATAAATTCGATTGTAAATATTCATTAGAAATATAGAAAGATTTCCTACATGATGGTATTTTATTTGTAATTTTTAGACATCAAATAATTTAATTTATTTATGACACAAAGATGATGCAGTAATTATCTTATTAATGAAATATTGACAAAATTGATAATATAAATACCAAAATAAATGTAATTTGAGACTTTTTATGAATTACACTAATTTTCTAGGTTACTATGATATAGTATTGTTGATTTAATCAACTTGGTTCGAACATATAATTCTGTTATGACTTTCACAAAAATCATATATCAAATAGTGTCAAAATTGACACAAAATAGTTTTTAAATCAAATATTATATTATTAATTGTTATTTTATTCCTAAAAATCTAAGGATCGGCCAAATGACTTAGATAAGGATATATATATTAATAATAAAAAATTTGGGGTTCGTTTGGCATGTTATAGTAAGAGTATTAACCATATAGTGAAAGAAAACAAAAAGACACGGTAAAAGTTAAATTAATTAACTTAGAGTTAAATCTAATTGATAAGGTTAAAATAATACCCTAAACTTGTCTAAATCCTATTGGTTGATAGGTTTTCGACCCATCCCCACTTTAGCCTCGAAATAAGACCCTTTGGAACCATTATAAACCGATTTTGACTTTAATATAAAATAATATTTTGAGATATTCCTAAGGTGCCCCTCTCCTCCCTTATAAAAGGGCACCTCCTCCCCCTCCTCCTCACACCAATTTGAGCACTCAAGCTCGGCCAACCCCTTCCATTTTCTCCTCTCCACTTCCCTAGAATAATCCTAGAGGTCCTGGTCTTCTCCAAAGACCAATCTTAGTTCCTTATGTGGAGGATTCAAAGAGGCGTTCCAAAGAAGAGGTAATATCCATTACCGATCTTTTCAATTTCTTTCTTCTTCAACTTCTTCTTCTTTAGTTGTTTCATGATAAAGTAATAACATCAGTATTACTTACATACTGATATGTTATTATAAATATGAAACAACCCTAATTCACCTTCTATCCATCCTACGGAAAAATGAAATCACCGCGCGTGCGTACGAACAGAATACCGTCTCCACGCCGTGGTATAATCTATTTTCCACCATCACCTTACAAGGATGGGTATAATGGTGTAATGAGTTACTATATATGATTATTATTAAGTAATATTGATACTGAAATAATATATATATATATACTCCAATACAATTCCACGATCATAGGAACGATATCATCACTCGTGCGTACGTACGGAATACCGTCTCCACGATGTGATGCGATTCGTTCTACATGATCTTCATTTCATAATGATTATATAAATGAATTGAATGAATAAATATGGTATATACTACACTAATACCATTCTGTAAATGAATTATCTATAACCTAAAGATAAGAATAAGAATTTATTCAACAAAACACGCATAAGAACAAAAAGTTATAAAGACCCGAGTAACAAGTAACAATGAAATATTACTAACAAGAAGTTAATAATATGACCATATATGATCTCATATCAATATGTATGATTCTGGAATAAGTCAATAACATTATTTAAACCATTATACAGGATCTTCGGACACGAACAAAGCAAATTGGACCTAAGGTAAGGGAAATATCACAATCTCATTTTTATCCGAGATTGTTTATTCGTAAGTATTTACTGGGGTGTATTTTATCATCCACATCCATGTTTCATAAATATGTAATATTATTTCCATCCAACTACAATTGTTTAAATCCAATTTTACCCTTCGGTGAGTTTTTAGTAAAAGACATGAATGGAATCTTTTGTCGTTTTCCGTACGAGGTACTTTTTGACTTTTCCAACAAAAGTACGAAGAATGTTTTTTTTAACTTATACGGCACGAACAGATTTCTACTGTTTTATAAAGCCTTATTTTCATGAAGCTTCCTCTAAAAGATTTCATGACTATTTTCAATAAAATCTCTTTCTTTTAAAATTGCATGATGTTTTGTGAAAAGAAATTGATTTTGAAGAAGAAAGGATATTTTCCTCAAGAATTCAATTCAAGTGTTTTATCAAAATTATTTTCCATCTAAGATAATAAAGAGTTCTGTTTCTATCCATATTTTTACATTGATTTGGCTATGTTGTGATGGAATTATGTTTATGAATTTCTTTATCTTATATGAATTGATTTATGATGTCATGATGTTTCAAGAATCCCATTTTTATTACATGATTTATGTGATGATGTAAGATTTATGATTATGTGGCACACATAAGAAAGGATTCATTATAAGATGGGTGGGACCTATATCTCCCTCCAATGCATTGGGTAATGATTTTATATCTCATGAGATAGACATGGCTGGAACGGAAGGTTATTTCGGTTCAGTGATACAGGACTGAAACGAGGAGTGAACTCGGTTCAGAAAGGGACTTTGTCCACTAAGATAGTCTTGGCAATGAGTCATGACTAACAAGAAATGATTTCCATGATTATATGTGCATGCCACAAAGTTTCAAGTTTTATGTTATGATTATGGGGATCTCATTTTCACTTCTATGATTTATTCCATGTTAAGATATTATGATCTCTTTTGCAGGTTTTGATAAAGATATGATATGATTTTTATTTCCTTTATTTGCCCTTGCTGAGCATTTGAGCTCACCCTTTTTGTGTTTTCTTTTCCCCAGGTCAGGAAGATGGATATTAAGTAGAATATGCTAAAAGGGACCCTAGATATGATGTAATAAATGGGAGACACTGTAGAATATTTATGAACCAGTTGTTTATGTTTCCCAGTTTCTAAAGACACTATACCTATACGGTCCTTTGTGGTTTTGTCATATGTTGTAATAAGTGTGCTTCAATTTTGAAGTATTAACAATGTATGTAAAGTGTGGGTTGTTATATTCTACATCCATTTTTATTTCACTTTTCTCAAATCTTCATATATGTAGAGATATGTTGTACCAATAGTTTCTATTCCTTATTCTCGTAGATTCAACAATACCAGCATCATCCATCAATTACTGATTTTCTATTTAAGACAGACATTTCTTTATAAGAACCTTATCGAGGAAGTTAACCAATTTCGTATCTAACATATAATGGATATGGTCCATCTTTTCTTTTGAGAGTTTTTTCTAATTTTATATTTTTGATTGGGTTTTGAAAACCTTTATCAACCCAAGAATTATAAATACCATTTCAAACATAGAAAATTTTAAAGGTATCAGATGAGGCACTATTTTTGGAAAGATAATATTTCACTCAATTCTCATATTGAGCCTTCCCAAAAACATTAGAAGTCTCATATTTTAAATATGATGCATTGTTAATTTTTTTAATTCATCTTCCCTAGGCGATTTTAGACTCAATAAGTTCTTATTAAAACATTATAATTTCTTATTCCATACCTTCCATCTTCCTACTATAATCTATAATCATCATTCCCAATTCTAAAATTATATTTTTCCAACTTAAAATTTCCTTGCTGTATTCTTACTCCTAATTGATGACATCTTTTCTTCCATCTAAAACTATTTCAAAATCTTTCTTCATTACTATAATTTATTTATTTATATTTGTTTTGGATTAATACAAGGAAAAAGTTCTATTATGAGATGATTCTCTCTATGAAATTATTCACCACCTTCTTCACTATATGAGGAATATTTTATGTTGTTAAATTTTTCAATGAAGGTTATAAATTTTTATAAATATTCGTATAAAAAGTAATTTTTTCAGTTGAGTTTGAGTCAAAATTCTTACTCAAAATACTTATTCTATTTCCAATAAACTTCTTCTTGTAATTTTTAAATATTTTCTTCTTTATCATTTTTTTCACTTATTCCATCGGGGATTTTCATTGGAATCATCTCTATATTATCCAACATTATACATTCAGAAATTCATAGAAATGTGTATGATTCCCCCACACTTAGATCATTTGAGAGGAATTTTACGTTATTACTTTCTTCTTCCACTTTGATAGTTCTTGGATATAAATGAAATGATTTTTCATTAAAATCATCATCCTATATTATTCATCTCTAATTATGATTTCTACATACATACTATGTATGTTTAGTATCTTTTCTTCCATAAAATTAGTATTCCCTTGGAAAAATCTTTTCGACTTTTTCCACATACTTTTTACTGTATTAAGTCTCGTCACCTTCTGATAAAAATACATTTATAAGGACATAAGGACTTTATTTCTAGTATTTATATCAAATACTATATTTCCATTTCATGTATACATCATAGGAGTATCATTCTCAATTGGTGGAAAACCAATAATGATATTATCAACAACTTATAGGCCAAGAGATTAGAGATAAGGAATCATTATATTTTTTTCATCCATAAAAATAATTTCCACCAAATGTTGGAATTCCTATAATGTTGAAATAATATATATTATCCATGATAAAGATTCAATAATTGCATCAGGTTCTGATACCAATTGATGTTCCAAAGGATCAAATAAGAACTGAGATAGGCGGTTGAATCAATTGTTTTACATTTTAAATGATTCAATACTTTTCAAAAATAAACCCCTGTAACCTATTAATATTTATTTCTTTTACAATTTTTTTAAAAATAATGCAGGAAAAGAAGGAAAGAATATAAAGCACATAAGATTTATAAGTTTTGGACTCAGTGTAAGAACCTAAATCCTTTCAATATTCATTGCAATGGGTCTTTAGAATATCACTATTAAGAATAAGTGAATAAAACTATATCCAAATCCCATTAGATACATTCCATCTCTCGATAGGTAATATTATACTGACCCCCACTAGTTTATAATGTTTTATTATAAAACAATTGATCCCAAAAATGAATAAATACATTGTTCAAACTGTTCCATGATCTACCAATCTGAATCCACAATTAGATTCAAATAGATCTGATTATTATAGTCCAATGAAGTCAATATTATTCTACATTACTCAATGTACACTTCCAAAACTATACTCAGAATCTCAATATGATCATCCTCAGTCCGATTGACTGAATATAATGGAATAAATAAAATGAACCCATTATCAATATGCAAAACTCTATATCTCTACATAAATTCTCAATACAATATTCTTCCATAAATTTGACTAAATACAATCTTTCTCAATCCAATAAACAAACATTCAGCTCTATAATCCTCCATACGAGATCTCTAGACAGAAATGACATTCAATTGATTCTTCAGCTCTATTCCTTTTCCACTAATGTGAAAATTTTACAATAAATAAATGATCTGAGAATGTATTTATTGGATACTTAGAAAAAAATTGGGAAACTTGAAAACATACCCCCCTTTATCACATTTAAAAAATATGAAAATCATTCACATTTAAACATCCACTTTGACTTCTTCAATCCTACAGTGATTTCTCTGAGAGTTTCACCAAATTTAATTTCATGTTTGACATCTTAATCCAAATTCTGGAATATTATTATTGATTCTTCTTTATAATCATTTAATTATGAATTTATTTCCTTATCATCTCATTATGAATATATTTCCTCCTCATATTATTATAAATATTTTTCCTTCTTAAGTTATAAAAAAATTTGTTTCCTTATCAGAAATAATAAATTATGATTCTTATGAGTAATTATTAATTCTAAATCCCTCTCAATGATTAGGAATTATTTTCCCTTATCAGTGATTATGAATTATCTATCTTTCTCAACAATTATAAATTCTATATCTTTCTCAGGGATTACAAATTCAATTTCCATCTCCTATCATTATGAATTCTATTTCATTCTCAAAGCATTACGAATTCTGTTTCTTTCTGAGAAAATTATAATTAAAATCTAATTATGATATAATTTTTTAATACAAAGGAATTATTTGCTCAATAATTTTTCATTATTTCAAATCCATCACTAGATTTATCAAAAACATTTAACAAGAGTGTTTTCATGATTTGTGAGAAGTTCATGATTATAAAAGCATCATCTGTATTGGTATGTAATGTATGAAAATTTTAAATCTAGTACTTCAAAATATTATTTCAAATACACTTAAAAAACAATATGATTTATTCACTCAACAACCTCTTTCTTTCTCTCATAACAATAAAAAAGATCTTCCAATAAACAAAACCCTCCACCTAAAATTATTTTGGATCTCATGACATGATTCAGATTTAAATGAATTTGATAATATGAATATAAAAAACCTTTTGATGAATTGGGTCTGACTCTTGAATAATAAAATAATTTTTATACAAAATGGTTTATTTTTCCAAAATAAAAATCATTCTTATAAAAATGTATCATAATGGTTCCTCAATACATTCTAATGTAACAATGTTCTTGCTATGATGATCTTAATCAGACTCAAAATCATAAGTAAGTAATTATATAAACATTAGTTTTATGGAAGAAGAAAGTTTCTGAATTCAAAATTTTCAAATCTATGTCCATAAATGTGAGATCACAAGACAAATATTTTTTTGAATTCTCAGAAGATTTTTTTTGAAAACATAACAAGGTGAATATTCTAGTTTTTATTCAGAATAATAATCAACAAGAAATAAATATCCAGATAAATATGTTTTTAGTGTGTATCATAATTATAGAAGGGATGATGTTGCAGATGTCGAAGCCTTTGGAATTTGACAATCCAATGTAGTGTGCCACCGAAAATTGAAGTCATACTGACCCTGATCATCAGATTAAAATCAGAGGCAGAGTTTTCATTTAGGTAGTGGTTGAGACCACCAAAAATAAAAAAAGAATGAAGAATTTTTTTTGGACTGATGTGAAGGAAAAATTTATAGAACAATCAATAATTTAGTCAACCATTTTCGTCATGACGAATTATATATTATTTTTCAAGTGGGAAATTTTTTCCTTTTTCAAGTTGGTCTAGAAAAAATAAGAACACAAAATTTTTTTTCATTAGTTTTTGTATCATGTAGGTTTAGACTATCTGATTTAATATGGAACCAAAAACATCATCAGAAACAAGTTCATCGGTCTTGGAGAAGAAGAAAAGTGTAATTTCATGATGTTTTTAAATGTGTTATTAATGGGCTCATAGAAGCATCTAAATAAGTTTGAAGAATAGTTTTTATATGTTTCCTTTTATGTAGATAAATATAATGATGAATCAGGTGTCTATGTCAAAATAAATAAATCATAATGATATGTTAGTTTTTTGTATTGAATTTAAAATAAATTTTTTGATTGGTTTTATTGTTCATATTTCAAGTGGAGATGAGATATGTAATGAAGAATATTATATATTCTTCATTATAAAGAAATTCTAATAGGGAATGAGAATTGAACTATATATTGTTAACAATATCTATAGTAATATGAATGTTTAAGAATATATGAGAAGTTTCGAGAAGCGTTTAGAAGAATTAAAGAATTCATGATGCACCTGAAATTCCAGAAGAAATTACGATTCATGAGTTTTTTTGAGAGGGTAACACTTTCAAAATCCAACCCAAACCACATTAGTGTCACCTATAAAAGGAAAAGGTACATTGTACATTCCGACACTAAAGTAATTTTCAAGAGAGAAGGTAGAGTGATAAAGAATTATAGAGAGAAGAAGTTTCCATATTGAGAATTCTTTAAAAAAAATTATGATAGAGGATGGAATGGGAAGAGGGAAGATCATATATATTTGATCATTATACTGGGATAATTCTTTAGACTGAAAATCATACTGGGATTTTCATACTTATACATATGAAGTGAAAAATTATTCCAGTGATATTATTAAAATCATAAATTTTCCAAATTGAGAATTCGGACTGGGGAATCAGACTTGGAAATAATAATGAGTGTTATTATGAAGCCTATATGAATTTCTTTCTTTTCTATTGGTAATAAACTAAATAATTCTTTTGGAGATCTTGTTTTTTAATGTTGATCAATAATCACCGTAACATGTCTGTTAAAAAATTATAACACATTGTTTCATGATACTTGAATTACATGAACTACTGTATTACACATAGTGCTACATGAGTGTAAGGGAATATTTTTTTTATATTCCATAAAAAGGATTTTTTTCTAGTATATTATTTTCTATATGATTGTTTATATACCATACAAACGACGTAACTACTCTTGTTGAGTAGTAAAAGTTGTAATTTATTATGTTCCTCTGGATATGTGTTTGATTTTTTTCAGCATGTTAAAAACTTTTTGACAGGATGTGAAGTCTATTTCGAAATTTAAAAAAACTAAAAAGAAAATTTTAGCTCTAATTAACCCTCCCCCTCTTAGTGATACATTGATCATACATGGAATTCTCAAATATTACCAAATTAACTCTATAGAGAAATAATGAATTAAACCACATCAATGTGAGAAAAATAACCATCATTTATCAGAAAAATTATCAATCCTTGAAAAGAAAAATAAATACTCAATAACAATAAATTTTTGAAAAATTTAAAATAAAATTTTATGCGTATGCTATAAAATATGGGTTATCTAATCAAAATACAATTCTCTGATATTAAAAACTCAAAATATTACTTAATTTTGAAATATAAGGTGGATGAAACAATAAACATTCAATGTTGAAAAGCATGTTTCAAATTTTGTATCCAAAAGAATGTATAAGGGTTATAAAAAAGAACACACTCAATATATTTTCAATTATTCTTGTATTATAAAAAATTTATTAAAATGTTGTTCAAACATATCAACAATTCCTGTTAAAAATGATATTAAATTATATCAGAAAATCAACATAAAAGATACTAAATTCATTAGGAAACAACATACAACATACCATAAATTCATATTTTAATAACATATATAACTAATAAAAAGGGGTATAATGAAATTTTTTTAATAATATAAACAACAAGAAAAAAAATAAAAATAAAAATTAATACTCTCACAATTGTTGCTGTAATTTTTTGAGGCCTATTCATATGATCACCCCCCCTTACCTTTCTAATAATTATTTATTAACTATTTTTCAACCATATATTTGTGTGTCATTCTCAACAAAAACTATTTTTTCTTATCAAAGAACCTACAAGTGTATAATAAATCGAACATTAAATCCAGAAATTAGTAAATGATAAAATGAAACCAATTTAAATGTTAGATAATGTGTTATTGAAGCTTTAAGACACTTCTGAAAAGAGTGTCATAGAGTTCTAGTGGATTAAATGATTTATTTTTTCAACTTAGAGATTACATGGGGGAAATGTTTCCCTAGATATAATGTATGGATACACAAAAAACATGAGCATGGATTTTGTTTAAAATAAAAATAATCATACATGATTTATCAATCAATTAGTTTCCTCTCATTAAGTGATATGTTTTAAGTATCTATCAAACATTACCTCCTAAAAACAATCCATAATTGTTAGGAAAAATCATTTACTTAATGATTTATCACTTGTGGATTAAATAAGACACTTCGTTAAGTTCTACCAAGAAATCTGTAAGTTTAATAAAAAACTTATTTTGAACTACTAATGACAAGAGGAATAAACATGTTTCTCATTAATGAAAGTCTTATCATATTACCATTTTTACACTCTTTAAGAGTGAATAGATATTTTTTATATCATTCAAAAGAATATTATTTACCTTATAATTATCCATAGATTTAAAATCATGTAAATTATCAATTTCAGGTGTGAAACATATTTTTATTATGTCATATATCTTATTATGAAAATTGGGTAATATAGAATCTATGTTGGGTTCCAATAAATTTTATTTATCATAAATCTAGGGGAATGAGTGTTAAGAAACAACATGATAAAAAAATTTAGTAATGAATATTTGTTCATGTTGAAAAAAATGCTTGATTCATAGAAATGATTTGCCTAATTTTGTTCTCATTCCTCTATGTCCTTTTGGATTCATTCGTGCATTCAAATTCTATAAAGATTACCCTTTTGTACAGATCTACTGAACCTTGAATTATTTTCTAACAATGGTGATGAAAATAATTCATAATCTAAACACAATGAAATTCTTTAACTTCATCAACCAAGTTTTATCTATCCTCAATTATGGATTTCATAAACATATTCAACTCTTTTTATTCATCACCAACATAAAAAAGACTTTACCATTTTCATTATAAATCACATCTTCTATAATATAAATAAAAGGTGATCCCAAAATTTTTGGGATATTATTATTACACTCCATCTCAAATACAAAGAAATTATATAGTAAAGAATGTTTCTCTATATTAAATAGCTATTTACCGACACATACAATGAGTTAAATAATAGACCTATCATTTAAGTGAAGCACAACTGAAATGGATTTCAATTCTTTATGTACATGTTACTAAAATGAAAAATTATGTAATACGATTGAAACTAGATCCGAGATAACAAAAAAGGGGTTTTCTAATCAACTTATAATATTGTTTGTGGTATGATAAAACTTCCAAGGTATTGTAATTTTGGAGGTATTTTCCATTATACAAAAACAATATAGTTCTCTGTGAAATTTATGGTGAAACAATCCTATATGTTCCTCTCATTGGAAAAAATCATTTCAAAACATTTAACAAAAGATAAAAATTTATTCAATTCCTATGAAAGGGGATATTTGAAATTAAATGTTTCAATCATATCAACTACCATAAGATAATTTGACTCTAAATTTTTATTCATTTATCCTTTGAGGGTAATGAATATGTGGTGCGTAATAATACAAGTCTTGTGGGTTCATGTTTTTTCCTTGACTCAAATAAATTATTTCTATTTTTTATTGGATTCCATTTCATTTTCATTTTTTTACAGGGTTTCAGATATAGAATCATTTTCTTGTACTATTGAGACTAAGTTTTCATGTTTTCATCATTATTATTCTAATGTTTTTCAATTTTACATTGATCCATGCATTCTAGTTCAAAATTTTAAGTTATTTCCAGGATTTTAATTGTGTATTAATAAAATGTTTTCCTATTATAACCGTAAATATTTGTCTTCAAATAATATATTAATACCTATTTGTTTACCCATTTCTGTTATACCCAAATCCTGTTTCATTTAACTCATCTAATGTTCGAAATTATTAATTTTAGATTCAATAGGAGAATTTAAATATTCCATTTTAGCCGTGAGTTTATAATCTTTTGAGTCTATTTTATTCATCATTTTTTTTCATCAAAACCATTAAATTCTCTCGATAATTAGATGATTCAATCATTTTATTTAAAATTCGAATTCTTGTGATTTAAAAATTATTGGGAAGCACATCATTTGAAATTTCCTTGGTCTCTCCAAGAATGTTTAGGGTGATTTTTATAAATATGGATGAAATTTCTTGAGAAGGAATAAAATTTACACAATTTACTACCCATATAATCAAACAATAAATAAATTTTTATATACATTCATATCAATGTATCTACATTAAGCCCCAATATACACATAATTACCACATTAAAGTATTACTCTCTATGTTATATCACATTATTATAACTGAAAATTACAGCTTCCTAATAATTTTTTTCCTACGATAAACTAGTTTATCAATCAATCTTATGGATCATCCTTATCAATAAACACATATGATGGAAATTTTTTATATGTTTATCAAATACTGATTTATGCTCGATAACTATTATATCAAAAAAATTACGACAAGAATATTTCTTAACCATGGTTTAATGATAAGGAGTGAGACCAATTTAGAGATTATCCTAAATGATATGAGGTAAAAACTGATGGTTAAGTTATTTTCTAATGAAACCCCTAAATATTACCCATGATTCAAGAAAATGGTCCCCCTTATCTTTCAAAACGAGTGACTTTTTACTTCAACTTAGTGATTATCCTGTTGGGATATAATTTCAAAAAAAAAATTATTAGAGACATAATTCCAAGTAAAAAATAAATCCTCATACATCTAAAAAATAACATTGATAATTTCAATAAATAGAAAAGGGTAAACCCTCAATTTCAATTCTTCCCCAGGAAACCCATAAAGTTGTAGTTATTGTACAACACCATAAAATTATATAATCAATTAATGAAAAATCTATAATTTTTTCCAATTTTTTCCAGTCTTGATTCATTACATATTTGAAATAATTTTTGAGAAGTACTTGTTTATTATTTATTAATACCTCAAGAATTTAATGTTGATTTCATTTCTGTTGAATTAGATCATGTAGAAATAGAACCTATTAGATACTATGAAATCATATCGTTTGTAGAGTTAGAAATGTAAACTACCATACAAGGACTCATATGAACCCTGCACATATATATAATGTTGGATGATGTTGACCTTGATCAAGCTCTCAATGACAATGGATACAGAATAAATCTCATTCTAGTTTTTACAATTTTATTGTTGAGCTATAGTGAAGCTTATTTGTCTCTATCCTTTTTGATTATCCAGTATTATGAAAAAAGTGTGAAAAATAATATTGGATAAATAAAAATCAGATCCCAACTTGGAGACCTTTTATTAGATTTTGAGTTCATGGTTGTTCATCAAGATATATATTTCAATTTCTAGTTGGAATGATTACAGATTCATTTCAATGTGGTAGTGCCCCTATCATACCACATGTTCCTCAATTAATCCTTCAATGGAGTAGAAAAAGTGATGCATATTAATGGTAACCCTTCAGATTATCATTAATCTCAACACATATATGCATGATTCTGTTGGATAAAGATAAAAATTGATTATATAGGTGATACAATTCATATCACATGTCCTAATGGTCTATAAATGTCCCATGTCAGCCAAATCATTAAACTTGGTGAAGATTATGTAGTCTTTATAAACCAAATTGAGAAAATAACTAAATAATAAAATAAGTATTATCTTGTATTAATCATATCAGTGGAATCATCCAAATATAATTGTGTGAAATAAGTGTGCACTTCCAATCAGAATATTAATTTTTGAGATAAGACTGCTACCAATTTATCCTAATCATAAGGAGATAATTTCATCCTTATCTGGGTCAAAAAAATACCAACACATCATCAAAAGATATTTAAAATAACCCTTTTCTATCTCCTATATCTCAAAATATTTGAACCAATTCCTCCCTGGATTATAGTGGATACTAAAGAGAGAATATTGAGAATAACCCTAGGAATATTGCACATTAATTTTCACCATCAGAATCTATAAATTCCTTATCATCATTGATAGGTGAAAAAAAATACCCATGAATCATATTTCTATCTTAAAATTCTCCTCCCACCACCCAATTCCACTAAAATTGATAAATATAATTAAAATGGGTCAAATCATATATATATTCCTCTAGAATTTGAGGAAGGAATCTCTAACTCTATTTATAAACTAATAAAAGTAATTTTGGGTATATTGGAATGCCCCTTCCGAATATTAAATAGTGCTTCCATAGTTTATAAATAATAAGAGAGATATTTTTATTTCTTAAGAGAGTCAAGATTTATTAACCTATAATTACATAGAAATTCAAAGAATTCCCACTAATATAACCACTAATTATTTGCTTCTTTTTGAAGATCAACATGGCTATAAGCACAAAAAATAGGAGAAATCATTCGACTCATGCTACCAAGGGTGAAGACAATGTTGAAAAGATCATAATATATTGAATCATTCCGGAGGTTCAATACATGAAATGACATGCTAAAATTATCACTTTTAAAAATAAAATGGGAATATTAGTGTTTTCATCAACTTTCACGGACCTGAATAATAACAAAATTGAGGATGACCTTGAGAAGATCAATATGTTACTTAATATTCTACATCATTTAAATCTCAACGAGTTAATAGGGATTTAGAGACATCTCACCCATGTCAAATGATTCATAGAGAACCTTGTAGACAAGGTCCTTCTTTTAATAAATTTATGAAGAAGGTATTCACCTATTAGAAGGATAAATATTATTAGGAATATTTCAACAATATAAAGAAATAAATCTCCATCCCACTGTTAGTGATGTTACCAGTATAATGGAATCCACTGACTTGGTATGTGGAAACCATTTATTATTCTATTGGTGTGGTCATTACAATGAAAATAATGCAGTAAAAGAAACTATTCTATAATATCACAATAGAACTATGATAGATTCCAATACTCAAAATTATGACATCAAAAATAATTATTTTCCATTGAACTTCACTGTTTAGAAATTGAGGCGCTACATACAGCATCACAAGGTGTATCTACGTTATCATATTGAAATAGTCATATATATCCTCAATTAAATGATGTTGAATGGATGGAAATAATTATGGGATGTATCCTTAAAATATTTTATATTCATCTCATACCATAGAAAGCATTCAATGGGAAAGCACTGGAAAACATTCCCACGACACATCCAACCTTGAAAAGAACATTAGTGGATAAAAAAAATTTAGATGAAGATGTTTTCTGTAATTGATACCCTACTCATATTTAAGAGTTATATTTTGATGGTGATTCAAGAAGACCAATTGGAATAAGAATGGAGAACCCAAAGCACAATATATTTTGATTGGTATTTTTCATTATCTCCCCAACAAAGGATGTTTCTCCCTATTCCTTCCCTCTTCCAGAAGGTTGCACAAACAATGAAATAGAATACCATGCCATCATTACAAGCTTATAATTATCCCTGAAAATACCAGTGGTCTGCATGAATATCAAGGGTGATTCAGAGTTAGGGTTCAAATGAATTAATGGAAAATATACTATTAATAAATAATATTTGACCACACTATATGATTATGTTTGAGGTTTGTTGGAATAATATACCTATGAACTTATACTATCTCATAATCTGCATTCTCAAAACACATATTTATATGAATTGGAAAATGAATATACACCATTGGAAAATCGATACTAGGATTTGATGGTCATAAACAATGAAGCGTATATGGAGCTATCTCAATTTATTAGTAGTATCATGGAGGATATTAATGAAATCTGCACCGAACATGATCATGGAGATCCGATAACCTCACAGTCTTATCCAACTATTTTTTGGATGTGACCCATAGTAAAATACATTTGAAGAAGGATTATTCTATCAGAATGAGAAAAGAAATTGAAAATTATACAATGGTTAGTGAAATCAATCATTTATGATGGTATTGATACTTAGAAATTCCTCTATAAATAAGTATTTGAAGGATTCCTCATATTATACATCGGAGGAAGAGATTCCCTTGATGATATACTAGATATCAATTTATGTGCCTTTAATTCCCATCAATATATAACAAAGCTGTCACAATAGATCATAAATCATGGGAATTTTTTACCATACAAGACATTATATTTTATAGATTTAAATATAATATTTCATGCCTTCTAGATACTTGTTAATTTATTTTATCATCACTAAGATTTTTCGTATACAACTAAATATTCTTTGGTATTTTTCATCAAGGGAATTGATTTAATGGGGATATATCTCCTAATTATATCTGGAATGTTTAATTACTTCCGTAATACCATTGACTTATTCTCCAAGTGGAATGATCCTATATTCCTCAAGGAAGTCTGGACAAAGGCAATCATTAACTTTTGAAATTCAATCCTCATTTCTATATTTAGTTTACCTAGAACAATATATATAGACAATAGAAACCAATTATACTCTTCCTAGTTTAAAATATTGTAAAAAAATTGCAATTCTATCCACCCAGTCACCCCATTACCATACAACGGCTAATTGATTGATAAAATCATTCAAAACAATCTATTTTAAATATACATCCAAAGTTGGTGGATAATGATAGTAATTCCTTGACTGATAAACTTATATAGGCTTTGTGTGATCATCTTAGCACAACCTATACGACCCCAAAAGCATCACCATATTCACTTTTGGATAGTATTTAAGTATAGTTTCTCATTGAAGTATAGTTTACATCAATATTCAATACCATGTGAAACTGGTTATCAAAAGATGACCATTCTCATATGTGATGAGTTAGAGTGACTCAATGTGAAAAGGTTGTACACACTAAATAACCTTGAAGGTCATTAGAACTATGATGCATGAGATTTCAATAAGAAGTTTCACATTCCTTTATTACAATATATATATTATATAGGTTATTAGAACCCCGATGATACCAAGAAAGAATCCTATTTTGTTCAATCCGATGTGGGAAGGACCGTACGTTATGCACAAGGTTTAGTCTAATAGATATTACTACTTAGACACAATAGAAAAGGAGTATATTAAACCCCCACCAATTCATGATTTCATGAGAAATAATTTTCATAATATTCATGATAGATCTATTATCCTCACTATATGATGATAAACTACATAGTCCTCATACTAGTTTCATTAGGTAATATTGCATGATATTGTCCATAAAACACTATGTAAAACTATATAACATCCTCATCCTAGTCGTATGATTTAAAAATTCATAATAATGTCTGTGTTACAAGATTTATCACTATATACCATCCACATCCCAGTGGCATGATGTAATTATTCAAGATAACATTCCTACAACATGATGTAAAACTAAATATAACTTTTGTTCTACTAGTATGAAAAATACTACATAATGAATTCCTTGCAACATAATGTTAAACTATATAAAAATCCAATCTATATCACATGAAATTAAATTTTATAATGATTCATAAACCTCCAAATAATAAATCTCATGGTGGGTAAAAGAAATGACCCTGACACATGTTATAGTGAGTTATGGGTGATCCTCCAATAACCTATTTTTTCTCACATTGAGTATAACTCGCATGATATTAAAGATTCTAGTTAATTAATCCAACTAAAATAACCAAGAAGTTCCAAGTATAATGTGAGGGGAATTTTCAGTTTATTCTATATGATTATAAATAACATGGATTGGCCTACTCACTAACCCCAATTCCCCATAAAAAATTCATATCTATGTTGTGATTCTTATTGTACCACTTGTCTATATAAGGAATCATAAATACATTCACCATATGAAAGAGTTTATATTTAAATGGAGTAATTTTTATAAGAACTATTTTGGGATTGATTCTTATTCCCATAGGATATATAGTGGTTTAAGGATTTCCTCTCTTATGCATAGAGATGAATTTTAAAAAATTCCCCATTTCCCAGCATATGATCTAAATTTAAACTATAAATATCTTTATAAGGACTAGGTGTGGCACAACACATGCTCCCATGAGATATATAATGATTATTTATACACCTAATCTCATTCCAGTTATGAATTTCGATAAAATAAATTCTCCCTTCTTCCATAGTGTTTTGGATCTTCTCAAAATAAATTGTCATCGTGATAACACTATAATAAGGTGAGGCCTAATTTTTAATCTTTTTTATATTACTGATTTTCATAGAGACCCCCAATATAGATTCATCCATAAAATATATTACTATAAACTACTCTCCATCTAAGATATTTATCTATATGAAGACATCAATAAAAAAGACATATATATTGACTTCTATCATCATAGGATACAAAAATGCACTTGAATATCCTATTCCAAGACCAACCACGAATTCCAATCAAAATCCCCACCCCATAATATTGTTTTTAACCCTTAATTCACTTTATATATCCTTTTACTTATTCTTCAATGAGATAAACTCATATAATTATTCAATTTGGCTAGATCTACCCAAAACCCCCCTATAATGTTCGTTGTCGCATGACCCTAAATTTCATGTCATTAGAGTCACTATAGCATGATATTTAAATTGAATGAAATCTTGTCCTCACTATATGACATTAAATTCGTTAGAGGGTCCTTCTATACAGATCCAATTTTCTCTATATGAGAGCTACATCCATGTAAGGGTACATGACATAACGTCAATCTCTAAATATAAATCTAGATAAAATGATCATTTCTCAATATTATATCCCGATTTTTAGAAATTAAACTAAAATATAAGAAATATACATGGATTGATTCATGTTATATCAATATATGTAGTGATTTATGATCCATATATTCAGGTCTAAGACATTAGTCCTCATTCATGCCCCCAAATTTCAAGGAAGTCTTTATCCCCTAGTAACAACTGAATCAAGTCTAAAATTCCTCCTGCACCCATCATGAAATTTATTTTTCATAACCCAAACATCATGCTTTGAGTGTCTCTGATTGTCATAAAACTTTCATTACTATCGACAACATGTGTAATTTTACTAAAGTAAACTTATTCTTAAGTATTCATACATTCCCCAGACGTGGTTTTATATATGTTCCAAAAATATAGAGTCCTAATAAGAAATACATACATCCCATGGGTAGGTTCCATTAATAACTATACACGCATGAATCATTTCAATTCAACCCTTAATTTCAATATGATCCACCATAGTCCCTCTCATACATATTCCACATCATTACTTACGATCCAAGAACCCAGAGTTGTAATTTATAGCATCACCACTCCATGTTTAAAAAATATTGGGAAACTCTTATTATATGTTACCCATTTAGGTTTTCATTCTCAACCTGAAGGTCCGAGAATAATGGTTTTAATCTATGTGAACCATAATTGGGAAAACCTATAGTGAAATTTTTCTCTCGATTCTCATTGGTTTAACTTTTAACTTTCTAATAGAAAGATGGTATCATCCCTGTTAGTCTAAGAATCATGGCATTAAACCTTGTGAATATTTTCAATGATAGTGTGTAAAATATTTTTGTTCCCTATTAGTATATGTTTTTCCCAAGTTTTTGTTGAATAAAATGCATCACGTGTTAATAAAATTTTATGGACTTATAATCATATCATGCTGGTCAATATTATACAACATTAAAATCTACCCCACATTGGTCCAGCCCATAAAACCCTAAAAAGGTAATTTAAGGAGACATACAACATATCATGTTGAATACCCATAATTGGTGGTATGAGAAAAGTTAAATTACATTATAGTTTAGAGTCCCAAATTCTGGGCTTATTAAAAAGTTAGAGCACAAATATAAAATGTCAAAAACCTTGTATGGCCCATCATAAGGCCCTAGAGAAAGCCAATATATGATTACTAGGCCCACTAGTTCAGAACAAAATTATAGTTATGGAATATCATATCTATTCACCCCATGTGTGTGTTCCATACATGCTTCCATAATGTTTATGGTGCTAGAACCCTTTTGAATATTTTTTTTTTCAAAAATCACGTCATTTTTTAAGTGTTTTCATCATCATTAATATTCCTAGCTATCAATAATGTGCATATTTGACCCTAGAGAGCACTTTTTTTATTATGAATACATGCACCTAATTTAGCACTATATATGTTCGCATAATAAAACTTATTAACTAGAGGAATCTACATTATTTGGGGAAAATTATTTAATATTCCTATACCCACACACCATTAAATAATAACCTATCATTGGAATATGTTTAGCGATGATCCCCTATATACATGATTCAAACTCCTCAATTTATGATTTACACTACTGAAGAAACAACTATTCAAGTGGATTGAACACCTACTATGCTATGTACTTGTGCATCGTTCTCACCTTTAGATAATTGATTTTACATCTTGTACATGAATTTTAGAGTGGCACTCATCATGTGACCTTAAACCACATGAAAAAATGGTTAAATATTTATAACCATAAACTGAATGAATAATTTTTTGGGATAATATATAGTCACATCATGGCTTTATCCATGTCAGGTTTTTTACTTTCCCATGTTGTATAGATTCCCAAAACCACTCTGTCCAAGTTACATGACCTAAAATATTAGTATTATTTGACCAAGTACTAAGAAAGAAGATATCCTCTTCATCACTTTCTCTATAGACAATCAACATATTGCATCTACATTCTAATATCACACAATAATGCTCTAGAATACTCTCATAGAGTGTAATTCGGCAAATATTTATTATGATGGTCACTCTGATTAGGTTGATTGAGATTACCAACAATGATACTGATAATCAAGGTCTCCTTATTTGGGTTGATCAGGATTCACTTGTTCATGAAGTCATCAATATTAGTAAAATTGAACTTTCCCAATTCACATTGGGTTTATCACACCCATGCTACCAGATGTTTAAACTCAATTTTATTTGGTTAAATATTATTGGACTTAAATGTATATGACATGGGTTTAAATTGATAAACATAAATCTAAATAATGAACAAGGTAAATAACTCTCCATTTTGAGAACCTATAAAGTAAAAAATGGGAAAATTTGTTTCTGGACTCCCTGGACACTCATGTTGTGTGATCTAGAAAGAATAGTGTCTATGAAGTAAAGAATCAGAAAGCATTTTATTTTCAATCCTGATAATTTTTAATATAAGAAAAATCTATTTACTTTTCCACTGAGATTTATCTTCATAAATATTATGTAGATGTTATGTAGATAAAAGAAAAAGACACAAATATTGTGGGGTTTACAATATAACCACAATAAAATCCAATTTTTTTATCCCTAAGCCCCTTGACCTAGGATAAATTTTGATCATCCATCAGTTCCCTTATCCATATAATATCATAGTATAAGATCCATGTGAAATGTGTAAATACAAAACATCAAGGTACTCAAACCCATTTAAACCATGAAGTCCACATAACAAATTCCACGCCTTGTAATCCTCATCACATTAAGTTAAATAATTCATCCAAATGGACAAATTATTTTGTTATAATGATGGTATTTGAGCTTATATCCATCTATAGTCCACATAAATGGTGAAATAATTCATCCGAATAGACTTGATCCAGTGTTATGATTATATAATTTATACCTATATCCATCCATGATCATACCAAGTATGAAGTATTTCATCTAAATAGACCAAGTATAGTGTTACAATGATGGTATTTATGCCTATATTCATCTATTATCCACACCCAAGAAGAAATAATTAATCTAAATAAAATAACTCTAGTGCTAAAATGATTTTATTTGTGCTTATACACATAGGTGAGCCATAACTAGAAAAAATACATCGAATCAAGTGTTTTGGAGTCAAAATAAACTTCTTCCATTTAAAATTATAAGTTCACATGTTTTCAATATTACATTTTCTTTAACTCCCAGAGTTCCATAGGTTGTTTTTAATTTTTATTTAAAACAAAACAATAATGAGATGATTGAAATAAAATTGATCAATATAGAATATATTAATTCATTTTTCACCATAAAGAGGAAGGGGAGTATAAGAAAAAATCCAAATATATATTCATGATAGTTCTATATTGAAAAAATTACATATATGTAAGCCTAAATTTTTGTAATATACTTTTAGGGTCCATCGTATTATCAGGAAGATCAGTTAACCTATAATCTTTGACCTCTTCAGTTGAGAGATGGACCTCTACCTCTGCAGTAACCCTTTTAGCTCATGTTTGGTCCTCCTTTGGAAGTGTTTGTTGTTTCTATATTACCATTTTGGTGGTATGGAACTCCTCTTAGAGATGGAGTATTCAATCATCCTTTTAATCAGACAATCTATGTTTCTTTACGGATACCCCCACACAATGGGATTGACATTGAAGAATCACAACATGGAGACTAGTGGAACATGAATTTGATTATTATTCCAAAAATGACAGTTTATCTTCAACTTAATTATACCTTTCTTTTTTTATCATCATTATTTTATCATAAATATCTTGATAATGGAAAACCCCACAACATAGGATGATAAATATATGGTGTAGATGAAGATATTTGAATAGATTTTCTATGGGGTGATTTAGACGTAAACTTTTACGTGTTCATCCAAGAATGAGGATGAGAAGTGAAATATAAGTTCAATGTCACCTAATATAATCCAGTTTCAAGATCATATGGTGAGACATATTTAAGGATCATGTTAATAGGTAAAAGTCTAGGATAATAAAATTTGAGTTTATCGTTGTTGGGATAAACCTAGGCTCTGAACGATCCAAATACTTATATGTAAAAGTGTAAATTTCAGAGTAAGGAATAATAAATTTTAATTGTGGTATTATAAATTATATAATAATTACATTATTATTCAGTGAGTATCATGTTTAATAAAAGATGATATGAACACTTACCCATTCCTATTGACGTGTTGGATTCTACTGTCAGTGTCACCTCAGCCAACAAAATCCAAATGGACATTACTGTTAATATGTGTCCACATATAGTAAATTTATAGAAGTTACTATTTGTGGTAATATTTAGTTTTATAAACCATTGATGTGGTGCTGGTTGTAGCTTCCATGGGAGAACTTTCATCCCCTTTCATTGCCTATCCCCCCTCCATGACAACCACATCCTCAATATGTTGGGTAGAAATGTCCAAGTAAGGTATGTCACCAAAAATATGATCATGGATCAGGATGAGTGGTATGTCATTTTTCCATCATAATATAATATTTTTAATTTTAATTAAATGAATTTGTAGTATAATTGGACTCCCTCATGATAGGGGAGTGTTTTGGGTGTTTTTTTATTGCTTAAAGGAAATAAAGTGTGATATTTTTTTGAAATGGATTGCTTTTAAATAAACATTTAAAAGAAGATTATTATTCATGGATATAAAATCAAAACTATTTTTAAATAATTATTCTACTTTAACTCTCTCACACTCTCTTTGACCAAATGAAATCACATTGATCATCCTCACCGGGTCATTTTAGACTAATCAGAGTAATGAAACGATCAATGAAATATATAATCTCACCAATACTATTGATTGGAAATCCCCAATAACTCTTATATAAACCAATTTCCAATGATATAAAGTAATAGGGAAAATATAAGTGGCATATGAGTTTAATATTGTGAAAGAGGGATCATTATTTCAAAAATACATAGAGATCAGAAAATATCCTATAGTCCAAATAGCTTAAAAAATAATGGTATAATAGGATAAGAGATATGAAAATAAATGATTGAATTCAATAATATGTGGTCAGTGGAATCTATTTGGATCAATATGTAATGGTTTATTTCATTATCACATGAGAACGGAATTAAAAAATGGAATGAAAGAGGAAGTAATAATAGCTCATCTCTCGATCTTGTAAACATGGAAGTATCCCCACTTCTTTAGTGAATGGTTCCCCATTTTATAATTGATTAATTATGGATACCTAATGATTATTAGATCCTAACTCACACATCATTTATTTTATCCATGAGTATTGGTCTATGGGTGAGGATGCATTTACTGATCCCGTCACGTGAATATTCTAAACAGTAATCACTACTCCCAAGATCATGTTGGTCATCATTTTCTATTAATTAGAGCTTATTTAGTTCGATGCATCGTTGATATAGTTGAAATTATGTTCCTATTTTACATCCTCGTGTTGGGAGGAGTCTTAGTGATGAAAATCCTATGTGTCATGGATGTTGAGTTATTGGAATTCAATGATACAAGCTTGAGATTAAGTTGGAGGGCTTCAGAATTGGGCTTATATGTCACTACACTTAGGACTAAGAAATTTCATCCTCTTTTTTATGGTTATTGATCACTGATTATTTCATGATTTTAATCCGAATGAAATAATTTTCATGGAAATATATGTTTTGATGTGGTAGTTCAAGGTTTGACTTAATTTCCTTGGTGAATTTCCTAAAGATTTCATTTGTTCATCCATAAGTTATTTTTTAAAAAAAATATTATAGTCATTGGACGAATAAATGGGTTAAAATGTGGATACTTAATAATAGATCCAAAGGATTTTGTTTCGCCTCAAAATTTTTCAATGGTTGTTAATAATTTATGATATGCTAAAAAATCTTACAATCTTTCTAATAATTCCATACATTGGTTGTCAGAGATTTATGTTTAGCGCCTTCTGGAAAAGACATTCACTCGAGAGTGAAGCCTTAAAAATGGAGCCTTTTCTATATTCCAGAAATATCACAATTAGAAAAAAATTGAATATATTATTATTATAAATTAAATTAAAAGTTAATAAACACTCAAAAATAAAGATTTGATCCATTTAATAATTTATTATAGATTTTTAAAAAAAATTGAAATTAACTTCCTAGATATTATATTAATTATGGGGTAAATTTTAATTGAAAAAAATAATTTTTTTAGATGAACTGCCTTTATTCACTCCCCCACACATGAACTGTTTAACTCATAGGTAATACCTGGAAGTCCATATAATTGAATAGATATTTCCTTCCGAGACATATGTTCATAAACTAGTGAAGAAGAAAATCACATATTCCAATATTTTTTGAATTCCCATGCCTCTCCTATGAATTAATTTCATTTCCTCACATTAATTATGTTTATGTTCCACTTCTTGTTGTGAAATTGATTGATTTAATTTGAATTATAGTTTTAACAAGTAGAATATCCATTTACCCCATTCCCTTATACTCTTTAATCCAGTGTTTCTTTCCCCACCTTTTTGATACAAATAAAATAAAATTTTCATAATTCAATTTCTCACTTATTCATATGTGTTAAATATTCCCCTCACCTAATTTAATTCATTTTTAATAATTAAGATCATATTGAATTGTTTATACTCATTTCCTTACAAAACAAATATTGAATTTTAAAATGGAATTTATTACTCAAATACCTAGTCCCTAATATCATAGAGATTACATGAGTGATCCAATTAAAAATTTTACTATAGTTCTAAAAGAATCATATCAATTTATTTTTATTTGGATCCCTATAGTGTTATTTTTCATATAAGATATTTTACCTTGAATTAAGACCAAAATTCTGATGTCCTCATGTAAAATTCAAATTCCACAAAGATCTTCTCACCCAAAATCTATTTTTGAGGTCTAATACCATATTTTTCATGAAATTAATAACCAAACCCATTCAAAAATAATTTAACTCCCAGTGAATTAGAACCAATGAACTCCCTTTACCCTGGAATGTTATTTTTCCTAGGTAGGCTAACACTCAACATAAGTTTTACTGTATAGGGACACTCTTAAAAATATAAAAAAGTGTGTATAAATTATGTATAGATTCTTAATATAGTTACGGTTCTATTTTATTTATTTTATTTTGACTCATAAACACTCAATGAAAAAAGGGAAACATATTAAATTATTTACATCCTATATTATTTTGTCCTCCCCCCACACTCATCATAGAAATACTACTAGTTAATTCCAACATTTATTTATCAGGGAAAATCTATTTGAAATGTAAGTGTCTAGATTAACATAGGGAAATGAGGAAACATTGCAATCATATATTCAATAGAAATATGTATGATTTTGGAATCCTCCGTTAGTTATTTCGGTAGATTTTTATAGTATAACATCACATGTTCTCCATTCTCCTTGAATGGATACCTTGATTCTATTACCTTGATATAAACTGAAAAAATAAAAATACATTAGTTACTATATATAGTCCAATAAACATGGAATGGATCTTACAAAGAATTAGTTTCATTCAAATAGTATCACTTTTTATTCCACTTCAATGGTTATTTTTAAAATATATTTTTCATGGAAATATTCGGACTTATCCTTGTACAATAATGAATTGTCATATGCCTCCCTTATTATCTCATCAAGATCTATTAATTTTATCTTGATTTTATCTCTATATTTTCCATGATCTTGGTTAACTCTCATAATATTCTGGTAGGCATTGTGATATATCTCCACAAGAAAATTTAAATGTTTTCTTTAAAAAATTCTATATAATGACATTCCTAAAGGGGGTTTTATGCAGTTTTTTATTCCCACAATGTATCCTCAAGCTTCTTACTCTAGTAATCTATGGTTGGTTGTTTAGTATTATTAAAAATCCTCTTAATATCTATGTTAGAAACCTATACTTACCCCTTTATATGAGTATCTTTTATAGTTGAATTATTGCGGTGCAATCTAAATTTCTTCATTATAGATTGCATGTTCCCTTTTCAAAAATGGGTCACTTATTCGCTCTGTATTTCTTTGGGTACTAAAAATCTATAAATGTGCATGATTTAATTACCTCAAAGATAGTTTTTGATTCATTACTTATGGATTATTTTTATCCAATCCACTTAGAAACATATTTAACTACCAGTAATTTATAGGAAAACCCAAAATAAATAGAAAATTGACCCATGAAATATAATTCCCATATAAAAAATATTTAACACAAAATTAAATGTTATTAAATAATTTCGTGTTTTTAGAAAATACAGAAATAAAATGATAGTTTTTATATGATTTATATAATTTATGTGATTCATTAAAAAGAGATGTCCAAAATAAATAATATTCTAACACCTTCCTAAAAGTTCTATGGGGTCGAAAATGGTCTCCACAAAAAATTGTATGATAAAATTTAAGCAGAAAATTTATTTCATACTCAGGAATACACCTCCTTATAACATGGTCATTATAAATATTGAATAAGTATAGATCCTCCAAGATATAATAACTCTACTAAAGATTTAACTTTAAAATTTGATGTTTAGTAAAGAAGGGGGTATCTTATAACTTCAATGGAGAGGTTCCTCCTAGATGTGGTTTTCTTGGGGATCAAAAATAAGTGACAAGGGTAGGAGTGTCTCATAATACTCCACCCTTCTCTCAAATTATGTCGGATGGGGTTGTGGATATCAAGTGGCTTCAGCTCTCCGATCTCCCACCCCTGTGCTAGTGGAGAAATAGGTTGAACAAAGGGTTGATAGCCAGTGAAATGTGAAGATGGTGAGCATGACTCTAGAGGTTCAGTCTAAACCTAAGAGGTGTGAAGGGTATGTTCATATGGGTATTGGAAAGTACTTAATGTGGATCCCCATAAAGAGGGGGGTTCATTTTCCAGCAGGGTCAACGGTTATCATGGGGGAGAGGTGAAGGTGTCGGTTAGGGTTTCTCTAATGATTTCTTAAATGCCATTTACCCTATCCAACCACTTTCGATACAAATGGGATTCTTTCATGGATAAATAACCTAATGACCTGGAAACACAGACAACATTACAGGAGGATGATGATGAGCATTCTAGTCAATTCTTTTTGGATAGTGTGAAGGGAACAGGAGTTAAAGGACTTCACAGTCCAAGGAAGAAGAAAGGATGGAAGGGGATCTGTAACACTGGAGGTTGCATTATAATTAAAGGGAAGAAGGAGAAAGGTCAGAAATACTATTCCTATCTTCCTAAGCTAATGGAAACAAGATCAGAAAAACAAGGGCCAAGGAGAAGGAAAGTGTATCTACTATTCAACACCAAAATCAACAGAAGAGATCGGTCTTAAACAATGGAAAGGGTAAGGCATGGTTTGAACCCTTGGAGGAATAAGGGATGGGTGACACGACAGGAAAGGACGATGTGGGTAAAAAGAAGTACCATGAACATATTATACATTATAACATAGAGGTGCTCGAAGGGGTGTTTTTAGATCAATTCTTTAGAGTAGGATTTGATCATAATTTCAGGAAGAGAGGTTTAGCAAGATGTCAACAAGGAACAAAAGTCTTGGGTTTACCAACTAGATCGAGTTTTGGAATGAGGCTTCAATGAAGGGAGGATAGACATGGAGGAGTATATATAGACTTGGGACAAACTGATTGACCATTTTGAAGATTTAATCAAGAAGAATCTATATATGATTGTTAAGACACTTCAGTGGGAGCTATACCGGGTCAATGAATCCAATAATCTTAGCCTCATTTTTAATGATTTTGTGATTTCTTACTTCACTCATTGATTCTGGATGTTTAACATGAAAGGTTTCCCACTTTTTGATAAATGTTCTTTTGAAATAAAAAAATAAATTTTCAGGTAAAGACGGTGGTACCTTTAATATAACCTAATAATTTACTAGATCAGTATACCAGGTCACAAGGTGACTTTTTATAATTTCTTACTAGGGAAGGAGTCATCCCGATTAATTTTGTTAATTATTTTACCTTGAAAAGGTGATTTAATTTACTCATATTGTATACAACCAAATTTTCATATCCCTTTTAATCCTTCATTTTCAAGACAAACCAACATAGAGACCACATCTACCTCACTATCATTGGATTTAGATAATCTTTCTTGATAAAATATCTGAGTGTTATATGAGTAGAATAAATAGGTACTTTAATTCCAAATAAGTAAGACTAATATAATCTTAAAGAAAATAAAATAAAAATAACTCTATATTAGTTTGTAATTTTTATAGTATGCTTATGTGGTTGTTGATGTGATGTGTAACGCCCCGACCCCAACTACCCAGAGTCGGTGCATTACTTCGTAACATTGGCATGATCACAAAAGATCAAGTCTCGAAAGACCGATTAGTTTAGTAGCCTTGGAAACACTAGATACATTCGTAAACGTTACATTACATCATAAAGTGAAAAACTATAATAACATAGTCTCCATAGTCCACACTTCTATCCTCTTCGGACTATCCCTGCAGGTCATTCATAAATTACTTATTCACATCCTGGAAAAATATTAAAACATTGAAAGGGGTGAGCTCAGATGCTCAGTAAGGTTAACAATATAGCGGAAGCTTTCATAAATAAACATTAACATTTAAGGCGATGTATAACCAAAACAAAAGCCTTTTAAAACTTGAACTTCAACATAATTCGGCAAAAGAAAAATGAGATAATGCCATTCACTTCTTCACATGGATATTCTACTGGTCGAATAATCACCTGCAATATCAATAACCACTTTCATAATGATGGAACGCATAATGCCAGACTATCATAACCACGTAGCCAAGGCCTCGTGCCAAGACCCCAAATAAGATTTTGTCAAGGCCTTGTGCCAAGACACTAGTTTGTCTCATGAGACCTGCCGATGCATCGAGGAGTTATAGCGGGCTCCACCCGTCACGTACTAAGTCCAATGCATTCCTTATATGAAAAATGGTATATAAACATTTAGGAATATCATTTTCTAAAATACCATTTGAAATTAATTGCGACATCAAAATACCAGTTCAATTTTTAGAAGATACTTACACTTAAAATTTCTCAAATATACTCTAGTGTTTTTCTAAAAACATTATGCAATCTTCTGAAAACAAAATAACTAATTCTGAGACTGCTCAACTAATTACAGGCCATGATGGGTCCACGCCCAATCCCTTCATGTCTACCACACTTGAGAGTCGGGTTTTCTGAAAACATTTTTAAGCTTGCGTTAAATACGTATACATTTGCACTGGATTTTCATATATTGGAGAGAAATATAACTTTTTTGAAATCATTTAAAAATCACATAATTATAAAAGAAAACCTTTTGAATAAACGTAAAAGTTAAAGGGGTTTATACACCGTATAAAATAAAGTTGTGTATAAAACGAAATATGCCTCAATGAAAGGAGATTGAGACGAAGTCCTTACAAAGATAATTTTTAAAATAAAATAGATCTATTATGTGTATTCACTATAAGTACACATAAATATAGTACAATTACAAGATAGGACATAATAATATCACGACATAATTTGAAAGTATGAGATTAACCCAAAGAATGGAAGTTGGGTTAAGAAATTCCCTTACCTCGTGTCTGACTTGACTCAACCGTTCTTTAACCTCCTGAATAATAAACTAGAGTTAATATATACCTTATTAAGAACCATTTTCAATTTCATTATCCTTTTTATATCACTTATTACAATGATATGAACATTATGTAATTATTTAAGTTAATAACGGTCGTTTTGTCGATCTTTGGTACTTGAGTCAACAATAAACTTCTTATAATTACAAGTTGTTTATGTGGTAGAATATCCATTATCTCCAGAATTATATTCATGATTTATATGTCATATATATCTTATATATCCAGTATATACATTCATTTATAATATTACGTAACATTTAGAGGTAAGAAATGAAATGCACCGTTCATGGAGACGGTAAGCCGTACGTACGCATGAACGCTACTTTCATTTCAATTTCATATTTAATGGAACTAAATCATAATGATATAAATGTATAATATAATTACAGTATAACATAGTGTATAATACCATTTACTCCATCCTTTATACATCCCACATATGGCATTAACGATTCAAATCACTTTGAGGGGGCGGTAGTCCGCACTTCCTAAAATGAAATCATCGCATTTTACCCATAATGGAAATCATAAAGTATGACATAAATGAGAAATACAGAAGCATAAGTAAAACATAAACATATTATATATCATATATAAAAATAGTTACATCTTAATGGCCACCTTTGAAGGTGTTATATGAGTGTTGAACAATCATCGTTTCGTGAGGTAGAAATTCGCCATCCACAAAAACCGTATGTTCTTTAACCATTAGATGTAGGTGTGTGTAAGTGTAGCTCGAATCCTTCTTATAACAACATCCTAGTATATTGAGGATACTGGTGTTGTTACAAAAGAAATGAATAAAAAGAGTTTAGGGGGTTGGAGAAGGAAAATGAAACAAAACAACATTAGAGAAGACATTACCTCAAAAATCGGTTAACTCTTTTTGATTTGAGCCAAAGGCTTCCTTGGGAAGCATTCTGCACAAAGTGAGGCTTCTAGGAGTAAGTGAGGGATGTTGGGAGAGTATTTGGGCAGAGTTTGGCCGAGCCAAATGGTTTGAAGGTGTGAATAAGGTTGGAGATGTGGGGGCCTTTTATAAGTGGAGAGGAGGGGCTCTTTTGGAAATATTGAAATGTTACATTATTTCACAATGCTTTTCGGATTCTAAAGGTCCCACACTTATATAATTCAAGGATAAGGTGATAAGGTTTCGAAATATCCTCATCCAATAGGCTTTGGACAAGTGTAAGCCTTGGATTTTGCATTATCTTCTCATTTTATTTAAATCGTTAAATAATGAGGTCATCGCTGCATCATAATGATGTCAAAAATAATTTAATTTATTTAATGTCTAAAAATTATACAAAAAATACTATGATGTAGGAAATCTTTTTAGCTTTCTAATGAATATTTATAGTCAAAATTTGGACTTGTGTAACCTCACTTAAAAACTGTTTTAGTAAAATAACTCATGTTTGTGTCAATTTAATTTTAACATTAAATAAATATATATTAATGTCATTTTCCAACCAATGTGGCTCCATGGGGTCCCCAAGTTGACCCATGGGTTTTCTTGGTCGGCCATGACTCATCCAGTAGTAGTAGGAGAAGTTTCAAGCTCATCTCATATTATTAAAACATTATTTTTACCTTAAACTACACTAATTACCTCTAATCGCGATTAAGAACTTAAAAGTTACTATTCACCAAAAAATTATTTTAATCTCATTGAACCACATTTTACTTATTAATGACAACCATGTATGTTGGATTTTTGAAAATCAAATCACAGAAGTGGTAATATTTCATTTAAACGAAAAATCAGTTATTTAACTACCACTTAGTGGTTTCACTATTCATCAAAAATTGAAGTTTTTCAGAACAATGACAAAATTACTCTAAGCTATAATTGATATTCCGAATTCAAAAATGATTTCTATTTTACAAAATTCCAAACATATAAGTTGCATTAATTAATTTTATAATTAATTCCCGCTGTTACGACAAATAGCGTGTTTTTAAGAAACAATTTATATCAAAAGATTGGCAATTGTTTATGTCCAATTTCAATGTTAAATTAATTCTAATGACCACCATTGGATAAAATGGTAAAAATATATTCTAATTATACCTTAAAACCACTAAATATTATAACTTATCACTATAAATTATTTTGATTAAAAAAGTTGTTTTAAGTATTTTTCACTATTCATAAAAATTTGGAAGTTCTCAGAAAATTACAAAAAATTCAACATAGGCTAATTTCAATATTAGGAATACAAAAATGAAGTCCATTTTGAAATAAAAAATTTCTATAAATTTAAAAGGTGGTTATTACTATTCATAACGGCTACTTTGATTAGTTGCAGTGTGTTAGAACTCAAACTTGCGTACAATGCAAGCTATTGCATTATTGAAAGAGAGGCGTATCGTGGAAGCTCGGGGTGTTACATTCTTCCCTCCTTCAATAAATTGCGTCCTCGCAATTTGAAATTTTTCTTTGAAAATAAAAGGTTGAAAAGAGAAAATACCTTTGAGGAAAACCCACATCGTAAATAAGATTTATAAAATTTAGCCTTAATAAGAGGGAAATGGAAATAAGAAAGTCACCACCAAATTATGATCTCGATAAGGAGAACATTGGTGGCAATTAGAGACATATAATTGGAGGGAAAACGTAAATATTTGTAGGGAGTGATTGAGGTCATCAATCACAATCAACTGTCAAATTGAGGGCCTCAAAGCCTTCAATCTATGTTGATTTAAAATATCATCAGTTCAACAAGACATAAGGTATTAGGATAACACATTTTTTGTTTTAATATCCCTTCACTAAAGTTTAAGAATTAATTTATTCATTGAATAACAGATAGGTATATATATATTTATGCCTGACAATTGGAGTTTCAACCTTCAACTCACCTTTCACTCAAAAAGATAATAGAACCCAAAAATATTATACTTTTCCTAATTGTATAAGGTTCCAAATGTTAACACATACAATTTAGATTAGTAAAATTATTTTGTAATAACCAGGGACTTCCTGTAGGCTAGTGGTAGGAAATAAAGGCCTGTCGCACTATGGTTGTGGGTTCGATTCCTGCAGCTTTGTCCGACGCGACGGGTTATGCCCCACCCTGCAGGTTGTCCTTTTCCTAAAAATATAGTATTATACTATTCCAAAAATAATCTTCATAAATGTTTTAACCTTAAACAATACTATCCAAATATCAACTTAATCCATTCCAACATTTATAGTTATCCAAAATCAATTTATCAGATTCCCCAAACAAAGTAAAGTTTCTCTTATTGTCACATACTAAAAATATGGTTACCTTCATCATATTAAAACCTTACTGAAATCAACAAGTACTGCAGTACAATCCTTATATATATCAAATTATTCTTATAACCATAATCTAGTTCTTGAGTCCAAAAACACAAATAAAATAATTATTCTGCTTCAACTGTAGTCACAGCATAAGATTGGCCTTGATCCCTTGGCCTTTTCTGAGGTAAGTTTCCTTGATTCTTAGGACATTCATTTGCATAATGACCCATTTCTCTACAATTGTAGCATTCAACTTTGATAGCCTCTTTCTTTCCCTTGCAATCACGAGCCTGGTGACCCTTTTCTCCACATTTATAACAAACTCCCATTCCTTTTAGGCATGTACCAGGGTGATTCTTCCCACAATTATCACATAATGGAAAATCATTCTTTCCCTTTTTCCCTTTATCTGTCTCTTGTTCCACCGTTCTCTTCTTATCTTGCTTTACTTTGATGTCATAAGACTTAGAGAATTCCTTTTCTGTCTTGATAGCACACGAGACAATATCTTCGTATGATGAGAAGGATTGTGATACTAAAGCTCGACGGAGAAATGGTTTTAACCCATCAAAGAAACGATCAATCTTACTCCTTGGGTTACGTATATAATCGACAGCATGCCTCGCTAACCTTGTAAAGTTAGCCTCATACTTTGCGACATTCTCATCCTCCTTCTGCCTCAGACTCAGAAATTGCCTTTCCATATCTGCTCGATGGTCACGAGGAAAGTATTTTTCTAAGAAAAGATCTTTGAACTCCCTCCATTCCATATTCGATACGTCATCATCTTCCTTTGTGTTTTGAATCAGCGACCACCAATGATCGGCATCTCCAGTGAGGCGGTAAACTGCCATGACAACTTTCTCCCTTTCACTACTCCCCAAGGCATGGAATATTTTCTCTAAGGAATTTATCCATTGCTCAGCTACTATAGGATTTGTACTCCCATTGAATGTTGGTGGTTGTTGCCTCATGAAACGGTCTAGCATTGATCCTCCACATTGCGGATCAGGGTGCTCCATACGAGTAAGGTTATTATTCATAACCTGCGTGAGTTGTCCCAGTACGGTGAGAAGCTGATCAGCACCAGTTATATCTCCAGATCAACAATAATTATCTTGAGCAGGAGGGAAATCCCTACACGGAGTTCGTGCATTGATACGCTTTCCATTCCTTCCACTAGGTGCCATTTCTAAACAATGGCATAAACTATTAGTTTATGAAATAAAATACATAATTCCATATTTGTAAAATACTTTACATAAATTGAACTATTTATGGATATAATCCATAATCATAAAAAGAAATTTTTCCTTTGAGGAAGTATATACTCATAACCCTTCATTGTGGTTTGTAAAAAAAATGAGAATTATCCTAAGCATATCCCCCGGGAGTGTCGTAACCAAGAGTGCAGCAAGGCCCGTTGTCGTGCACCAGTTCCCGTTCGAGTCTAGCTCAAAGCGGTGTTTTCGGGTTTTACCCCTAGGTATATCTATGCCAGAGCCGCCTCTACCTGCTCGTATCCAGACAGGGATGTATTGCTCGGAAAACTCATAACATCTCTATAATACCAAAATTCTAGGAAGTTCTTCTATACTAATCCTCAAAGTCTATATTTGGGCTATGTGCTCTAATCAGGGTTTATCTAAATCTACCTTCCAAGGTTAGTACTAAACTGCCTCTGATACCAACTGTAACGCCCCGGCCCCAGCTACCCAGAGTCGGTGCATTACTTCATAACATTGGCATGATCACAAAAGATCAAGTCTCGAAAGACCGATTAGTTTAGTAGCCTTGGAAACATTAGATACATTCGTAAACGTTACATTACATCATAAAGTGAAAAACTATAATAACATAGTCTCCATAGTCCACACTTCTATCCTCTTCAGACTATCCCTGCAGGTCATTCATAAATTACTTCTTCACATCCTGGAAAAATATTAAAACATTGAAAGGGGTGAGCTCAGATGCTCAGTAAGGTTAACAATATAACGGAAGCTTTCATAAATAAACATTAACATTTAAGGCGATGTATAACTAAAACAAAAGCCTTTTAAAACTTGAAATTCAACATAATATGGCTAAAGAAAAATGAGATAATGCCATTCACTTCTTCACATGGATATTCTACTGGTCGAATAATCACCTGCAATATCAATAACCACTTTCATAATGATGGAATTCATAATGCCAGACTATCATAACCACGTAGCCAAGGCCTCGTGCCAAGACCACAAATAAGATTTTGCCAAGGCCTTGTGCCAAGACACTAGTTTGTCTCATGAGACCTGCCGATGCATCGAGGAGCTATAGCGGGCTCCACCCGTCACTTACTATGTCCAATGCATTCCGTATATGAAAAATGGTATATAAACATTTAGGAATATCATTTTCTAAAATACCATTTGAAATTAATTGCGACATCAAAATACCAGTTCAATTTTTAGAAGATACTTACACTTAAAATTGCTCAAATATACTCTAGTGTTTTTCTAAAAACATTATGCAAGCTTCTAAAAACAAAATAACTAATTCTGAGATTGCTCAACTAATTACAGGCCATGATGGGTCCACGCCCAATCCCTTCCTGTCTACCACACTTGAGAGTCGGGTTTTCTGAAAACATTTTTAAGCTTGCGTTAAATACGTATACATTTGCACTGGATTTTCATATATTGGAGAGAAATATCACTTTTTTGAAATCATTTAAAAATCACATAATTATAAAAGAAAACCTTTTGAATAAACGTAAAAGTTAAAGGGGTTTATACACCGTATAAAAGAAAGTTGTGTATAAAACGAAATATGCCTCAATGAAAGGAGATTGAGACGAAGTCCTTACAAAGATAATTTTTAAAATAAAATAGATCTATTATGTGTATTCACTATAAGTACACATAAATATAGTACAATTAAAAGATAGGACATAATAATATCACGACATAATTTGAAAATATGAGATTAACCCAAAGAATGGAAGTTGGGTTAAGAAATTCCCTTACCTCGTGTCTGACTTGACTCAACCGTTCTTTAACCTCCTGAATAATAAACTAGAGTTAATATATACCTTATTAAGAACCATTTTCAATTTCATTATCCTTTTTATATCACTTATTACAATGATATGAGCATTATGTAATTATTTAAGTTAATAACGGTCGTTTTGTCGATCTTTGGTACTTGAGTCAACAATAAACTTCTTATAATTACAAGTTGTTTATGTGGTAGAATAACCATTATCTCCAGAATTATATTCATGATTTAGATGTCATATATATCTTATATATCCAGTATATACATTCATTTAAAATATTACGTAACATTTAGAGGTAAGAAATGAAATGCACCGTTCATGGAGACGGTAAGCCGTACGTACGCATGAACGCTACTTTCATTTCAATTTCATATTTAATGGAACGAAATAATAATGATATAAATGTATAATATAATTACAGTATAACATAGTGTATAATACCATTTACTCCATCCTTTATACATCCCACATATGGAATTAACGATTCAAATCACTTTGAGGGGGCGGTAGTCCGCACTTCCTAAAATGAAATTATCGCATTTTACCCATAATGGAAATCATAAAGTATGCCATAAATGAGAAATACAGAAGCATAAGTAAAACATAAACATATTATATATCATATATAAAAATAGTGACATCTTAATTTCCACCTTTTAAGGTGTTATATGAGTGTTGAACAATCATCGTTTCGTGAGGCAGAAATTCGCCATCCAGAGAAACAGTATGATCTTTAACCATTAGATGTAGGTGTGTGTAAGTGTAGCTCTAATCCTTCTTATAACAACATCCTAGTATATTAAGGATACTGGTGTTGTTACAAAAGGAATGAATAAAAAGAGTTTAGGGGGTTGGAGAAGGAAAATGAAACAAAACAACATTAGAGAAGACATTACCTCAAAAATCGGGTAACTCTTTTTGATTTGAGCCAAAGGCTTCCTTGGGAAAAATTATGCCCAAAGTGAGGCTTCTAGGAGTAAGTGAGGGATGTTGGGAGAGTATTTGGGCAGAGGTTGGACGACCCAAATGGCTTGAAGGTGTGAATAATGTGGGAGATGTGGGGGCCTTTTATAAGTGGAGAGGAGGGGCTCTTTTGGAAATATTGAAATGTTACATTATTTCACAATGCTTTTCGGATTCTAAAGGTCCCACACATATATAATTCGAGGATAAGGTGATAAGGTTTCGAAATCTCCTCATCCAATAGGCTTTGGACAAGTGTAAGCCTTGGATTTTGTATTATCTTCTCATTTTATTTAAATCGTTAAATAATGAGGTCATCGCTGCATCATAATGATGTCATAAATAATTTAATTTATTTAATGTCTAAAAATTATAAAAAAATACTATGATGTAGGAAATCTTTTTAGCTTTCTAATTAATATTTATAGACAAAATTGGGACTTGTGTAACCCCACTTAAAAACTGTTTTAGTAAAATAACTCATGTTTGTGTCAATTTAATTTTAACATTAAATAAATATATATTAATGTCATTTTCCAACCAAAGTGGCTCCATGGGGTCCCCAAGTTGACCCATGGGTTTTCTTGGTCGGCCATGACTCATCCAATAGGAGTAGGACAAGTGTCAAGCTCATCTCATATTATTAAAACATTATTTTTACCTTAAACTACACTAATTACCTCTAATCGCGATTAAGAACTTAAAAGTTACTATTCACCAAAAAATTATTTTAATCTCATTGAACCACATTTTACTTATTAATGACAACCATGTATGTTGGATTTTTGAAAATCAAATCACAGAAGTGGTAATATTTCATTTAAACGAAAAATCAGTTATTTAACTACCACTTAGTGGTTTCACTATTCATCAAAAATTGAAGTTTTTCAGAACAATGCCAAAATTTCACCCTAAGCTATAATTGATATTCCGAATTCAAAAATGATTTCTATTTTACAAAATTCCAAACATATAAGTTGCATTAATTAATTTTATAATTAATTCCCGCTGTTACGACAAATAGCGTGTTTTTAAGAAACAATTTATATCAAAAGAATAGCAATTGTTTATGTCCGATTACAATGTTAAATTAATTCTAATGACCACCATTGGATAAAATTGTAAAAATATATTCTAATTATACCTTAAAACCACTAAATATTATAACTTATCACTATAAATTATTTTGATTAAAAAAGTTGTTTTAAGTATTTTTCACTATTCATAAAAATTTGGAAGTTCTCAGAAAATTACAAAAAATTCAACATAGGCTAATTTCAATATTAGGAATACAAAAATGAAGTCCATTTTGAAATATAAAATTTCTATAAATTTAAAAGGTGGTTATTACTATTCATAACGGCTACTTTGATTAGTTGCGGTGTGTTAGAACTCGAACTTGCATACAATGCAAGCTATTGCATTCTTGAAAGAGAGGCGTATCGTGGAAGCTCGGGGTGTTACATGATGTATATTAATTTTTGGTTCCTATTAACTTTATGGGAAACATGGTTTCTACAAATTTGTTTGAAGCATCAAATAAATAACAATCGGTTCATAGTAATTAAGGGGTTGATTATATGAAATTTTATTAGTTTCTCATTGAGATTATCAGAAGTTATCCAATATGAATGACAAAATAAAAAATCACCCTCCTTCTTAAGTAGGTTAGTTAGATAAAAAAAATCATTCTAAGGTCCATAAAAAACATTTTTTAAAATAAAATATGTTATAAAAATGACTGAATGTATCTCACCAGGGTGGAGTGAAGCAGTGTATAAATAATTCTAATTTTGGAATTACCTATTTCAATCCCATATTTAGAAATTATATAACCAAAATTATTTCTTTTCTCTGGTATCAAAATTACCTTTTTCAAAATTTTAAATCAAGTGTTTTTCAGTGAATTAAAATAATAAAATTTCCAGAATCTCAATAGAAATTTAAAAACATGTTCCAAACATTGTAAAATCATTAATAAATTCCTCTAATTAGGTAACAATTAAATATAAAAAAGAATCCTATATTGTAATATTGAAAGATCCATGTTCATTGAAAACCCCAAAGGTAATCCTTTGGTAAGTAAAAATACCAAAGGGACATGTGAATGTGGTCTTATCTAGGTCGTGTAGATCTATTAGAACCTAAAAATGCCTTCAAATTAATCAAGGAAACAATAGAAAATATAATCATCTAGTGTCTATAAATTTGTTTCTATAAATAGAATTGAGAAGTTTTCCATCCAGGTCACATGGTTAAATTTCCATTAGTCATTGAAAACACTTGAACTGTTATGAAACATAATGGTAATTAACTCATTATTGTCATTTTGTACAATTGTATATAAATTTTTTTGGGGGAACTTTTAACTGGACTCTCCCACTGGGATTCAATGATTATGTAAATGATTCAATCTCCTAAAAGTAATTCTATTTGAATTATAATAACTTCTAGAAAGGTCTGGTTGAACCAACTTTTGGGTCGTCTCCTAGGGATGAACTCTCATTACAATAAAATTTCATGCATGTAGGTTGTAGGGATAAATAGAAGGATTTATCCTAATTTCCATTATATTTAACTAATCATTTTGTTTTAGAATTTCCAATTTTTTGTATTCTTTATTGGAATTTTAATTATTTGAAATTATAAATTTCCTTTTCCTATTTTTTCAAGAAAAATAAATTTCAAAATCGATGGAAAAAAATAATTACAGTATAGAGGATTCTAATCATATTTTAAAATCATTACTATATTTTCTTTTAGAATTCACATGTAAATTCAATGTTTAAGGAAAAAATTTCAGTAAATAATTAGAAACAATTTCCTTAATTTTGTTTAATTGTTCATCACATAAAGCATATTCCATATTTATTTCATTTTCATAAACATATTCATCATAGAAATCAGGTGTTTATAATGATTATCATTATTGAATTATGTCATAAAATATCTTAATTTCATTTTTTGAACTACATATAAATTAAAAATGATTCAATGTAAACACATATTACTCCTCATGGAGATATTTTATTGAATCCAAATTATTAATGTCCACAGTCTTCTCTCCAAAATTCATTAAAAGTGTCCCTTCATTAATATTAAATTGGTTTTTAGTATTAATAAATAGACTTATGATGATAATACATAAGTGCAATTACATATTGTTTTTCAATGTTCAAAATATCAAAATTATCAGGGGAAAAATACTTACACACTTACCAATACATCTTCAGGAACTCAAACAGGGTTGGTGGTGGTTTTGTCAGCATGTTTTATAAAAAATCAAGTGATTCAAACCTATCATATCAATAATAAATAGAAAATTGAATAAGGAATTACATTCATTGATGCTCTAAAATCACATAATGTATTTAAAAAAAGTTCATTCTCTTATTAGTAAATGGATAGGGAAGGTTCTTAGATCTTGGTATTTCCAAGGTATTTTTGGGGAGACAAGGGAAGAAACATGTATTCCTAAATTTACATTTTTACATGCTTATATGCTTATATTATATACATAATTCTTAGATTAAAATTGTATTCCATGGGATTTGTAGGTGGATTCAAAAAATTTTATCGTAATTTCCACTATTTTTAATTTTTCCAAGATCGATTGTTGAAATGTTTCCTACTTAGATTTTATAGGTGGGTTTACACATGTATGTATGGGGGTTGGGGATGATTTGAGTGTCCTAACAAGTATTTTCCCTTTTCCGTCCACACAAAGGGTGTCTCTATAGGTGCATGTTCTATTAGTTCATATAAGGGATAATTTCCTTAAACAAGACGGTGGGTGTGAATATCATTTTCTTAAAATTATCATAGTTATAAAAAATAATTTTCTAATATGTCAGTTTGAAAATATCAATCAATTTTTTCTTAAAATATTTAGAATAGTGAATGTGTCAAGAGTTAATATAGAAAAACAAAGAGGTGAACATAAGGAATTTTATAATAGTTTAAATCTAATTGATCATAATATTCTCTTTACACTCAAACGGTTGGATTATTACACCAACTAAATAGAGAGAGCGTATTACAGTGGGTATAATTATGAACCCATGTAATTTTATAGAGTTTCATCCCCCAAACTAAAACCCTATACATTTGAAATAATATATAGAACCGATGATTTGCTAATGGAGCAACTAAAACCTATGTGAATTTTATATTGTATCACTCACAACCGACGTAATATTTTTTTATTAGGTTATCATAACCATGGAATAATTTTTTATGTGGTATGACCGATGTGTGAAAACATTTAGTGTAGATAAATACAAATATGAATAATATAGTAAAACTATAAAATTCACATTATAGTGTTAAATATTGATATGTTGGCATAGAAAAATCTTATTTTCCCTAAAAAATATTCAAATTATATATTATTGTTGTTCTAGTGACAATAGTTTTAAGTTGATAAAAATATTAAACTTTTATAGTTTCAAATGATGAATTTATATTTTGAAGGCAGCATATAGTACATCAGTTTGAGGGTAATAATCATGAAAAGATATGTTCTCTACATTTTATCATATCAAAAAGTTTTAAAAAAATGTATCATTCACACTAGTTCAATCCCAATTGATACCCTTTAAATAGTAATTCACATGCACTTACTATAGCTTACAATTAATTAGAATTAATCAAAATAATAAAAATGAAAACCTAAAATTATTGAGGAGAGAGAGAATAACATAAATATAATTAAATAAATAAAAAATATAGAATAGTTCAAACAAATTTAAAAGGTTCAATATTAATATCCCTAAAAACAGTTCAAAGAAAATACAATGATCTCACATAGTATCATACTATAAAAAATTCCAAATTTTAATATCAAAATTCTTTCCATATTTATTCATATGACAATATCAATATCAAATATAATCCATTAAAAACAATAATAAAAGTATGATAAAGTTTTCTTGGTTTAAAAAATAATATAGAAACAATTAATTCATAAAAATCAACCAAAATAAATATATTTAAAATTATAAAAAACATTTTTGTAACATAACATTAAAATGAATAACTCAGTAAAATATCATTCAAATATATTTTTTTAAAATTAAAAACACTTTTCATAATCAGTAAATTATCAATATGATTATATAAAATAAATAAATTATATAAAGTCATTGAAAATAACAATAATCTATTTAAAATACTAAGAAAATCATAAAATAGAGGAATATGAAAATTTCGAGAATCTCAAATCTACGTAAAGGACATTTACATTCCATGAATAAAGATACGATTCAAATTCTAAATAATATATAAATGTAAAAATTAATTTTAATATTCGGTATAAAGGTAAGATATAAAAACCATTTTTCATGTAAGGGTAATATATAAAAGGGATGTAAATGTCAAATATAATTCTATCTATGGGTAACATGAAAAAACAATTATTATAAAATGGTAACACAGATTTTACATACACTATGTAAGGGTAATAAATGAACTGTGTAAAGATGAGGATCAAATAAAAAAGGTGGTTTAAGGGTAAATAATATCTCGTGTAAATGTAATTATGGTATTTTCAAAGATGTGTAATGGTCCATTTAAGAGTTCATGTAAAGGTAATAAAGATCCACATTTGGATAATTCATATATAATACATGTTACATAAGGGTAACAAAAAAACAATATAAAGGTAAAAAAAGACTTCAATAAATGTGTAAGGGTACTCGCATGATCACATATGGGTAAAGAGAAATTTATAAAGGATAGGTAAAAAAACATTAGAAAAATAGTTTTTCAAAAAATATAATCTGAAATAATTAAACAGAATAATAAAAATAAATGATAAATAATTAAAAAAATATTTAAGTTAATATCATTTTTATTAAAAATTAAAATGTTGTTAATTTAATTGTTGTTATTTAAGGATTCAGTCAAATGTCATCCCACTTTTGGACAATTAGAAAACAAATATAAATTTCAAAATCCCTCCACCTTTTTGGAATTGATCAAAAAGATTAAAATTAGATCACAGTTTCTTCCCTAAAAATTAATGAAGCATAATTAAAACAAATATCTCACCCCTAATGTAATCATATAAAATGTTAAACAATTAAAATAGAAAATCTACTCCTTAATTAATCAATAATATAACAAAAAATAGATATCTTCCCCTTAATTAATATTTTTAGTCCATTTAATATCATTAAAAATTTACAAAAGAACCAAGAAATAAATTAATATGATATTCATGGAATTTTAATTGTTATCAAATGAATATAAAAATATAAAATATATAGATTTCATGATAGTGAACAAAATAATTAAAAATAGAATACATTATCAGCAATTAAAGTAACTAAAATCAAAAATTATATTCCAACATACCATATGATAAATCAATGTGAATATGCATATTAGACAGAGAAATAATTATGGTACTTACATGGGTATCCATATTGTTATCCCAACAAGGTTAAATACCCTATGTGGGGGTGAATCAGGGTGAGACATATAAAAACAACTGCCTCTTCGGATCATGATGCAATGTGAATCAAAACACTATTCATAATCTTTCCCATATGAACACATGAAAGGAATTGATATCATGAATAAGACATAGTAATTTTATTTTGATCAACCTCACCAGGATACGTCCAAGGGTTATACAAAGATGATGTGCCAATGTACCAAATACACTAAGGTCCACTACAAAATTATAAGGTTTGGGATAGATCAAGTATATACCCAAACTCACTTCCATTACAACATTTAGGGTAATCTAATTGTATTCCCAAGGCTCACTCCCTAACTCCCATTTTTTTACACTTCCGATGAAATGAATCACCTCCTTCCTCATCATTTCATCACTACTCTATAAATGATCGACACAAAATTTTTGGACTTCATCAAAGTGTTGGGTATTTTATATAGACTCTTTCTTCATAGACAACCTGATGCCTCATGAACCACCACTGTGACATGATTCCTTTTTTTCCTTTGTGGAATAGAGATCCCCATAAACCTTTTGAAGAACTATTTTTGAAAAATAATTCACCCTTTGCGTAATTCATTCTCACAAACTACATCAAAATTCCCTAGGTTCTACCCTATCTGATGATGTTTTTGAATGAAATTCTCTATATTCTTAATTATCATATTTGGTATATTTATATAGGCATATAGATCTGTGAAACCCACTGATCAAAAATACCCAAAACATCGATGTAGTAAAACCTTCACAACAAACTGTGCTATGAGGTACACATAGTGATTTTCTCTCTTTGAGGAGGATGATGCATTCCATAGGCAAGTCACTATCTCAATGTTGCAAATGAAAAACAGTCAATGTATAGTTATCCTTTTATAAACTACAGAACTCCCATGAACTAATTTTTCCAATGCTGTCCACGTAGTGCGCTTTATGATCTACATAACACTACTATATAGAAATCCTTCTTTTTTAGATTTTCCTTCTCTATTCGGTGTACCTTATATGTAGTTTGTGAACTATTATTAGTGGTCCATGCACTTCATTCCATGAAATACTTTGAATAAAATCATTTTTTCAATAAAAAAACTCCCGATTTTGGGGCCCAAAAATTTGGATAACACTTGTAAACTGAGGATCGTTAAATATTTTTTTTGGAAACCCTAAACAAACTAGTTTGTGGTCATTTTTCTTTATAAACCAACAAAATTAACCCAAAACAGTTAGACAACACCTTTATTAATTTTTCCCCACAATCTCCCTCTTTGGGTTTGTTGAAAAATGTTCTCATTTTGATACCCCATTAAAGATTATTACATAATATAACAACATTCACTTCATGTTATTAATATAGAAATCAAGGATTGACTTCACACATACTCAATCCCACATGATCCATGATCTGTGTAAGAAATATGGGTATAAGGAAAAGTTAATCAATGAATCACTTCATTCCAAAACCACTCAACTACTTTCATCACAAACCCCATATGTCATAATATATAACCATTGATCGATCTGCTTTATCATCATCATATTTAATACTCCACCTAATTCACTTCTCCCCCCATGAAATTTCCCCTATCTTGATTAAGAAATTTTATTTCCTTTTATATCCCAAATTTATCCTTATTTGCAATGAACCAGAAGGTCACTTTATTGTGATCTTCCATAGCATAAATAACATAGATTAGTATGTAATGGAAAAAACACCATACCTCCGGGTGAGGGGGTCTCGAAACCACACCTTCTCAAGTGAGAGGATTTTAGTAAACTTTTAGAGCCAATTTATTCTATTCAAATGCTTCTTTTGGTAAGGCCTTTGTTATAATGTCTACCACGTATTGTTATATAGTCACCAAATCTAAATTCACTAGATCATGGTCTTCCTTCTCCCTGATAAAATTATATTTTATTTAAATGTTATTTTTCCTTATGGGATGGCCCAAATTTTTACACATATTTAGATAGATTCAATTATTGAAACAGTTTATGATTGTAGAAATCACTTCAAATCCCATATCATCAAGATGAGGTTTCATCCACAATATCAGTGTGCGTGCTTGAGTAGCCACAATATATTCAGTTTATGTGGTGATAAATGAAAAAAATCTTATTTATTAAATAGACAAGAAATACACCATCTTCATAGATATAATGCACCACTTGATTTATATTTTATATCATCTACTAAACTGACCCAATCTATATCTATATATCCTAAAAACTTTTGTATAGATTTTTCATCACACAGTAAACCAAAATCCTTCCTTCCCCTAATATACCAAAGTATTCTATTCACAGAAATCAATTGTATTTATTGGGTTTTATTTGATAAAATTATCTTTTGAATGTAGAAAAATATCCTTTCCTATCGCTATAAATTAAAAAAGACTTCCAATGATTTTTCTCTATTCTATAAAATTAACTGCATTACCTTCATCATCCCATTCCTATATCATCTAGGTATCCACTGGAGTCTTAATATCCTTGTATTATCAATTCCAAGTCATATCAAAACCTCCTTGGAACATTAATATTCAGATATTAATGTTCCACACCTTCTTTGGGTCACCTATAAACAAAGGAAAAAAAATTTAGTTCACCAATCATTAACATTTCAAATTCACTTTCATGAATTCAGTTAAATGAATGCACTAAGCATCATGTAATTCACTAAATATTATTTCATCAACATATACTACCACTATATTTCTTTTATTACATTATTTGTTGAAATAGATATTATAAATAACAACACCATGTTGGAAACCATTATTCTTAAAAAACTAATCTATCCATGAATACCATTCTCTTGGTGCTTACATCAACCCATACATAGCATTCTTCACCCGCAAATATAATTTATCATTTTCTTGAGTTATAAAACCATATATATGGTTAATATAAACATATTATTCTATAACAACATTAAAAAAATTTTACTTAACATTTATCTAGAAAACATTGACCCTTATTTTTGCAATTATGGCCACAAATAATTTGATTTTCTCTATCCTTGAAACATGTGAAAATGTTTGTCAACATCAATAATCTCTATCTTGGAGTTCTTTTTTACATGAGTATTGTTCTGTTTCAAATAAATGATCCATCTTCATTCATCTTGTTTTGAGAGAACAACTTAATCCAGATGAAATTCATATCTGTTGGCCTTGAAACAATATATCATGTATGATTCTTCTCAATTTGGAAAAGTTGTTTATTCATATCCTGATACTAATTCTAATTTCATGTATTGTAATAAAAAAATTTAGGTTGTACCCATTATTGGAATTATTTTGGTTGCAGCGTCTTTATCCTCCTTGTCTATAATGGTGCTTCCTAATCACCAATTATGTTTGGTCTATCATTTTAAGCTATTCTCTTCAGTATTTGTGTAGATTATAGTGTATGCTCATCCATTTCATTATTTTAATATTCTTCTAAATCATCCTTTAGAACTAGAACATTACCCAACCATCTTATCTCATTGTCATTATCATCCTGAGTCTAATCATGTATTTTATGAAGATTATTTGAATACACTACTATTGTTCAATCATGACTTTAAAATAACATTCCTATATGCTTATTGGTGAATTTATAATCTTTTTTTTGAGTCTCTAAGACATATCACTTTATCTACTTGGGATTGAAACATCATGTGTTTCTCCTCATTTAGAATGAAACACTGACATCGAATACTGAAAATTACTTTATAGTCAACTTTTTTCATACCATAGCTCATACAGAGAGTTGTATTCTTTTTGCATAATAGTGCTCTATTTAAAGTGTATACATATTTAATCACTACTTATTTCTAAAAATTATCTAGAAGTTCTTTCTCAATGAGAATTATTCTAGCCATGTCATTGATAATTTGATTTATTCTCTCAACTACTCCATTTTTTGTGCTGTTATTACTACTGAAAACCGGTGAATTATCCAATGTTTTTTCAAATAGAGAAGTATCTCATGGGAATAGTTTGTGAAAGTGTTTATGGGGATTTTTTGTCCACAAAGGAAAAATGGACCACACTGTACTACCTGTCCATGAGTCATTTGGCCACAAAAAATAAGGGGAGGTCCATGAAGATGGGGATGACCTCAAAGTACTCACACAACGCAGTGAAACACAATTTATATAGGATTCAATGTAGTTTTTTAGGATCTAGGATAATTTGTTGATGGAATAAAACAGTTCACCAATGAAATTTCTCTACAAGACACCAGCCTTCATAACATTATTTCACGTGAACTACTTTGAAATTCCCTAAAATCTAAAATAATTGTTGATTTTTTTAATGAAATTTGATATCTTCTTAATGATTTAATCTGTGTTTTTTATATAATCAAATAGATCCTCAATACCCGCTACTCTGAAATACAAAAACATTGATCTGTAAAATCCTTCACTATAAACTATTCTATACAGTCCACATGTCGTTTGTCTCCATTTACAGCATCCAATGTCTTCCATAAAAATGACTCCACCTCAATGATACAAACTAAGATCCTTTAACAAAATTTTAGGGGTTAAAAACTCCAAATCTAATAGAGACTATTTTTCCTAGGCGGTATATATAGCGCACACCACGGCCCATATAGCGTGGTATACAGAAGTCCTTCCTCTGCTAATTTTCCTTCACCGTACCACATTTCTCTTTTTTGGTTCATGAACTTTTCTTCCTGGATTATTATTTTCTTTTTATGAACTCTCTCTCTAAAAACCTTCATTTTCCAAAAAAATATTCCGGATTTTGAGGCCAAAATATTTAGAAAACACTAGGAAACTACACCACTATAAATTTCATCTTCAACAAAAGGAACCAAACTAATTCCTAGTTATCTGGATTTTCCACAAAAATAATAAACCCAAAAACAATGAAAGGTAACATTGAAGGAATTCCCAAAACATTCTAGTTTTTGTCTAATAAAATTTTAAAAAGAACATTTTGGTATTCTTGCCGTAGAAGGGTTAGTACTCCTACCTTTAAAAGAACATTCAGAAATACAAGCCTTTATGTGACCAAGTGATGGAAAAATTTGATTCAATAATCATAAGAATAATTTCAAAAAAATCCACATTTAAATCAAGTAACATATGAGATTCATTTATTCATACCCTTAATAAATCAATTCTTATACATTTAAGGTAATCTTATTTTATAACCAAGATAATTTCTATTAGTTGATGATTTAATTTTTTTTATAATATCTAGAATTCATATTATAATTGAAATCTAATTGTGAAGTTAGATATCATTTCCTTCATACTCAAGATTTTAGCATTAATCTTAAAATTTTCCTTTTGAAAAAAATTAAACAACATCTAAAACTTTATTTTAGGAACTACTGGCTAAATTTTCTAAACTATTATTCTATTTTCCCAATATAGAAAAATTATTTTCCATAATATTTATTTTTTATTTCAATTTATCAAGATAAAAAATAGTATCCTTCGCCTATCCATTTTCAAATATTATACTTTTCTTTTATCTAGAAACATTATTATGATCCTTAGTCAAATTTTTGTAGTTTTTAGAATTAATTTATGTTTCCCCTAGAAATTCATCACAAAATTCACTTACGATTTAACTTTTTATCTATCAAAATCATAATTATATGTGAATTGAGAATTAGAATCATAATTAAATATTATACCAACCATAATTTATGTACCCATTAAATTTTGAGAAGTATTCTTTAACATGTCTTCAAAGGGATCAATTTCACTTGGATGTTTTCACATTATTGAAAGGTTTCTCGTCTCTTTATCACTTTTAGATTATTTACTAGAGTCATATTCTTTATTGAAACTACAAATTTCAATAAATCATTTCATATTTTTTTCCCTTAAACTCCTATTCTATTTTATCTATAAATCTCAGAACCGCATATTTTCTATGGCGAGGATTCCTATATTCATGAAAAATAATAGTAGATTCACCTATCATACATTTTCTATTGAAATAATTCAATTATCAATTGAGTCTACCTTCATCAATTTTGGTAGCTTATTTTTCCTTCATAAATCCTTGAATTAATTTTTCAACTTGACTTAGACCATCAACCTTCTCCGATCAAGAAGAATATGTTGAATCACTAGATGATTTAGAAGAAACATATTTATATTTCTAATAATTTGACATTGAGTTTTTACATATTAGGCAAGATCATTGTTCTTCAACTCATGATCTTATTTTAATAGATATTCAATAATCTCAACTATAGATTATTCTAAAAAATATTTTCTTTCTTCAATATCTATATTCATGGAATTACATTTCAAGGGTAATGTTCAAACCATCATTTCAATCATAACTATATTATTCATAGTTTCTCCAATTGAAACTAAGTTATTTAATTTTTAGGTGAATTTTCTGAATATATTATTTAATCTTTAATGATTATACATTCTAAACACTTGAAATTAAGCGATATTAATTCCATGATTTGTTCTCTGCAATTTTTCATTTCCTAGAGGAGGTAATTTTAATGTCATCTAAATTTTCAAAACATTTTTACGTGAAGAAAAATTACTAAAAAAAATTTAAAAACAGAAAAATATATATAATTCATAACATTATAATTTAAACCAAATTTTGTAGCATCATCAGATGTTTAGGTATAAATATCATCTTCATATATATTATATGGTCAAATTTTTTTTTCCAATATTTAAAACCTATATTTTTTTAAAATACCTTCATTATGTCTTTCTGGTTTCTATAATGAATCCCGTTAAAAATATGTTATCTCATCATATTCAATAATTCAATCTCTCAATTTTAAACCACTAAAATATATTTTTCAATATTACTATTAAAGACTAGGATTTAATTTATCTCAACAACAAATAATAAAAAATAAAAAAATTATTTTAAGGGCAACCTCTAATGCCAATTGTTTGGTCAGATAATGGTTGATGGTAATAGTTGGATGGGGGGGGGGGTAATTTTATTTTCTTTAAGTAATATGATTTATTATAAATAATTGTAGAATTATTTGGTTTAAAAATATTAATCATTTCATTATAAAAATATTTAAAATAACAGATATGTAAAGAGAGAATGTAGAAAAATAAATAGGTAAACACATGTAATTATATAGTAGTTCATATCTAAACAATATTAATCTAATATTATCATCCCATATGATGAAGTATGCCACCCACTCAATAGAGATATACTTTTACAATGGTTATAATCCCAAACCCAATAATTTTTCTTGAGGTGCATCCCCAAACGTAAACACATAGCCCTTGATGGGAACAAACACAACATAGTCTTTTCTAATGGAGAAACCCAAACCAATGTAAATTTTATTTAGGATGAATCACAATATTTGTATTACTTTTGGATTACGTATTCATTACCAATTAATAATTATTGTATGTGGGATAAACTATGCTTGAAATGAATAAGAAATGATAACTAACCCCAATAGAATAAATATAATGATAAAATACATATTGTAGAGTTGCATATTGATAAGATAGTGTAGAAAAATTCTTATTAACCTTTCAAAATGTTGGAATGATGATCTCCGAGAATTCCAGTAAAATTATTTTGAAGTTGATAAAGATATTAACATTTTGGAGTGCCAAACGATGAGTATCTATTTTTAATACAACTCGCAGTACATGAATTTGAGAGCTATATTCATGCAGTGAGAATTTATTTCTCTGTTATCATATCATATAATTTTTTTACAAACATATCATTTAAACTAGTTGAATCATGGTGAATTTTAATTAAATAAGAATTATAAAACACTAACAATAACATGAAATTAGTATTAATAATTCGAAATAATAATAATGATAATAGAGAATAAATTAAGTGAGAAATATAAATAATAATTATCATTAAATTAATCAAAACAATAGAACATTTAAAACTAATTTGAAAAGATAAAAATAGATACCTATAATAATAGGTAAAATTAAATCTAAATATCTCACATGGTTTTATACTACAAAAAATTCATAATTTGAATTTCAAAATTCATTCCATATTTATACATGTGAGAATATTAATGTTAAAGATACTTTATTAAAAAAATATTAAATAAGTATGAATATTTTTTATAGATTTAAATAATCATATATATATAATTAATTCAAACAAATTGATCAAATTGAATATATTTTATATTTCAAAAAATATTTGTAGTAACATTGCATAAAAATGATGAACTGGTTTAAACATCAACTATATATATTTTAAAAACTCTAAACCACTATATCATTGTCACTACATGATCAATATGAGTTTATTTAATAATTAATTCACTTAAAAAATTTAAATTAACATGCTACAATATAATATACTAAGAAAATCAAGAAACAATACAAGATAGAAATTCCCAAATTTTCATATCTATGTAAAGGTCATTTAGATACCTTGTGTAAAGGTAATATTCAAATTATAAATAATATATAATTTTAACATTTAATTTAAAAATATATAATAAAGGTAATATATAAAAAGCATTAGTCATGTAAGGGTGATGTATAGAAGTTGTGTAAGGTTCATATATAATAGTGTGTAAGGGTAACATGAAAAATTAACTATCCATGTGAGGGTAACTTATATTTTATATACACTAAATAAGGGTGGGAAATGCACTGTGTAATGATAAGGGTGACTTCATATAGACCGCATAAGGGTAAATAATAAATCACATAATGGTCAGTATGTAACTTTTAATGCTATTTAAAGGAAAATTTAAGAGTTAATGTAAACATAATAAGGACTTGTGTGAGGGTAATTCATATTTAAAAGATGTTATATAAGGGCAATACACCACTATTTTTAAAGGTAAGAAATTCATTCAAAAAATATGAAAGGTTACTCCCACACCCATTTTAGGTTTAAAATACAATAATAAATTAAATATAAAAAATGTTTGATAATTTATTTTTCACAAAATAGATCCAAAAATAATTATAATTAATAATAATAATAATTGAGAAATAAATAACATAAAATTAATGAACTATTATATAAAAAATTATAATAAAAAGTATTTTTAATTACAGAACAAAAAATGATATGATTCATGGAGCCACTTCAATTTCTTCTTCGAGCTCTCTTTCAAGGACCTATTATATTGGTTCAGTGGGTTATTAATTTCCATCTTCAACTTGACATAATTCTATGTTATTTCATCCCTTCGTTTTGTCACACAATGATGTAAAACTGAAATTTACATTAGGGTTAGAAATTTAATGACCCAAAAGTGTTCCTAGACATTAATTTTTCAATTCATTGATGTCATGCTTGATCTAGACATATTATCCTTGTACCTCCATCAGTGCTGATATGTGAGTGAAAATTGTATTTTATTGAGTGGTGAAAGATTCCAAAGGATGCTTCAGAAATAATTTCAAGTATATTTATTTATATTTACCTTTTTATTAGATAGTAAAGTGTTGAGAGATATCACTTTAAAATAATGGTTGATGGAAATATTGATGGATACCTTATTGGATATGTGGTCTTTGGGGTTGTTAGTTCGCAGATCCATATTGGATGTTAGAATATTATCTAAATCCTTTATTTATTACTATTTTATTCTGGTATTTTATATTTTATATGAAGATACAACATTATTTTACCTACAAGAAACTATCCACATAGTGGTCATGATAGTAGAAATATTTGATGAATAATTGAAGTGTGGTCAGCGACATTTCACGTACCTTGTTCATAGCTATCTATCTCACAAGATAGGTTATTTATTTAATATTATGTTCCAGTAAGGGGGAGTTATAATATTTTACCTCATGTAATCCTTTTATGGTAGACCTTATACCAAATTGTTTTGAACATTGGGAGGTCCTCTCAATCAGTTCTTTGAATCTGACAGATGACATTTCTATTAGTGATTTTACATAGGAAGAAACTAGTATGTTTGGATATCTATTCATGAACCTTGGGTAATATAATAATAGTAAATGACAGTATTTGAATGTTTCATATGAGAAATAGTTTTCCAACTACTTGAATATCTCACAAAACTCAAATAAAATTTCTCCAAATACATGCTTGATTCCATAAATATCATTACATAGTTGGGTATGCCTCAATGAAGGGAAGTATTTCTGGAAGAAATCATTCTATAGATGATAAGTGGTTGTGACTACACTATATTAGAGTATATAGTGGAAATCCTTCCCCGATAATTTATGATAGAATGATAAGACCTCCAAGATAATATAATCCCTAGTGAATCCTCTTTGCATGAAACTATTATTGATATATCAAAATTATATAAATTGTATATTGGTTTCTTCTTTTGATAGACCATAAAATATAGGTTGTAATCCAATCATCCCTTCTCTATGTTTACAATAATGTCATTATTCTATTGTAACTGATGATATTTTTTATGAAATTTGGTGTATAAACTTATCTTAAATTCCAATTCAATTGAGCTAAATTTAATTTTATATTATAAATTCCTATAATTGCTATAATGGATGCTGTAGGAAATGAGGAAGACTCGGTCATTGGAATTGTGGAAAATTCTTTGTCTACTTCTTTTGTTATTAAAAAATTCATAATACATTCTAGTATAGTTTATCAAACCACTGGATCAAAACAATATGGTGAGAAGAAATGGATTTTGTAATTTTTCAAAATAATTGTAATCAAATTAAAATAAAAAATAAAACTGACCTCCTTGATAATAACATCGGGTTGATGACCTGTGTGTCCTCAGGCACTCAAACACCGATATTTTTAATCCAAATTAAACACAGTACTAGTGAAATTATATTTTCTTCCTAGAGTAGAGTGTTTTGAGTTTATTATTCTCATTTTTAATGGCTTCATATTGGGAAAACATTGATTGAGTTGGATTGGAAAATTTTTTTTATTTAAATATAGTGTCCCTACATTGGATATCCCATCTCCTTCAATGTAAAATAATTATTCTATTTTAACAATTTGATCTCTATAATATTAGTAAAAATCTCATGGATCATCCTCAAAGGGTTGTTTTGGCTTAATAATGGGAAGGAAATGATCACTAAAATATAAAATCTCACCTAGGGTAGTGATAAAAAAGTCCCAATCACTGTTACATGAATCCAATACTCCTGATCAAAACCAGTAGAGAAATCCCTTGTGGATTATGTGTATAACCCAATGAAGTATATAAGATGAATTCAAAATGAATATAAATAAAAAAATACCCTAATATCTAAAGAGTTGAAGTAAAACAAAAGAGAGTAACAGAAGAGATATTCAATAAGAATGAAAAATTAATTTAGAGGTGGTAAGGGGAATATACATTCTATAAACATTAATGGATTAGTGTTCTATCGCATGATAATTAAATAAAAGATTAATTTAAGAAAGAAAGAAAATAGTAGTATCTCAGCTCTTGATTGAATAATCATAAAAAATATCCTCTTTAAATTAATGAACATTCCCCCATTTTATAGAAGATTGGTTTGGGATGATTCTTTATTATCAATTCCCATATTATACTTATATATTGGCCACTACATTTATTAATTAATGGGGAGGATTCCTTTTGTAATATTATCTCATGAATATTGTAAAATCCACTCCCTAATCCCATAGTAATTTTATCTATTCATCTATTATAATCAAATATAATTTTATATGCTTCATCATTGATATAATGGGAGTAAGGTTCCTATACTAAATGCTCACATGAGAAGTATTCTTAGTGATGAACATGATAGGTGGTATAAATGTTGTGTTTTTGGGATTCATTGAAATAGGCATGGGATGAGCTAGTCTAATTCATAATTTATCTTGATCATCTCTGCACTTGTGTATGAGAATCCCCATAATCCTTTTTTAGTTTCTTGATCAAAATATTATGCATATTTTTTATCCATGTAGCGGTCATTGATGGGTTTCATGAGTGATTATGTGGTTTTGTAAGGCATAACTTGAAATACCTGATGAATTAATCAAATCCTACCATCTATCCTAGAAAAGAAAATTTTTAAACAAAATAATAAAGTCTTACGAGGAAAAAATGGTTTCTTATCAGGAGGATTTATGATGGATCCAATGGTTTTTGATTTCCCTTAAATCCTTATGATGATGGTAAAATATTTATGATCAACTACAAAGTATTACAATATACCTATTAAAAACATTTACATTTCAATCCTTCTAATAAAGAGTTATTGTTGAGGGTGAAACCTTATCATTAGGAACTTTTCCATATTTCACAAATGTAATAATTAAAAACAAAAATCCAATAAAGGATTATTCCAGACTGAAATTAATGTTAACAAAACACATAAAAATTTGGAATTGAGTTATTTAATAAATTAATTATATATTCTCAGGAATTATAGAAATCAATCAATTACCTATTATTTTTATGAATTATTGGTTTATTTTCCATTGAAAAATGTATAAAAATTTATGTAAAATTTCATATAATTAGGAAAACCTTGAAAGGATGCATGTATCTATATTTTCATATATTTGTGCCACCAATTATTTTTCATTTTTTAAAGAATCATAGGATTAGAGAATTTTACAAAAGGAAGATCAAATAAGGTAAGAAATCGTATTCTCTTCTGGTCTCTTATCAAAGCATATGGAATTATCGAAGGAGGTATGGGTGTCACAGTTTTGAAAAAGTTCATCCATTTTCACATAAACATTTAGAAATGTATTACACCCCATTCAAAAATTATATGAGGGAATTATATTGTTGTTACATTATATAAAATATATGTCTAGATACCATAAAAATTCATTATAATATACCTACATCAATGGGTTCAAATATAGTTTTCATTACTAGTGTTTTCCCCATTGTACATATAGTTCTTTAAGTATATCTATTATATTCACCTGAGTTACCCTTCTTAGTGTTCATGGGACTTGATCCATTTACATACGGGAAGAGAGAGATAAATGTTACTTTGATGAAAAATCCTTCATGTTATTATCTTAATACACACATATATATTCCAAACAATTCAAGGATGGGTTTAGAAACTGATTTTGATGAAATACACATTTAGATAATATATTTTTTATGTATTAAAATTCATTTTTGGATTGTAGAAGTCTAATAGGTACCTCCTCAAACAATGGTGTTAAATGGAGATGTGAGAAAGTCCACCATTTGACTTTTTCTATAGTAACCTTCATCCTGGGGAAAACTCCCCTAACTCTTTAGGAGGTAGTCTCTCCCTGATAATGAGACTTAAAACTATAGTTTATATGATAAAATTCATTAGTAGTGGAACTATTTATATCCTCTATGAATTTAAATGATCATTCATGTCAAAGATTGTGCCTCACCATAAATATTTATTCTATTACAGGATTTACTTATTCATTATCAATATTTTTGTCCCAATCATTAAGGGATTAGTTAAACACCCCTTCAGTAATCCCTGATCCATCATATCTTTCACCCACCTCATATTGGGGATCTTTCACTCAATATCATAGATTGGAATGTCCAATAATCATATTCAATTTGACCCCTCTATATATTTGGTATTACAATTAAAATTATGGGATTATTAAATATACACACATTCTTGAATATGAACACCAACCTATAGAATATCCCTTAGATCCATAACATTGTGTGGGGGGGGATTCTGTCAAAATTGATCAGCCTATGGGCGCACATTTTCTAAGGACTCTTTGGATGGTAATAAAGAAGGCCCAAGATCCATTGATTTTAATATCATTCTAGGAATATCCCCATCATCCATAGTCCATGTAACTATGGTATAGGACTCTCCCCGATGTCAATGGATTGACTATATTAGACAAACCTTTGGTCGCATACGCCCCTATTTAATGTTTTGGCACAAATCATGGCTTGAAATGTCTCATTGACTATGGATAATCATCACTATTATACTCTATGTGATCCCTCTCAGTATATTTCCTGTTATATGGAGTAACTGTAGTGGAAACCCAAGGGATGATACATTGAAAAATTCCTAAGAGAAATGATTCAATCTCTGTATTTTCATATCCATTTTTCATCCTAATAGTTGCACAAAAAAAATTAAAATTGATTCATACTTGGGTGGATTTCTAGGAAAGGATAACCTAGAGTTATTGTCGAAATATAAAATGATTTTGTACGAAAAGGTCTATTAGTAGAGACACAATCGATGGATGCAAGGATCTGAACATTCATGTTAATATGTAAGACACTTAATCCTCTTATATAATCACTCCATATACTCATTTCACTTGAAAGGAATCTATCCGAACAAATATATTTGTATTAACATCAGAATATTCATGAACATTATCTACAATTGAATAAATAGGAGGATCACGGTAGGTGAAGATGTCAAATTCAAAGGATAAACTCTGAATATTTAATAATACTCTATACATAAAGAGAAATGGTCAGATGCTAGATACATCTTGGATTTGTGGGAAGAATAAATATTAAAGTATTTTTACTTCAATGTAGAGTGAAAATGAATAAGAATTAGTTTCCACTCATCCCCACAACACCTAAATTTTCCGTAAAATTTGAAAGTGTCTTTTTATCTTGTAAAAATGTAGTGATCAAAGATAAATCATTACCAAAAAAGTTACTACTAATCACATGAGTTCAACTTATTCCATATTTTACACCATGAAGAATTATATTGGCCTAACACCACTATGGGATTCATGAACTATAAGTATATAAGCACTCAACCACATTTCTAATATAATTGCATGTCAGGTTTGAGCATGGATATTGGGATTAATTATGTAACATGGTTATTCATAGAAACCCTATTTAGGTGTATCGTAATAAGTAAGTATACGAGTATGAAATAATCTAAATAATATGTTATAATAAACTAAATATACCCCTCTTAAACAATATAAATTCCAAAGTATCATTAGAAAAAACCCCAGTGATCACCTGCTATTGGAAAGTAGGACCTCAATGATAACCATGTCGAACATTCATGGAAGTGGAATCACATAAGAAATTACCATCATAAATAGCTACCATAACATAATAATAATTGGTAGATAAAATATCTTATCTCTATAATATAAACTACCAAGATACTAACCTTGTAAAATTCATCATATAACGTGAAGTTGGATTTCTTAAATCCATATCTCTTACCATATCGGAGTCTATAAGTCCACAAAAATTTAATTTACCACTTCCAAAAAACAACCTTGGAAAACATGTTCCTATGTATATTGGAAAAATATACTTCACAAATCCCAAATAATATCTACTTGGATTTGATAGAAACAGAATACCCACATAAACTATAAGAGAAATATTGATTCTAGCGTATATCATCCATCAAGAACAAGCATTGGATGATGAATAATTTCACTTGACACAGTTAATGGAATATCCTGAAGGGAAATCCCCAACCTCCAAGGATGGAAACTAGTTCATAGGAATCATGAAATCACACTTTTGGAATGGTATAACCCCCAAATTAGAGTAAACTATAGTGGATAATTTACCAAAAACCAAACATGGAATTTTTTCTTATCATACATCCATGAAAAAATATGTGAATAGTTAAAAAAATTAATAAACAAAATTTCTCATAATAAAAAATTGTGATTGAACTCATCTGTATAATTAAACATACATCATCCATAAGAAAATTTATGATAAGGATCAATAAAAAAGATACTGAACATAAAAAGAATAACCTATTTGTGTGATACAATAATGAAACCTAAAAAAACCCTACAATATGATCACGTCTACAACCCATAGTTTCTCACCACAATCCCAAAGCAACCACTAACAACCCTTGAAATGAAATCCAAATATAATCATAACTTAGAAACATTATAATACATATGTTTTTATACACACATGACTGTGTATATAATCTGTGTACTAATATACCAAGAAGGAACTCACTATGGATTCTAGAAAATATTTTAGTTGAAATAATTCATAATTGAATGTTTTAAAAACAATTGAATACAATGTTTTTATTTTTAAGTAAACAATAGTTAAATAAAACCACATACTCTCACTTAAAAAAAAAATAATTTTAAAATAAAAAATTTGTGTGATCTCTACAAAGTAGTAAAGTGTTTTAAAACATGGAATGAAAACATTTAATTCAAATTAATTCATAATGAAATAATTTCACATAATTCGACACATTATCTTTTAGAAAAATGTTACCTCGTAGTTTTTAAAACAACTTCAAAAAAGTCATATTATATGTAATTTTAAAAACCACCCCATCCATAGCCAATATAATACAATAAGAGTAGGCACCATAATATCAATGAATATAACTATTGTAAAAAAAAATTAATGGATCCAGATGAAACAAAATTATCATAGGGATACAAATAAAGAGAGAATAACATATATAAACCACCAATAAGTGAACAAGATTCATGGGATATAACCTATGTCACAAAGTTCGATGAAAAAAATACCAAATACATTGGACCAACTATTAAACAATGTTTTATCCATGGAACACAAGCCACTAGATTATCCTATACCAAGCCTCATTGGAGGAACTCCCCATATATTCCTATATCATGATGGAGTATAAAATATTAGAATAAATCTATATGGTGTGGAATAATTCTATAATACCTCTATGTTCCCCAGGGTCCAACGGTTTATAAAAAATGAAGATGAGAAAAGAGTCAAGATATAATCAACACAAGTATCAGTAAGAATAAACAATAAATCTCAACTCACCTCCAACATCCATGCTTGAAACAAACCATTTCCCCATAATATTTCCATTATATTATAATAATAAACCCCTGACCATGTGAATATTGTATAAGTGGAAATAATGAGCACATAAAAACCAGCCAAGCTCTTTATTTTACAAAGTTCCAAACATGAATCTTAATAAATAATGACTTGTACTACCATGTCCACTCAACAAATTTAAAAATTCAAAATCAAATACAATATTTGAAACCAAGGCATATATTAATTCATAAATTTATTGTAAAGACCCGTAAATTTCAAGGAAATTTTTTTCTTAATTTTCATTGGAATTTTACAAGAGCGCAGTTTCTGACGGCACCTGATTCCGAGGCCCAGTGTTCCCGGAATCATTTTCTGAAGTTTGGCTCCGGTACGTTCAGTGAACGGACGAGCGGGTTTTCCTAAATTTTGAACCAGTGCCCGGAATCGAATTCTGAGGACACCGATAAAATCACAACGCCGGTATTTGCTTAGAAACGCCTCTTCCGGAGTTGCGTTTTCTTGGGTGTGGTTTTTAATTTTCGGGCTTAAGGTAAAGAAATAAAATAATTTTACGTCAACTTTATTTTATTTCAATTAAGCCACTTGGAAGCCACTTGAAGCCACTTAAAGGTGGCTTAATCTGAGTTGAACCAGATAGGGTACTATCCAAAAATATCCTACCCTCTTGGTAGGATATTTGTGAGGTGGGGCCCGCACGAGCCCCGCCGTTTCTTTCCACAAAGTAACGCACCCGCGAAAACCCGTCATTATGAAAGTCAACTGACGCGTTTTCTTAAATTCTTAACAGAACATTTAATTGGGGAGTTTATTTTGTAAATTAAATGAGTTGTTTCTTTCGTTGAATTAATTCAAAGAATTGATGGGTCGTTACTTACCCGTTTTTGTTTGTAGGAATAATAATAAAATAAGACCAACCTATCTTTTTGGATAATTACTCGTTGAGAGAGGATACTTGAACCTTCATCCTCCTTCGTGAAGAACACGAAGAACGCGAAGAACGCGAAGAACGTGAAGAACGCTGAACCCGGAAATCGACAACGCGACGCCGTGATCCGCGACGCCGTGATCTGTGATGCCGACGTTCCCTTCCTGCAACGTTCTTCTGCGACGTCTCTTCCTCTACGACGGATCTTCGATCAGCTGCTTGAGGTAAGAGTCTCTGACTTTCTTTTAATCTCCTTTGTGGTTCTTTACCAAAACACGGATTTAATTAATTAAATTAAATCTGTTGTTCTTGGTCCGTTGAGTTCACCGACTCAACGCCGCTTTCCGCGACGACGCGACACCCTTCCGTGACGACGCGACGATCTCCTCCTTCCGCGACGAGCGATTCCGCGAAGGACGTGCGTGCGACGACGACCAACGAGGTAGGGGTTGTTGTGATTTTTTCTTTCCTTTTTCCCGTGATCGTTCTTTTTTCTAAAAGTAAATAACCGGACTATAAGAACAATTTTAATTTATTAAAATTGTTGAATTCATGTGTTGAATTTTATTCCTCCCGTTGTTTATCACTAACGCGGAGGGTGCGGGCCAAACGAACATGGCCCGACGACCCTCCGATGTTCTTCGTTGTTATGCAGATTTGACGGGCGACGACGGAATGTGCCGCATCGGACGTTTGACGATCCCGCAGTGAAGAACGGAACCCGGGAGGAGCAACGGCGCAGACGGGAAGAAAATCGGGCCACCGGAGCGACTCCGGTGGCCCGCGAAAGCCGGAGGCGGCGCGCCGCCGGACGAGACCGCCGCGGCACCGGCCGCGGCGGCGGCGCTTGCGGGACGCTTCTGAAGCCGCGTCCGATCACCAGGGAGACACCCCGAGGTTTTCGCGGGGGTGTCACGCGGGGGCGGTGCCTCCTCCCCGCATCACTCGGGACGCAGCTTCAGCTGCGTCCGGTTGTCTGGCCGACACCCCGCGGGTGCCGCGGGGGTGTCACGCGGGGCGGCGGCTCCCCCCGCGTCGGTCGCTCGGCCGCTCGGCCAAGCCGAGCTGGACCGGCCCTGGCCGAGCGAGACCGGTCCGACTGGGTGGGACCGGGTTCAGCCGACCCAGGGGGGGTCGGGCCTGGTCGGCCCGGGCCCATACCCCCCGTCATCGGACGATTTTCGTTCAAATGCCCGTAACTTGAGCTACGGGCCTCCAAACGACTCGCCGTCAGCGGAAACACGATACTTGGATCGAGACGGTCTTTTCGGTTTATCGCACTCAAGGTTTCAAAATACTTGAGTTCGGCCGGGTTGGTTCGTACACAAAACCAACCGGGCCCTCGGAGCGGAAACGCTCATATCTTGAGCTACGGACGTCCGATTGACGTGGCGTCAGCTTTGTTGAGTTCCTCTAAGTGAGACGGATCTTTTGGAACACTCCGTCTGAGGTTTGGACGTAGGTGGAGTATGGACGGGTTGGTTTTTCCTTAAAAACCAACCGGGCCCCTTGGACGAAATGGCCAATAACTCTCAGACCGGGCGTCCGATTGACGCGCAGTCCACGATGTTGAGTTCCTGTTGACGATACGGAACGTTTGGATACATCATCTTTGGGATTTGTGTCAGTTGATGTGTCAGCCTCACGGCTCGTGGAGCGGACCCTCCCGAACGAGCTTGTTGTGTGCGGGAACCCTAGTGAGGGCTGCAACTGCTACTTCGACAGCAACGACCATGCAGAGATCCTCAGTGGACTGCGGCGACGACCGTGGAGAGATCCTCAGGGGACTGTGACGACGACTATGCAGAGATCCTCATTGGACTGCGATGACTACAACACTCAGCGATCCTACGTGGATCAGTGCTACAGGTCCTGTGTGGGCCCGGTCCTGTGTGGGCCCGATCCTGTGTGGGTCCGATCCTGTGTGGGTCAGCACTCACCAGTTCTGTGCGAGCCAGCTCCTACAGGTCCTGTGTGGGCCCGATCCTGTGTGGGTCATTGCGGGGGTTAGTTACCTATCGATCCATTGTGGGTCCGACGACTTAGATGGATCAGTGATCATCTTTATCATCATCCGAAGAAGTATACCTGCATGAGCTGAATCTTCTGTTACTCTCCTTTGTGGATTGTGTTGAGCTATCCTGTGTGGATTTACTATTTACTCTCCTTTGTGGATTGTGTTGAGCTATCCTGTGTGGATTTACTGTTTACTCTCCCTTGTGGATTGTGTTGTGCTATCCTGTGTGGGTATACGTTTTCTTTTCTGTGTGGACTGGGTTGTGGTCGGGCTCGGACGTTGGAGCCGAACGGGAATTGATGACTTAGGTATATGTATGGGCATATAACTAAGCCGTGTTAGATGTTACTTCCTGATTGTATCTTTTCTTTGTGGATTATCCTTTGTGGATTTCGGGAGACCTTCGGAAGTCTCGGGGTCCCTACTGAGTAGCTTATACTCACCCCTGCACGGGCTATGCCTGCACTATGTTGTGTTGGTTGCAGATGACGGGCAGCGCTGATCGTGGTGGAGGTGTGCGGAACAGGACGGTACCTGGAGGTGGACCACTAGGCGGGACGTACTCGGAGCGGTCAGGTGGACCCGAGGAGCAATGGAGGCTATATGTACCCACCCTTCAGGTGGGACTTCCAGAGGACGGCTCGACGCTGCGGCTTTTCCTTTCAGTTGTTGTTTTTCCTTTCTGTTGTACTTTACAGTTGGGCTTGTATTTCCGGCCCCTTTTACTTTCAGCACAGCTTGTACAGTTTTTGCTTAGTGTTTACTTTTCCGCTTGCTTACTCTGTGATGCTTATTTACTTTTCAAAGGCAATGTCCTCCCTTTTTGTTGGGATTTACGCCTTGGTGCTAGTCGCCAGCCCCTGGCCTATGGAAGGCGGGCTTGGGGTAGTCACGGCACGGGCCCCGAGGACGGGTCGTGACAAATTGGTATCAGAGGTGGTCAGTTCTACCGCAGACTCTGATCTTTCTTCTATGTGAAGCAATAGTGTTTAGCGTATTGAGTGTGGTTATCAGTCCAGAGAGTCCAGTGTTAGTGCGGCGGCTGACGTATCCGTACACTAGGACCCTGACTTCTGATTTCCGACTTAATGCACGAAAACATTGACTACATGTGTATTTCAAGTTTTCTTTGTGATTAGTTGTGTCAGCTCACCAGGTATACAGTTCTGACCGTGGAGCACTTGTTTTCTTTTCAGGATGGCCCCATGATGGCAGCCAGCTAGGGTTCCGAGGGTAGAGCGCGACGAAAGCCCGCTGAGTGGCGAGGCCTTGGTACAGGGCCCGTTGACAGCAGAGGCACCGACAATAACTTTACCCGCCGAGCCCCCGATGCTTCCAGCACTGACCGCTGATGATGCACGATGCCTTGGAGCTCTACAAGAGTTCCAACGCCAGCGACCACCCAGGTTCCGTGGGGAGATGGACCCCCAGGCAGCCGAGGACTGGCTGGAGGCAGTCGTCCAAGTTTTTAGGCTAGTGAGGACACCAGCAGACCTCATGGTGATCCTCGCGGCGAGCCTACTGCACGCAGAAGCAGGGCGATGGTGGAGCTTGATGCTCCAGGTACACGATGAGGCCTCCCTCATATAGACAGACTTCGAGAGCCTCTTCCGCTCAGAGTTCGTTCTGGCCACCCTCCGTGCCATGTGCATTCAGGAGCTTCTTCAGCTGCTTCAGGGTAGCTTGACGGTCGCCCAGTATGCGGCGAGGTTCACCGATCTCTCTCGCTACTCAACCGACATGGTACGGGACCCCTTCTTCCGGTCCCGGACCTTCGAGCAGGGATTGAGACACGAGATCAGGTCATCGCTGATCTCCCTCAGCATCCCGACCCAGGAAGGAGTGCTGGAGCGAGCCCTTCTGATCAAGAGCTTTCTGGCAGAGTCTACAGCGAGACCTACTGCAGGGCGGCAGGTGGCGGAATCTTCGGCAGCAGGTAGCCGACGGAGGACTCAGGGTTCCAGGCAGACCAGACCTTCCGGCAGACGACCTCGAGACACTGGCTCAGCAGTGCGGGGCACACAGCGCGGAGCCAGTCTTCCGAGAGGCAGGCAATGCTACGAGTGCGGCGGGCAGGGCCACATGGCTCGTGACTGCCCGACCCGCCGTACCAAGGGGCAGCAGACGGAGGAGGAGCACACCTACCACTTGCGGGTTGTACTAGACACACTCCGAGAGCACCAGCTTTATGGAAAGCTCTTGAAGTGCCAGTTCTGGTTGCGTGAGGTCCACTTCTTGGGGCACGTCATTTCTAAGGCGGGAGTTGCTGTGGATCCCGTGAAGATCGAGGCAGTGCTAGCTTGGGAGCCACCCAAGAGCGTGACGGAGGTGCGGAGTTTATTGGGTCTAGCTGGATACTATCGGAGATTTGTGCTGGACTTCTCCAGAGTTGCGGTGCCACTCTCATCTTTGACGAAGAAGGGGAAACCCTTCGTGTGGTCAGACAGATGTCAGCAGAGCTTCCAGGACCTGAGATAGAGATTGACCAGCGCACCTATCTTGAGGTTGCCTTAGGAGGGAGTTGGATACGTAGTCTACTGCGATGCATCAAGGACCGGACTCAGGTGTGTCCTGATGCAGGAGCGGGCCGTGATTGCCTACGGATCATGTCAGTTGAGGGCGCATGAGCAGAACTATGCTACCCATGACCTGGAGTTAGCAGCAGTGGTCTTCGCTCTGAAGACATGGCGGCACTATCTGATGGGCGAGCGCTTTACAGACTTTTCTGACCACCAGAGACTCAGGTACATCTTCTCTCAAAAGGACCTGAACCTGAGACAGCGGCGATGGCTCGAGTTCCTCCAGGACTATGACTTTGAGATAGTCTATACTCCTGGGAAGGGGAACATGGTAGCCGATTCCCTCAGTAGGAGGACGTGCATCCAGCTACTTGAGGAGGCGATAGAGCAGCTAGCCGCCTTGCAGATATCCTTCATGGATAGAGTTGGAGCATCCTTCCTTCAGTCCCTCACAGTCTCTCCTCTACTTCTACAGTGGGTCAGAGAGGCATAGCGTGAGGACGCTGACTGTGAGACACGGCGTGCACAGATATCCTCGGGACAGGCACCTGATGGCTTCTCTTTTGGAGCAGAGCATGACCTCCTTTTCAGAGGACGTACATTGGTACCAGTCGCTTTATGAGAGGAGGTGCTGAGAGAGTTTCACACTTCTCCTTTGGCGGTACTTCCTGGAGTGGCGAAGATGTACCAGGATCTCAGACGACAGCACTGGTGGCCGGGCATGAAGAAGGCTGTGGCAGACTTCGTTTCACGGTGCCTCACCTGCCAGCAGGTGAAGGCAGAGCACCAGGTACCAGCAGGCTTGGTACAACCCTAGGAGGTCCCGGAGTGGAAGTGGGACGGGATTTGTAAAGACCCGTAAAATTCAAGGGAAATTTTTTCTTAATTTTCTTTGGAATTTTACAAGAGCGCGGTTTCTGACGGCACCTGATTCCGAGGCCTGGAGTTCCAGGAATCAATTTCCGAAGTTTAGCTCGGGTACGTTCAGTGAACGAATGAGCGGGAATTTCTAACTTTTGATCCGGTGCTCGGAATTGAAATCCGAGGACACCAATGAACCCGCAGCGCCGATATTCGCTTAAGGAGACCTTTTTGGAAGTCGCATTTATTGCGGGACGAAAGTTAGTTTTTGGGAGAATTATAAAAAGTTGAATAAAAAAATGTGGAATTCTTTTTATTTTACTTTTGTTGGTTAACTTCTCTCAAAGGGAGTTAGGGGTGGGACCCACACCCACTTAACCTCACTTGAGAGGATTAAGTGTGGTGGGACCCACACGAACCTAAAACCTTTCATCTTCTCTCAAACTCCCTTAACCCCTCTTTAAATGACATGACAATTGTTATTTAATTTTGGAGTTATCCTTTTTGAATTTCAAACCTTTGAAATTCATTTGTTAAGTTTGTGAATAAAATAAGCTCTTATCTTATTTTCTTGGGTTAGAACTCTTTAGCCATCTTGAGAGCTTTTGAGAGCTTTTCCTTCTTCTTCAAACTTTGACGAAGAACGCTCAAGCCTTGACGAAGAACGCTCAAACTTCGACGAAGAACGCCGCTCCTCTCTTCTTCGTCTTCCGTGTCAACGAGAGGGAACGCCGCTTCCTCCTCGGACTTCCTTCGTCGGCATACGAAGATTCGCCAACGACGTACCTCTTCGGACGTACTTCTTCGTCATCGGATTTGATGAACGTTTACCGCGACGCCCGACCTCCGCGACGTTGTCTTCCGCGGGACGTTGACAAATCTTCGAACTTATACCCAAGGTAGGGGTTGTTATTATTTGTTTATTTATTTATCCTTATTCGTGGTTCTAGCATGACTACGTGATGATATTTTTAAATTGTGATATCTTTTAACGTGAGGGGGGCCGGACCGCATGAACACGGCCGAACCCCCTCCTTTGTTCTTGTTGTTTTATCTTGCGGGTGGAAACAAGAGGGCGTGGTGCCGTCGCACCACGCGGATAATCGCACGATTATATTGCGCGACGCCGTCGCGCCGCGCCGTGGAAGGATCATCAAGAACGCGACGCCGTCGCGCTGCGTCGAAGGGAATCGAAGGTGCGTCGGAGGGGCGCGGTGCCGTCGCACCGCGGCCGGTTCCGGGCCGCGGCGGGACGAGAAGACCGGTGGCCGGGCTGCCGGCGTCGGAGGCCGAAAGGGGGACCGGCTTGCCGGTCCCGTTGGAGAAAAACCGACCGGCCAGGTGGCCGACCGGAAGGTCAAAGACCGGGGGAATAAATTCCCCCGGTCCACCCTTTAAACCCCCCCCCCTTTTATGAAGGGGGGGCAGTTTCCTTGAGGGGGGGGGGGGGGGGGCAGGCGGCCCCCCGGTTTCCGAACAAGAAGGCCCCCCACGAGGGGGGGGGGGCGTCTGACAAAAGGGGCGCTGCTGATTGCCGCGCCGCCAAACCAAGAAGCGGGGGGCTTTGCCCCCTGCACGCGACCCGTGCGGTGCCAGGCCGCCGCGCCGCCGGCCGGCCGGCCAGCCGGGCCGGGTCGACCCGGTTCGGGCAGACCCAGGGGGGGTCGGGCCGGGTCGGCCCGGACCCGGACCCCCCATTTTCGAGATAGTTTCGGTCTTTTGGCCATAACTTGAGCCACGTACCTCCGATTGACGAACCGTCTCCGGCAACGCGATCCTTGGATCGAGACGGTCGTTTCGGTATATCGCACTCAAGGTTTCAGAACACTTTGAGTTCGGCCGGGTTGGTTCGTTCACGAAACCAACCGGGCCTTCGGAGCGGAAACCCTCATATCATGAGCTACGGACGTCCGATTGACGTGCCTTCATCTTTGTTGTGTTCCTCTTAGTGAGACGGATCTTTTGGCATACTCCGCCCGAGGTTTGGACGCAGGTGGAGTATGGTCGGGTTGGTTTTGCCTTAAAAACCAACCGGGCCCTGGGGACGAAAATGCCAATAACTCTCAGACCGGGCGTCCGATCGACGCGCCGTCTGTTGCGTTGAGTTCATGTTGACGATACGGAACTTTTGGATACATCAACTCTGTACTTTGTGACAGTTGATGTATCAGCCTCTCGGCTCGTGGAGCAGACCCTCCGAACGAGCTTGCTGTGTGCGGGAACCCTAGTGCTGGCTACGACTGTTACTGTGACTACTACTGCTACTACTGCTACTGTGACTGCGACGACGACAGTACAGAGATCCTGTGTGGATTCGACGACGACAACTATAGCACTCAGCGATCCTACGTGGGTCAGTGCTACAGGTCCTGTGTGGGCCCGATCCTGTGTGGGTCCGATCCTGTGTGGGTCCTTGCGCTCAGCGGTCCTGTGTGAACCAGCGCCTACAGGTCCTGTGTGGGCCCGATCCTGTGTGGGTCTTTGTGGGGGTTAGTTACCTATTGATCCTTCGTGGGTCCGACGACTTAGATGGATCAGTGATCATCTTTATCGTCCTTTGAAGAAGTATACCTGTGTGAGCTGAATCCTGTTGTTTTCCTGTGTGGATTGTGTTGTGCAATCCTGTGTGGATTTCGTTTTGCTTTCCTGTGTGGAATACGTTTACTTTCCTGTGTGGACTGAGTTGTACTTGGGCTCGGAGGTTGGAGCGTATTTGAAATTGATGACTTAGGTATATGTATGGGCATATACCTAAGCAGTGTCGGTTGTTACTTCGTGTTTGTACCTTTCCTCGTGGTTTATCCTTTGTGGATTTTGGGAGACCTTCAGGGGTCTCGAGGTCCCTACTGAGTAGCTTATACTCACCCCTGCACGGGCTTTTCCCGCACTACGTTGTGTTGGTTGCAGACGACGGACAACATTGATCTTAGCTGAGGCTTGCAGAGCAGGACGGTACCTAGAGGTGGACCACTGGGCGGGACGTGCTCGGAGCGGACGGCGGGACCCGTGGAGCAGTGGAGCTATCTGTACCCACCCTTCAGGTGGGATTTCCAGTGGATAGCTTGGTGTAGCGGCTTTTACTTTTCAGTTGTTGTTTTCCCTTTCAAGTTGTACTTTACTTTCAGTTTGGGTTTGTATACTGGCCCATTTACTTTTCCGCACTTTTAGTTGTACTCTACTTTTGATTAGTGTTTACTTTCCGCTTGCTTACTCTGTGGTGTTTTTTTACTTTACAAAGGCAATGCCTTCCCTTTTTACCGGGATTTACGCCTTGGTGGTAGTCGCCAGCCCCTGGCCTATGGAAGGCGGGCTTGGGGTAGTCACGGCACGGACCCCGAGGGCGGGTCTTGACAAATTGGTATCAGAGCAGTTCGGTTCTACCGCGAACACTGATCTTTTCTATGTGAAGCAATAATGTTTAGCGTATTGAGTGTGGTTATCAGTCCAGGGAGTCCAGTGTTGGTGCGGCAGCCGACATATCTGTACACCAGGACCCTGACTTCTGATTTCCGGCTTAATGCACGAAAGCATTGATTGCGTGTGTGTTTCAAAGTATTCTTTGTGATTACTTATATCATCTCACCAGGTATACTGTTCTGATCGTGGCACACCTGTTTCCTTTTCAGGATGGCCCCACGACGGCAGCCAGCTAGGGTTACGAGAGTCGAGCGTGACGACAGCCCACCGAGCGACGAGGCTTCGGTGCAGGGCCCTTTGTCAGCAGTGGCACCGGCGGTAGCTGTACCCGTAGAGCCACCGATACTTCCAGCACCAGCCGCTGACGATGCACGTCGCCTCAGCGCACTGCATGCGTTTCAGCGCCAGCGACCACCCAGGTTTCGCGGGGAGATGGATCCCCAGGCAGCAGAGGACTGGCTGGAGGCAGTAGTACGTGTGTTTAGGCTAGTGAGGACACCAGCAGACCTCATGGTGATCCTCGCTGCGAGCCTACTACACGCAGCAGCAGGACGATGGTGGAGCTTGATGCTCCAGGTGCACGATGAGGCATCTCTACTTTGGATGGACTTTGAGAGCCTCTTCCGCTCGGAGTTCATCCCAGCCACCCTTCGTGCGGTGCGTATCCAGGAGCTTCTTCAGCTGCGGAAGGGCAGCATGACGGTCGCTCAGTACTCGGCGAGATTTACTGATCTCTCGCGCTATTCGACCGACATGGTACGGGACCCATTCTTCCGGGCCCGGACCTTCGAGCAAGGTGTGAGACACGAGATCAGGGCATCGCTGATCTCCCTCAGCATACCGACTCAGACAGGAGTACTGGAGCGGGCCCTTTTGATCGAGAGCTTCCTTACTGAGTCTACACCAGCGCAGCGACCCACTGTAGGGCCGCACGTGGCAGAGTCATCTGCAGCAGGCAGTCGACGGATAACTCAGGGGTCCAGACAGACCAGACCTTCCGGCAGACGACCTCAGGACACTGGCTCAGCAGTGCGGGTCACACAGTGCAGAGCCAGTCTTTCGAGAGGCAGACAGTGCTACTCGTGCGGCGGGCAGGGTCACATGGCTCGTGACTGCCTGACCCGCCGTGCCGAGGAGCAGCAGACGGTTGAGGGACCACCGAGGCAGAGGCAGAGGGTCGACCGTGGCGGTCCGCAGGGAGGAGGCGGACGAGGCAGAGGAGCTGGACGAGCAGCCGGTGGTGGGCGATGCTTTGAGGCTCTGCCACCACCACCACTAGGAGGTCCACCCCGACCACAGGGAGCTGGCGGGCAGAGACAGGCACAGCTCCAGGCAGCAGAGGCCTACGACCACGGCGCACCCGAGATGATTCGAGGTACTATCTGTGTCTACTCCACCCTTGCTGCAGTACTTATAGACACAGGAGCGAGTCGCTCTTTCAAAGCCGATGCCCTTGTTCGGAGCTCGGAGATTCCGACAGAGCCGTTGGCTCGATCCTTACGGCTAGAGACTCCTACGGGAACAAACTCGACGATTACGCACTGGTGCTGGCAGTGTGAGATCACTCTAGGAGGCGAGAGCTTCGGCTGGGATCTTCTTGAAGCAGCGTCGAGGCCTTACGACGTCATCTTGGGCATGGATTGGCTATCTACGGTCCATGCGCAGATTGAATGTTTTAGGCATAAGGTGCGATGTGTACGCACCGACGGGAGCAGGTTCACCTTCACCGGCGAGAAGGGAGCCTTTGCAGCACAGGATGGACTTCCGCGGAGGAGAGGATATCCCATCACTCATCAGTTGGCTAGCCTCATCCTTGGAGCAGTTGACGTGCGGAGTCCTGGTTTTCCTGCAGTGGTGGATCAGTTTGCGGACGTTTTTCCCGACGACGTACCAGGGCTACCTCCTCGTAGAGAGGTAGACTTTTTTTATTGACCTGTACCCCGGGGCATCCCTGATATCCACTCCAGCATATCGGATGGCCCCCGCCGAGCTTCGAGAGCTACGGGTACAGTTGGAGGACTTGCAGGGCAAGGGGTTCATCCAACCCAGTGTTTCACCCTGGTCTTCCCCGATATTGTTCGCCAAGAAGGCGGACGGGAGCTTGCGACTTTGTGTTGACTATCATCGCCTGAACCAGGTGACAGTGAGGAACAAGTATCCGCTACCGAGGATTGATGACCTCTTTGATCAGCTCAAGGGAGCACGGTGGTTATCGAAGATAGACCTCAGGTCAGGCTATCATCAGCTCAGAGTCAGAGACGAGGATGTGCAGAATACGGCCTTCAAATGTCCGTATGGCCACTATGAGTTCATGGTTATGCCTTTTGGTGTAACCAATGCTCCAGCAGTGTTCATGGCTCTCATGAACAGGATCTTTCAGCCATACCTCGATCGGTTTGTCGTGGTCTTCATCGACGACATTCTGATTTACTCTACGACTGAGGAGGAGCACGCCTATCACTTGCGAGTTGTACTAGACACACTCCGAGAGCACCAGCTTTATGGTAAGCTCTCGACGTGCCAGTTCTGGATACGTGAGGTCCACTTCTTGGGACACGTTATCTCTGAGGCGGGAGTTGCAGTGGATCCTGCGAAGATTGAGGCTGTGTTAGCATGGGAGCCACCCAGGAGCGTGACTGAGGTTCAGAGTTTCTTGGGAATAGCTGGATACTATCAGAGATTCGTGCCAGACTTCTCTAGAGTTGCGACACCACTCACAGCTTTGACGAAGAAGTGGAAACTCTTCGTGTGGTCAGACAGATGTCAGCAGAGCTTCCAGGAGCTGAGACAGAGATTGACTAGCACACCTATCTTGAGGTTGCTTGAGGAGGAAGTAGGGTACGTAGTCTACTGTGATGCATCAGGGACCGGACTCGGATGTGTTCTGATGCAGGAGCAGGCATGGATCGCCTGTGGATCACGTCAGTTAAGGCCGCATGAGCAGAACTACGCTACCCATGACCTGGAGTTAGCAGCAGTGGTTTTCGCTCTGAAGACATGGCGACACTATCTGATCGGCGAGCGCTTTATAGTCTTTTCCGATCATCAGAGTCTCAGGTATATCTTCTCGCAGAAGGACCTAAACCTGAGACAGCGGTGATGTCTCGAGTTCCTCCAGGACTATGACTTTGAGATAGTCTATACTCCTGGGAAGTGGAACGTAGTAGCCGATGCCCTCAGCAGGAGGACGGGCATTCACCTACTTGAGGAGGCGACGGAGCAGCCATCCTCTTTATAGATATCCTTCGTGGATAGAGATGGAGCAGCCTTCCTTCAGTCTCTCACAGTCACTCCTCCACTACTGCAGCGAGTCAGGGAGGCACAGCGTGGCGACGCTGACTGTGAGACACGGCGTGCACAGATATCCTCGGGACAGGCACCTGATGGTTTCTCCCTTGGAGCAGAGCACGACATCCTTTTCAGAGGACGTACCATGGTACCATTCACTTTGCGAGAGGAAGTGCTGAGAGAGTTTCACACTTCTCCTTTGGCGGTACATCCTGGAGTGGTGAAGATGTACCAGGACCTCAGACGGCAGCACTGGTGGCCGGGCATGAAGAAGGCAGTAGCAGAGTTCGTTTCTCGATGCCTCACCTACCAGCAGGTGAAGGCAGAGCATCAGGTACCAGTGGGCTTGGTACAACCCTTGGAGGTTCCGGAGTGGAAGTGGGACGGCATATCTATGGACTTCATGACTGGACTTCCACGCACTTCCAGAGGTCACGACTCCATCTGGGTGATTGTTGACCGACTCACAAAGTCGGCACACTTCTTACCCATCAGAGAGCAGGGCTCAGTGGAGAGCTTGGGACGCCTCTACGTTCAGGAGATTGTGCGAATCCATGGTGTGCCATCATCTATCGTCTCCGATCGAGATGCTCGCTTTACTTCCCGGCTTTGGAAGGGGTTACAGGAGGCGTTCGGGACACAACTACGTCTGAGCACAGCCTTTCACCCTCAGACGGATGGTCAGACGGAGAGGACCATTCAGACTCTCGAGGACATGCTCCGTGCATGTGTCCTCGACTTTGGTCGCAGCTGGGAGGACCACCTACCCTTGATGGAGTTTGCGTACAACAACAGATACCACTCCACCATCGGGATGGCACCGTACGAGGCATTGTACGACCGACCTTGTAGATCTCCTTTGTGCTGGACAGACCCTGGGGAGTCAGCACTGGTGGGACCGGAGATGGTCCAGGCCACGACAGAGAAGGTCCAGGTCATCCAGGAGCGGATGAGGACAGCTCAGAGCCGGCAGAAGTCAAATGCTGACAAGAGGCGGAGGCCACTGGAGTTCGAGGATGGCGACCACGTCTTCTTGCGGGTCTCACCACGACGTGGTATTCGGAGATTTGGCCGAGGCGGCAAGTTATCTACGCGCTTCATCGGACCCTTCCAGGTCCTCAGCAGGGTTGGCGAGGTGGCTTATCGCCTGGCTCTTCCACCTCAGTTGCACCGGGTGCACAACGTCTTCCACGTATCCCAGCTGAGGAGATACGTGCACGACCCGACGCACATCATTGACCATGGGGAGCTTGACGTTGACGTTGGGGAGACTTTTACGGAGGTCCCGGTGGAGATAGTGGATCGACATGAATGGGTCCTGCGTGGGTGATCGATTCCTCTTGTGCGCATCAGATGGCAGCACGGGAATCTCCAGGAGAGCACATGGGAGCGGGAGGCTCAGATGCGTGCTCAGTACCCTCATTTGTTTCCCTAGTTTTTGATGTATCTTTACCGGGACGTAAAGCCATGAAGGGGGAGTAATGTAAAGACCCGTAAAATTCAAGGGATATTTTTTCTTAATTTTCTTTGGAATTTTACAAGAGCACGGTTTCTGACAGCACCTGATTCCGAGGCCCGGAGTGCCCGGATTCAATTTCCGAAGTTTAGCTCGGGTACGTTCAGTGAACGAACGAGCGGGAATTTCTAACTTTTGATCCGGTGCTCGGAATTGAAATCCGAGGACACCAATGAACTCGCATCGCCGATATTTTCCTAAGGAGACCTTTTCGGAAGTTGCGTTTATTGCTGGACGAAAGTTAGTTTTTGGGAGAAATATAAAAAGTTGAATAAAAAAATATGGAATTCTTTTTATTTTACTTTTGTTGGTTAACTTCTCTCAAAGGGAGTTAGGGGTGGGACCCACACCCACTTAACCTCCCTTGAGAGGATTAAGTGTGGCGGGACCCACACGAACCTAAAACCTTTCATCTTCTCTCAAACTCCCTTAACCCCTCTTTAAATGACCTGACAATTGTTATTTAATTTTGGAGTTATCCTTTTTAAATTTCAAACCTTTGAAATTCATTTGTTAAGTTTGTGAATAAAATAAGCTCTTATCTTATTTTGTTGGGTTAGAACTCTTTAGCCATCTTGAGAGCTTTTGAGAGCTTTTCATTCTTCTTCAAACTTTGACGAAGAACGCTCAAGCCTTGACGAAGAACGCTCAAACTTCGACGAAGAACGCCACACCTCTCTTCTTCGTCTTCCGTGTCAACGAGAGGGAACGCCGCTTCCTCCTCGGACTTCCTTCCTCGGCATACGAAGATTCGCCAAAGACGTACCTCTTCGGACGTACTTCTTCGTCATCGGATTTGACGAACGTTTACCGCGACGCCCGACCTCCACGACGTTTTCTTCCGCGGGACGTTGACAAATCTTAGAACTTATACCCAAGGTAGGGGTTGTTATTATTTGTTTATTTATTTATCCTTGTTCTTGGTTCTAGCATGACTACGTGATGATATATTTAAATTGTGATATCTTTTAACGCGAGGGGGGCCGGACCGCATGAACATGGCCGAACCCCCTCCTTTGTTCTTGTTGTTTTATCTTGCGGGTGGAAACAAGAGGGCGTGGTGCCGTCGCACCACGCGGATAATCGCAGGATTATATTGCGCGACGCCGTCGTGCCGCGTCGAAGGGAATCGACGGCGCGGCGGAGAGGCGCGGTGCTGTCGCACCGTGCCAGACGACGAACACCGCGGCCGGTTTCAGGCCGCGGCGGGACGAGAAGACCGGCGGCCGGGCCGCCGGCGTCAGAGGCCGGAAGGGGGACCGGCTTGCCGGTCCCGTTGGAGAAAAACCGACCGGCCAGGTGGCCGGCCGGAAGGTCAAAGACCGGGGGAATAAATTCCCCCGGTCAACCCTTTAACCCCCCCCCTTTTATGATGGGGGGGCAGTTTCCTTGAGGGGGGGGGGGGCAGGCGGCCCCCCGGTTTCCGAACAAGCAGGCCCCCCACGAGGAGGGGGGGGGGGGCATTTGACAAAAGGGGCGCGGCTGATTGTCGCACCGCCAAACCAAGAAGCGGGGGGCTTTTCCCCCCGCGCGTGACCCGTGCGGCGCCGGGCCGACCCAGGGGGGGGGGGGTCGGGCCGGGTCGGCCCGGACCCGGACCCCCCGTTTTTGAGATAGTTTCGGTCTTTTGACCATAACATGAGCCACGGACCTCCGATTGATGAACCGTCTGCGGCAACACGATCCTTGGATCGAGACGGTCGTTTCGGTATATCGCACTCAAGGTTTCAGAACACTTTGAGTTCTGCCGGGTTGGTTCGTTCACGAAACCAACCGGGCCTTCGGAGCGGAAACACTCATATCTTGAGCTACGAACGTCCGATTGACGTGCCGTCAGCTTTGTTGTGTTCCTCTTAGTGAGACGGATCTTTTGGCATACTCCGCCCGAGGTTTCGACGTAGGTGGAGTACAGTCGGGTTGGTTTTGCCTTAAAAACCAACCGGGCCCCGGGGACGAAAATGCCAATAACTCTCAGACCGGGCGTCCGATCGACGCGTCATCTGTTGTGTTGAGTTCATGTTGAAGATACAGAACTTTTGGATACATCAACTTTGGAATTTGTGACAGTTGATGTATCAGCCTCTCGGCTCGTGGAGCGGACCCTCCGAACGAGCTTGCTGTGTGCGGGAACCCTAGTGCTGGCTGCGACTGTTACTGTGACTACTACTGCTACTACTGCTATTGTGACTGCGACAACGACAGTACAGAGATCCTGTGTGGATTCGACGACGACAACTACAGAACTCAACGATCCTACGTGGGTCAGTGCTACAGGTCCTGTGTGGGCCCGATCCTGTGTGGGTCTGATCCTGTGTGGGTCCTTGCGCTCAGCGGTCCTGTGTGAACCAGCGCCTACAGGTCCTGTGTGGGCCCGATCCTGTGTGGGTCTTTGCGGGGGTTAGTTACCTATTGATCCTTCGTGGGTCCGACGACTTAGATGGATCAGTGATCATCTTTATCGTCCTTTGAAGAAGTATACCTGTGTGAGCTGAATCCTGTTGTTTTCCTGTGTGGATTGTGTTGTGCAATCCTGTGGGGATTTCGTTTTGCTTTCCTGTGTGGAATACGTTTACTTTCCTGTGTGGACTGAGTTGTACTTGGGCTCGGAGGTTGGAGCGTATTTGAAATTGATGACTTAGGTATATGTATGGGCATATAACTAAGCAGTGTCGGTTGTTACTTCGTGTTTGTACCTTTCCTCGTGGTTTATCCTTTGTGGATTTTGGGAGACCTTCAGGGGTCTCGGGGTCCCTACTGAGTATCTTATACTCACCCCTGCACGGGCTTTGCCCGCACTACGTTGTGTTGGTTGCAGACGACGGACATCGTTGATCTTAGCTGTGGCTTGCAGAGCATGACGATACCTGGAGGTGGACCACTGGGCGGGACGTGCTCGGAGCGGACGGCGGGACCCGTGGAGCAGTGGAGCTATCTGTACCCACCCTTCAGGTGGGATTTCCAGTGGACAGCTCAGTGTAGCGGCTTTTACTTTTCAGTTGCTGTTTTCCCTTTCGAGTTGTACTTTACTTTCAGTTTGGGTTTGTATACTGGCCCATTTACTTTTCCGCACTTTCAGTTGTAATCTGCTTTTGCTTTGTGTTTACTTTCCGCTTGCATACTCTGTGGTGTTTGTTTACTTTACAAAGGCAATGCCTTCCCTTTTTACCGGGATTTACGCCTTGGTGCTAGTCGCTAGCCCCTGGCCTGGGGAAGGCGGGCTTGGGGTAGTCACGGCACAGACCCCGAGGGCGGGTCGTGACAGGATATCTATGGACTTCGTGACTGGACTTCCACGCACTTCCAGAGGTCACGACTCCATTTGGGTGATTGTTGACCGACTCACCAAGTCGGCACACTTCTTAACCATCAGAGAGTAGGGCTCAGTGGAGACCTTGGGGCGTCTCTACATTTAGGAGATTTTATGGCTTCACGGTGTGCCATCGACTATCATCTCCGATCGAGATGCTCGTTTTACTTCCCGGCTTTGGAAGGGGTTGCAGGAGGGGTTCGGGAGGCGGCTACGTCTGAGCACCTCCATTCACAATCAGACAGATGGTCAGATGGAGAGGACTATTCAGACTCTCGAGGACATGCTCCACGCTTGTGTCCTCGACTTTGGTCGCAGCTGGGAGGACCACCTACCCTTGGTGGAGTTCACGTACAACAATAGCTACCACTCCACCATCGGGATGTCACCATACGAGGCGTTGTACGGCAGGCCTTGCAGATCTCCTTTGTGCTGGACAGACCCTGGGGAGTTAGCACTTGTGGGACCAGAGATGGTCCGGGCCACGACAGAGAAGGTCCAGGTCATCCAAGAGCGGATGAGGACATTTCAGAGCTGGCAGAAGTCATATGCTGATAGGAGGCGGAGGCCACTAGATTTCGAGGATGGCGACCACGTCTTCTTGCGTGTCTCACCTCGATGTGGTTTGCGAAGATTTGGCCGAGGTGGAAAGTTGTCTCCACGCTTCATTGGACCATTCCAGGTCCTCAGCAGGGTTGGTGAGGTGGCTTATCACCTGTCTCTACCACCTCAGTTGAACCGGGTGCACGACGTCTTCCACGTATCTCAGCTGAGGAGATACGTGCACGACCCGACACACATCATCGACCATGGGGAGCTAGACGTGGATGATGGGGCGAAATTTGCGGAGGTCCCAGTGAAGATAGAGGATCGACAGGAGTGGGTCCTACGTGGGCGATCGATTCCTCTTGTGCGCATCAGATGGCAGCATGGGAACCTCCAGGAGAGCATATGGGAGCGGGAGGCTCAGATGTGTGCTCAGTACCCACATTTGTTTCCCTAGTTTATGATGTATCCTTACGGGGATGTAATGTCCTGAGGTGGTAGTAATGTAAAGACCCGTAAATTTCAAGGAAATTTTTTTCTTAATTTTCTTTGGAATTTTACAAGAGCGCAGTTTCTGACGGCACCTGATTCCGAGGCCCAGTGTGTCCGGAATCATTTTCCGAAGTTTGGCTCGGGTACGTTCAGTGAACGGACAAGCAGGTTTTTCTAACTTTTGAACCGGTGCCCGGAATCGAATTATGAGGGCACCGATGAAATCGCAGCGCTGGTATTTTCTTAGAAACGCCTCTTCCAGAGCTGCGTTTGCTCGGGTGTGGTTTTTAATTTTCAGGCTTAAAGTTAAGAAATAAAATAATATTACGACAACTTTATTTTATTTCACTTAAGCAACTTGGAAGCCACTTGAAGCCACTTAAAGGCGACTTAACCTGAGTTGAACCAGATAGGGTACTATCCAGAAATATCCTACTCTCATGGTAGGATATTTGTGAGGTGGGGCCCTCACGAGCCCCGCCGTTTCTTTCCGCTAAGTAACGCACCTGCGAAAACCCGTCATTATGAAAGTCAACTGACACGTTTTCTTAAATTCTTAACAGACCGTTTAATTGGGCGGTTTTCTTCGTAAATTAAATGAGCTGTTTCTTTCGTTGAATTAATTTAACGAATTGATGGGTTGTTAATTACCCGTTTTCGTTTGTTGGAAAAATAATAAAATAAGACCAACATATCTTTTTGGAGAAATACTCGTTGAGAGAGGATCCTTAAACCTTCATCCTCCTTCGCGAAGAACCCGAAGAACGCGAAGAACGCGAAGAACGCGAAGAACGCCGAACCTAGAAATCGACGACGCGACGCCGTGATCCGCGACGCCGACGTTCCCTTCCTACAACGTTCTTCTTCGACGTCTCTTCCTCCGTGACGGATCTTCGATCGGTTGCTTGAGGTAAGAGTCTCAGACTTTCTTTTAATCTCCTTTGTGGTTCTTTACCAAAACATGGATTTTATTAATTAAATTAAATCTGTTGTTCTTGGTACGTTGAGTTCGCCGACTCAACGCCGCTTTCCGCGAAGACGCGACACCCTTCCGCGACGAGGCGACGATCTCCTCCTTCCGCGATGAGCGATTCCGCAAAGGTCGTGCGTGCGACGACGACCAACGAGGTAGGGGTTGTTGTGAAAATTTCTTTCATTTTTCCCGTGATCGTTCTTTTTTTAAAAGTAAAGAACGGGACTATAAGAACAATTTTAATTTATTAAAATTGTTGAATTCATGTGTTGAATTTTATTCCTCCCGTTGTTTATCACTAACGCAGAGGGTTCGGGCCAAACGAACACGGTCCGACGACCCTCCGCTATTCTTCGTTGTTATGCGGATTTGACGGGCGACGACGGAATGTGCCGCATCGGAAGTTTGACGATCCCGCAGTGAAGAATGGAACCCGGGAGGAGCAATGACGCAGACGGGAAGAAAATCGGGCCACCTGAGCGACTCTGGCGGCCCGCGGAAGCCGGCGGCGGCGCGGGTCGCCGACACGGTGGCGCTGGCGCCCGGCGCGCTGCCAGACGAGACCGCCGCAGCACCGGCCGCGGCGACGACGCCCGCGGGACGTGGCTGAAGCCCCGCCCGGTCGCCAGGGAGACACCCCGCGGTTGTCGCGGGGGCGGCGACTCCCCCCCGCATCACTCGGGAGGCGGCTTCAGCCGCGTCCGGTTGTCTGGCCAACACCCCGCGGGTGCCGCAGGGGTGTCACGCGGGGTGGCGGCTCCCCCCGCGTCGGCCGCTCGGCCGCTCAGCCAAGCCAAGCTGGACCGGCCCTGGCCGAGCCAGACCGGTCTGACCGGGTCGGACCGGGTTCGGCCGACCCAGGGGGGTCGGGCCGGGTCGGCCCGTGCCCAGAACCCTCGTCTTCAGACGATTTTCGTTCAAATGCCCGTAACTTGAGATACGGGCCTCCAAACGAATCGCCGTCAGCGGCAACATGATCCTTGGATCGAGATGGTCGTTTTGGTATATTGAACTCAAGGTTTTGGAATACTTGAGTTCGGCCGGGTTGGTTCGTACACGAAACCAACCGGGCCCTCGGAGCGGAAACGCTCATATCTTGAGCTACGGACATCCGATTGACGTGCTGTCAGCTTTGTTGAATTCCACTACGTGAGACAGATCTTTTGGCATACTCCACCCGAGGTTTGGACACAGGTGGTGTATGGTCGGGTTGTTTTTTCCTTAAAAACCAACCGGTCCCCTAGGACGAAAAAGCAAATAACACTCTGACCGGGCGTCCGATTGACGCGCCGTCCGCGACGTTGAGTTCCTGTTGACGATACGGAACTTTTGGATACATCAACATCGGGATTTGTGTCAGTTGATGTGTCAACCTCTTGGATCGTGGAGAGGACCCTCCCGAACGAGCTTGCTGTGTGCGGGAACCCTAGTGCTGGCTACGACTGCTACTTCGACAGCGACGACCGTGCAGAGATCCTCAGTGGACTGCGGCGACGACGGTGCAGAGATCCTCAGTGGACTGCGCCGACGACTGTGCAGAGATCCTCAGTGGACTGCGATGACTACAACACTCAGCGATCCTACGTGGATCAGTGCTACAGGTCCTGTGTGGGCCCGATCCTGTGTGGGTCCGATCCTGTGTGGGTCAGCGCTCAGCGGTTCTGTGTGAGCCAACGCCTACAGGTCCTATGTGGGCCCGATCCTGTGTGGGTCATTGCGGGGGTTAGTTACCTATCGATCCTTCATGGGTCCGATGACTTAGATGGATCAGTGATCATCTTTATTGTCATCCGAAAAAGTATACCTACGCGAGCTGAATCTTCTGTTACTCTCCTTTGTGGATTGTGTTGAGCTATCCTGTGTGGATTTACTGTTTACTCTCCTTTGTGGATTGTGTTGAGCTATCCTGTGTGGATTTACTATTTACTCTCCTTTGTGGATTGTGTTGTGCTATCCTGTGTGGGTATACTTTTTCTTTCCTGTGTGGACTGGGTTGTGCTCGGGCTCGGACGTTGGAGCCGAACAGGAATTGATGACTTAGGTATATGTATGGGCATATACCTAAGCCGTGTTAGATGTTACTTTGTGATTGTATCTTTTCTTTATGGATTATCCTTTTTGGATTTCGGGAGACCTTCGGGGGTCTCGGGGTCCCTACTGAGTAGCTTATACTCACCCCTGCATGGGCTATGCCCGCACTACATAGTGTTGGTTGCAGACGACGGGCAGCTCTGATCGTGGTGGAGGCGTGCAGAGCAGGACGTTACCTAGAGGTGGACCACTGGGCGGGACGTACTCGGAGCGGTCAGGTGGACCCGAGGAGCAGTGGAGGCTATCTGTACCCACCCTTCAGGTGGGACTTCCAGAGGACGGCTCGACGATGCGGCTTTTCCTTTCAGTTGCTGTTTTTCCTTTCAGTTGTACTTTACAGTTGGGCTTGTATTTCCGGCCCCTTTTACTTTTAGCACAACTTGTACAGTTTTTGTTTAGTGTTTTCTTTTCCGCTTGCTTACTCTGTGGTGCTTGTTTACTTTTCAAAGGCAATTCCTTCCCTTTTTGTTGGGATTTACGCCTTGGTGCTAGTCGCCAGCCCCTGGCCTATGGAAGGCGGGCTTGGGGTAGTCACGGCACGGGCCCCGAGGACGGGTCGTGACATTAATAATGAAAACAATTTAAAATTTTATCAAGTAAATTTGTGAATACACTTGGAAAATAAAAATATTTATTTTAAAAAATGATACTTTATCACGATAATGAAATCAATTTATGACAATATAAAATTTCATGGAAACAATTTATAAACACCATATTGATATCATATATAATTATAGATTAATATTAATTGGTTTTATAAAAATATATCACAGAATAAGTATCAAAACAATTATTAATATATAAACACCTACCTCAAGAAATCAATAAACTATATGAAATGTGTAACCTTTTAGGGAGGAGAACCGAAAAAGGAAGACCCCACCTATATACATCCCTAACCATGAATCCCAAAGGTTTGAACAAACCCACACACTTCAGGTACCATTCACAGAAAATTAGGGTTAATGAGGGAAGATGAAACTGACGATAAATGAATAAGTGGAGAAGGGAAGAGAGATATGTGAGAGAGAGGGAATTTACCCTAGAAATTCATCAAATCTGAAAAGAAGAATCTAATAATTGAAGTGCATGATAAATGATCTCCTCCAGGATTATAAGATATGTGAACACATGAAGTGGTAGAAGGTGGAGAAAATTATGTAAATTTAGTAGTGGTATAATGCTAAAACCAATTTTTTTAAAAAATAATTGGTTATGTAGGATCCATGGAATATCCCAAAGGATTTTAACATAGATCTGTCTCAAGAGACTCCCATACAATATAGACTAACTAATATATCATGGAATACCCCCAAAAGAATGATCCAAGTGTGCCAACCTCTTGGGAATTAAGGTATAAACCCTCACCCTTACAACACAAAGTCCCTCCTGAGAATCCCAACATGCTGAGGATCAAAACATAACTCCCAATACATCTCAATTTCAGAAAGGAGAAATTATGAAGACTCCAAGACATTATTTAGTAAACATCCATGATATAGTGTGGAGGACCCTTCTAGAAACCGTCTAAGGTTCAAAATTCCCAATTGAATGGTGGCCCATCCTCTATAGATTTACACAACTCATGCTTCACACACTACCATTATGTGATACGCTCATATGGTACCCCTCATTACAATTACATAAGTACCACCTCATCATAGTCTATGGCTTACATCATGGTGATCCTTGGTATGGAAGACCTAAATTCATAGGAATATCCACAATATTGTGGAATCATTGGGATGTGGCGTAGATAGTAGGGTTACCCCTACATAAAAGGTTCTTACATAAGTGTAAATATGATTAACCATACACATATCCATTCCACATGGTATATTTATAGGGAATATACCATGGATTTTAGAAATCTAGTCTTATAATTCCAATAAAGATCTCAAAACACTTGAATAATATAATAAACCCATATAAAACTTAAATAAACACCAATGTAAACAAAATAAACAAGTGCGTATGTTTTGTGTGCGACAATTCTCCCCAACATACCACTTTCTACCAATAGAAAGTGGGTGATCAAAAATAAAAGGCATGGGAGACTAAACCTCCACCCGATAAACAAGAGTTGGTAAGGCTGGGAAAGATTTCAAAGGACTTCTAACATGAGTAGACCACTAAATTTGTTTTAACAAAAAACAATCTATCAAAATACATGAAACCACAAAACTTCAATTTTTGCACAAAAAACTCTAAACACTGAATAAACCACCAAAATTGAACTGATAACCCTTAGATAAAAGAGACTCAGTATAGATCTCTCCACCCTTTAAGGTTCATCTATAATGTTGAAATGAAATTAATATACTCTAAAAAGGAGACCATTATCACCAAGAATCATCACTTTCAAAAAACAACCCAATGGAATTCTAATCTATTCCTACCACGAATAATCATCCAAGAAACTAATTCACAATTCTCTATATGAGACACATCCCTAAAACCAACTTGAATCCATATAATGAAACTTATTAGCAAAATCACTAACACATATTTTTAGGAGAAAATTATATGAGAAATAGAAATAAAACATAGCAAAAAACAACATGGGATCTCAAATCCAGTCAATGCACTCTGCATGGGTACACTATGACATCAACCACAAAACATCATCCCAAAACAATCCTATAAAACAAAAATTAGTACCTTGAGTTCTTTCTAAGAACACCTCTAGTATTAGTTACCCAATAAAAGACATAAAATTCTCCCATGTTCAACCTATATTAAAAATCATCACCACCGACTATCATTGAAACCAAATAACCCTGATGGAATATAATTCATCAAATTAAATAAGTACATGTCTAGAACCAACCAAAACCCCTAAAAATAATTAATAGAAGCAAGAATAAAACAATTGGAACTCAAGATAAAGAAAATAATTAACTAAAAAACATTTGTAAGACATAAAAACTTAGATGGACACCTCAGTATATATATATATATATATATCATTAGGAGTGAGTATATGTTAGAAGATGGGGATTCTTCTTATGATTTCACAGTTGGTAATCTATACAATGGATGATTATGAGAATATAACTGCTAGTTGTAAATACATATGGTTTGGTGTCATCTAATATTCAAATTTATGAACATGTGTAATGGTCCTTAGAAGTTAATATTATTAATAATTAATTTCACGAATTGTGTACATACATTTACTAAAAAAACATTCATACCATAATTAATTTCACGAATCGTGTACATATATCTACCCTTTGAATGAAATATATTTTTTGAGTAAATTTAATGGCCATAGTGCAATGATGTTTATTTCAGATATTCAATGAAAGACGTATCAAGTGTATATGTTGATGTCACAATGGAAAACCTTCAAGAAATGATATTGAGACAAAAGGATTATTTTAAATAGCTAGAATTTTTATGTGGTTGTTGACATTACAACATTATATTCTTTATCTTGGGTGCCTTGGCCTATTTCTAGATTGTAATATTGTACATTTGGTGTACCAACCGAATTACAATGAGAAATTATCCTTGAGGGTTATACACTAAGTGTTTCTATTGATCATAATTAAATTATATTTAAATTTAATTAGTGTAATAAATATTAGTCTCTTGTATGATGACTAATTTTATTATCATTTTATTGATCACATAAATTAAATAAATGTTTATTCATTAGACTACGAATAAAATATATGTATTTATTTTATCGAGAATTTAATAAAAATTTATTGAATGGATGGTGGATAAGAAAATTTATTTTTGATTGTATAGTTCATTCCGGTATTCAAAATTTCTATGCAGTTTAAATGAAAAAAGAATGTGTTTATTGATAAATATTAATTTACATACTGGTAAAATAATATTCATTATTGCACAAGTTAGCTCACTAGTCATAAAATAATAATGACATTATTATTATAATAAATAATGTGGTTTAATAAATATTTTAATATCATTCAATAGTAAAAACACAATTAAATAATATTTTATCCTAGAAAAAAGATGTATAAATAGATGTTTATGTCTTTTCTGAAGGGTTCATTGAAAATTGAGATCAAATAGTTGTTACGCACATCTAAATTTTCTCTCTGTCTCAAATCCACAATATCTTCCTATCAATAATGATGCAAACTATTTCAAGCATGATGGATCTTGGAGTAATCAAAAGAAACATTTGAATACATTCGATTCGCCATGCTATAACCCGAAAATCAATTAACTTTTCTCAATGATCAAAGGACCATGTGTGGTTCACCGCTTGAGGAATTCTATACTTGGATCCTTATAATGAAATGAGGTAATATGATAAGATTTTTCTAAGATCAACATCATCATAAAATAAAGGAGCCTAGGATGAGGTAAAAATTTCTTCATGATCCAAATAAATTATTTATATATTTATTATAAAACATCCTTAGTTGGGGTTTTTGGAAATTCTAAAATAGTTTTTTTTATTTAAATCCCTCAACAAGAAATTCTGCTATGCCTAGAACTTCCATGTGGAATTAGAGAAGTCATATTTCAAATTAATAATTATTTCTTTCATTATCGATATATATTCACAACAGTGGTGAAATATTTCATTTTAGATTATTTATTCATTAATCATATTTCATTAACATGATTTTTACATTTTAATTATATTCATTCATGATTTGTTTCTTAAATGATTAAGAACAAATGAATAATGATTAGAGGTTCCATTGGTATGTATGAAATATTCTAGGCAGATGTTGGGGAATTGGATTCCATATATATGTAGTACATGTCGCACACCCGAGAACAATACACCAAGTTGTGTCATAGGTTACATGATGCATCGATAGGTAAATTGTACAATGTGAATTTATTTCAAAACCCATGTTGATCAGGGAAGCCTTCAACAAGATTTTTTAGCATACATGATTTGTATCAAGCAGAACATAATGTAGTATACATGGTTTATTGGTGAAATTATCCTTAAACATGTGGTAAAATTCATGGTCAAATTTTGTAAGAGACTGATAGCCTAGAATATTAATGCAGTACATGATGTGTAGCTGACAAACAAGGAATGTTTTAAATTAATTTCAACATTAAAATCGCACACAATTTCTTTTAGTGGGTTTAATATAAACATGAATAGTGCTATACATAGTGTTTAGGTGTCTTGTACAGACCATGTAGTACAACCAAGGTACACACTGAAGCCCCATGAATGTTTCCTAAGTACATAGTAATTGATGTACAAAACATATACTTTTTATGTAAAATCCACGTGTTTTCAAAATAAATGACAAAATTAAATTATATTTAATTTTTATACTATAACATTAAAACCTTATTTTAGTGAATGAAAAACATGGTGTGTTTTAAAATTTAATAATGGTTTTAAGTATTTTACATATAATACATTAATGTATTAAAATAATCTGTAATTATTGGCTCTTGCATTTAGTTTTCTTGAATGATTGTAATGATCAGAGTCTTTAATAGAATTTGGATGGTCTTTAATATGAAATGGAATTAATTTCTTAATTAATTTATGTAATTTCATTTATATTAATAATAAATAAGACATAAAAATTATTTTTAACCAGTTATACTTTTATGTATTGTTTTCACATAAATAACCAATCTTGATATTGACCAAGATTTGTGTATGTGTTGGCATTATTTAATTTAATTTATCTAAGGGTTTGAAAATATTAATTATTAAATTAAATATGATGTCTTGTAATTCATCCCTCCAACAATTATGATGTATGACCTATAAGACCATGTTTATTTATGTAATTCTTCATAACAAATAATCTTTTTCCTCATCTGTATTAATGTTAAAAATACCTGAAATAAATTGATTTTCCCAAGACACATAGAGGTGGTTCAAAATAGGAATTATATGATTCCAATATAGGTGATACAGATGCATGTACGTGGAATGTTTCAACTAATGCCAAGATCAACATAATTGGTTATTTCCCCTAGGTTAATGGTCAAATTATTCTCCACTCAATAAATCAACTTTTAGATAAGATCATGATCATGTAATTTATTTATTTATTTCATTAAATTTGTGAATTATTTAATTTATGGATGTAATAGTCACATCACATAAATAAATAAATTCAGGTGTGAAGATGGAATTTAATAAATGGATAATCCATAAAAGTTTTTTCCAAAATGGTTATTAAATTCATTAAAATTTACATAATTTTAAAATGTCATATAAAGGATAAAACACGATAAAATTTAGTTATAATAAATAAAATCCGTCAACTGAATATTAATTCATACTTTTCCTTCCAATACATGATTAGGAATGAAACGAATAGAGCCAAGTGTTTTAACAAACCTTTTTGGGACACATAAATTTATTAGGGGAGATATTATAAAGGTTTTGTGGTGGATTAATCATTTTACATCAAGAGGAATTGTAATTTCTAGACTTAGTGTAATTTGGAGGAAGGTGTTGAGGAAATCCAAGACAAGATTTTTGGTTTGAGGAATCTTCTCAACAGATCATGTAGTTTCAAGTCTGTAGTTGGAAAATATGATCCTACATAAATACATTCAATTAGGTTAACCAAACCATGTTAAAGATATGAAAAGGGGAGCATGAATCCTTTCCTTAATAATGTCCTAGAAATTATACATTCTTAGTTCAATGGTTAGTACAATTGAGACTGGATAAAATAGTGGTAGATTTAATGAAAATTTGATTGTTAGTATTTCTGAAATAATTTATAATCTATCAATGTATTAATAATTTGACTAAATTATCTTAAAAAGTGAAAGAAAAACCAAAAAAGATAAGTGATCATTCCTTACATAATTGTATGTCCTTAAAAATACAAAATTTTGGATACGGTACAATTTTTTATGTGATGAATTATTATTAAAAACATTATATTATGCTTTTTAATCCCCTACTCATATTCTTCCACACAATAGGCGATATAAGGTAAAACGTATTCCTCCCAAATATATGTTGTAGATGCTTCCTATATTCATTTTATTATATTATCAATTATATAATGATATTTGATGATACAACATAAAGAGATGGATACTTTCACCATAACATAATATCTATATTTTCTTGTAAAGGATAAGTAAAGTATATAAATAAATATGTTTTTGTATCAACAATTTTAATATAAAATTGAAGAATTTAATCAAGATAATGATCATGATTTCAAATTGCTGGGTTATATTGATTAGTTGGAGAAATTAGGCTTCCAATGAGACAATGAATTATCCACTAATCTTATATTATTACCCTTACAAAAAATATATTCCTTATTATTCCCTGGCCGGATAAAATTAATGGATATAATGCTCAAGATACATTTTTTCATACTCCACCAAGATGATATGGATTGGTTGGAACATGTTATACACCAATTTTATTGATTTTTTAAAGAAAAGGATGAAGATACCCTGACTAATCTAAAACCAATCTATCCTTTATGGATCCATTCAACGAGACAAAATATTCAATGATAGAAGAATATAAAATAGCATATTTACACCTAATGTTGAAAGAATAGACATTGGAAAATAAGGGGAAATTAATTTATGAGATGAGTAGTTGCATCCACTTTAGGTTTATTCATCATGTTTTTATTCTCCACATGTGTATTAAATAAAGTATTCTTATAACATACAAGTATTTAAATACAAGAAAAAAGAAAGAATACAAATCTTATAGGGCGAACTCAAAAAGAGCTGAGAAATGATGAATCATATGTTAGCTAAGGGGATCTCACTATTTCTCACAACCAGATTGGATTCAATCATGTTTTTTAATATGTGTTACAAAACCATTTATCATAGTGTTTTTTTAGAGACAACATGGCATTATTTTATTTTTGGATGAAAATTTTTATGGTACATTAATAATAATACAATTCTTCACTAACTATTTAATAACATAAATCAATTGAAATAATAGTGAATAAAAAATATAATAATGTTACCCAATTGTAGAAAGATAATTATATATCAAAAAAATTGTAAATAGTTAATTTTTTACAACTATAGATGTGTTTTAGTCTTAATTGAGATAAGATTCTAGCCATACAAACATACTACTTATCATGTTTTAGGTAAATAATTATTTTAAATATAGGTACATCACAAGGGTTTTTAGATTAATTTTATCATGGCCACATAAACCACTACAAAACATAGGTAACTATATTAACATCATGAAATTACATAAATAAATACTAGAAATTCTCAGTGAAAAAAATAAGTGAACTTGGAAAATATTGATGGATCTCTAAGCTGTCTTGTTGGAGAATATCTTATCCCAGTAATCATTTATCATATGTTGGGATTAAAGGTTATCCCTAAATCAAATTTATTTATATACATCAATACCATGGTTCTATTAAAATAAAGATCATTGAACAGTCTTATATATATTCAAAATCTTTCATATTCATTAGGAGATATATTTTATATATATAAGTAAAACAGCAAAACTTATTCCAATTATATTTTTGAATGGATATCATATAAAGGGTTCTATTATATGAATCTATTAATACAATACAACAAGTTTTGTTTGAAAATCATTTGTTAAAATCATTCCTTATCTATAAAAAACATCAAAACACTATAGTGAATATTAGGTAATAATCATATAGTCACTAAGGATATTAACATCTAGACAAGACTGACTATATTTATATAATGAAATCCTATCTCTTTAATGATGGAGGGAGAAGACATAACATCAACTAGTTAAAGATCTGGATGCACAAGGATTGTCATATGATTACTAGACTCCACTGAGCTTTGTGGTAGGAATAGTTTCTGGAAAACATAATGTGTTGTAATTTATCTCCAAAGAGGTTGTTTATGTTCACTATGGTGGGTGATAACATTATTATTATTTTGGAAAAAATATTCCTAAAATGACGTAGTAAATTGTATTATGATATGTTTTAAAATTATGAATATATTCAAAAAGTAGACATTACGTATCAACATTCCTTGACTCCATATTTTGAATATTTCTATACTTGATACTACTATCAAGTTTTCAATACAAACTATACATGTATGGTACACGATAGTACTAATATATCATGATTTATTTTTTTAGGTATAGTGTATTAAAAAACCTATACAACAATCATCATGGAAAAAATCCTTCTTGAATGATAGATGTTTATATAGTATTTGTATAATCATCATAATATGCTTTTGAATGTCAAGGACTCCTAAATTAGAGTAAAACATTCAATAGATGTCTACATGACGTGACCAAAAGGATACCCAGTTGTATATTTCTACTAGTCATAACAGAAAAGGTTTAGGGAAATCAATAAATTCCAATGAGACATGTAGATTACATAAAATACATTATGAATAAATCACCCACAATGGTCATATAATAATCATTGGGAAATGAATGAGTGGCATGTGGCTCTATCTGGTTAGTGGGATCACTATAAATTTTCTTGTTAGATACATTAGAAACATATATGAATCAAATTTTGTGTTTGACCATTTTTTATTATTAAGGACAAAAATTTCTCAAATTATGACATAAAGTAGAATTCTTGTTCTAGGTGAAAATATCCATAAGATAAATCCATGGGGTTTATCAATTTATTCATAGTATAGATATTAAGTAGGTGTTGAAAAATACATGTTATAAAAATTACGGACTGAATTTTGTTTTGGCATAATGTCCTTCCAAAAGAATATTCATAGTCATATGAATAGATTATAAAGATCACTATAATTTCACAAGATTATTTTATATGAATTTATCTCATCTTCTATTATATGAATTGATATTTCATATCAGTAATAAATGATGAATAGTATTTTAATATCAAATGGATCAAACATAAATACAATGAATTACAGATATAACTATCCGAAGGTACCAAGAAAAGTAGAACATGATATGTTCTTAGTGTATGGTGAAGTGGGAATAGTAGTGACCAATGTAGCTTAAAACATGTCTTATTTTAGTTTAATTTGATCTAGTAACATAGAATTTGGTAAAGTAATATGCAAGAAACACTTTTTATAGCTAGTGGTTTCCACATCTATAAAATCTGAGTATATTATGGAATCTATTGTTTCGTAAGAAGCAGTTTATCATCATCCTATTCTAATTTTGAGTTATACCTAAAAGAAAATATTTATCATCTTATGCTTATATTTTACTATGGATTAAGTATGAATGTTAGGACTATACCATGAGAACATGAGGCGGATACTCAGTTATATCACTACATGAGTTATTTTCTCTAGATAATAATGTTTTTAGTTAACAGATTCACCATATAGACTTGTGGATTTACCAAACATATCCCTAGAAACTTGGTAGGAAGAAAATATATAGAAATAATTAGTAGAAGAATAATTTTCATGTGAGGACTAACCCGTCTATAGTATTTTTCTCTATTTTTAGTGGGAGTTTTTTTGGAGTCATTTCTATAGAACCAACTATTTTTTTACATAATATTACATTTATATTCAAGAATGATAATATTTATATAAATATTTTATCTAATATTGTTGTTTCTTCTAAATAAAATTGATGTGATAATGTCCTAGAGTATCTTTTTCATTGAAACGGTCATAGTAATTCCACATTAGGATGAGAACCTAGAGATGTTATGATGATATTCATAAATATAGTTTTGTGTTTTGATAACATACCATGACAGGGAAAATAATATATATACCATTATGTGTGAGTACCCATAAGAGGATGAGGCTTTTTGTCATGATGTTCGTACTCGGTAATCTACATGATGGGATATTATGGGAATAGAACCACTATTTGTAATTCCACATGTTTTGATGTCATCAGATATTACTATCTATGAGCATGTGTAATGTTTCATATGTTTTGGGACTATCATTAATGCATTCCATGACTCATAAACATATATTTAATACCAAAACCATCATTACATATGTTATTTTGAAGTGGGGTACATTGGGTGGATCACAAATGACTTATTATTTATAGATATTTTCAGTAACTATTTGTTCCCTTAATATTTTTGAAAGTTGATATATTAGACATTTGATTGAAATATAATTGTCAAAAAATACCATGAAAATGGTAAAATGACATTTATTTTAGATAGTCAAATAATGACATAACAAACATATAGGTTGTAGAAGCAGATGTGTAACCTACTTGATGAGATATTGATACAACGATATTATATTAAAAATCCAACATTCATAAGTGGTTGTCGATGTTGTGACATTAAGTTCATTATATTTATTTCTTTAACCCACTACTAGAAAGTAATATTGGATATTAGGAGTTAGAACCTAATGAAAATTTGAAAGAATCCTAGATGGTCACACACTAAGTGTTTGTATTGATATATATTAAATTCTATTTGAAGTTAATTAAAGGAACAAATATTGTTATCACCAAAAGAACCGGTATCAAATCCGGGAAGGGGAGAATTTCTGGTACTGCAGCAGGACACTGTAGCAGTTTCTGAACTATAGTAGCCGCAAGATTGTAGCAATGGAGGGAATGTTGTAGGTACTGTAGCGGTTGAACTATAGTAGTGAGGTTACTGTAGTAGTGCTGTTCACCAATGGGTCCTTTGGGCCAAAAAATTTACTTTCAAGACCTGTATTTCGGCCACATGGCCTTGGGATTTTGAGCTATATAATGGGTTACCCTCTACCTAGAATATAGCTGTCTTTGTTTTAAATAATACTTTGAGGCTTCCGCCCCATCCTTTAAAAAAGAAAATATTGTTATCTAGGCTAAGGAATAATTTTATTCTTTTTTTATTCATCTCATAAATTAAATAAATATTTATTTACTGGATTGTGAATAAAATATATTTATTTATTTTCATGAAATTTTAATAAATATTTATTCTTTTGTTTGTGGATAAAAAAATATTTTTAATAAAATTTTTATTCAAGTATTAAATAAATGGAAAGGAGTTTGAATGGACCAAGACAAAATCTGGTGATAAATACTAATTTACAAGTTGATATAATAATATTTGATATCATGCAAGTAAACTTGCACCCCATAAAATAGAATTATTATTATTATTATGAGGAATATGGTGTAATAATGAATATATTATTATTTATGGGTCTGTACATAGTTAAATTATATTTTAACCTAAACTCGACCTCTATTAATATATGGTTTTGTCAATTGGTAGGGTTAATTGAAACATGGGAATAGAGTATCATTACACACAAAAAATATCACTATATATATATATATATCTTAAATTACTCATATCTTCCTCTTAAGAATTATAATAACTTCTTCAATCCTGAAGGATCATGGAGAAATAAAAAAAAAGTAATATATTTAATTTTCCACACTACCACCAAAAATAATTTGGTGTTTCTTAGAGATCAAAGGAGCATGTGTGGCTCAATTCTAGAGGGACTATCAACTTAAATACTTATAGTGAAATAGAGGTAATATGTCAGGGTTTTAAAAATATCAAATAAATCATTTATTAAAGGATCATAAAAAAGGTAATCATTTATTCCCATTCTAAATAGATCAATTATATACTAAACTAGAAAGTTACACTCTTAGGGTTTGAGGATACTCAAAATTTAATGAAATTTAAATTTAACACTCTCAAAAGGAACACCCATTATGTATAGAACCTACATTAAATTGTTTGGATTTCTAAAAAACATAGAACTCATATTATTCAATACTGACCTAAAAAAACAAACATACTTGTTTCAACATCAACTAAAACTTCTCCAGTAGAAAGAAAATGTCTTCTGAAAATTATTAAAACACTATTATAACACTCTAACTGACGAAATAATAAATTACTGGGAAAATTGATCTTTAGTAATTTATTTAACTTGATATACACCATTAAAAGGGACCGAGCAATGAATTTATCAACCATCTATAGTAAAATAAAAGTGGATTTCAATACTCTAAGACCTAATTGCTAAAATAAGGAGTATGGAATGAGAATGAAACTATCAAATAGATCACATAGAAAATATAATAAAAATTTTATAATATTTTACCTCGAATGATATTACTTTGAGGTTCCTGTAATATTGAATGTACTTTCCTCTATAAAAGAGAACTACATTACATAGTGAGGTTTATAGTAAGAAACTCCCCCATGTTCCTGTAATAAGCTAAGAAATATTCATGAAATTTATAATGATAAGAAATTCTATTTATGGACTTAGCAAAGGAAACATTCACATTTAATGTTTTTAACAAATGATGAAACATGAGATAAATCTACTCATCATTTTTTTATCCTTTGAGGTTAAGGAATGAGTGGTGCATAATTACATACAAGATGTTAGTTCCTATCATTTTCCTCATCCCCATCTCCCCCTATAAACATTTGAGTAGTTTCCATTTAAATCTAATTTTTTTTCAGTAATTAAATTATATAATAAATTTAAAATTCGATTTTGAACTTGTCTTCCTCCATTTCAATATTTTTATTTAGAGTTTTTAAAATTTTAAATTCATCTATATTTTATAGTTCAGGTTCCTCAAGTTCCTTTATTGTTATTTCATATATTATTGAGACACATTCTTTTGTTATATTGATGAATGTATCTGTTAGATTAATTTCATTATTACCTGATATTTTGCCTTTTTTTCTTCTACTGATGTCCCTTGACATTTTGAGTACAAATTTCTGGGATTCCATTTTAGCCTTGTTTTTAGAATATGGTGAGTCTATTTTGTTTTTGTTTTATCAGCTGTCTAAATTATTTTTAGAATTAAAAAATTCATCCACATTTCTATTTTTTTCATGTTGACTTAAATATCATATGGAAATTGGTTGTCTAACCACTCCTTGGTATATTAAAGATATATTAGGGTATTTTTATAACTAAGTGTGTCATTGTTTAAAAAGGGATAAAAGGTACCCTATTTTAAACACCTATAGCCAAAAAATACTCTAATAATTCATACTATATATGCATGTCAAAGATAGTTCAACAAGCCCCTATATACCCATATATCCAATATTGTATACACTACTCTATATGTAATCTATCCTAAGCTTGATTGAAAATTACAACATCATGAGAATTGTTTTATAAGAAAAAACCATTTTTTACTCGCTCCCATGGATTTTACTTCCTCTATATCACATATATTGGTAATTTTGGGTAATTGTGTTAAATAGTTGTTTAATGTCATCATCTATTTTATCTGAAAAACTGTGATCCAATGATTAGTCAACAGGGGTTTTGTGATAAGTAGTGACACTATTCTAGAAATTATTTATCAATATATTAATGAGAAATTAATGGATAGTTATCTTCTTTAGGAAACAGCTAAATGTTTCCTATGTTTCATGAAACTATTCTCCATAATCTTGCACAAAACTAGTGATTTGGTGCCTCAACTCAGTGGTCAACCTCTTCGGGTAGAATTTTATAACAAATGCATTAATTTCTTGACCCAAAGTGTTAAATATTTACACATAATACTACTAAAATAAACACTAAAAATTTATTTTTAGATAAATGGGAAAAACTCACAATTTCAAATCTACCTCAAACCACCCATGAAGTGTTATCTTATATATAATATTATAAAAATATATAATTAAGTATAAAGATTCATCATTAGGTATACAATTATTGGTAGAATATAAGGATAGATAATATTGATTCATTTCATAATCCCTAAACCCAGGATACAACATTATAGAAGATGGATTTCATTAAATAAAGGATATTAAAACATTCTAATTCAATGTGTCTAAATATTTTTATTCCTAAAATGATATTAATAACTTTTTTATTTCGATTCACAACCCCCTCATTTCCAATACACTCTATTTTTACTCTATTTTATCTCTTAAAATAACTACAATGTCTTTATATTTCAGTATTCAATGATTTTAATTCAGAAATATGAATTTTTCTAGTGTACATGTAAATCTAGTGAATGTAGTTTTATATTCAAAAAATAATAAATAAAAATAGACAATAAAAGAACCAGATATAGTAGGGAAAATCATCCAAATAACCTACATTTTTCAATTTCAAATATCAAAAAAACCAGTATAAACATGTTCTTATTAGTTTCATTACAATATTTCAAAGTTCATTTTTTAAAAATAATATGAAATTAATTATTTCAAGTGTATATAAAATTTTTTTAAAATACTTTTATATTTACATAACAACACATATATTATTTTATTTTATTTTTTTAATGATTTTTTATCTATTTAACTATCTCTTTTTGAAATATGTTTCTTCTGACAAACCGATTTATACAGTAAAAATGGAAAAAAAATTTGTATACTATTTTTGTAAAATAAAACTTCTTTTTAAACTAAATTTAGACTTGTATATCCATTATAAGATTGTGACTTTGTGATTTGTGAATCTCTAAAGGAATTTAAATGTTTGAATATCTTGAGTAGGGGTTGAATCAAAATTGACTTTTCGATTTAAATTATAATAGTTGAGTGTGTCGATGATATATTTTTAGATATGGATTGAGGATTGGGAGGTTCCTTGGGTTCTTAGGTGAGTCACTTTGTCTTTTGGTTGGATTTGGAAAATTTGGAAAGGTTATTAACCTAGTGAATGGTTTGGTGTGAATGGTTTGAGGTATACTATGCATCACCTTGAGTATGTGGATATTTTCAATTCATATTGTTCATATATGGATGGTTATCATATTTATTACATGGTAAAGGGTTAAACATGTGAACTCTAGGGGAAACCTTTAAGATTTTTTTTTCAAGGGTATAGTTCGTAGTTTGTGCATGGTTGTAGAAAAAACAAGACAATGTTGCAGTTCTTGATTCTATGATGTTTACAAAGTTAGAAAATAGTTTTTAAATGATATTTCAATACAGTTGGATGTGGTGTGTCATATGTAAGATAAGGATTCATGGTTGGAACATAGATTGGAGAATCATGCAATTAAAATGTTCATGTGTGTGTTGGCTAGACAATATTCACCATATAGTTAACACATTCTTTTGGGTAGTTAAGGATTCATTGTTAGCACATTGATTAGAAACCAATGTGGCCAAACCATGCATGGGTGTGATTTCTAGGAAATATCTACCACACATTTGGTGCGCAATATTGAAAAACATGTGGCTGTTTGATTTCCACAAAAAGTGAGAATTAACTATGTTTCCCATCTGAATCCTTTAAACCCTCATCACTCATTCTCTTCTCAATCATGCATTTTGACTAGGGGTTCTTTACTCCCCTTCCTCCTTTGATTCCCGTTTATTCTATGGTGGTTCTAGATTTATTTCATGATTATTCGTGGAGGGTAACTCTTCATTATTCCTTCATTCTTGTTTTCTCTTAGTTATCCCTAGTTTTGGGAGATCAAGCTTGGGGTATTATTGAAGATTAAAAAATATTATCATAGAATAATCTTGATAAAATAGTACCTTCATAAATCATAACTAATTCACTTCTCAAGATTAGTTTTTTATTTTTTTCACATCATTCCAATGAAGTTACGTTTCAATATGAATTTATTTGTGGTTTTTGATTAAATTGAATTAAATTGTAGATTGTATTGGTGTTGGTTTTTTAGGATTTTTTTAGGGATAGGGTCAAGAGGATTCCATGGGATGTTTTTGAGTGTTTTTTTTTCAGTAAGATGAGGTTACTAAATAATATTCCAAAAAATTATTCCAACATGATTTAATTTTGAAAATAACTATAATGTTTAAAATTCATTGAGTTGTGTATATATAATAGGCATGGGTGTGTGTGAAGAGTGTATCACATCCCATTTCATGAGGATTCAATGAGTGGGATGTGCTTGGTGTGTTTTAGGTATCTATTCCAATTTAATTTAAATTTTAAATTATGTATAAATTACTATAAATTAAATGAATTAATATGTATAAATAATTTATTATTAATTATTAGATGTTATGATCTGAGTTAGGGCCTCAGGTGGTCAGGCTTTGGTGTGATAGACTTGGATGAACTCAATCAAGAGTATTTGGGTTTTTCTTAAATGAAATAGAATGAATAATGTTTCTGGTCCCTAACCACTGATATTTTTATTATGTATGTTTATGATTCATGTTATATTTCTTCTAACAACTAAGTGTGATTGAAATTGTATTTAAATTAAAATGTTTTTTAGTGAAACACCTAGAAATAAAAACAATATCCAAGGTCCATGATGAACCCATATTCACTGACTTGATTCCCCTTCCAGTGATTGTCAAGGGTGTGATCATAAATGTGTTCCATGAAATATAATAACCCATTGGTGTGTGAGTTAAATGATCATAAGTGAAATTAGAGGACTTGGTATGTTCCATTAGATTCCATGGGCTTGAATATGGGTTGGAATGAGTAGAAAAGGCTCAAGTGGATCATGATGAAATTGTGAGATTCCTTGAATCCAATGGAAGATCTTTCTAGAGTGTGGGGATAGAATTACCCCCACCCCCCTCCAATAGAAATTGAGTACCTTGGTATATTTTCCATGGTAGATTGAGAATGGGGTGAGTGAGTATAACAATATGTGATGGATTGGAAATTAATATGGGCCTTCTATCATATATCTAGAGTATAGATGTGTGACCTATTCTATAAGGATGATGATTTCGTGTCATGTTTCTGACTATTCTAAGAGATATGATTCCCTCTGAGTGACGAGAGTTGACCATAGAGTTGTAATTGATATTGAGAAAACCTAGTAGGGTTTCTATATATGATGTGACAAAGGGGCCTCAAGTGGGTTCCTCAGTGATAGAATGACCCATGATAGGGTTCACAAAGATTATGGGCAGTGATGATTGAAGGTGTCACCTTAAAACTCTAATCAATAATGTGATACTTTTATTTATGTAGTGATAATGAAAGGTAGTGTTCTTGAGAGTTAGACCTTGATTTTTCAAGATTGATTTAGGTGGATTTATATCCCTTATGAGTTATGTTTTACAAGATATCATGGGTGGGATGCACTACCCTCACTACATAATGTTGAATTTCCAGGTGGTTCTCTATGATTGTTCCATTTGTTATATATAAAATTCCCTAGGTTGGTCAACTTGGATTCATCTATTGAGGCTAATATTGTACAAATTCTTTGGGAAATACCCTTGGATTTGAAAATCAAGTTTATATAGAATGAAAAATAAATTTTGATTATTCCTTCATGTATATATGATATCATATGGCTTCCCCAACTAATCAGTAGTATGCCTGATTCAACAATTTTATTTTCTTAGGTCACCCCCCTATGAATCAAATTTTTTCATGTCACTCGAGGAAATAATAGGTTTACCTCAATTGGAATTGTCCATTTGTCCATGATACTCTCGTATGACCTAGCATATTTTCATAGGAATCAGTTCTTTCACCAACTATTATATGTTTTATGGTCCTAGTTTTGTTGGCATAGTCATGTGATCATATTAAAGATACTCTTCCACTGGATGAAGTAGGTATAGTAGATATCAAGAGTCATGTTAGAACCAAAAGATTGATTGTGGTTATTTAATTATTTATCCACACTATTGTTATTTATTCTCATGATCATATCACAAGAACATACACTACATTTATTGGTTATTTGTGAGACCATGTTGGTGGTTCCCTGCAGAATTATACTAACTCCCTATTACCTGAATTGACTTTAGTGATAACAAATTTTAGGTTGGGTAGTGTCTCTATGTTTCATGATTAATTCAGATAGCTCAAACATGTTTGGTGATTGGGATAAGATGAATCATTGTGATTGTAATATAGCCTTAGTGTATTTTTTATTCTCTTATTTATCATGTTTATGTGATCAATCTAGTGGGATATTAGTGTTGTATGTTGGAATGACCATGAGTATGCTTGATTTTTTACTTATGCATATTCGTTTAATATTAATGGTGTCTTTAATTGATTTCTTTATTTAATTATATTATTGATGGATGATGTTTGATTATTTTTAACTATCTATTTCTATGATCATATCAAATAGTCTCCCCATGGTAACACCCTTTACCCAAGCTTTCAGTGAGAAGACTCTCCCATACAAGAAAGCGCACCATATATGATTTTGGTAAAGTAATATGAGGTATTAGTTAGTGGCCTCTGGGTTAGGGCATTACAAAGTCCTATAAATTATTTTATTTTGTCTTACTATTTTGGGATATGGTAGATAAGGAATAATTATTTTTCATATATTTGGATGGTTATCAAACTGGTTTATCACAAATACCTTTTTAAAAAATAAGTGTAGGTTTCTTGGGATTTGGGATGGCTGTTCTTGGTTTCAGATTTTTTATGTTATGATTTCACCTAGTGTGAATAATATGGGATTAGGGATATTTTATTAACTGGTTTTTGGATTTTAGACCACTAGAAAGATGTTAGTGTAAATACATCATATTTGGAATGTATGAATCACATGATTCATATTCCTATGTGTGATTAATATCATTTATGACATGTGGTTTAATTATTTACTGTTCAAAAAGATCTTATTCGATGTTTTCCCTTAAAATTTTATGTTCAATTATACTCATCTGGATCAAGTTATGTTTTCTTCTGGTGACAAGTCACAAAAATATATATATGGATAATAATTGATTGTAAATATGAAATCCATTTCATAAAGAATGTATAACAACCATTAGTTGTTCAGAACAAGAATTCAATTTCTTCATCAGAAACCTATATTGGGTAATTATAGTAAGAAATTTTGAAATGAAAATTTGTGTAGTTATTTAAGGTTTTACGAATAACCTGTATGAAATTTTACCAGATTGATTCTTGGTGGAATTATAAATGACCAATCTATATAGATATAGTATACATGGAAAAACTCTTCATAGGTAATTTCTATTATATAAGTATATTAGGATAATATTGTGGTCATTGATAGGGTGTAGTATCACATGCAGATGCTCAGCAAGGATTTTTTCCCCAATAGATTGTTGAGTTGGAATGTGATTTTTGACATATATATATATATGGACCATATATGGGTGTTATAATTAGGGTTTTCCTGAGATGTTGGGATAAGAAAAAGAATGATTCCCAATGTGTTATGAACATTGTGAGATGTGATCTATGAGATCTGTGGAAGAGCCTAGTGAATTGAGATATAACTCAAGATATTAGTGATCTGAGAATTGTTTATGAGATGATCTAATATATGTATTAGGGTAAACTGATAGATATTTAATCATGGGTTTTTGAGTAACTTATAAACTGAAAGCATGTTAAATTCTTCAGGTTAAGAGATCAGTTTGTGGGAGGTGCTACCAGGTATATGGTACAGGTATGGTAATGCCTGGTAATTGTGGGGTAAATCACTTGGAGTGCTAGTAATTTTAGTATCAAATCATGGTTTTGAAGGGATGTATCAGTTTAATACTTGACCTATTTATTTTTTGTTTTATTTCTAATTTGGTTGCAGATTATTATCATAGATAGTCAGATATATGATTTAAAGAGTTCATGTACACACTTCTGCTTTAGTAAACATGTCAGTTTGTAGGTAATCATGTGGTAAACAATTTTATATGTTAAATTAAAAATTTCTAAGTGATTCACCAAGGGTAATTCTGGTTGGATGAGGCCAATATTCCATGTATCGTGGTAGGTTTTTGGGTTTCATGAGCCTAGAATTGATTGTGAGCGACTGATGTGGCTATGAGTTACGTTGTTTGACAGAGTTATATTGGGGAACACACCATTATGTTTTAAATGTACTAGATATAGATGAATGGGAAGTCATGTCTGGTTTATGGACTGATGGGATTCATGGAATTGTTATGGGTATGGTTTCAGGAGAGGATTAATGAGAATTGGAAATGTACATTTGGGGTGAGTGGTGACATTAGAGATGGATCACGGTGTTATGGTATGATTGAATTAACTGGATATCCTAACAGGAATATTCAGGGAGGTATGATAGTGGAACGTGTTTATATTTTCCTCTTAGAGTGGTATAAGAGAATCCATATGGTGGGGAGTGAAATATCGGCCTCTTGAGGGTGTGATAGTCATTACGTGTGAAATTTCAATTAATGTCAAATATAATGTTCATGATCGTCCAAGAATGAGTATTAGTTGGTACTTTGTGCTAATTCATATGTTTGTGTGGGATGGATATACCTAGTAATTATGAGTGATAAAGGATGAAGCATGGTTTATATAGAAATGAATATATTGTGGGAAGGGACATGTGCAGGATGAGACTGGCCAGTAAATAATTAAGATGGAACTAGGATGTGACATGTGATAAGAAACGATGATATCTAATGAATTAGAAATAACCAGATTTGAGGTTCAGATATGGGGTTGGATGGACACTATTCATTGACACCAAGTATAAGGTGGCATTGATGTCATTCAATGAAGTATCAGATAGATAGTGAATTAGTTTTCTAGCGAGATCATGATGAAGGACATGGTTGGTTGTGGATTCAACTAAGGAATTTATTCAAGATTCAAGTTCAAGATTTGATGTGGCTGTTTGGATGATCTAAGTAATTATTTGGGAGAAAAATAACCACTTTCAGGTGATGAGATAACATGTCAGTGAGTGTGAATGACCATTTTGAAGAATAATCAGCTAGAGGAGGCCCAACTATTGATTTTTTCAGATGTTGGGTGTGGTGAGATGGAAAATTCAACAAGAGTGGTGTTGGACTACTTGAATTATGTTCTAGAAGGTGATTCCAATGTCGCAAAACACCCTATGTCATAATCATCTACCATGAGTAGAGGCTTAAGGTGGGTATCTCTACAAGATTAAGGATGAACTAATGAATTAAACCATCATGTACAAGAATAGATGGGTATTTGTAATCACATTATAGTTTATTTGGGAATGGTTATGAGTGGTATATTAGATTTTTATAAATATTTCTCCTCATTTTTGGAGTTTTGAAATTAATCCCATTCAATTTTTTAGGAGAGAATGTAGATAATTGACCATGATTCAGTGACCATGGTAGGTTTGGAATCGTGGTTACCAAACCCTTGTGGAAACTTATGGATGTGAAGTGCTATGGTAGGTATATTTTAGAACCCCACTCCATTATGGGTAGTTAAATTTAAGAGTAATTTAAAAATTTTAATTTATGGATATTGGTTCATTCAAAAAATTTAGTTTTTTTATTGGAATTATGAAAGATAAATATTTCCAAGTAGATTCTTTTATATATTGATCAAGGCTAGGGAGGTGTATCAGGTTCTTAGGTTATTATTTGGTTATATAGGTTAGTGTTAGATATTTTTTAATGATTTTTACCATAATACATGGTTAAGGGGAAACTATGTATCACCATGAGCATGTAGATGTTTTTAGTTCATTTTTTTCATGCATGGTTGGTTTCTAAGATTAAAGGGTTAAACATGAAAATTCAAGGGGAATTTATTCATCTTGGTTTTCATTAGGAGTATGGAACATGATTTTTGCATGGTTCTATGGAAACCATGAAAATCATACCATTTAATTTGTTGAGATGATTATATGATTGTGGTATAGTTTCTTAAAATATGTAGCAATAGCTTAAAATGTGGTGTTTCCTTAGGAAGTGAAGGCTGCATGGTTGGAACATGGTTTGAAAAACTGTACTTCCAAATCATGTGAGATTGTGTTAGATAGATCGTTCCAACCACATAGTTAGGAATATCATATAGCAAAGCCATCTAATATTCTAATTTTCATAAAAAGTGGGAAATACCCACTCCCTCCTATGGAAGATTAAAACCTCACCCCTCTTTATCCTCTCCCACATATGTACAGACCAAGGGGCCCTTCCTCTACCATCCTCTATTTATTACCCTTGATTTTTTGGTTGTTCAGTTGGTGTTTTATAGAGATTAAAGGATAGTCACTCACTATTTGGACCTTTATTGTTGATGTCCCTTGTTTATCTCTAGTTTTGGGAAACCTATATTATAGTTTTTTTATCATTAATTTATAGAATGGAGGAATTTTACCCCATATTATAGGGTTTTTATAGTATATAAAATGGATGTATTTATATGAGGTCTCAACACCATTTTAAGTCACTCCATTGAAGGTACATCACAATTCAAATTTTTTGGAATTTTTTTTAATAAATTGAATTTAATTAGTGATTAAATTGATTACAATTTTCTGGTTTTTTTCTTGAGATGGAATCAGGAGCATGCCATGGTACATTGGTTAGTGGTTAGTCACCACTAATGGGTGATGGTGTATAAGGCCCCAGCCTTAAACCTTACTTAATATTGAATTAAATGAGTAATTCACATTGAGGATCTTTTCAGGTTTAGAGTTTTAGATAATTAGGACATAACTATTACATCTTAAAAGATTACAAAGTAGTCACTTCTACTAAATTTCCATAAATTAGAAACTCTTAAAAAGAAACATGTCTAGTTCCATGTATTAGATAACATGACTTTCCCTTGATCCCATCCTTGACCCTATTCCACATTAAGTCCTGTGAAAAAACATTTCAAAAGAAACTTGGGGTGAGAATAAAAAGCTCAGCAAGGGATACACAAAGAGTGAAAACTGTTAGTTTTTCAAAGCAACAAGTAAACCATGTATACTTTATCAAAGTTATACCTTTCACCTTTAGAAAGTAGTAAAAAATCTTCGCTGAATAAAATATCATTACTTACCATTTTGTAACCAAAATATTACCATGAAACCCATATAAAGAACACATAACATATAAAGGTAACTTGGGACATAAACATACTCAAATGGAAAAACCATACGGTCAACTTCCACGCATACTTAATGGAATAGCCATACGGAAGACTTCCATACCCAATGCAGTGGAGGTTATAACGTAACCACCCATACTGGTATTCATGGCAACACCCGTCATATGGATTATCACATAACCACCCGTAAAATGTCCAAGTACCATAATCACACATAAAATATTGAAAATATAAATATTTCAATAACAACATTTTATTTGCAATCACAATAAGTAATTCCTAGACATTGAATTAATCAATCCATTTTCAAAAACCATTTAAAAGAGATTTTTTAATCAAAGTGTCCCATACCACTTTGATGCTTTGAATGGAATTATAATTTTAAAAAATTAATTTCCATATAAGTAAATACTGAAAACCATTTTGAAAACATGGACATTAAAGATAATGATTTAGAATAATAAAAATGTAAAATATTTAAAACGATATTTTTGTTAAATAGTTTTTAACAAAATGGGAGACTCTTGAATACAAATAATAGCGGAATAACATTTAATCTGAACTATATTATATCATGAGAATAAAGGGATTCATGATATAATATGTCAAAGGACAGTATACACACCATATAAGAGTGAATTGGTGCATAACAACAATGAAGTCTCAAAAGAAATGTAAAATGAGTTGAATATCCATTATAAAGAAGGTATCCTTAAATTAAGGATATATCAATCTCATAATTATGTGTGACAAATATAAATACACCCAATATAAGTGGATATTAAGTGTAAAACAATCAAAGTATATTCACACATATTCAAAGGATGACATATTCAATAACTACATGTTGAACCCAAAGAAATCGAAATTGGGTTAAGAAGTTCCCTTGGTAAAATTCGACAGCCTAATGGCATCACATAAAATTTTACAAAAAGTGTTGATGAGAGAGATAAAGGGGATCTCATCACATGGACATAAAATTTACATAAATAAGGATATAGAAGAACATATCCCAACATAATAGTATGTGAATTAAAAGACATAACAAAATAAGTCTTTTAAAAAAAAGGGGTGTGAAAGGTCCCCTTACAAAGTTGGGTAACTTTCGAAACGTACACCCCATGGAAGAAGGGTCATACAATGAAGATGTAAATACCCATAAATGAAATTATACTACACAAAATGTATAATAATGGGAAGTACATACACCACTCAAAGGAAACTGTGGAAAATGTAGCATAAATCTCACGGGAATAAAAGTGAGATAAAAAAATCCCTTATGAAAACTCAGCAGCCTAACGACGCCACATAAAACATACAAAATGGATTGATGAGAGGAAATAGGGTCTCTCATAATATCAACATAAAGTTTAAAGAAAGTGGAATACAAAATAACATACCCCAACATAACAAATAGGAGCTTAAAAGAAGTGACATAAATGACAGTACTTAAAAAGAAAGAGAGAGGTTGGATCTCTTACGAAAATTTGGCAGCCTAACGGCACCACTCAAAACATCCAAAATGATTTGATGAGAGAGAATAGGGTCTCTAATCATATTAAAATAAAAATTACAGTAAGAGTAATATAAAATAACATCCCAATCATAATAAAGATGAGCTTAGAAGGAATGACATAAAAGAGTGTACTTAAAAAGAAAGAGAGGAGTAGGATCCCTTACCTTGGATCCGACTTGACTCAATCGTTCATTAATCTACTGAATAATAAACGTGAGTTAATTTCTACTTCCTTGAGAAACTTTCTCAAGTTCATTATTCCTTTTATATCACTTATTTCCATGTTATAAACATTATGTAATCATTTAAGTTAATAATGTTTGTTTTGTCGATATTTGGTTCTTAAGTCGAACGTGGACTTCTTATAATTACATATTGTTAGTGTGGTAAAAGGTTCATTATATCCAAAATTATATTCATGATTTTGATATCATATATATCCAGAATATACGTGTATTTATAATATTACATAACATTTAGAGTTAAGAAATGAAATTCACCGTTCATGGAGATGGCAAGCCGTACGTACGCATGAACGCTACTTCCATTTCTATTTCATTTTTAATGGAATTAAAACATAATGATACATAATAGTATTTTAATTCCAGTATGGTATCATATATAATATCATTAATTATATCTTTTATACATACCACATATGGTATTAACGAATCAAATCACTTTGAGGGGGCGGTAGTCAGCATTTCCTTAAATGAAGATATCACGTTTACCCATAATGGAAAACATAAAGGTATGCCATAAATGAAAAATAAAAAAGATTAAGTAAAAAATAAACATATTATATATCATATATAAATATAGATTTATCTTAATGGCCACCTTTGAAGGTGTTAGAAGAATGCTAAACAATCATCGTTTCGGGAGGTAGAAATTCACCATCCACGGAAACAGTATGTTATTTAACCATTAGATGTAGGTTTGTGTAAGTGTAGCTCGAATCCTTATAATAACAACATCCTAGTATATTGAAGATACTGGAGTTGTTATAAAATAAAAGAATAAAAAGATTTTAGGGGGTTGGAGAATCAAAATAAAACAAAAGGACTCAAGTGAAGACATTACCTTAAAATTGGGTAACTCCCTTTGGTTTGAGCTCAAAGGATTCCTTGGGAAGACATCTGCCCAATGTGAGGATTCAAGGAGTAAGAGAGGGATTTGGAGATACAAAATGGGTAGGGGTTGGACGATCCAAAGGCTTTGGAAGTGTGGGTAAAGAGGTAGAGGTGGGGGGCTTTTATAAGAGGAGAGGAGGGGCACTCTTGGAAAGTAAAGAAATGTTACTTTATTTGAAAATGAGTTTCGGATTTAAAAGGTCCCACATCGATATAATTCAATTATAAGGTGATAAGGTTTAGAAATACACCCATACAATATGTTTTGGACATGTTTAGGTTTTAGATTTTACATTATCTTTCAATTTTATTTAAATCGTTAAATAATGAGGTCATCGCTGCATCAACATGATGTCATAAATAATTTAATTTATTTAATGTCTACAAATTAAAAAAAACTATGATGTATTAAATCTTTTTATCTTTCCATTGATTATTTATAGTCAATATCTGACTTGTATAACCCCATGTATAAATTGTTTTAGTAAAACATCTCATGTTTGTATCATTTTTACTTTAACATTAAATAAAAAGATATTTATGTCATTTTCAAACCAAAGTGGCTCCATGGGGTCCCCAAGTTGACCCATGGATTGTCTTGGTCGGAAATGACACATCCAATGAGGGTAGGACATGTTTTTAGGTCATTTAATTTTATTAAAACATTATTCTTACCTTAAACTACACTAATTACCTCTAATCGCGATTAAAAACATAATATGTTACTATTCACCAAAAAACTATTTTAATCACATTGAACAACATTTTACTTCTTAATGACAACCATGTATGTCGGATTTTTGAAATTCAAAACACAAAGATGGAAAAATTTCATTTAAACGGAAAATCAGTTTTTATAAGTACCATTTAGTGGTTTCACTATTCATCAAAAATTGAAGTTTTTCAGAAAAATTCCAAAACATCACCCTAAGCTTTATTTGATATTCCGAATTCAAAAATGATGTCAATTTTACAAAATTCAAAACATATTAGTTGCATTAATTAATTTAATAATTAATTCCCGTTGTCATAGCAAATAGCGTGTTTTTATGAAACAATAAGTATCAAAAGATTGACACTAGTTTAAGTCCAATTTCAAAGTGAAATTAATTCCAACGACAACTATTGTATTAAATGGTAAAAATATATTCTAATTTCACTTTAAAAACAATTCAAAAGATAATCTAATCATATAAATAAATTATATTAAAAATAGGTTTTGAATTATAATACAACATTTTTCACTATTCATTAAAAATTGAACTTTTTCGGAAAAATACAAAAAAATTTCACAAAGTAAATTTTGATGTCTCGATTCTAAAGAAGAATTTTATTTAGTCAAATATAACACATTAAATTTTCAATAAGTGGATTTAAAAGAGGTTCTCCATCAAAAGGCGGTTAATCGACCTTCTAAAGAGTATTAGAATTTTTACACATAAAATTGAATTTATTCACATTTTTAATCCTCTAACATTTATTGTTAAAAGTAAGAAAATTTGACAAACATATATAATAATATTGTAGTTAGTTCTGTTCATTCCCCCCATTATAACGGCTAGGCGTTAACTACCATTTAAAATAATATTATTATAGTGCAACGTAAGATTTCAAAGGAACTCGTTGTCGCGTATTGGGTACGCCATCGAGCATAGAGTTCCCTTTAAAGTAATATTAATATTTTTTCAACCAATAGGGATAAATATAAAAATTTAATATTCTTTATTTACCAGGGGTGTTACATCCTTCCCCCCTTTTGGGAATTGCGTCCTCGCAATTTTAAAATTGGTCTCGGAAACTTCATTGAAAGTCCCACATCGGAACAAGAGTCGGTAAAACAATCACTTTAAAAGAAGGAAAGAGAAGTACAGAGGTCACCCGAGTAAACCCACACTAGGATTCCATGTAGGAAAACATGGACATGGAGGAGAAAACATAGGGTCATGTTCTGATGGAGAGTGATAGAAAACATGTTTAGGAGAAAGTTAACCACAAGAAAATCACAAACTTGTGATGGGTTAAACGGTATTCGATTCCCCATTAGGAAACGTTAATAGAAAACATTTTTGTTGTAAGGTACTTTTTATTGAGGAATTTATTTTTGAGCTTAACTAAATCATAATGAAACATACTTACTTGCCATGTAGACTTTCAACGTTTACTAGATTCCTTAACAAAATGCATATATTCTCCAAAAGATGAGTATTTAGGAAGACTTGTTCGCATTAAGAGTACTATAATCAATTTCTAGAGAATCACCTAATCCACAAAAGAGAATTATATACTTCCCATGTATTTAGAATCTAACCAAAACCAAAACCAAAAAGGTTAGTACAAGATCAGATAATCCAGAAAAGGATAACCCTTTATAAAAAGAAAATCTATTCTTAATCTCCAAAATTTTTCCAACAAAACCCAAAGTTCAACGAGGACCATTCGATAAAAAATTGTCCATAAAATTCTACAAAGTAAACCAAACTAATATTGAAACCCAAATATTTGATGGATTTTATCACATAGTCTTCTAAGGTACAAATTAACTTTTATCTCCAAATAACATCAGTTGCACTTAAATTCTCATATTGAAAAGTAATTAACCAAATCACATATCCTCCATGATAGGTTAATCATTTCCATAGATTACCCAAAATAAACTTACTCTTGATTCCTAAAATCATATAACTAAAAAGAATTAGTCAAACTAACCAGGGAATTCACGTAGTCCAGTGGTAGACGATAAATAACCGTCGCACTTTGGTTGTGGGTTTGATTCTCGCAGCTTTGTCCGACGCGACGGTTTGTCACACGGTATGTGTGCTGTCCTTTTTCCGAAACTATATAATTCTTAAAAAATTCCCCATAACGAGATAAAATCTTCAAAAATAACCATAACATAATTTAACCTCAAATTTATCTCATGCCTTTCACTTTCCATCATAACATATATCAACCCATAATTACCTCAAAAGTAAGGATCATATAAACCCAAATGGTTCTTTATAACTATATCCACAAAAGAACAGATAACTATTCCTTGAATAAAAGTTTCATATATCAATCATCAGGGTTACACATACTATAAAAAGTCTTCAAATGTAACCCCATCATCAAAAGGGACTTAATACTCTTAAGAATTTCACCATAACTCTTGAAGCCCTTATATATAGACTTCTGACTCATTCAACGTTCTTCTTGATCTATTAGCAATGCATTTCCACCTTATTTCATAATACCCAATTCCTGTAGACTGAATATCCTCATTATTTATAAATATCAATCCAAAGATTCTTCATTCTTTAAGGATATGAAAAATAAATCATACCTTGAATCCAGATACCGTGATCTTCAGGATGTTCTCTTTCTCTTTCGGCATGTTGTCATACTTTCAAAAAGTAAATGTTCACTCCACTTCTGTAATTTCACTTTTTGATAGAATTGGAAATGTTGAGATCTTGAAATCGTATAAAAAATATACCATGACCCATAAAATTGTTTTAGAAAAGAGTAGGTGTTGGATAGCGCAAACAATTTCTTGCAGGTGATTTGAATACTCAAGAAGCTATCAAAATCATTCGAACATGCTTTTCCCATAATGGTGATGATCAAATAATCAGGGAGGGATAAGAATGTTGTGCCAGATATATTTCCTTCCATCTTGACAATTGATTTGTAATCTGTCGAAAATAATCAATATGTTAACATGATACGAAAATAAATAATAATAATAAAAAAAATAATCCCTTATAGATAACATAAAAACTTTTTTATTACTCTAATCCATCAACCTCCTTATATCTCCATTGTTCAGGTTTTTTTATCAAATCGACCTATTTTACCATAACCCTCCAGATGTTTCCACATATTAATATCCCTCTATGTTATATGGGATCCTTTACCTACACCCAGATAACACCCTAACCTCTAAATTTATCTAAACCGACCTTTGATACCAACTATAAGGCCCCTGCCTTAAACCTTACTTAATATTGAATTAAATGAGTAATTAACATTGAGGATCTTTTCAGGTTTAGAGTTTTAGAGAATTAGGACATAACTATTACATCTCAAAAGATTAAAAAGTAGTCACTTCTACTAAATTTCCACAAAATAAAAACTCATAAAAAGAAACATGTCTAGTTCCATGTATTAGATAGCACGACTTTCCCTTGATCCCATCCTTGAACCTATTCCACATTAAGTCCTATGAAAAAACATTTCAAAAGAAACATGGGGTGAGCATAAAAATCTCAGCAAGGGATACACAAAGAGTGAAAACTGTTAGTTTTTCAAAGCAAAAAAGTAAACCATGTATACTTTATCAAAGTAATACCTTTCACCATTAGAAAGTAGTAAAAACTCTTCGCTGAATAAAATATCATTACTTACCCTTTTGTAACCAAAAGATTACAATAAAACCCATATAATGAACACATAATATATAAAGGTAACTTGGGATATAAACATACTCAAATGGAATAACCATACAGTCGACTTCCACACATACTTAATGGAATAGCCATACGGCCGACATCCATACCCAATGCATTGGAGGTTATAACTTAACCACCCGTCCTGGTATTCACAGCACCACCCGTCATATAGTTTGTCACGTAACCACCCGTAAAATGTCCATGTACCATCATTACACATAAAATATTGAAAATATAAGCATTTCAGTAACAACATTTCAGTTGCAATCACAATAAGTAATTCCCAGATATTGAATTAATCAATCCATTTTCAAAAACCATTTAAAAGAGATTTTTGAATCAAAGTGTCCCATACCACTTTGAATATTTGAATGGAATTATAATTTTAAAACATTTATGTCCATATAAATAAATACGGAAAACCATTTTGAAAACATGGAAATTAAAGATAAATATTTAGAATAATAAATCTTTAAAACATTTAAAACGATATTTTTGTTAAACAATTTTTAACAAAATGAGAGACTCTTGAATACAAATAATAGAGGAATAACATTTAATACATACTTTATTATATCATGAGAATAAAGGGATTCATGATATAATATGTCAAAGGACAGTATACACACCATATAAGAGTGAATTGGCGCATAACAACAAATGAAGTCTCAAAAGAAATGTAAAATGATATGAAATCCATTATAAAGAAGGTATCCTTAAATTAAGGATAAATCAATCTCATAATTATGTGTGACAAATATAAATACACCCAATATAAGTGGATATTAAGTTTAAAATAATCAAATGTTATTCACACATATTCAAATGATGACATATTCAATAACTACATGTTGAACCCAAAGAAATCGAAATTGGGTTAAGAAGTTCCCTTTGTAAAATTCGACAGCCTAATGGCGTCACATAAAATTTTACAAAAAGGGTTCATGAGAGAGATAAAGGGGATATCATCACTTGGACATAAAATTTACATAAATAAGGATATAGAAGAACATATCCCGACATAATAGTATGTGAATTAAAAGACATAACAAAATAAGTCTTCAAAAAGAGGAGGGTGAAAGGTCCCCTTACCGAGTTGGGTAACTTTCGAATCTTACACCCCATAGAAGAAGGGTCATACAATGAAAATGTGAATACCCATAAATGAAATTATACTACACAAAGTGCATTATAATGGTAATTACATACACCACTCAAAGGAAATTGTGGAAAATGTAGCATAAATCTCATGAGAATAAAAGTGAGATAAAAAAATCCCTTACGAAAACTCGGCAGCCTAACGACGCCACTTAATACTTCCAAAATGGATTAATGAGAGGAAATAGGGTATCTCATCATATCAAAATAAAGTTTACAGAAAGAGTAATACAAAAGAACATCCCCCAACATAACAAAGATGAGCTTAAAAGAAGTGACATAAAGGAGAGTACTTAAAAAGAAAGAGAGAGGTTGGATCTCTTACGAAAATTCGGCAGCCTAACGACGCCACTCAAAACTTCCAAAATGGATTGATGAGAGAGAATAGTGTCTCTCATCATATTAACATAAAAATTAAATTAAGATTAATATAAAATAACATCCCAATCACAGTAAAGATGAGCTTTGAAGGAATGACATAAAAGAGTGTACTTAAAAAGAAAGAGAGGAGTAGGAAACCTTACCTCGGGTCCGACATGACTTGATCGTTCTTTAATCTCCTGAATAATAAACTTTAGTTAATTTATACTTCCTTAAGAACCTTTTTCAAGTTCATTATTCCTTTTATATCACTTATTTCCATGTTATAAACATTATGAAATCATTTAAGTTAATAATGTTTGTTTTGTCAATATTTGGTTCTTAAGTCGAAAGTGGACTTCTTATAATTACATGTTGTTCGTGTGGTCAAAGGTACATTATATCCAGAATTATATTCATGATTTTGATATCATATATATCATATATATCCATAATATACATGTATTTATAATATTACATAACATTTAGAGTTAAGAAATGAAATGCACCGTTCATAGAGACGGTAAGCCGTACGTACGCATGAACGCTACTTCCATTTCTATTTCATATTTAATGGAATTAAAACATAATGATACATAATAGTATTTTTATTAAAGTATGGTATCATATATAATATCATTAATTATATTTTTTATACGTACCACATATGGTATTAACGAATCAAATCACTTTGAGGGGGCGGTAGTCCACACTTCCTTAAATGAAGATATCGCGTTTACCCATAATGGAAACCATAAAGGTATTACATAAAAAAAACATAAGCTTAAGTAAAACATAAAAATATTATATATTATATATAAATATATTGGCATCTTAATGGCCACCTTTTAAGGTGTTAAAAGAATGTTGAACAATCATCGTTTCGGGATGCAGAAATTCACCATCCACGGAAACAGTATGTTCTTTAACCATTAGATGTAGGTGTGTCTAAGTGTAGCTCGAATCCTTCTTATAAAAAATCTTATTATATTGAATATACTGTAGTTTTTACAAAATAAAATAATAAATAGAGTTTAGGGGGTTGGAGAAGCAAAATAAAACAGAAGGACTCAAGTGAAGACATTACCTTAAAATCGGGTAACTCCATTTGGATTGAGCTCAAAGGCTTCTTTGGGAAGACTTATGACCAAAGTGAGGCTTCAAGGAGTAAGAGAGGGATGTGTAGAGACAAAATGGGCAGGGGTTGGCCGAGCCAAAGGCTTTGGAAGTCTGGGTAAAGAGGTAGAGGTGGGGGCCTTTTATAAGAGGAGAGGAGGGGCACTCTTGGAAAGTAAAGAAATGTTACTTTATTTGAAAATGAGTTTCGGATTTAAAAGGACCCACATTGATATAATTAAAGTATAAGGTGATAATGTTTTTATATCCACCCATCCAATAGGTTTTGGACATGTGTAGGTCTTAGAGTTTACATTATATTTCCATTTTATTTAAATCGTTAAATAATGAGGTCATCACTGCATCAACATGATGTCATAAATAATTTAATTTATTTAATGTCTAAAAATTATAAATAAACAACTATGATGTAGTAAATCTTTTTAGCTTTCCATTTATCATTTATAGTTAAAAATCTGACATGTATAACCCCATGTAAAAGTTTTTTTAGTAAAACATCTCATGTTTGTGTCATTTTTACTTTAACATTAAATAAAAAGATATTTATGTCATTTTCCAATCAAAGTGGCTCCATGGGGTCCCCAAGATTACCCATGGATTGTCTTGGTAGGCCATGACACATCCAATTAGGGTAGTACATGTGTCTAGGTCATTTAATTTTATTAAAACATTATTCTTACCTTAAACTACAATAATTAACTCTAATCGCGATAAAAAACTTAATAAGTTACTATTCACCAAAAATTATTTTAATCCCATTGAACCACATTTTACTTCTTAATGAAAACCATGTATGTCGGATTTTTGAAATTCAAAACACAAAGATGGAAAAATTTTCATTTAAACGGAAAATCAGTTTTTATAAGTACCACTTAGTGGTTTCACTATTCATCAAAAATTGAAGTTTTTCAGAAAAATACCAAAACTTCACCCTAAGCTATATTTGATATTCCGAAATAAAAAATGATGTCTATTTTACAAAATTCAAAACATATTAGTTTCATTAATTAATTTAATAATTAATTCTTGCTGTCAGAGAAAATAGCGTGTTTTTATGAAACAATAAGTATCAAAAGATTGACACTAGTTTAAGTCCAATTTCAAAGTGAAATTAATTCAAATGACCACTATTGTATTAAATGGTAAAAATATATTCTAATTTCACTTTAAATCCAACTCAAAAGATAATATAATCATACAAATAAATTAGATTAAAAATAGGTTTTGAATTAAAATACAACATTTTTCACTATTCATTAAAAATTTAACTTTTTCTAGCAAAATACCAAAAATTTACACAAAGTAAATTTTGATGTCTCGATTCTAAAGAAGAATTTTATTTAGTCAAATATAACACATAAAATTGTCAAAAATTGGATTTAAAAGAGGTTCTCCATCAAAATGCGGTTAATCGACCTTCTAAAGAGTATTAGAATGCTTACACTTAAAATTGAATTTATTCACCTTTTTAATCCTCTAACATTTATTGTAAAAAGTAAAAATATATCACAAACATATATAATAATTTTTTAGTTAGTTCTGTTCATTCCCCCCATTACAACAACTAGGCATTAACTACATTTTAAAATAATATTATTATAGTGAAACATAAGATTTCAAAGGAACTCGTTGTCGCGTATTGGGTACGCCATCGAGTATAGAGTTCCCTTTAAAGTAATATTAATATTTTTTTCCAAAAATAGGGATAAATATAAATATGTCATATTATTTATTTACCTGGGGTGTTATATGGGGTTTCCCCATGATCTTCATGAAATAATTCATATTTGAATTTTTAGATACCATGTAATGGTTTTGTACTGCTAGGGGTGAATCAATAAATAGTCCTTTTATTAATTTTTACCTTTTAAATCAACATATTGAACTTGTTAAATTTTTAATCCTATAAATGATATATCACACACTCACCTCATGTTTAGTGGCAATGAATGTGATAGTAGAACACATTATTTAAAATATTCATATGAAAGGCCTCCTGCTTTCTTTGATGGTTATAGCCCCTAACATAATTTATCCTCAATATCCAAAAATCATTTACAACACATAGTATAATTTTATATCCTAGTTTTTCATAATCCATGAGAATATACAACAAATATTAAACAATGATTCAACATAGATAGACCTTTATCTCCTAGTGTTAACTAAAACACTAGATTTTGTTCTTCCTATATGAGTTGATGGGTCAGTAGGTCAGAACATGTTCCCTCTCATGAAATTCAGTAGTAGTGCTGATATCAAGACATACTATAAATCATGAATGATATAGATCTTACTAAACTCTTAAATAATACTTAGGTATACAGTCCTTATTATATAAAAGATCTCCAAACCTAAAACTCAACTTCTATATCTTCAATATTGTGAAGTATCAAGTGCTCCTGAATTTATTTTGATGTGATGTGTTCCAGTGGGGAAGATCAGGGTCGAGAGTCTAACTATTTAATATTTTTTTGTTTTTATCCTCATTACTAAATATTTATAATCATAAAGAATAATATTATGCGAACATCATTATCCATATTAAAAATATGGAAACTCAATGATCTATAGTAGTAGGTATAATAATTTTATTTAATCTGGTCAACAATATTCTCAATTTATTCATCATTAAAACACATTTTAATTCAAATTAAAATGTTTGTTTAAATACTTTAAAGGCTCTAGAAATTTTCTTCTTTAATTTCTCTAAAAAATCTAATTCTTTATACTCATTATAAATCTCCATGTCCATGGATTCAGGCTTTACTACCACGTGTATTTTTCTACTTATGGTATGGAACATATTATCAGTATCCTTTTGAACATTACATGGATCTAAATATTAATGTATGATCATGATGTATAGTCTATGAGTATTTTATTAACAACATAGTCATATTTATTTCTTCAAACCTATATGTAACTTTATGGAATTTAATGATACCTTTATATAGGTAATGTAACACTCCATTTTCTTTTCCACATGTATAACAATTATCTTCTTACATTTCTATTTGTATATTAATTCTATTCATACCATTACATTTGTATTTCATTTTTCTCCTTACCCTTCCTTAGGTATCTCATCTATATTCTACTACTTTCCAAAAATAAAAACTATCTTTATATAGCTATTTGATTAATGGTTTACCTTTTTGAAACTTAGTTCGGATAAACTGTATAACCTAGATCAATTACACACCTAGATCTAAAACAGTTATAGTGAATGGATCAACCACATTTACAACACAATCATACATGGTAAGATAATAATGAGTGGATTAACCAAATTACCTCTCCATAGACATTGAAATCTCACATTACATTAATGTAATAACAAAAAATAGTAACTAAACACACATGTATAATCATATAGGTACTTTATGATAGAATGAAATTCAACTCAAAATCACCATAGGGAATTTTCAATCAATCATATGGCCTTCCAACATTAATCAATTTTTGTAGAAATTTCCTCTATATCCACCAAAACATGCCCTTGAATTTTTTGAGGATCAAAAAACCAATCATAACATTTATATCTTGAAGAGGTAAGCCATAAAAATCCTCTAAAAATCCATTATCACAATCAATAAACACATATTGAAACATTGAAATAAAATTCATCAAAAAACATTGGAACAATAAACAACCAATTTTTTTTCTTAAGAATACCTTAAAACATTTATGATAATATGCGAACTTTTGTATCTCCTCTTTATTAATAATAAACAGAATCAGACAATGGGAAACTACTCACTTAAACAATCAAATAATTTCAAGATATTATCCAACAACATATGAAAAAAGCTTGACACCACATACTTTTTCATAAAAAAGATCCAATAATTAATCCTTTATAAGTCTACATGGGCTTACTCGATGTTGAAAACAAGGGAGAATTAACCAAGGTTGTCAATATTTTCCTTAAACAATGAAACATGTGATAAGATGAAAAAATTGTAACTCATGGATATAATCATATAAATTTATATACGATAGACATTCTAGCCTTCACTCATCTCAATAAACCCATTAAAAATTTCAATTTAAAGGAATAAAACTCTCACATTATCTCATGTTTTCAAAAACCAAAACTCCCCCTTTTAAAATTGTTGATATAATCAATTATAATTAATTTATTTGTGATTAATATATCTTATATTCTAGATTTTATGGGGGGTTTATAGTCACTTTTTTCAATACTTTTTGATTCACATGTCTTCTATTATATTGACATTCTATATTCATTTTTTTCTATCCCTCAAGGGGTTAACTCACTCATAAATTTCATGGATGTTAAAAAAATATGAATATACATTATTCGAAGTATAAAAGTGAAAAAATATACCTAGCCTTCAATTCATAACATGTTATCATGGATAAAAAACAATAGTAAAAAAATATGGATATTCATTATTCATCAAAAGAAACACACGAGATGTTAGTTTCTTTTATCCTAATGACACTCTTTACTTATGTCCTCAAGATGTGTAGTGATATTATTTTAATTAACAGCCTTTAAATTTTGTGAATTTAAATACCTCCCATGACTAATTTTTTTTATTCGTCTGTCCTCTACACTTTAGGCATTACTTTTTGTGAAACTTTATTTTAGACTTTTATCAATTAGATCACATGATGCTTTAGAAGTATTCATTTATCCCATAATAGATACAAATGTACAAATATCCATGTTTCATAATTGATGGTTGTATATCAAAAAATATTTCAGTTTAAACAAAATCACTGAAAACCATTATGTTTTCATTGATTGGTTGATTCTCTACTTTTTAATCCCATATGATTGTATCATCTTCATCTGTATTTTTTGACTTCTTGGAAGACGTTTTTATTACTTTTCTTCTATTTTTTCCTCTATGAAAACTTATGTTAATTTTATTTCCTTTTCTTCACAACATGATTTAATATATCTTTTTCTATTCCTTCTTACTTGTGGTTTCTTATAATTTTCTAGAATTTATATGTTATAGAAACACTATAATACTCTGTGACCAACCATCTAACAAAACTAATAATAGTCTAAGATCATCCTCTTATTTTCATGTGTAATTTTCATAGATTTCAAATGTAGTATTACATTATTTTTTTGTGAGAAACCACTACACTTTTAGATTTTTCAATGGAAAATATATTTTTAAATATTCTATTATACACTATTGATGATGTGGTGAGATTTTAAGAATTTTTCACCATTTATATTATCACGAATCAACACGGATAACTTGCTAAATCAAAACCCAAATCAACCATAACACGGCCTAAAGGGAGTTCCCAATCCTCATGAGCTGGTGAATAAATCATGGGCATTAATGAAAAAAATTTGGGAATTATTTCACCATTATATTTACAAAAAAATGAATGTAGTGGAAATTATACAATAAATAGTTGATAATACAAAATAATCATCATGAGAAAAATACCACAAGGTATAAAAGTTCATAAACCAAAGGAGTGAATCACCTAAAAACCTCACAAGAACCAATATATCCTCATATTAAATAGAATAAATACTCCACCTATCACCACCAACACCCATGGCCTCACTATCCAGAACATCCACCACTTCCTAGATGTTTTTTTCTTTTCCTGGACCTGGAAAAGGAAATTCTATATACGCCCAAAACAATATGCAGGTTGTGATGTGCACTATCCAAACATGATCCCATAAAATCATTCGATAATAAATCCATATCAAATAAACCAAATATTGTTAATTTTAAATAAAATAAGGAATGGTAAATCTTTTCATAGTTTTTGTTAATAAATTATTTCCAAATCAGGAAAATGGAATGAATAAAACAAGTATGAATATGAATTTATATAAAAAATAATGAATAAATCATTTCACAAACATCAGCATGCATAAATAAATTTGAATAATTTTTAATAAAATAACCACGAAAATAATCCTAATAGTTCATATGATCAGGGGTCAATGATCCCCACACATATCAGGGAAATTTGACTCGAGTTGTGTGAACATCCTTAGATCGTAGGAATAAGGAGAATAATAGTCTACACTGATGAATTAAATCCATTCCCTCATCAAATTTTAGTTTCATTTTCATCACTAATCCATGGATAGTTAGGGATAACAGATTCCTAGAATGCTTGTATTATACTACCCACGTAGCTACCCAGGCTTCCATGTGATTTTTGAAATCAAACTATGGGAAAGTCATTCATCACAAATCAGTTCATCATTCATCATTAATGAAACTGCATTTTACATTTAAAAATTAATTTTAATTTAAATAATCAACATCAAATGGTATTCATAAAAACTCATGTATTTCAAAACATTTATTATCATTTCAAATCCATATAAAAATTTATTCAATAATTTCTCCAGAATCAACATCAAATTCATTATTAAAATTATTCACTTTAATTCAAAACTATTTGTTGGAAATAAATACTTTATTTGAAATTCCATAGTCAAACAGATTTAACAATCACCATTCTGACTGATAAAATTTAACAAGAGTACCAATTAAAGATATGGAAATCAATTAAAAATTCATTTCATATCATGAATGAAAAAATGATTTCAATTGATAGGAATTTCAATATGATACCACCGACCTCAAACATGGTATTGTCAACAACAAATTATCAAACCTCAATCAGTGGGAGAAAAAGGGTTAGAAAGAATCAATGGATAATATGTGAATCAAAATCCACAAGACTATATCAATATCCATTAAACCTACAAGGATCCACCACTCCCATTGAAGGAGCATGAGATGAGGAAAGAGGAATTCACAATTAAATCAAGGAAACACGTGTTGAATGAGATTAAATGCTCCATTAAGAACATCGATCCATAAATATTTAAGATCATGAGGTATAAAATAGACTAAAGAGAGTGAAAAAATTCACTGGGGTTGAATGGGGTTCAATTTATACGAGAAATTAAATAAAATGTAGGATTCAAGTGGTGGAATTATGAGACTTCCCTCAACTTTCTCACCTATATCAGCATCACTAGCTTACCAATAGATTTCACCAGCTAGATTGCGGAATCAGAAAGACTTCTTGGTATTCTAGTTTACCATCATCTGGATAGTGGTGCTAGGTAGAATTCCTATATCATCAAACACCCCATTGGTTAACCAATCTACTTCTACTAGATAGATGATGGGATTTGAGTAGGAATTCCCTATTTCAATCCTTCAACTAGCTGGCCAATGGCCCTCGCAAACTAGTTGATCGACTTACTATATCCTTTCATACTATAGGACCTTACCCACCCTAAATATGAAACTCTTAAACACATCTAATATATTAAAACTATAATCAAAATACACTACTAACTCATATGGTTGGATCAAATATATAACGAAAACGAAGGATTACCATGGAAAAAAAGAGATGTAAGATAAATCGATGTTTATACAAATATCAAGTTCTAGGATATTATATATATTTTCCTAAAACATTACATTAATTTTTTTTAACAATATAGACAATGTTAGTATATAATACATTTTATAGGTTATAGGATTCATTCTTCATAGAAGATATTGTCAATTGATTAGAGGATGATCTCATATTATTCTTACTACTAATATGAGTCTTTATATATCCATGGATCTCAATGGAAATCTATGTAAAATCATATTTCCTCTCAATAACCTATTAAGCTATAACTTGTGTGGATTTTACACTTTTGATCCTTACTTCATACTAGAGTCACATCATGTTGATGGTGTTCTTATCACCCTCAATGATTATTTATAATATCTTATTGATCCCCATTTTTCCCCTTTATTTTTTCATCAGTAAATCTTATAAATAACTATAAATAAATATACAAATATTAAATTATTTTTCCTTAACCTATCATTGAGAATCTTTGACATCCACAGATATATTACACTATTTTATTGTGTATGTAAAACTACCACAAAAATTACCTTAGAAATACATTTATTATAAGAGTAAATTTTTAATTATTTATCAATAAGGGGTCATCTTTTATTACAAAGTGATATTGATTTATACCTTGATCATCCTTGGTATGTGATTGTAATTAAATTTATAAACTTGTTACATAGTAAATTCTATAATTCTTTAAATACTTCTTCTAGTTTTGATATATAAAAATGAAGTCACTTGGTAGCATCACCAATACACCATACTACATCATTAGTAATATTATTTAGATGAACCTTGATTTCATAATAAATATCACAAAGTATTACATCATCATTACAAATTGATCAAGAATTATTAAATGAATTCTAACCAAATGAATTGTTACCACTTTTATTACCATCATTTAGTTGTGTTTCCCCCTTTATTTTTTGGATTCTTATATTGAATCCTTGGCTATTTTTCTTCATGATTTTATGAGTCTCAAAAGAGATATTTAGATTTGTATCTTCAGGAGTGCCTTCCTTTTTCACCATCTGAGTAACCTAAAACAATTCCTGACATATAAACTTCATTAAAGATAATAAATTTCATAGGAAACAACGTAGATAATTATTGGAAACATTTATATTTTGATACCAATTTTAGAGCCCAATAAATGGTTACATACCTCTTGGGGGTGGGAGTGAATAGGTGACATAAACATTTTAAATATTATTTTCATTTTAATTTAATTCCTTGTAGTTGTCATGGTTCTTTACCCAATCTATTATATCTCATATCCTCAGCCCATTTGTAGTGGTAATGAATGAGTTACAATCAAAAAGTATTTATAAGGATAATATAAAAGGTTGAATCATTTCCATGTGGGTTATACACCCCAATATGGATTCTAGAGTATTTGTATAAATCATTAATAACAAATAGTCCACTAATATCTACATAGCTTCCATAGTCCACTGTAAAATAAATATAATCTAAAATACAGATCTAACAAACAATGACCAAAAGAAATATAGTGTTATCCACAAAAATATATGGTTATGTTCCTCCATGATTATATGGAAAATTACATCTATAAGTGTACTCCCTTAATAAATTTAGTAAAAACACTACTCTTGAGACTTCCTCAAAATATTGAGTGATATGTTTCTTTCTCAAATAATTTTGAATAACTCGATATGAATCCCTCCTTCTGTGAATTAACTCCTTGCATCAAACTAATATTCTATCTCTTTAATAATATATAGTATTGGGCTCTCAACCTAATGGTATGAACTATATGTGTAAAGCCTATGACCCCAAAAATTTATTAATCAAAAGGTTAAAGATTATGATATAGGGGTTTTGAATAAATGGTGTCTTATATTCCACCGAAAGAGAAAAAATATAAGTATAGTACCATAATAAAATCAGAGTAATTAGTGTTTATTACCTATATTCCTTTCATTTCCACGACTATGAGGATGACATCCACTCCTCTATTTTGGGGTGACCTATGGACCAACATAGCCATCCTTCAAAATTTCATCTTTAGTTCCACCAGACTCTACATCGACTGCATTAGATGAGTGACCTACATCATCAGTGGCCACATAAATGATTAGTGATAAATTAACTGGCTTTACTTCCACACGATGTGTTTCTCTAGGGGATAATATTTTAGAGAGTCTCCCAATATACTTTTTTTCTTCTTCTTCACCAATTTTCTATATATTTGTAATCACATAAAATAATATTATGTGTATATTATTATCTATATTCAAAATATAGAACTCCATGATCAGTGACAACATGTTTGATATCCCGATTTAAACAATTCAATAATATTCTTAATTTATTCATCATTAAATCTCATTTCAATTAACCTTAAAATTTTTCAATGACAAATACCGATTACATATTTAATTTACTTATTTTGTATTCTCCACAAAAGAAGATTCTTTAACAAGATTCAAAATATCTAGGTGAATGTATTCATTCTTCACTGTCAAGTGAACATTCTTCTTATGAAATGGAACTTGTTTTTAGATTCCTTTTGATCTTGTCTTGGATAATTAACTTCATGTATCATCATGATGTATAGTATATGAAAAGTTTCATAATAAAATCATTATTTATATTTATTCATAACTTTACACAACTTTATGAAACACCATGATACGTTTATACCATTAACGCAACTCTCCATTTACTTTACCATATATATATCACAATTATCTCCTAACCTTTATATAGGTATCTCAATTTACTTTTTAGATTTATATAAGTACCTCAATTTCCACTTTAATATTATGTAGGAATATGATCAACATTCCATCGATTTTTTAGAACTCCATAAAATCTTTACAAATCCATTAGATTTGTGGTATACATTTTCATAACTCAGTCTATATTTTCTGAGTTGTCCAAATCAACCAAAAAGCTGGATCTACTATAAAAGAAAGCCGTTATGTCTAGTGGATCAACTACTTGAACAACTCAGTCAATTGTAAGAAGAATATGGTAAATTATCAACCACATAAAGTATCTATAGATAATAAAAAGTAATATTATATTGAACAATTTTCTGAAATTATTCCCTTATATGCCCTATATAATGATAGTGCTCACAATTATAAAAGTAAACAATTCAACCCAAAAACCATCTCAAAACATTTCTAATAAATATATAGGCCTTCCAAATTATATTATATTTTGATGAAAATGATTCTAAATCAATAAAAACTTTTCATTGATTAATTTAAGAGGCATCATACCAATGGTCACATTTATATCTTGAGGCTGTGATCTATATCAATCCACCAAGAATCACCTCTCCCCATCACTAAAAAAATATTGAAATATAAATAAAAAATGAAATAAAACACTTTGGGAATAATATAATTTGTTATTAAATTTATTATAATTTTTATTAGTAATATATTTTGGTCTGTGGAAATTGTTTGGTTTCATTTAAGGAGTTGATCACACCCCATTGATCATGGTTTTAGTGATCCATTTCTGCCATGTGAATATCAAGAATCTAAATATATTTAATTTAAATTATAAATTGAGTATTAATTGTAATAAATAAATTAAATAATTAATCTTAAATATTTTATGATAAATTAGTGGATGTTGTTATTTGAGTAAGGGCCTCAAGTGGTTGTGAGTTGGTTTGTTGGACATGGATGGGCTCAGGTGAGAGTAGTTGGGATGTGCTAAGTAGAAATGGAATGAATGTGGTATGTGGTCCTTACACATTACCTATGGAATTATATATGTTTATTATTAACGTGATATGTGGTCTCACCACTTATGGATATTAAACCTCATATTTTATTTATTATTTTTTTGTAAAATTAATTGAAATAAAAAATGTTCCAAGGGTTACGATGGATCATTATGCACTAGCTCGATGCATTGAATACTGATGGATGAGGTCATAATAATAAATGTACAATTTTTGATTAAAAAACAATGAGTGGTGATACTTAAATTAGCTTATGTGAATATAAGGGAACCTTTATGTTTCCTTGAATCCCTTGGTCTAAGATATGGGTTTAATTGGGAATGGATGGTTTGAGTAGGCCATAAAGGAACTGTTAGATAACTTATAGATGATTGGATAAATTACTTGATATTAAGATGAAAATTAATCCCCCACTATCATATAAAGACCAATGTAGGTATACCTTATGTAGATTGAAGATGTATTAGGTGAGTGGATCAACCTCAGATGGATTGGAAATTGAGATGGACCTTGTTCTATCTGTCTAGAGAAAATTATCCCAACTTTTTCTATGAGGTTTTTGAGGCTATGTTATGTTTATAACTATAATGATGGAAGTGATGACCTTTTAGTGAATAGTTTTTATAAAAGATTTGAAATTGTAATCGAGGAACCCTAGTACAATGTCTATGTATGATGTGACCTAGGGGCTCTTAGTGGGTTCCACAGTGATAAAATAACTCTTGAGAGGGTTAATGTGTTTAATGTGTAGTTTGTTTTACTAGGTCTCTATAGAGCATGAATTATGTAATCATTTTATCAGAATATTAATGATGAAATGTCTTGTTCATGATTTTGCAAAATAGATAATGAATATGGGTTTGATTAGGTAGAAAAAGCTTGTGATATTGGATTTAAATGAAATCATGGGAAGTATTGATTGATTTAGATACATTATGTGTAATTTTATTGTGGTTATTTGGAATTTAATCATTTGTTATCAATAGAATTCTTAGGTTTGGTCTCTTGGGATTTGACCATTGAACATGATATTTTATGAATGACTTGTAAAACCCCCTTGGTTGCAACCTTCATTTCTATTTAAAATTCTTATGATTCTGGGAATCATCTTTTGAGTCTAAATGTTTTCTTACAGTCATTCCTCTATAGTAATTATTTTTATGCGTGATGATAATATTGAATTTCCTTGGGTCATTCCCATAGGATACATCTTTATGACAACAATATATGGAAATCCCATGATTACCTCTAATAGATTCAACCATTGGTGACTCACAATATGGATCTGTTAGTAAGTTATCCTTAAAATCAGTGCATCAACCTATTATTATTTTCCCATTATGCCTCGAATCGGTTGACACGTTCATGTGACATTCTGAACCTAAAAGAAGAATACATAGCTGATCTCAGAATCAGTGATATAATTAAGGACCTATGAGGGTTATTTATATATAATTTAGTGGTATAGTAATGTATATATATGATCATTTTATATTAGTATAAACTATATCTCATGGTTATGTATGAGGCCATGTTGGTGGTTCTCTATTGAGTAATACTCATACCCTGTTTAGGGGAACATGAAACTTCGGTACATGATCATTCTCCAATGGTCATAGGTTTAGGATGGATAGGGTCCTAATATTTCATTATCATTGAGGGATTTCACAGACGAGACTAGAGGCTGGTATTAGTTGATGCTCAAGGATAGAAATATATCGCCTGTGTGTTATTTCATTCATTTAATTATCATGTATATGTGATCATGCTAAGGGGTGTTAAATAATTTTCATTATCCATTTCTATTATTAAGGGTATATTCTCTCCAAAACAACACTCTAGAACCTCAAAATTAATCAAAAGCCTCTAGATTATGGGGAGGTTCTCCTAAGGTCACATAGAAAATTGAGCTCGGGCACCAGTGGGGGACTATGGGTTGGAACTTCAAATGAGAAAGTAGGGTTAAATCTCAATGAGAATGTTGAATGAACATTTGAATGTAAAAAAATATAAACTAACAAAATTAGTAATAATAATGTTGAGACAAAGTTCTAGAGATATGAAATTAAAAAATATTAGTGAAAGAATATATGTAAACCAAAAAAAAAATAACAAATAATGAATGAAAATGAAAAATCAATTAGGTGAGTGAGATCAATCTCACTAGGAATAATGAAAAAGGGTTTCTATTCCTGAAATGATTATTATCATGACTATTTAGAAATTATGATGATATTTATTTGGAATCATATCATTATATCTTAGAAAATCTATATATTGTTTATAATATTTCTAAGGACCCAAAATTCTAAACATTATAAAATAGATGTTATGTTTAATGATATTCATTAATTGATTCACCAAATATAAATATAAAAAACCTGTATGAATAAAAATATCAATAAATATATAATAAACTCTAATATGGAAAATAATTCAAAAATTTTACCCTTAGAATATAAAAAATTAATAGGTTTTATTACTGAAATGGGGTATCATTACAAGTGGTTTTTCATAAATTTTATATTTTATTTTAAATGATAAAATTTAAAATTTTATAATTGTAATTAAATAAAAGAAAATTCATTTTATTATTTCTCCATACCTAAATTTACATCGTATGAAATGTTAGTAATTTTATGAAATGGTTTTTTTTAGTAAAAAATATTTTTTATGAAAATTATGATTTTTTTGGTTTTATCATTATGTAAGAATGAACTAGAATACTAAAAAAAGATTTAAATAATATATCAGATACATAAGTAGTAAATTTTTTAATATTAATATATTCTTTTAACGTAGAAAACCTATGTCCAATATTTTTTTTATCTAATATAAAATGTTACCTAAATAAAAAAATAATTTTCGTTTTTTCACTGAATAATGAATTTTTAAGGTTAAATTCAGTTTTTAATTTCTTTTAAAGACTTAAAAATTTTATTTCCTTTATAATAAAAAAAATTATTCCATTGGAATTTCTAACCATGAAAATTTTACCTTATACATGAATTTTAATAATAAAAATATATTTTGGTCAAAACCCCCTTTTACATGATTATGTGTGTCAATTTCTTTAATAAAACTTTAAAACATTGTAAATTTTATATCATAAAATGAATTTAAAATTTAAAATTATTATGTTTTAAATAATTAATTTGTTTAATTTCAATTTTTTTCATATTTTTTACTACTATTTTTAAATATTAGTTTCCCCAATAAAAATAAAAATGGAAAAAATTATTTAACTAATGAGAAAAATTTAAAAACATGTTAAAACCTTTTTCCCAAATGAATAGTTTTGGAGTGGATAAAAAAACTCACCGAATTTTTTATTTTTGAATTTATAAATCCATTTATCCTTTATTAGTGAAATAACATTATTAAAACTTAGTGGGTATTTCTAAAACTACACTTACATTAATTTATAACATGTGACCAATTCCACCGTAATATGTCACAGTATTTAAATATATTTCCCCACCAATAATCATCCTCTTTTACCCTTATTGAACCCTACCCAACATATATAATATTTTGGTAACCTTATTTTTTCCATGGTCTTCATTTTGGAGTAGTTTTCTCGGTGTAAACTCTAGAATTAATTGGTAGTATTACTTCATATTACTATTAATTTTACTCAAATATATAATAATAATACATAAATTTATAAATATAAAAAAATAAGAAAAATTATTATAAATAAATTTAGTTATATTAATTGTAAAAAAATTATTCAATCTCTTCCATCCCCTAATAAGAACATGAATATTATAAATCTTGAGTAGGTGTAAAATATTTCTTCCACAAAGCACTTTTTGTTTGATCACTTCCTCTAAGGATTGGTAATAAAGATGTATTTTTGGAATTATAATGTTCTATATTTAAAATTCATATCTCTTAAATTATAATAAATAATATACCATTCTTACTCCCTTGATTGGGAAATTTGATCATTAATCATGCATACATGAAGACCACCGCCTCCACATATAAAAAATTTCTTCTATCATCACCACCCATCATGGATAGTCTTAAAAATTGGTTTACTGAGGATATTTGATAATTATTAAATTTTTAATCTTTTAATTATTTCATATTATCATTATAAAAGGATATTTCCTTACATAAGAAATCATTATAAAATATTATTGTTCGGGTTAGTTTTACCACCTACATGAAAGATGTTATAATGATTATATAAGAAATGATTATATAATATCATATAATGTTAATATAATTTAATAATAATTAATTTAAAATTTATAAAAAATTCGTTAATTATATTTTTTATATTGGAAATATTTATTAATATACCACTTTTCGATCGTTAAGCACTCTCAAACTAGTATATCATGTTTTCCAAATTTCAAAAACCATATTCTTACCTTTCACTAAATAAAAATAAGAATTAAAAAATAATTAGATAAAAACTAATTATTATATCATGAATAATTAGTTAACTATTAACTTGAAACCACAGAGCTTAAATGAACCCCATTAACATGATATTTGAATGAGATAGACAAATGAACATTGTAACTTCCATTAGTAAAAATATATATAACTAAGAAATATATTTGAAATGAAGGATTATAAATAAAGATCATAAAGGTTAATACATATTATTAACTAATTTTATATGTACTTAATAAATATATTTTTATTATACAAGAGGATTGATAATTTTTGTGTTTGTGAAAACCCTTGTATGTGTTTTTCATCACAATTTCCCTTCATTGAGACAAATTATAATGTTTTGCACCGATTTCTTATTTTTATGGTATATATACTAACCAATAATGTATTTTGCAATAATATATGATTAAATTAATGGGATTTATAAAAAAATATGTTTTTCTATCTTCCAATTAATTTTTTATTAAAAATTACTTAATATGTAAGGATTTCTTGTCTCAATTTTCACACATTGAGTCATATTTCTTATTATATACCATGATTTATTTGGAATGGTGTATCTAATGAGAATTAACATTTTTGAATCATGATTATTTTATATTTAATTATATTCAATTTTCTATTTAATTTTCCTTATTTCCTGAATTTTGAATAAAAAATATATAAATTTGAAATGGTTTTGATAACTCAATTATGTTTTATTGAGTTACACACCTCTTAATTGAGCATTATTTTAAAATTCGTTTACAACCAAAAATATATTTATATTATTTTATAATCCCAGTGTATTTTTATTGAATTATATTTTTATCCATGTCCTCTTATATAAGATTTGATTTATAAAGTGTGAGATTGAAAAGAAAAATTTAGATATTTTTTAACGGACCATTCTTTTACAAGTCCACATGTTCTATTATAGATATATTTTACCTTTATATTTGAAAATATATTTTAATTAATATCTTATAATCATAATAATTCTATTTTTAAATTTTTTAAAGGATGTTTTATTATTTTTGAAAAAAAATTCTTTTTAAAAAAAATAATATGTTTAGAAATACAAGGTTTTTAATTCCAAGATGTCATATTTTTTTCAAACCCAAATTTTCACACAAAAGAAAATTATTATTCCAATATTCATTCTTTCATGAAATAATTTTTTTAAAATAATTTCTGAATCATTATGTAAAATATTTTTTAGTAGATTTTAAAATATGATTTCCAAAATTTTCGAAGGTTATTAAATAAATAATTTTTTAAAAAAAATCTTTTAATTTATACTCTTTTCCAAAAACGATTCCCCCAATGGATTTGTGTTTCCTAATTTTCTTTATATGTTCTCTTATAATGTATTTTGTTTTTCAGAGAAGGTTTTGGTATCATTTTATTCTATTTTTAAATTTATTTATTTAGACACCATTGGATAATTTGCTGAACCCCAATTTTCATTTTATGGGTTATTTTATGATGTGAAGAATGTTCTCTAGGTGGAATAAAAATGTATGGATTATGATATGGGTGAAACCTATATATCCATCCTAAACAATGGGTAAAGGATTATATCTCATGAGATAGAGATTTTATGTGAACTTCTTAGTGAGTAGATATGTTCTTAAATGGTGAGTGCGATCAGAGTAAGATCTGATCACAATTTTATGCATTAAAATCTTAGTAGTGTAGGTTTTTGGTGTAGTAGAAACGCCTCAGTGAGTGAATAACCATAATGGATTTTTCAATTATGTGTATCATTCATTGACTATACATCATGTAACCCCATGACTATTTCTTCCAATGGATATTGACATATGGTAACCCAAAACCAAGATTCAATATTTTCATGTTAAATTAATAATTTATTTATTTATTCCCAGAATAAAACATCACATCATCAATGAAATTTATTCAAGGATGATTTTGATCAAATGTAAAACCTTCTTAGATTAACATTGTTTTATAGGTAGGATCAAATTATGGAATCCCGCTAGTGGTGATACCTAAATTCTCCTTTGACATCCAAACAATTTCAATTGATTTCTAGGTCCTATCACATTGAATCAATATTCTGGTTTTGTTCATCATTATATCATTTAATTCCCTCGATCTCGATGGAATCTCTCCAGTGATTCTCACTCAGGGGAGGAAGAGAGGAGGAGGGATAGAAATATAATTTTGTTATGTAAAATGATTCTCAACTCTTTATTAAACCTATATAATAACAAAATATATATATTTATAGTTCTAGAGGTTAGGTTAAAAAAAACTAAATTGAAAATAATCCCTTAAATAATATAATAATAATTATAAAACCCCGTGTTATATAAAAATAAAAATAATAATATTATTTTATGGTTCATTCTGACTCACACAATGTTAAATATTATTCACCAAATTCTAAATATATATTCATTATAAGACACAATATTTTTCCACTCCAATTATTTTTTATTTATCTGATAAATGAATAAATAATAAATTAAATATTTATTTCATCACTAAATATTTTTGATTGATTAAACATGATAAAAATATTACTTTTTACTAAGGAAAATATTTATTCCATTAATTAAATTAAAATATAATTTTATAATGAACGATATAAACACTTAGTGTGTTACCCTCTTGGATTAATTCTCATTTCTATTAGGCAGAATTTCCTAAATTCCAATATTCCTATATAAAAATGGGCCAAACCACCCAAGAGAAATAATAAAATGTATCAACATAAAATACCACATACAAACAATCACAATGAAATTTAATCCCATTTTTACAATATCTCATAATATACGATTAATATATGTGTCATCATCTTATATGATTGATACGTCATTCTTTGAATCTACGAATACAACATATTGAAACCCCACAGTGACAAAATTTGATATGATAATCTTATTCCAATCAAAGAGTTAAATATATATACTTCTATAAATATAGAAGGGATATTTCTTTCCCTGACTTATCCATTAATAACATGTCATTCATGACACACCCAACATAACTTACTTCACTTGAAAATATGGAGTCATGGTTTTGGACAATAAATGTATGTGTGTGATTTATGACATACATAAACAGTAATATTAAATCATATGTATAATTAGAAATTATCACATATAGAAATATCCAATGACACCAATACATGAGGAATTCCTACTGGCGGCTATGTCCTCAAAATCTCTCACCAAGGATATGACCAAGTGAAAACTTAATGATATGAAGAGTCATAAACTTACATGTACTGTTGCATGAAAGTATATATAATATGTATCCTATCATAGTATGTTATACAATCATAAAACAATATTTTATAATATCTTCATGGAACATAATTCTTTTGTAATATCTTAGAACTTCTATGACCATATCAACATAATAGATATCATAAGACATTTTTACATTAATGTTGTACAAAAAAATGAATGAAATGTCATAATATGATTTATTAATATTAAAATGTTTAAACAAAACATGTAATCAATGTAAAACTAGCTGGTTATAGAATAAAAACACCAAAAAGCTCCTACATAGACTTGATTCAACTACCCATGTCTTTCAATCATCTAGACCACATATGATATTCATGTTTCTAGTGAGATATGTCTTTAGTTAAGGGGTACAATGTGTATTCTTCTAAGAAATTACACTCATTCAATCATCAAATCTCTGAAAAAATCCCTCAACAGATGATACTTATGATTTATATTCTTCAACCTACTTTATGAACACAACTATTTTTCAAAAGCCATAATTGTAGTATTATCATAATAGAGTCTGATAGGTTCTTTACTACTAGGTAGAAAATATTTCTCTTGGACTATTTTTTGTATCTGAAATAATTATTTAGCAACCTCGGAAACCCTAATATACTCAAAATATCCAATAGATCTTTAACTATAGAATTATTTGAGTTATTTTATCTCAAAAAAACCTCATTTTAGAGTGAACATGTATCTCATTTTTAATTTCATGTTGTTATGATATGTTTGGAAAATTGAATATTCATATCCTCTGATGAATAGTGTTTCATATCCTCTATAGACCAAGAACATATCATTATCATACATTAGATATTCAAGGATATCTTTAATAACATCCAATTATGACCAATTAGGTTAGCCTTATATCTACTTACCATACTTAAGGTATATAAAAACAACTATAATAGTTTATAGAATAGCGTACATGACTAAACCAATCACATATCCTTAGAGAATCATTTAAATCCATTGTCTTTAATCATGTTTTTAGGACACATTTTCCTAGATATATGAATACCTTGTGAAAATGGTAACAATAAATTCTTGGGTTTATTCATACCAAATCTCTCTAGAATATTGTCAATATATGTTCCTTAACATTGGATGAGCAATCTATTGGTTATATAATGGGGGATATTAATGGAAAGAATATATTCCACCTCACCTAAGTCCTACATGGATACGTATTTATTCATCCAGGCATTAAAAAAATGTATGAATGGTATTTCATTTCCAATAATTAATATTTCATCAACACATTATATAAATAAATGAAACAAACACCCACATAACAACTTATAGACATAAGGCTCATATACATTCTTTATGAAACAAAATTCCATTATTGAATCATCTATGACCTGTATTGTTTTTTAATACATAAACATAACTTTTCAATTTGAAAACTATGTTATCATTATTTGGATTTAGAAACCATTGTTTTTCATATACACATCTTTTTGAAGGTTCCCAATATGTAAGGATATTTTGAAATCCATTATCCAAATTTTCTATTTGTGGAAGAATACAATGGAAAATAGAATTATAATGTATTTCAATATATAAACCGGTGAAAAGTTATAATCGTAGTCAATTCCTTAGTTATATTGAAATATTTTTGCTACTAGTCACACATTATAGGTAATTATTCGTCCATCTAATTCTATTTTCCTCCTTATTATCTATATACAACCCTTAGGCTTTATATCGACTAGAGGATCTACCGAAATCCAGACTTATTCTAGGTACATAGAATCCACTAAATAATTCTTGAAATATTTCCACTTGGAAACTTCTGTTCCACTTACTATATCCATTAAGTTACATTATGATTATTATCAACTAACAATTAGTCACTATTTTTTGTTACTATAAAACCATATTGTTATGTTTCTCTAGCCTATTTGATTCTCTTACATAATACCTATGTACTTGGATCATTTTAATATTCCATGGGGATTATTCTAATCAATTCCTATGACTAATATTGAATACGTTTAGCCGAAACTTCATCGTACTATATCACAATCCCACTATATATTTTAATGATGTGTTAACTCTCAAGGAATATGGAATGTTTTTCCACTATAATTTTTTTTTACAAGGGGTCAAATAGGTAAAATAACCCTATTTTCTTGGTATATCTTATAATGAAACACTTTGTTCCTGGGGTTTCATGTTTGTTACCTAAGGAGACATAAACAAACACTGCTCAACCCCACAATTATATGTACGACAACATGGATTCCATTAAATTGTATAGTTGTTATGGTAAACTGTTTGTTTCTTTATTTGTCAATTTGTTTGATATCTGTTCTACACTTTATATTACATTTCCCTACAATTATAATTGAAGTCTCACATGACTCATCATTTATCTCAGTATGTCTGAAAAGGTTTGGATTATACTTTAACTTACACTATACCACTATGGGGAATAAGGAAGAGTGATTTGGGATATGATCCTCAACTCTTATAAATAATCATTAAAGTCTATATTAAGATATTCTCTACTATTTTCAGAGTTGTGTATCTTAATCTTCATAAAAATTTATTTGTCATCATCATTCATATACTCCTTGAATCCCCAAAAGGAATCCAACTTATATCTAATAATGTATACATTAACATATCTACTAAAATCAATAGTAAAAGTTATAAAGTATGAGTACCACCACTCTATTTAATAGGAAAAGTTCTATACGAATTGGTATGAAATAATTCAATCATATTTTTATCGCTTCACATTTTCCACTAAATGGGACTTTGGTCATTTTTTCTGGTAAACATTTTTTACTTAAAACATGCATTTTTTTTCAAATAAATCTAAATATCTATCTTGATGTAATTTATTAAAAACACTATTTGTTTAAAAACATCGCCAATGATTCCAAAGTTGGGTGTGGTATGAGTTATAGTGATGTAGTTTTGTTACATATTTCTATTACGTGATATTTTAATCCAATAAATAATGGATGTTATTTAAATATTCCATAGAATAAAAAATGAATCCTTATAAAGGAAGTAAAATTTATTCCCAAACATGAAAATAAATCCATTCATATCATGCGTGGATACAAAAAATATTGTTTTTGAGAAAATCTGACACAAAATAACAATCCTTCAAAACCAAGATTATTCTCATTGGTAACATGTGGTGGTTTTTTCCAATAGTTACAATAGATATTAAAGCTATGTTTGTTGCTCGTAGCTCAACCCCCCCCCCTCAATCAATATTTTTGAATCTATATAGTTCATGTATTTTAAAACATATTTGAGAACCGTAATCCATATCAAAATCCTAATTTATTAAAATATATAAATTGCACTTGATGAAAAATACCCCTAAAACATCCCCTTTTTTCTTTAAATGGGTGAAATATTTATAATAGTGTCCCTTATTTACCACATGAAATATAGAAAACATCATTCTCCCTTTTCTCCATGTTATTTCTCTTCATGGAAGTGGAATACAAGGAATATTTGGGATTACATCACTTTACTTATATGTAAAGTTTTTTCACCATATGGATGGAAGGATTTTAATACTTCATATCATAATCTACATGTTGAAGAAGAGTGAGTAGATATGGAAGATAATTCTCAATGTTGGTCATATTAAAATTTACAGCATTTCTCGAGAATCATTGATGGAGTGATTCATGAATGAGATTAGCGCATAAAATATTAGGTAGTTTAAACCCTATAACCTCAAGGAATTCAATATTGATAATGTCTTTGACTTTGTGAGGATAGCTAGAACACCCTCTATAAGTATACTATTATAGAGATCCTTGGATATCTCAAACCATTCATATCATTCTCTCTCATCAGAAAGACAACATAAATAATTGAGCATGCAATAAGCATTCGTGTTTTTGTGAGAATTCATGAGTTAAATACACATAGATGAATGAATTAAAATTTAAAAATAAAAAATTTCACTCACAGTTTTTTAATTGAAAAGAAACACTTCAACATTTTCCTCTATTGTATGAATATTATGTAATGGGTATTCTATCATATAATATTTCCATTAATGGTGAAACATAACTTGAAGGGGTCTAAATGACTATTAGAAGTTACTGCTAGTTATGAGAAGGTTTTTCTCCAATATAGATCATAGGTATAATGTGGATGAATAAATATCCATTATTCTATAATTTAAAAAATATTATTTTAAATTTTATTGATTTCAACTTATATGAGAATTAATATATATAATTTTTATTATTAAATTTTCCATTATTTTATCAGGTCCCAATAACCCTCACCATTAAACATGGAATTCTTTGTTTAATATAAATTCTAGTGGAAACAATCCATATGACCCTTTACATAACCCCAATGATGGTTAGTCTTTATACTTGATGGTATTTAGGTCGATTGGTCTTTTCCAACTTCAAACACATAGCTCGTTAATACATTTTGTAGACTCCATTATTCTAAAATCCTAGAATGGATTTCCTAAACACTTTCCTCCATTTTATGACATGTCTATCTATGGATAATTATCTTGATGTAAGATTTTTAACTTAACCCATAATCTTCATATAAATTCTATTATAAAAGAAATTATCCCAACACATTTTGATCAACCACTTAGTTATCTGAATTTCATTCCCAATAAAGTAAGGGAAGGATAAGTCTAACATAATATTTCGATAAAGGATTTTTTTTATTATGTTTAAAATTATCATTTTTAATTTATTCCTTGTCTTTTAATATTAAATTTATTTAAATTAAGTGATTATCCATGTTCTGATAGAAAACATTCTGCATTATCCATTTATTTAAATTACATTTTTAAATATTATTTTATTTATTTTTTCGATCTCAGTCTTGAATCCAGAAAATATATAATTCCAAAGAAAAAATAAATTAATAGAATAATAAGAGAAACATTAATGAGATTATCTGAAATTAAATTTTTGAGGGGATAATAAATACACCTCTGACATGGGGGAAAACAAATTTTGTCTGTCCTAGATTGAGATACAAAATTCCACTAATCCACTAGTGTATCACATAGGATGTCACCATCTCTATTCCATTTTTTACTTCTATACACACCTTGGGATCATCAAATTATTACATACATTTGTAAATCACACATAGTAAAGGGTAACCTAAGGATTGGTTAAGGGGAATTACATAAATCACCTTGGACATGAAGGTCCTACATAATAAAAGATATATGGATTAATTAATGACAATATTTTTAAATTTAATAATTCATATTTTTAAAAACATGAAATTTAATAAATTTAATGATTCTAACACATGAACAAGTCATGTTTAAACACATCATTCGGTATTCACAAGAAACAATTATGAAAAAGCATAATTACTAACATTCATTTCTATTTCTTCATTATATTGAAAAAAAATGAATTAATTAATTCAATATTACCATTTTATCATAATGACTATAATAATTCTTAGAAGATACCCATCATTAATGGATACATATAAAATAATTTATAGATCCAATAATTATAGATAATATAAATTAATTAATTTTTCATTTAAGAATTATTTAAAAATGTATTAAATTTTCAAAAACATGTTGTTTCAATAAATATATTATGAATTTAATTGAAATTAATAATTTAAGGAAAATAATTTTATCCTTTATTTTGAGACTACTAAAAAAATACTTACGAGCTACTTGTTGTGTATCTCAGTTTCTTTGTACCAAGGGTAATTGCCTGAGGCTTCAACATGTTTCATGGCTAGATTACATAGTGTGTACTGAAATGTTCCACACTATGAATAACACTTTTTGGGTGTTCATGAAAACTGGAAAATGAATAACATGTTATTTTAATACGGGGCATCATGATGTTTACTATATCCACACTCCATGTGTTTTTCTATACACATGTCCTCTTGATTTTCAAAACAGATTGGCATATACTTCAGACATAGGAAATAATTATGTATTTATTTTATATGTTGAATACGTGTCCTATATTTCATCAATGGTCTACGTTTTCTATTTCACATGGTTTTGACTATGTATTATACCAAATGGTTTGTAAAAATTTTACCTCTAAACCATGTAGACATCATAAAGAATACCCCAGAAAACAACCTATAATTAAGAATATCATATTCAAGGTAGTCATAGTATACATGTAGTCTGCAATTAATGTACATAATTTAGTTATTTCGTAGTGTGCCATGTATCCCATGACATGGTTAGGTGTAATTAACCATGGTACACATTGTGTAATCTAGAAACATTCCATGTAATCTCAGGCTATGTAGCCAGAATCCAAAACACTTCCCGATGGGATCCTCGAACATTATTTATCTATTCATAGTCCTTTAATTAAATGTGACACCAAATGATAATGATTAATATGTATAAATCATGTTAATTAATAAAACGTATTAAATAAACCTTATTCACTAAATGAATTATATATCCAATATTGCATATATAGATCAAAAATCAAATAAATAATTATAAATTTTAAATGTTACCTACTCAGATGCAACTTGTAGGTTCTATGTGAGATAGAATTTTCCCACTTGACAATTTAAAATAATGGTTTTGTCGATTTAGTGGATCATTAAAAATTTTTACATGAAATAAACACCATACCCAATAAAAACATTCCCCCGAATATTGACATAATAAATCCTAGAACACAAAGAGGATAATTTCACATTAAATTCAATATTAATTTATTTATAACCAGAAGAAAATATTACATCTGCATAGAAATCTCATTTGAGGATTATGTTATGAAACCTTATAAGAATACCTTAATTTCATTTGTATGATCCATGTATAGATTCCCTTTAGCTGTGATACACATGTTCTCCTTCGAACTCCAAAGAATGACAATTGATTTCTGGGTGCTAAAATAGTGAATCAATTATCTTGTTTTGTTTCTCTTGACCAATTCCACTTACCTCATTCTTAATGGAATACCTCCAAATCTTGTTTTTCATGAGTGGAATAGTGGAGGAGGAATAGTGAGATAATTTCGTTGTCTAAAATACTCCTCAAGTCTTGATCAGCCCCACACAATAAGAATAACCATATATTTACCTAGCTATGGTTGAGGTTAAAATATTATAAAATTAATCACCATCCATTAAAAAATATAATAAACATTATCAAACCTCATACCATTAATAAAAATAATAATTTTATTTTTTTATTGAATGTGATAAATTACATAATTATAAATATTAATTTTCAGTTTTTAAATAAATATTCATTACTGGATATGATCTATATCCCCACCAATTCTTCAATATTTATCAAATATCTGAATAAATATAGAATTTATATTATCAGTCAATATTAAATATTTCCTATACCTAAAACATGAATATAATATTCCTCATTATGGAGAATAATTTTTATTCTATTAATTAAATTCAAATATATTTTAATCAAGATCAATGGAAAACATATTTTTTGACATTCTAGGATTATTTCTTGTCGGAATTAGGTGAGCTTTCCAAAATCCCAATATTACTATACAGAAATAGGTTTAGGTTCCAAGAGAATGAACATAGTGTCACAACATAAAAACCAGATACGAACACTCAATGTGTATTATTATCCATATTTCATAATATCTCATGAATAAAGTTTCAAATTTTTGTCACAAACCTATATGCTCGATACATATTTCATTCAATCTTTGAAATAAATACATCAATAAACCATGAACATAAACCTTAATGGAGATTTTCCATTCCAATTAATGTATTGATTTATCAACTTCCAAAATAAATAAAGTGAAAAACCCTCCATCGATTTATCCATTAATACCACGCCATTCACGAACCACCCAATATAACCTAATTCCTGCAAACATATGGTGCCATGGTTTTTCTAGTAAATATGTGTCTCTGATTGACGAATATTAGCAGGGCACTTCAAGGTTCTAATCATATCATGGGATTTCTATGAATTTATCAATCCGACATATATCCTATGAAATTATTATACTAATTTTTTTTAAAATAATGAAAAATATTTAATAATATATTGTATTAAAAATAAAATATTTTAATATACATGTAATCAATATAAAATCATTTGGTTTTAGAACACAAACTCTAATAAGAGGGTATCTATGATCACAAATATATGAAATCCTATGTTTTGGATTATATCACATTATTTCAGAAATTCCATGTCTCATTTTATAAGAATCATGTTTTTTTCTCATTACATGGTATAAATGTTAACATTTGAGTTGAGAAGTATATCTATCATGATCCTGGTTACCACATATTGATTTATGTTCTCTTAATTTAGTTTTTTACCTTATTCATGATTTCTGAAAAGTATTTGATTTTACCATCAGGAAATGTTTTATATTATACCTTACTATGAATTTTAGATCACCCCTTATATGTTTTACCTTATAAAATATTTTAATATGATAATGTCTCATGGAATGTCTAATTGTGGGTTTAGTTTAAGGATGAATATTCACAACATGTAAAATAATTGTTTTTTATATTTATAGAATCATAGACAAAGAACCTTTAGGTCCTTTGGTTTTAAAACTATTTGTGATATCTATTACATAAACCATGAAATTAATGTATTATTTAGGTATGTTTATATTTTTCTCTACAATTGGTATATAGTCCGGTTTAGTTAATTCGAGAGATTAGTATAGAGAAATTTATTGAAAATATAGGGGATAAGTCAAAGGGATAATTCTAAGTGTAGTATAAAATTCTAATGTTTTGTTAAAGTAGAGGTTGTGTAATTTTATTATTAATTACGTTATTATTTAGATACTCGAAAGTTGATGTAGTATTTGGAACAATTTTACCTAGGGATAATAATCCTTAAGAGGGCATGTAGTATATTAACTCAAACGTGACTTGGCACACGAAAATGAGTCCTAACTACACACCTTGATAGAAACTCCCATGGGATATTCGTGGGTTGAACTCATACTCTTTGAAAAACATTTTAAGGATTTATTTCAAGATAAAATTATCATGAAGAAAGTTAGTATCAATGATACGCCCATTATATGAGAATATAATGATGTATCAATAAATGAATTTCCATGTCTTCTCCAAGAATGTGATGTGGAGATCTCAATAAATATTATACATGGATCATTTAATATCCCAAATAATCCTTATAAAATTACTTCCATTAAATTATTTGAATTGAAGAAGAAATTATAAGAAAAAATTAACAAGGGTTTTATATACCATAGTGATTCACTATGTGGTGAACCAGTCCTATTTTAAAGACTAACCTTCAATCTAGATATCATTAACTAAGGGAAAAAACAGTGCATGTCCCATAGACATAATACATGAAAATATATATACACTATGAGTTTATAGTGATATCATTTTTGAATAGAAATACCCATATTATCTTCATGGGTCTAATGAATATATTATTTGTAGACTAATTGGATCAATTTTTAGTCATCTTTATCGATGAAATACTTATATATTACAAATTTAAGTAAAATCATGAATATAATTTAAGGATTATGTTAAAGACCCTAAGGAATGATATAATGTGTGAAAAACTAGGAAAATGTGAATTCTAGATACAAAAATTATCATTCTTAGTTCATGTCATCAAAAGAGAGGGAGTATATGTAAATATTTCTATCATTGTGGTTATTATGAAATGACCCATTTCAACCAATGTGAATGAAATAAATAGTTTTCAAAAGTTATCTAGATATTAAAAATTCATTGTGAGAATTTTATCGTGACCATCAAATCCAATAACCATGTTAACAATGAAGGGATTTAAGTACCTCTAGATAAAAGAATGTGATAAATGCTTTAAGGATTGTAAATAGAGTTTGGTCACTACACCTATTCATAAAACACCTTGAAGTGGTTAAGGTTTTATAATTTTCAATTATTAATTTTTAAAATGGATAATATTCATAATCAATAAAAATGATAAGGAAATTTTGTATTCCTCACACTAATTAAAGAATCATGAGAAAAATTATCTGATTCATGATTTGGACTTAATAGTAGTGATCTTTTCCTTTAAAATTTCACAAAATTACCTTCATGTTGGGAGTTTGATATATGAATTAATCACATGTTATTGAAATATATATTCATGAATAAGTATTTAAATTGGTTACAATGGATATTTTTATAGAGAATCAATTGTTATCACTCAATGGTACACTATCACTCTATAAAGAAAAAAATGTGGTTAATGCTCTGAGTAGAAAAGATCATGCTACATTATATGGGGTGAGGATTGAAAACCACTAAATACTCATGGATCTAAAAAGTATTAAAATATAATACAAAAGTTAAGGGGAGAAATATTACGTTACTCAAATTTATTCTCAACCCTATATTCACATAACAATCAGAGAATCCCATAAGGATTATGTGGTGCTACAAAGAAGGTAATAAATATTAAAGAGATAAAAATTCAAAATGATAGTGTTAAAAGTTTTATAAATAAGATATTTTTCCAATACTGACAATAATTGAACATGGTTATTTTGAATTATACGCATATCTCATATTTCTCTATCCATCATGGAGGACAATAAATGTATACAAACAGAAATCAAAACTTCTAGTGGTATAACATATGGAGGGAAATTTTGTAGTATATATCTTAATATTTGGAATTTCATAAATTTAATGTATAGAAAGGGAGTCCAAAAATAACGAGATAAAATTAAACATAGATACATTGTAATGGGAAAAATCACCATGGATTTTTTTTCATAGGATGACCCATTACATAAAAAGGTCACAATTCAAAATGGGGTATAGTTGATATCCTTAAAAATGATACACATTTTATTTCCATTATAAAATATTTCCTGGTTGATCATCTTTCTAAAATAATCTCAAATAAGTAGTTAGGATTTATGTGTTACTCATATCTATTATTTCTGGTCAGTACCCTAGGATTACATTTAGGATTCTAAAATAGTATCAAGAAAGTTTAAGGGACTAAGATGAATTTTAGCATTGCTTATCACCATCAGATAGATGTTTAGTCTATGATAACCATTCAAACTCTGGAGGATATGTTGAAATCATTCCCAAAGTATTCCCAATGATTTTTAGATAAATATCATTTTTTAGTAACGTTATAATATAACAAAATTTTCCATCATATCATCCAAATGACACAATATGTGGCTCTATATTTGAAGAGAAATAGGACTCTAACATTCTAAGATGATGTTAGGTAAAAAAAATGATAGGTCTTACTATTTTACATGATATGATGGAGAAGGTGCAGGCCATTTAGTGGAATAATAAAATATTTAAAATTCCAAATATGTGATATTATAATAATCACAAAATAGATCTAGAGTTTGGAGTTGTTGATAAGGTGTTTTTTAGAATAATTACATGGAAATGCGTTATTATATTTGAGAATAAATGGAATATAAGACCTAGATATATTGGTCCTTTCAAGATCTTCAATCATGTTGGAGTTTTAGTTTATCATTTATCACTCACTATTCAACTCTCTAAAGTTCATAATGTTTTATATGTATCATTTTTGTGGATGTACTTTCCAAATCCATCACATGTTCTAAAATAATAACTTGTCCAACCTAAACTTACCTATTCTATGTAGAAAAGATCATTAAGATCTTGGATCAAAGATACATGGTTTTTTAGAACAATACAACTAATATAGTAATGGTTATATGAAAAAACCATTAGTCTAAACAATCAATGTGGGAAATAGAGAATTAAATGATGTAAATGTATCCCCACTTATTTTCATCTATGTAATAAAATTTCGAGGTAGAAATTATTTTAATGGAGGAAAAATGTAATGGAAAGAAATTCTAGAGTTTGTAAAATAAATTATATCTTAAATAGATTAAATTTCATGACAAACAATTTAACACCCCAAGATTTCATAGTGTGTTATTTCTTACAAATAATTCAATAACTTGCCCTACACGCAACACCGAGTTCAAGCGCACCATTACATACCAAACAAGCTGTTCAAAAGTGGTTATGAATAATATTAACTAAATTTTAAACTTTATATAATCCTTATAATTTTAGAATCCATATTATGAGTTTCTTAGACATAATGTAAGAGCAAATTCATTTTCAGTATTACACTTTTAGCAACTTTTAATAGTGAACACTTTTTAAATCCAATATTTTAAACTTTTATATATTCAATTTGACTAAATAAATTCACTTTTAGAATGGGGACATAAAATATTTACAATGAAACATCCCAAGCTTCCACGGTATGCTTTCTTTTGAATAATACAGTAGCGTGTGTTGTACGCAACTTCGAGTTCTAACACACACCACAAACAATCAAACTAGCCGTTATGAATAGTAAAAAATACTTTTTGAAATTTTTAAAATTTTTTCTCTCAAAATGGACTTAATTTTTGTATTCAGAGTATCTAATTTAGCCTAAGTTGAAATTTTGGAACTTTTCAGATAACATTTATATTTTGATGAAAAGTGAAAATTACTATATTATAATTAAAATCAATTTTTTTAATCGAAATATTTTTTATTGATAAATTATGAATTTGAGTTGTTTTAATTTATATTTAGAATATATGTTTACCATTTAATACAATGTTGGTCATTGTACATAATTTCACAATTAAACTAGACATAAACAAGTGTCAATCTTTTGATAGTTATTATCTCTTAAAAACACGCTATTTGTTTTGACGACGTGAATAAATTTTTAAATTAATTAATGAAACTGATATATTTTGAAATTGGTAAAATAGACATCATTTTTTAATTCATAATATCAAATATAGCTTAGGCATAATTTTTGGTATTTTTTTTGGAAACCTTCATTTTTTGATGAATTGTGAAACCACTAAGTGGTAGTTAAAAAACTGAATTTTTCATAAAACTTTATTTTACCACTTCTGTGAGTAGAATTTAGAAAATCAAAGAGACACGGTTAATATCAAGGAGTAAAATTTGGTTCAATGAGATTAAAATAATTTTTGGTGAATAGTAACCTTTTACTTTTATTTACCACGGTTAAAAGTAAATAGGGTAATTAAGGGTAAAAATGATATTAATATTACCCTAACACATGTACTAATTCTATTGGACAAGTGTATCTCGGCCAAAAACAAACTTATGAGTAAAATATTATCATTTAGGTCCACTTGTATTAGATTAGGACATTTATTATTATTTAATTCAAAAAGGGTTAAAAGGGTTAAAATCAAAGTTTATTTACTAAAACCTTTTTAATATAGGGTTATACATAAGATAAATTGGATTTTAAATATTCATTATAAATCTAAAAATATATCCTACATAATTGTATTTTATTTATAATTTTTAGACATTAAATAATTTAATTTATTTATGACACAATGGTGATGTAGTAATTACCTAATTAATGAAAAATTAGAATAATTGATATTATAAATACCTAAATAAATGTAATTTGAGACTTTTTATAATTAACATAAATTTTATAGGTTAATATGACATGTCAGTATTGATTTAATTAAATTTTTTCGAAGCAATCATTCGTTATGGGTTTTACAAAAATCAATTATTAAAGAGTGTCAAAATTGACATAAAAGAGTTTTTAAAACAAATATTATATTATTAATTGATATTAAATTCCTAAAAATACAAGGTTCGGCCAAGAGACTTAAATCATAATAGGTGTATCTTTAATGGACCACTTGGGGTTTCTTGGAGGTATATAGTATGTTTATTAACTATATAATATAAAAATACAAAGTGACATGGTAAGTGTCAAACTAATTAACTAAGAGTTAAAACTAAAAGATAAGATTAATATAATGTCCCAATCATGTATAAATTCTATTGGTTGAGTGTTTTTTGACCCATCCCTATCTTAACCTTTAAATAATCCACTTTGGAGCCATTAGAAACCGAATATGAATTTATTATAAAATAATATTTCTAGCTTTTCCAAAGGTTCCCCTCACCCCTATTATAAAAGGGCACTCCCCCTTCTCATTAATTCACACCATAAAAGCCTTTTTGTTCGGCCAAACCCTGCCCAAATACTCTATCAACTTCCCTCACTACAACCTAGAGTCCTTAGTTTGATAGGGAAGCCAACCTATGGAGCCCTTTTGATCAAATCAAAATGAAGAACCCGAAAAAGAGGTAATGTTTTCACCACCCTTTTTCAAATTCATTTCTTCTTCATCTTCTTCTTTATTTGTTATTCCCATTCTAAAAAAATGAATCCAGTATCTCATATATACTATAATATTATTATAAATATGGTACAACCATATTCAGTATTCTATCCATCCTTTTAATAACATGTCACCATAAGTGCGTACGTATGGCTTACAATCTCCACGTCGTGGTGTAATTGTTATTCAATAAATTATTATTTGGATGGGTATAATAATGATGTGTAATTCATGTAAATAATAAATATAACATGATAATGATTCTTTATATATGATATACTATCCAATTATATATTATTTTAATATCAAAAGAATGATATTGTCTCTCATGCGATCGTACGGACTACCGTCTCCACGAACATGATGAGATTCATTCTCCATCGTATCCATTCAAGTATAATTCTCATTTGATGATTAATAATAGTATCTAAGGACTTTATATCCTTCTGGATATGATTAATATACAACCTACACATGAAGAACATGTTTTACCTAACAAGACATATAAAAGAAAATGTGCAAGTTAACACCCGAAACGACGATAATTCTAAGATATTATTAACAAAGCAATGTTAAAAGATCATATATGATATCATATTAATGAATATAATTCTGGTATAATTTAATAACAATTATTTCACCATTATACAGGAATTTAACCTACCCTCAACCAAGTAAATGTACGTGGTAAGGTTTTATTTCGCAATCTCTTCATTATCTGAGGTTGTTTATACGTAATAATCTACTGGGATTTATTTATCATCCACATCCATGTTTCTTCAAAATGTATTTAAAAAAATTTCTACTATTTTATAGAATATGGGTTAAATTCATTTATACCCTTGTTTGACTTTTTATAAGAGGTTTATAAATGAATATTTCCTTCATTTTCCAAATAAGGTGCTTTTTAACCTTTTCAACAGAATTAAGGTAAGAATGTTTTTGTAACTTATACGGCGGGTGCGACTATTTTCCACCGTTATAAAATCGTTGAAGCATCCCTTACAAAATTATAAGAATATTTTCAAAGAAAATGTTTTATTTTATAAATATATGAATCTTAAATGATTTCAAAATAGAAAGAGATATTTCTTTAAAAAGAGTTTTGATTTCATCTTGGTCAACATCCTTTGATGGATTTTATGTTTATTTGGAGTTGATTTTTTATGATACAATACTTCCATAATGTATTGATGGTTTTGTGATATGTTTTACTGTGGATGTGTTATTTTTAAACCATTCATGGTTTATGAAGAAATTATTGACATTTCGTATGATAGTTTTAATATGAATGTTTTTGTTATGTTTAAACGTTTTCATATGGGAATACATTGGACTTAGTAAGTGACGAGTGGAGCCCATTATAGCTCCTCGAAGCATCGGTAGGTCTCATGAGACCAACTAGTGTCTTGGAATAAGGCCTTGACAAAATCTTATTTGTAGTCTTAGCAAGAGGCCTTGGCTATGTGGTTATGATAGTCTGGAATTATGCATTCCATCATTATGAAAGTGGTTATTGATATTGCATGTGATTATTCGATTAGTAGAATATCCATGTGAATAAGTAAATGGAATTATTTAATTTTATTTTTGCCATACTATGTTGATGTTCAAGTTTAAAAGGCTTTTGTTTTAGTTATACACTACCTTAAATGTTTATTCTTATTTAAGAAAGTTTCCGCTATATTGTTGTCCTTAATGGGCATTTGAGCTCACCCCTTTTCTATGATTTCTTTTTCCCAGGATGTGAAGAATTAATTTATGAATGACCTGCATGGATAGTATGAGGGGATAAGAGTGTGGACTATGGAGACTATATGGTTGTAGTTTTTATTTTATGATGTAATGTAAACATTATTAATGTATCTAATTATTCCAGGGATACTAAACTAATCGGTCTTTCGAGACTTGATCTTTCTTGTGATCATGACAATGTTAGGTAATAATGCACTGACTCTGGGTAACTAGGGTTGGGGCGTTACAATTGGTATATGATGACGTTTAGTACAAACCTAAGAATCTATATTTAGATAAACTCTGATTAGAGCACATAGATTTATGATGGATATTGAGGAATAGTATAGAATAACTTCCTATAATTTTGGTATTGTGGAGATTTTGTGAGTTTTCCAAGGAATACATCCCTATCTGGATACGAGGAGGTAGTGGCGGCTCTGGAATAGATGTACTTAGGGGTAAAACCCGAAAACACCGCTTTAATCTAGACTCGAATGAGAACTGGTGCACGACAACGGGCCTTGCTGCACTATTGGTTACGACACTCCCAGGGGATATGCTTAGGATAATTCTCATTTTCTTTACAAACCATTATGAAGGGATAATGAGTATATAATTCCTCAAAGGATAAATTTTTATGATTATGGATTATATCCATAAACTATTTAATTTATGTTATGTGTCTTACAAGTTTGTGATTAGGTATTTTTATTCATAAACTAATCTAGTGTATTCCATTGTTTAGAAATGGCGCCCAATAAAATGAATGAGAACTCTAGCAATGCACATGATCCAAAGAGAAAAAAGGATCATATCTTTCATGGTATTAAGCCAGAATTTATAATAGAAATAGTCTCCTATGTATTATCATCATATGAAGAAATAATATCATGTGATGATAAGATAATTAAAAATTTTACTGAGTCCTATGGCTTTGAAGGGAAGTAAGAGAAGAAAAGGATGGAAGAGAGAAAGATGGATAAAGGGAAGAGGGAAAAGAATAATTTTCCTATATGTGATAACTGTGGGAAGAAACACCATGGAACTTGCCTGAAATGAATGGTAGTTTGTTATAAGTCTGGAAGAAAAGTGCAAAAAGTACGTGACTACAAGGGTAAGAAAATTGATTCAAATATACAATGCTTCATTTTCAAGGAGTTTGGACACTACGTGAACCTATGTCCCACTCATTAGACTATGCCGCAAATGATGCTATTGCATAATAATCAAATTATGATACTACCACAGATGAAGAGGAATGATTAGAGTTATTGTGTTGATTATGTCATTTGAGTGTTGTATCAACAATGTACTTATTAGAATAATTATGGAGTATATAAGGATTGTACTACAGTACTATTTCATTAAGGACTTGAGATTGTGCGGAAAAAAGAAAAGTGACTCAATAACAGGTTAATTTTTTGGAAAATATATGGTTGAGTGAAAGATAAACCATAATATTGTTCTGATACCGAGGTAGTGATTTTGGAATAATACATGATTGATTTGGATAAATTATATTGGATATTCTTGACTACCTTGAAACTGATTAATGATTTTTATATTCCATCATTTTTGGGGTTTACAACATTTTTGGATTGAAGGAGTATATCTATTATTCTTTAAGGAATAAGGGATCATGAATGTAATCAATAAGGTTTTATGGTAATTCAGGATATTACAGTGTTTTAAAAGAATACATGATGAAGGTGTTCACATGTAATTACGCGGAAAAAAGGATCTTCATTTTGTTTACCTTCCTTATAAATTTTGGACTGATGTATTTTGGATTGTTATAGTTTGGATTATTTTGGATTGCCATAAAAGAACAACCCGGAGGTCGGGCGGCAACCCGTCACGTTCGGAAAGGCTGCGAGACTTGAACCCACAACCGAAGGGTGACAAGGGTCTATCACCTACCACTGACCCATGTGATGTCCTGGATTGAATAATGTCGTTTTTTAATGGTTCTGCTTAATGAATTATAAATTCATTTTTTTAACCCTATACGAAGAGGATAAATAGAATATTATTTTTAAGTTCTATTATCTTTTAGAGTGAAAGATGAGTTTATGGTAGAACATAGTTAAAGGATGAGACACTACATGTCAAGCATATATTTTTCTTCTTCTCTTACTCAATGAAGAAATTAATTCTTATACTTTAGAGAAGGAATCTTAAAACAAAATAATGTGTTATCCAAATACCATATGTTTTGCTGAACTGATGGTATTTTAAATCATCATAGATTGATGAATTTATGGACCTCAATTTTACACTTGTTTTTGATTGATGACCTCAATCACTACCTATGAATATTTAAATTTTTCATCCAATTATATGTCACTAATTTCCACCAATGTTCTTCAAATAGAGATCATAATTTGTTGGTGACCCTTTCATTTCTCTTTTCCTCTTATTAAGGCTAAATTTTATTAACCCAATTTCCGATGTGGGTTTTCCCACAATGATATTTTTTATATTCAACCTTTTATTTTCGAAGAACAATTTCAAATTGCGAGGATGCAATTTATTGAAGGAGGGGAGAATGTAACACCCCAAGATTTCATAGTGTGTTATTTCTTCAAAATAATTCAATAACATGCACTATACACAACACCGAGTTCAAGCGCACCATGACTTACCAAACAAGCCATTCAAAAGAGGTTATGAATAATAGTAAGTAAATTTTAAACTTTAAATAATCCTTATAATTTTAGAATCTATATTATTTGTTTCTTAGACATAATGTAAGAACAAATTCATTTTCAGTATTGCACTTTTACCAACTTTTAATAGTGAACCCTTTTTAAATCCAATATTTTAAACTTTTATGTATTCAATTTCACTAAATAAATTTACTTTTAGAATGGGGACATCAAGAATTTACAATGAAACATCCCATGCTTCCATGGTATTCTTTCCTTTGAATAATACAGTAGGGTGTGTTGTACGCAACTTCGAGTTCTAACAAACACAACAACAAATCAAACTAGCCGTTATGAATAGTAATACCAAGTTTTTGACTTTTTTTAAATTTTATCTCTCAAAATGGACTTTATTTTTGTATTTGGAGTACCGAATTTAGCCTAAGGGGAAATTTTGGAACTTTTCAGATAACATTTATTTTTTTATGAATAGTGAAAATTACTAAATTTTAATTAAAAAAAACTATTTTAATCGAAATAATTTATATTGATAAATTATGAATTTGAGTGGTTTTAAAGTACATTTAAAATATATTTTTACCATTTAATACAATGCTGGTCACTGTACATAATTTCAAAATTAAACACGACATAAACAAGTGTCAATCTTTTAATAGTTATTATCTCTTAAAAACACGCTATTTGTTTTGACGATGAGAATTAATTTTTAAATTAATTAATGAAACTGATATGTTTTGAAATTGGTAAAATAGACATCATTTTTGATTTCATAATATCAAATATAGCATAGGCCTAATTTTTGGTATTTTTCTGGAAACTTTTATTTTTGGATGAATAGTGAAACCACTAAGTGGTAATTAAAAAACTGAATGTTTCATAAAAATTAATTTTACTACTTCTGTGAGTGGAATTTCGAAAATCCGAGAGTCACGGTTAATATCAAGGAGTAAAATTTTGTTCAATGAGATGAAAAGAATTTTTGGTGAATAGTAACTTTTTACTTTTATTTACAACGGTTAAAAGTAAATAGGGTAATTAAGGGTTATAATGATATTAATATTACCCTAACACGTGTCCTAATTCTATTGGACAGTTGTATCTCGACCAAACACAACCTTAGGAGTAAAATATTATCATTTAGGTCCACTTGTATTAGATTAGGACATTTATTATTATTTAATTCAAAGAAGAGTTAAAAGAGTTAAAATCAATGTTTATTTACTAAAACATTTTTAATATAGGGTTATACATAAGATAAATTCGATTGTAAATATTCATTAGAAAGATAAAACGTTTTCCTACATAATGGTATTTTATTTATAACTTTTATACATTAAATAGAGTAATTTATTTATGACACAATGGTGATGTAGTAATTACCTAATTAATAAAAAATTAGAATAATTGATATTATAAATACCCAAATAAATGTAATTTGAGACTTTTTATAAATACCAATAATTTTCTTGGTCAATATGACATGTTAGGATTGATTTAAGTAACTCTTTTCGAAGTAATCATTCTGTTATGAGTTTTTAAAAATCAATTATAAAATGGTGTGAAAATTGACATAAAAGAGTTTTTTAAAAAAATATTATATTATTAATTGATATTAAATTCTTAAAATTCTAAAGTTCGGCCAAGAGACATATATCATGATATTTGTATCATTAATGGACCACTTGGGGGGTCTCTTGAAGGTATATAGCATGTTTTCTAACTATATAATATAAAAATACAAAGTGACATGGTATGTGTCAAATTAATTAACTAAGAGTTAATACTAAACGATAAGATTTATATAATGACCCAAACCTGTCTAAATAATATTAGTTGAGTGTTTTTCTAACCATATCCACCATAAAATTTAAATAATACACTTTTGAGCCATTAGTAACCAAATATGAATTTATTATAAAATAATATTTCTAGCTTTTCCAAAGGTGCCCATCATCCCTCTTATAAAATGGAACTCCCCCTTCTCATTAATTCAAACCTTTAATGCCTTATGGTTCGGCAAAAACCTTCCAAATACTCTCTCAAATTCCCTCACTACAACTTAGAGGCATTAGTTTGATCATAAAGCCAACATAAGAAGCAATTTTGATCAAATCAAAAGGAAGAACCTGATGAAGAGGTAATGTTTTCACCACCCTTTTTCAAATTCATTTCTTCTTCATATTATTCTTTCTTTGTCATTCCCATTCTATAATAATGAATCCAGTATATCCTATATACTTTAAAATTATTATAAATATGGTATAACCATATTCAGTATTCTATACATCCTTTGAATAACATGTCACCATACGTGCGTACGTACGGCTTACCGTCTCCATATCGTGGTGTAATTGTTATTCAATAAATTATTATTTAGATGAGTATAATAATGATGTGTAATTCATGTAAATAATAAATATAAAATGATAATGATTCTGTATATATGATATAACATCCAATTAAATATTATTTTAATATCAAAGGAATGATATTGTCGCTCGTGCGAACGTACGGACTACCGTCTCCACGAACGCGGTGAGATTCATTCTCCATCATATCCATTCAAGTCTAATTCGAATTTGATGATTAATAATAGTATATAAGGACTCGATTTAATTCTATATATGATTAAGATACAACCGACACATGACAAACACGGATTACGTAACAAAAAACATAAAAGAAAAATAGTAAGTTAACACCCAAAACGACGATAATTCTAAGATATTATTAACAAAGTAATGTTAAAAGATCATATATGATATCATATTGATGTATATAATTATTTTATAATTTAATAACAATTATTTCACCATTATACAGGAGTTTAACCTACCCTAAACCATGGAAAAGTACACGGTAAGGGTTTATTTCACAATCTTTTCATTATCCAAGGTTGTTTATAAGTAATAATCTACTGGGATTTCTTTATCATCCACATCCATGTTTCTTCAAAATGTATTTCAAAACATTTTTACTATTTAAAAGTATATGGGTTAATGTCATTTATACCCTTGTTTGAATTTTTATAAGAGGTTTATAAAGGAATCATTCCATCGTTTTCCAAACAAGGTACTTTTTAACCTTTTTGACAGAATTAAGGTAGGAATGTTTTTTTAACTTATACGGCGGGTGCAGCTATTTTCCGCCGTTATAGAATCGTTGAATTTTCCCTTACAAGCTTATAATAATATTTTCAAATAATGTTTTTTATTTTATAAATATATAACTATTAAATTATTTCAAAATAGAAAGATATGTTTCTTTAAAAAGAGTTTTGATTTAATCTATGTCAACATCCTTTGATGGATTCTATGTTTATTTGGAGTTGATTCATTATGATACAATACATCCATATTGTATTGATGGTTTTGTGATATGTTTGATTGTGGATATGTTATTTTTATACCATTCATGGTTTATGAAAAAAGTATTGACATTTCGTATGCTAGTTTTAATACAAATATTTATGTTTTGTTTAAACCTTTTCATATGAGAATGTATTGGACATAGTAAGTGACGGGTGGAGCCCGCTATAGCTCCTCGATGCATCGATAAGTCTCATGAGACAAAATACTGTCTTGGCAAAAGGCCTTGAAAAAATCGTATTTGTATTCATGGAACGAGGCCTTGGCTATATGGTTATGATAGCCTGGAATTATTCATTCCATCATTATGAAAGTGGTTATTGATATTGCATGTGATTATTCGATTGGTAGAATATCCATCTGAATAAGTAAATGGAATTATTTAATTTTATTTTTTCCATAATATATTGAAGTTCAAGTTAAAAAGGCCTTTGTTTTAGTTATACACTGACTTAATTGTTTATTCTTATTTATGAAATTTTCCGCTATATTGTTATCCTTACTGGGCATTTGAGCTCACCCCTTTTCTATGTTTTATTTTCCCCAGGATATGAGGAAGTAATATATGAATGACCTACAGGGATAGTATGAGGGGAAAAGAGTGTGGACTATAGAGACTATATTGTTGTAGTTTTCATTTTATGATGTAATGTAAATTTATTAATGTATCTAGTTATTCCAAGGCTACTAAACTAATCGGTCTTTCGAGACTTGATCTTTCTTGTGATCATGCCAATTTTATGTAATAATGCACCGACTCTGGGTAACTGGTGTCAGGGTGTTAAAAAAAATGTAAAATAACCAAATTATATTATAATACCATTATTAATAATTATATAATAATGTATAATATTTTAAACAATAAAAAACTATTTCCTTTATATGATAAAAAATTAATATGTTTTATTATTGAAAATGTTTTCATTTAAAAGTGATTTTTGTTATATTTTATAAATTATTTTAAAAGGTTTTTTAGAATTTAAATAGTAATTTGATAAAATAATCATCCTTTTATTAATTCATCATTACAAAATTTACTAAGTATTAAAATTTTAAAAATCTATGAAACGTTTGATTTTTATTCAAAAATATGATTTTTATTAAAATTGTGATTTATGTTATTTTATCAGTATGTAAGAAAGTCATTTAAGAATAAAAAATATTTTAATTAATTAGTTATATATTTAATTAATAATTATAGGTATTTTCATATATTCATTGTACTTGGAAAACCTATGTACATAAATTTTAAAACTAAAGTAAAACACTATTATAATAAAATCCATATTTTGGTCTTTTAATTAAACGAAGCATTTTGAATGATAAATTATGTTTTAGATTGATCTTAAAACCTTAAAATATTTTATAAAAAATGAATTTATTCCATTAAGATATGTAAAACTGATAATTGTAACATATACGTAAATTTTAATTATAAAATCCCATTTTGGAAAAACACATATTTAAATAGTTAGGATTGTTTATTTTAAATTAAATTTTCTATACCTGTAGAAATTTAATATGATAAAATTTAGAATTTTTTTTAATTAGACTGTTCATATTATTTAATAATGTCTATTTTTGTTTTAGTGATTAAAATTAATTAATGAGGTTAAAAATAAGTTACTTGGGAAAAAGTAAAAATGGTAAAAAGTTTTTTACTACGTTGGAAAGGCTAGAAAAAGTTAAAAGAAGTTTGAAATGTATTTTTTGATCTGTGTGTCAACAAAAACATGGAATGTTTCCTCATTTTCCATTTTTAAATCCCATTACCTTTAATTTTGAAATAACAACACTAAAATTCAATAGGTATTTCCAAAAAATCCCTTAGCTTCATTTTAGAAGGGGATCACTTCCACCCCATAATGTTATACTATTTCCAAAGAATTTAACCCAAAAATTGAAACTTTTATCCTCCTAGAAACCTCTAAAATTTTTATAATATTGAAGTCACGTTTTTTTATTATGACCTATAATATCTAAGAGTTTTCAAGAGAAAACTCAATCATCAAACATGAGTATTACTTCCTCTGATACTTTTTTACACTAATATTTCTTAATATTATATAACTTTATTAATATAATAAAATAATTATAAAATTTATACAAAACTTTTATTATATTAATTGGGATGTAATTATTTAATCCTTTTTACCCACTATGAAAATAAACAATAACATTGACCATGCATGTATTCATACTATCATCTTCATAAAGAAATGATATTTATATTTCACCACCACTTGTGATGGACGATAATGTGGATGTATTTGAGAAATTATAGTTATTTATATGTAACATTTACATATCTTACATTATAATATAACATATACCATTTTTATACCCCTTTATGGAGAAATGATATTGTTAATCGTGTGTATGTGCTGTATAGAACCTTCCTGAACTACAAATTTCGTTTTCAATCACATGTGATCTTGACTGGTATACAGAATAGATTTAGCGAGGATATATGATAATTATTAAATGTTTAATATTCTAAATATTTTATATTATCATTCTAAAATGACACTCTCATACTGATGAAATCATTATCAAATGTTATCGTTTTATCCATTTTTATCACATATGCTTATAATGTTATATTGGTTATGTAATTAAAGATTATTGGATTATATATAATGGTAATATAATAAAATAATAATTAATTTAATATGTATTAATTATTATTTAATGGTGATTTCAATTATTTAAAACTTTATTAATATACCACCTTTTGATCATTAGACACATCAAAACTACTTTGTCATATTTTATAACCTTCACAAACCATATTCATCTTTTTAGCTTAATGAAAATAATAATTAAAATATAATTTGAATAAAAATGATATTATTTATTTAATAATAAGTTAATTAAGTATTTGTTGAAAATTATTCATAATCAATGATGTTACGATGCTTTTTGAACGTGATAAATGAATGAACATTTTAAATCCCTTTAGTGAAAATAACTATAACTAAGTAATAAATTTGTAATTAAATATTATAAATAAAGTCTCAAAGAGTAATAAATATTAATATGTTACTAAATTAATTTCATATATTAGATATTTTCATTATACGTGTGGTTGGAGCATGAATGAGTTAGAAAAAACTCAAGGTAAGGGGTTTTTGTCTCAATTTCTGGTCATTGAGGAATATTTTAATGTTATGAACCAATTTATTATTTCTGTGGTCTATATACATCCCAAGAAATTATTTTGGTTTAATACATTATATTATTAATTTTATTTATAAAACCATAAAATTTTCAATCATCCAAATGAATTTTGATTCAAATATTACTAGAGACGTAAGGGTTTCTTGCCTTTATTTACACCCATTAAGACATATATCTTATTATGCTCCATGATTTCATCATATTGGTGTGTCTTCTAGAAATTAATATTTTAAAATCATAATGATTTTATATTTCATTATATTAAATGTTATATTTAATGTTTCTTCTACAATGGGGGTTTGAATCAAAAAATTCAAAAGTTGTACGGGCTTTATAACTCAATTACCATTCATTGAGTTATACACAACTTTATTTAACCCTGTCAGGAAACGTTTTTTCTCATCATACATATGATTAAATTATGTTTTAATGTATATTTATTTTATATGGAATTATTTTTTTATGTCCATTCATTATTCTATGATGATTTCATTTGAAAAGTGTGAGTTTACAAAGTATAATTATTGTATTTTCTAATGAACTATTATTTTCCATGTCAATATTTTCCATTCCTGCCAATTTTTCGTTGAATAATTTAAATATAATTTGTTTTTTCTCTTAAAACACTCATATTTATCTTTACCACATATTAAAATTATGTTTTATAAATTATTAATATAATATGGGTTTGAATAAAAGAATATTTTTGGATATAAAAGGATTTAAATTTTAAGAACATACATTTTATTACAAACCACATTTTCATATACAAGGAAATCATTCTTGAAATATTATTTATTTAGAAAAATAATTCTTTAAACATGAATTTTTAATTTTTTGGAATATATTTTTAATGTTTTTTTTAAAATCAATTTTACAAAGACTTTTCATGAGTTTTAAAGAAAAGGTTTTTTTAATATTTTGCTTCAATTGATTATATTTCTATAATATATTTACCTTTAATGGGTAAGTGTTTCTATATTCAGACTCCATTATATTTTTTAATGTATTTAATATGGTTTCATGAGTTTTTATATAATTTATTTCATTTTTTAATACATTTTATCAGATATGACCTGATAGTTTCATGAAACCCATTTTCCTTTCAATGAATTATTTTAGGGTGTGAATATTATTTTTCGTGTGGAACAAAAAATTTGAGATTATGAGATAGTTGGTAACTATATCACCCTTAAATTAATTGGGTAATGTATAATATATAATTAGATATATATTTAATGTGAATGGGTTAGTGAGTAGCTAGGATTAGAAAGAGTGAGTCTGATGGTGGTTAGCTCTTCTGAAAGTTTTATTCTTGAACAAGTTAATAGGTATCCTAGTTCACCAAGAAAATAATTATTGTGTTTATCATTTTGAGATTTTATTTCCTATATTCCATGGATCATGTTATAAGTTTCATGTTTTATTATCTCATTCCATAATATAAGTGTTATATTTTAATATGATATGTTTGTCTTTTATGATAATGGTAAACACTTATTGATTTATATTCATTTAAATCAGATATTTTCCCTTATTCACCCCTTCACATATGTTTATGATCTAACCATTATAGAATTTGGTATTTTATCTCTTACTGATAATTAGTGCATTTCCCTTATTATGTTATCCCTTCCCAATATATGAAGATGATTATGTCAAATGAAATGTCTAAGACGAGCTTTAGTTTATAAAAAATTGATCACAACAAGAAAAATATGTGTTCTAATATTTCTAAAATAAAAGAAACTAAACATTTAGGTCCTTGGGTTGTCTTAATATTTGTGATATGTATTAATTAAATAATTGTATCAATTTATTATTTATGTATTTTAATATTAGGTTTGTATAATATTTCATTAAATAAAAGTTTTCTCTTCATCATCAAAAGAATGAATTTTTCTTTCATGGAAAAGATAAAGGAGAACCCCATTACATATAATGTAATTCAACTAAATCTTTTTAAGAAATATAAGTCACTAATCACATCATGATGATACTTGAATCATTTAAGAATAAATAAAAATGAAATAATTAAAAGTTCTAACAAAATTGGATGAATTAACATTACTATTCTCATAGTGGTTCTTTATCTCAATCCAATTCTATATTACATTGAATATATTAATTTCCCACTAAAGAAAATAATTAAATTTAATTATTAATTGATACATAGATTAATGATATAAAGAATATTTTTAGAGAGATTCAACTAAGGATGAATAATGAATAATCACCTAAAAATCATTATAAGAGGCAATTTGAAATTATGAATCAAATCTAATCTATTTCAACCATATTATTAACCACACATGATTATATCAACATAATTATAAAATCATAAATCATTGTAGAGATAAAGAATACACCATCTAGGAATATAAAAGATCGTTTTTTTCAATAGGAATTCTCTTTACAACATATTTGACTTTTATTTTTCTTCCCATTCATAGATGTCCCAATATTTTCTACAAAATTCATATAAAATATATTATAAAAAAGCAACAATAAATATTATAAGAGAAAATATTTTAATATATTATTTCTCCACAAACATTATTGATCAATATCTAAAGTCATTGTAATACCAAATACACCAACCTCCTCTACTAATCTTCAAAACATGCACAAGCCATAATCAACTAATATTTAAATTTTTCACCTTTTAAAAAATTATATTGATCTAATAAATTGGTGGAAATATATTTGTCAAAAAATTTCACCACTCAACCCACATATTAAATATTGCAACCACATTTAAAATCAACATCTATCTATTCATTTACTTATTTTTATTTATTATTATTTTCAACTTCATACCCACCAACTCTATCATTAATAGATTATTTTAAATGATACATGTTTGACATTCAGAAAAATTATTAAATATTTATTACCTAATTGTAAATACCTATTTCTATAATCATAATAATAAATGTAATATCAATACCCATTCATTATGCAAATAAATATTTACTACAAAAATACTTTAATCTAAATAGATTGATGATATTCCTTCTATTCATCCTAGCTAATCTTCATTTAGTATCTCCATAACTCTAAATATAACATTTTAATCAAGAAATCATAATTAATTTTAATAATTTATTAAATTAATTAACATTATAACCATGATAACAATAATTACATTCTACCAACCCATTTTAAATCTTGAAAAAATTGAACCAGGAATCAAATCAAAACCTGGGTTCAAGATGAATTCATGTTTAAATCAATTTATTTGTTTTATTCAGGATTTAGAGGTGCAATACTTACGTCCATATTCCTATCATTTACATTATCATACAATAAAAAATTCATTTATTTAGACTATAAACTTCATTTATTTTCAACAAGAGTAACACCCTCTATCGTTTTCTTTAATTCACTTAATTGAAAAACACATAGGAGTTTGATGGAATACAAAATTTATCAATATTAACCATACTCACCTATTAAATTGAATGAAATCCATATGATAATTTCCATAATTACCTATATATCATAACAAAAAAATATTATATTTATAACACATTTCAAATCATGTCTCCCAAAAATATAACATAAAAATATGAAATAATAATGAACACATAATATTTACATTAATTTTATGTATATATTTTCAGTTTGTTTCTTTGCTGAACTGACCATATACTCCTTGATTCTGTTATTTCATTATTCATCAATTGATAGACTGAAATCAATATATTCATTATTATATTATCAATTCACAGTTCGATAATACTCTATTGGGCTTTTTTTGGTTCATTATATGATCATTTTTAAGGGAAGAAAAACCCAAATGTATGTTCTCTCCTTAACATAGCAACCATTTAATATAAATAAATAATATAAAAAATGCATACCTATATATTTGATGAATTATTCTAAATGTTTAGTCCTCTATGTAGTATGCTGGAATTTAATAAATAAGTAGTAACAAAATCCTTCCATCCATTGAGGGGTACACCGATCATGGATCCCAATCGTCATTATAGGATTCTCGAATCTCTAAAAGAGTTGATAACAAATTCTCTAAGAGGGATGAGTGATTATTGGGAAGAATAAAATATTAGGATATTTTCATGAAATCATTGTCTCTAATAGGAGGGATTATATTCTGTAATATATCAATTCTTTAAGAAATTAATTTAATTAAATACATCTACTACATTGAATGAATCCATATACATTTATTCTCATATTCATTTAATCATATTAAAATGAATATTCAAGAAATTTAATCTATTCAAAATTGATAAAGATATGTGGGAAGATACATGACCCTAATTAATATGGTTTTATTCTATATATCCAATAATCTCCTACTTTTACTAAATTCCAAAAGGACTTTGTTCCAAACATCAAAATTCTATAACTTGGACATCATAAAAATAAAATCATATGTATATCACTGTAGAGTATTATCAATCATTACTATAAGAAGTAGAGACTTCTTACTTCGACTTACCTACAAAATTATATCTATATAATCCCATTATATGGAATAATACTCCACCCTTATAGTACCCCCATGTTTCAAATAACCTTACATAGATTCTTGAAGAAACCTTGTTGGACTTTCCATTTAATATTCTTCCATTTTTAAATTTTACATCCCTGTATTTTATGTACAGTACTAAAACAAAGACATCATATTCCAAATTCTTTTACTCTCAATACATTAATAAATTGGGTCAACTATTAAAGAATTCATTCATATTGTCAATAAACATCTATATATAATGACCAAAATGAATTCCTCGGATATAAATGGCCATAAGGAAAGGTCCAATTATATAATTTTATTGATATACATGATCATATTATATATATTAGTGAAGAATAAAATTCTATATGTCACTTATCATTAGATTCCCTGGAATCCCCAAGTGGATATTTTTATGATCCATAATTATTTAGATTTAATTTTTGACCAATTTTAATAGTTGGTTACATATGAAGGTACACATTTAACCCGTATAATTTTATTCAAGAACATTTATTAAGTTAACAATATTATTGTTTTCTAATGATTAAATTTCACTTTTAAAATAATTAATCTCAATGTTAATGTAGTTGATGATGATGTTTTTTTTCTACAATTTTTTTTAGATGAGTATCATCTGTTATATAATTCCATCAAGTAATTTTAATGGTAGTGCTCAAAATAAAATTGATGAATTCATATAACTTATTCATTTTCTGGTCTATGATCCATATTTTAATTAGAAATGATTTTAGTATGACAAGAATCTCATCACATTATTTATTGAGGTATGCTACCAAGTAAATCACAACCTTTTTTTCTTGGATATTTGAGTGGAAAACTCATTATACATATCCATCATATGGATAATATTAAACTATATTCATTTTAATACAACACTTATGGTTTCCCAACTATGTATAACTAAATGACGTTGTAAAAAATTAGATCAAAAATTTATTCTAGGGAAACCCAATTATGGTTTGAAAATAGAGGATTGGAAAAATCTAGAACGACTCATTACATTCTTTCCTTACATATAATAATCTAGGGGAAACCTACTATGGTTTGAAACTAACTCACCGGATGATTGAGGTCATGAAAAGTGTCTCTTTGGATGGAACATCAAACTTTGTTTTTGAGGGGTTTTCTTTTAAAATCTTAATGTCTAACCAATTTAATATATATTATATGAATATTATATTCATAAATATTACATATTTTTTTTGTTTTTATGTTCTCACGTTTTTTCCAGTTTATGTATTCATACTTCTAATAATTTAGATTTTTTATTCCGACAACCAAATTAATGCAATAAAACAAAATAAATGTGAAACTTTTAAAAAACACACATGATTTTGTGATTCACCCAAAAATAGAATACAGTTATATTCATACATATCAAAATGGATCAGCTGAATAAGTTATATATACTCTTTATTTAAAGGTTTATAGTTAAAGAAGATTTTGAATCACTACCTGGGAAATCCTAGTGTGACAAAGAACCAAACCCATTGACATTTCTAGAACAAGGCATAAGTATCCAGGCCAGTATGTGGCCTAACCTGAAGTGCCTCTACATGAGGAGAAATTACTCAATATAGAATTAAATTCTTGATATCTCTAACTCCTAATATTTAAAAAACTTTTAATGAAAACAATATTCAAGATAATAACAGCAATTCAAATTTTTTTTCAAGGTTGATGAAAATAAAATTTTATTAAATCTTACCTAGCAATGTAATGTAGGGATCTATATCCTAAAATAATTTTGTGGACTAAATATTTAATAAAAAATGTTCACAATATATATTTTTCTACATAAATGAATAAATAAATGAAATAAAAAATAAATAAACATTTAATAAATTTGAACATGATCAAAATTTAAGAAAATTTCATAAATTAAAATCTTATTATAAACATTTTATAATGAAGCCATAGTTATTCGATATTATTGGATATAAAAAGTACTATATATCAAATTAATATATGAAAAAATTCATATATTATATTAGATTACATATATATATATATATGAAATTTCATGAATTAATTTATAATTCAGTTTCTATTATAAAAACCCTTTTGCATAATTAAAAATCAAACACATTACATTATTTAAACCATTAAGCATATTAAACCTCAAAAAAAATTAATGTCGTATGAATAAAATATTTAAATAATTCATTCCTTTTAATTTGAATAATTTAAATAAAAATAAAAATACATTACATTAAATATATGGACCATTATATTTAGGTTTTCTTTATACAATTTATAATCTATTTATAATATAACATTGTAATTTATAAATAAAAATATTATTTATACATTACATTAATTCTATATAATTTCATAGTATGTCAATATATTTTCATTATATTTATAAACATTTTATAAACTATATTAGTTTTGAAGAAGATATTATTATTATTTACTCTATAATATTTAAGGAATGTTTTTAATATATGTTTTAAAAAGTCAATCCATTAAACCAAAAACATTTTATAGTTAATAATTTTGAAAAATATATTTTTATATTATTAGAATTCTAAAAACCATTTCTATATTAATAAAACATTTATAAATAATCTAATTTAATTCCATATTGGAATAATTTCATACATCATTAACAGATATGGATAATTTTATACTTCATAATGGCCGGTAAAACAAATTTTAGAAATCCAAATAATAAATCCTAAAAAATTTATAAATAAAAAGATTTATATTCATTCAATAATATTAAATTTTCATATTATACATTATATAGAAAGGAATATTATAAATAAGAAAATTTAATATCCAAAAAATAGAATATAAACATTTTTCATAATCTATATACCACAAAATATTTTTTTAAATAATTCCCTATATAAAGACCATTCATAATATAAAAATATAAAATTATTAATTATGAATACTTCATAATTTAAATATAATCATTTTATATTTTGGCTATAATTCTCAATTTATAAACTTTTTATAAATTTACATTATGGTTTTAAAATAAAAACATTATTTCAATTATCATATGGTATTTCATACCATAGGTGAAAATAATTTTAATATATTAACATTTAATATTTTTGAGTATTTTCATCAATATATATTTCCTAAAAATATAATTAATGAACTATATACAGATTTATGATTATTAAATTAATAAACACTAGAAAAATTAAAATACTCCCAAAATACATTTTAATATTATTTATATACCCTATTATACAACAAAAATTATAAAATATATTAAATCTATAATATAAGGAACTATTGCATTTGGAGTGCCATTAGAGTGATAAACACTATAATGGGTCACCACATACATAGACAGAAAGTTCCATTTTCTTTGATAAAAAAATATGGCTTCGAACCCAATTTTTTTAATAATTTAAAGGACTATTTATAATAAATGATTCATAGAAATCAATTAACCATAATCATTTTTTAGTTAAATAATTTTCAAAACTAATTTTATTGATTTTATAATTTTTCAGAAATATATTTTTTAATTTATAAACAATATAAATAATTAAAATATAACGTATAATTTTTAATTAAATATATTATTGTGAGAAATAGATATGAACTTTTTATATTTAAAATATACGTATGAAATATATGTAACACCCCAAGATTTCATAGTGTGTTATTTCTTCAAAATAATTCAATAACTTGCACTACACGCAACACCAAGTTCTAGCGCACCATGAATTACCAAACAAGCCATTCAAAAGAGGTTATGAATATTATTAAATAAATTTTAAGCACTATATAATCCTTATAATTCTAGATTACATATTATGAGTTTCTTAGACATAATGTAATAACAAATTCATTTTCAGTATTGCACTTTTACCAACTTTTAATATTGAACCCTTTTTAAATCCAATACTTTAAAATTTTATATATTCAATTTGACTAAATAAATTTACTTTTATATTGGGGACATAAAAAATTTACAATGAAACATCCCAATCTTCCACGGTATGCATTCGTTTGAATAATACAGTAGTGTGTGTTGTACAAAACTTCGAGTTCTATCACACACCAAAACTATTCAAAATAGCTGTTATGAATAGTAATAAAAACTTTTTGAAATTTTATAAATTTTATCTCTCAAAATCGAATTAATTTTTGAATTCGGAGTATCTAATTTAGCCTAAGGTGATATTTTTGAACTTTTTGTATAACATTTATATTTTGATGAATAGTGAAAATTACTAAATTTTAATTAAATAAACTTTTTTAATAGAAGTAATTTATATTGATAAATTATGAATATGAGTGGTTTTAAAATATATTTAGAATATATTTTTACCATTTAATACCATTTTGGTTATTGTACATAATTTAACAATTAAACCGGACATAAACAAGTGTCAATCTTTTGATAGTTATTATCTCTTAAAAACACGCTATTTTTTTGACGACGAGAATTAATTTTTAAATTAATTAATGGAAATGATATGTTTTGAAATTGGTAAAATAGACATCATTTTAGAATTCATAATATCAAATATAGCTTAGGTCTAATTTTTGGTATTTTTCTGGAATCTTTCATTTTTTGGATGAATCGTGAAACCACTAAGTGGTAGTTAAAAAATTGATTTTTTCATAAAACATAATTTTACCGCTTCTGTGAGTGGAATTTCAAAATTCCAATAGACACGATTAATATCAAGGAGTAAAATGTAGTTCAATGAGATGAAAATATTTTTTGGTGAATAGGAACTTTTTACATTTATTTACCACGATTAAAAGTGAATAGGGTAATTAAGGATAAAAATGATATTAATATTACCCTAACACCGGTCCTAATTCTTTTGTACAAGTGTATATTGACCAAAAATAACCTTAAGAGTAAAATATTATCAATTAGGTCCACTTTTATTAGATTAGGACATATATTATTATTTAATTCAAAGAAGAGTTAAAAGAGTTAAAATCAATGTTTATTTACTAAAACATTTTTAATATAGTGTTATACATAAGATAAAATTGATTGGAAATATTTATTAGAAATATAAACTAATTTCCTATATAATAGTATTTTATTTATAATTTTTAGACATTAAATAATTTAATTTATTTATCACACAATGGTGATGCAGTAATTACGTAATTAATGTAAAATTAGAATAATTGATATTATAAATATCCAAATTAATTTAATATGAGACTTTTTATAAATACCAATAATTATCTTGGTTAATATGACATGTTAAGATTGATTTAATTAACTTTTTCTGAAGTAATCATTATGTTTTGACTTTTACAAAAATCAATTGTTGAATAGTGTCAAAATTGACATAAAAGCGTTTTTAAGACAAATATTAAATTATTAATTAATATTAAATTCCTAAAAATATATGTTTCGGCCAAGAGACTTATATCATGATATGTGTATCATTAATGGACCACTTGGGGGTCTATCGGAGGTATATAGTATGATTATTAACTATATAATATAAAAATACAAAGTGCCATGGTAAGTGTCAAACTAATTAACTAAGAGTTAAAACTAAAAGATAAGGTTAATATAATGACCCAAACCTTTCTAATTGCTATTGGTTGAGAGGTTTTCGACCCATCCCCACCTTAAACGTTAAATAATCCACTTTGGAGCCATTAGAAACCGAATATGAATTTATTATTAAATAATATTTCTAGCTTTTCCAATGGTACCCCTCACCCCTCTTATAAAAGGGCACTCCCCCTTCTCATTAATTCACACCTTCAAATCCTTTTGGTTGGGCCAACCCCTACCCAAATACTCTCTCAACTTCTCTAACTACAACCTAGAGGCCTTAGTTTGATTTGAATTCCATCCTAAGGAGCCCTTTTGATCAAATCAAAAGGAAGAACCCAAAGAAGAGGTAATATTATTATATATATGGTAAAACCATATTCAGTACTCTATCCATCCTTTGAATAACATGTCACCATACGTGCGTACGCACGGCTTACCATCTCCATGTCGTGGTGTAATTTTTATTCAATAAATTATTATTTGGATGGGTATAATAATGATGTTTAATTCATGTAAATAATAAATATAAAAGGATAATGATTCTGTATATATGATATACCATCCAATTATATATTATTTTAATATCAATAAAATGATATTGTTGCTCGTGCGAACGTACGGACTACCCTCTCCATGAACGTGATGAGATTCATTCTACATCTTATCCATTCAAGTCTAATTCTCATTTGATGATTAATAATAGTATCTAAGGACATGATATCATTCTGGATATGATTAAGATACAACCTACACATGACAAACATGTCTTACGTAACAAAACATATAAAAGAAAACGATTAAGTTAACACCCGAAACGACGATAATTCGATGATATTATTAACAAAGGAATGTTAAAAGATCATATATGATATCATATTAATGTATATAATTCTTGTATAATTTAATAACAATTATTTCACCATTATCAAAGAGGTTAACCTACCCTCAACCAAGGAAAAGTAAAAGGTAAGGGATTATTTCGCAATCTATTCATTATTCGAGGTTGTTTATACGTAATAATGTACTGGGATTTCTTTATCATCTACATCGATGATTCTTCAAAATGTATTTCAAAACATTTTTATTATTTACAAGAATATGGGTTAAAGTCATTTATACCCTTGTTTGACTTTTTATAAGAGTTTTATAAAGGAAATGTTCCGTCGTTTTCCAAGCAAGGTTCTTTTTAACCTTTTCGACAGAATTAAGGTATGAATGTTTTTTTAACTTATACGGCGGGTGCAGCTATTTTCCACCGTTATAAAATTGTTGAAGCTTCCCTTACAAGCTTATAATAATATTTTCAAATAAAATGTTTCATTTTAAAAATATATGACTCTTAAATGATTTAAAAATAGAATGAGATATTTCTTTAAAAATGTTTTGATTTCATCTATGTCAACATCCTTTGATGGATTTTAAGTTTATTTGAGGCTAATTTATTATCATACAATACATCCATATTGTATTGATGGTTTTGTGATATGTTTCATTGTGGATGTGTTATTTTTATACCATTCATGGTTTATGAATAAAGTATTGACATTTCGTATGCTAGGTTTAATATGAATTTTTATGTTATGTTTAATCCTTTTCATATGGGAATGCATCAGACTTAGTAAGTAATGGGTGGAGCCCGCTATAGCTCCTCGATGCATCGGTAGGTCTAATGAGACAAACTAGTGTCTTGGAACAAGGCCTTGACAAAATCGTATTTGTAGTCTTGGCACGAGGCCTTGGCTATATGGTTATGATAGTCTGGCATTATGCATTCCATCATTATGAAATTGGTTATTGATATTGAATGTGATTATTAGATTAGTAGAATATCCATGGGAATATGTAAATGGAATTATTTCATTTTATTTTTGCCACACTATGTTGAATTTCAAGTTTAAAAGGATTTTGTTTTAGTTATACACCGCCTTAAATGTTTATTATTATTTAAACAAGTTTCTGCTATATTGTTATCCTTAATGGGAATTTGAGCTCACCGCTTTTCTATGATATATTTTTCCTAGGATCTGAAGAAGTAATTTATGAATGACCTGCAGGGATAGTATGAGGGGATAAGAGTGTAGACTATGGAGACTGTATTGTTGTAGTTTTCATTTTATGATGTACTGTAATCTTTATTAATGTATCTAGTTATTACAAACCTACTAAACTAATCGGTCTTTCAAAATATGATCTTTCTTTTTATCATGATAATTTTTTTTAATAATGCATGGACACTGGGTAACTGGGGTTGGGGCATTACAGTTGGTATTAGAGGAAGTTTAGTACAAACCATGGATGCTATATTTAGAGAAACTATGATTAGAGAACACAGATTTAAGATGGAATTTGAGATTAGTATAGAAGAACTTCCTAGAATTTTGGTATTGTAGAGATTTTGTGAGTTTTCTGAGAAATAAATCCCTGTCTGGATACGAGTAGGTAGAGGCGGCTCTGGAACATATGTACCTAGGGGTAAAACCCAAAAACACCGTTTTGAGCTGGACTCGAACGGGAACTGGTGCACGACAACGGGCCTTGCTGCACTCTTGGTTACGACACTCCCGTGGGATATGCTTAGGATAATTCTCATTTTCTATACAAACCATTATGAAGGGTTTATGAGTATATACTTCGTCAAAGGAGACATTTTTATGATTATGGATTATATCCATAAAATATTTAATTTATGTTATGTGTTTTACAAGTTTGGGATTATGTATTGTTATTCATAAACTTATCTAGTGTATTCCATTGTTTAGAAATGGCACCCAGCAGAAGGAATGTGAACTCTAGCAATGCACATGATCCAAAGAGAAAGAAGGATCACATCTTTCATGGTCTTAAGCCAGAATTTATAAGAGAAATAGTCTCCCATGTACTATCATCATATGAAGAAATAATATCATGTGTTGATAAGATAAGTAAAGAGTTTACTTAGTCCTATGGATTAGAAGGGAAGCAAGAGAATAAAAGAATGGAAGAGAGAAATATGTATATAGGGAAGAGGGAAAAGAAGAATTTTCCCATATGTGATAACTGTGGGATGAAACACCCTGGAACTTTCCTAAAAGGAATGGATGTTTGTTATAAGTGTGGAGGTAGAGGGAAAAATGTACGTGACTGAAAGGGTAAGAAAATGGTTTCAAATGTACAATGCTTCATTTTCAAGGAGTTTGGACACTACGCAAACCTATGTCCCAGTCATCAGACTATGCTGCAAATGATGCTATTGGATAAAAATCACGTTATGATACTACCACAGATGAAGATGAATGGTTAGAGTTCTTATGTTGATTATGTCATTTGAGTGTTGTATCAACAATGTACTTGTTATAATAATTATGGAGTATATAAGGATTGTACTACAGTTCCATTTCATTAAGGACTGGAGATTTTGTGGAACAAAGAAATGTGACTCAATAGAAGGTTAAATTTTTTGAAAATAAATGTTTGATAGAAAGATAAACCATAATATGGTTCTGATACCGAGGTAGTGATTTTAGAATAATACATGATTGATTTGGATAAATTATTTTTTCTATTATTGACTACCTTAAAACTGATTAATGACTTGTATATTACATCATTGTTGGGGTTTACATCATTTTTGGATTGATGGAGTATATCTATTATTCTTTAAGGAATAAGGGATCATGAATGTAATCAATAAGGTTTTATGGTAATTCGGGATGTTGTAGTGTTTTAAAAGAGTACATGATGAAGGTGTTCACATGTTTTTATACGGAAAAATGGATCATAATTGTGTTTACCTTCCTTATAAATTTTTGACTGAAGTATTTTTGATAGTTCTATTTTGGATTATTTTGGATTGCCATAAAAGGACAACTCGGAGGTCAGGCGGCAACCCGTCGCATCCGGCAAGGCTGTAAGACTTGAACCCACAACCGAAGGGAGACAAAGATGTATCACCTACCACTGACCCATGTGATGTCCGGGATTCAATATTGTCGTTTTTTATAATGGTTATGATAGATGAATTATAAATTCATTTTTTTAACCCTATACATATAGGATAAATAGAATATTATTTTTAAGTTATATTATCTTGTAGAGTGAAAGATGAGTCTGTGGTAGAACTTAGTTAAAGGATGAGACTCTACTTGTAAATAATATATTTTTCTTCTTCTCTTATTCAACGAAGAAATCAATTCCTATACTTTAGTGAAGGGATCCTAAAACAAAAGAATGTGTTATCCTAATACCAAATGTTTTGTGGAACCGATGGTATTCTAAATCATCATATATTGATGAATTTAAGGCCCTCAATTTTACACTTGTTTTTGATTGATGACCTCAATCACTACCTATAAATATTTACATTTTTCCTCCAATTATATGTCTCTAATTTCTAACAATGTTCTCCGAATAGAGATAATAATTTGGTGGTGACCCTTTCATTTCTCTTTTCCTCTTATTAAGACTAAATTTTACTAACCCAATTTTCGATGTGGGTTTTGCCACAAAGATATTTTCTATATTCAACCTTTTATTTTCGAAGAACAATTTTAAATTGTGAGGATGCAATTTATTGAAGGAGGGGAGATTGTAACACCCCAAGATTTCATAGTGTGTTATTTCATCAAAATATTTCAATAACTTGCACTACACGCAACACCGAGTTCAAGAACACCATGACTTACCAAAAAAGCCGTTAAAAAAGGTTATGAATAGTATTAACTACATTTTAAACTTTATATAATCCTTATAATTGTATAATCCATATTATGAGTTTCTTAGACATAATGTAAGAACAAATTCATTTTCAGTATTGCACTTTTACTAACTTTTAATAGTGAATCCTTTTTAAATCCAATATTTTTAACTTTTATATATTCAATTTGACTAAATAAATTTACTTTTAGAATGGGGACACCAAACATTTACAATGAAACATCCCAAGCTTCCATGGTAAGCTTTCCTTTGAATAATACAGTAGTGTGTGTTGTACACAACTTCGAGTTCAAACACACCACAACCAATCAAACTAGCCGTTATGAATAGTAATACCCACTTTTTGAAATTTTATAAATTTTATCTCTCAAAATAGACTTAATTTTTGTATTCAGAGTATATAATTTAGCCTAAGGTGAAATTTTGGATCTTTTCGGATAACATTTATATTTTGATGAATAGTGAAAATTACTAAATTTTAATTAAAAACAACATTTTTGATGGAAATAATTTATATTGATAAATTATGAATTTGAGTGGTTTTAAATTATATTTAGAATATATTTTCACCATTTAATACAATTTTGTTCATTGTACAAAATTTCACAATTAAACCGAACATAAACAAGTGTCAATCTTTTGATAGTTATTATCTTTTAAAAACACGCTATTTGTTTTGACGACATGAATTAATTTTTATTTTAATTAATGCAACTGATATGTTTTGAAATTGGTAAAATTGACATAATTTTTTAATTCATAATATCAAATATATCTTAGGCCTAATTATTGGTATATTTCTCGAAACATTCATTTTTTGATGAATAGTGAAACCACTAAGTGGTAGTGAAAAAATGAATTTTTCATAAATAATAATTTTACCGCTTCTCTGAGTGAAATTTAGAAAATCCGAGAGAAACAGATAATATCAAGGGGTAAAATTTGGTTCAATGAGATTAAAATAATTTTTGGTGAATAGAAACTTTTTACTTTTATTTACCACGGTTAAAAGTAAATAGGGTAATTAAGGGTAAAAATGATATTAATATTACCCTAACACATGCCATAATTCTATTTGACAAGTTTATCTTGATCAAAAACAACCTTAGGAGTAAATTATTATAATTTCGGTCCACTTGTAATAGTTTAGGACATTTATTATTCTTTAATTCAAAGAAGAGTTAAAAGATTTAAAATCAAATTTTATTTACTAAAAGATTTTTAATATAAGGTTATAAATAAGATAAATTCGATTGTAAATATTCTATAGAAATATAAAAGTATTTACTACATAATGGTATTTTATTTATAATTTTTAGAAAATAAATAATTTAATTTATTTATGACACAATGGTGATGCAGTAATTAACTAATTAATGAAAAATTAGAATAATTGATATTACAAATACCCAAATTAATGTAATATGAGAAATTTTATAAATACCAATAATTTTATAGGTTAATATGACAAGATATTATTGATTTAATTAAATTTTTTCTATGTAATCATTCTGTTGATATTTTTACAAAAATCAATTATTGAATAGTATCAAAATTGACATAAAAGAGTTTTTAAAACAAATATTATATTATTAATTGATATTAAATTACTAAAAATATAAGGTTCGTCCAAGAGACTTTTATTATGATAGGTTTATTATTAATGGACCACTTGGGGGTATCATGGAGGTATATAGTAAGTTTATTAACTATATAATATAAAAATACAAAGTGACATGGTAAGTGTCAAACTAATTAACTGAGAGTTAAAACTAAAATATAAGTTTAATATAATGATCAAAACCTGCCTAAATTCTATTGGATGAGTGGTTTTCGACCCGTCCCCCCCATAAACGTTAAATAATCTACTTTGGAGCCATTATAAATGGAATATGAATTTATTATAAAAAAATATTTCTATCTTTTCCAAAGGATCCCCTCACCCCTCTTATAAAAGAGAACCCCCCCTTCTCATTAATTCACACCTTCAAAGCATTTTTTTTTGCCAGACACTGCCCAGATACTCTCTCAACTTCCTTCAATACAACATAGAATCCTTATTTTTATCAGAAAGCCAACCTAATGGGCCATTTTGATCAAATCAAAAGGAAGAACCCGAAGAAGAGGTAATGTTTTCACCACCCTTTTTCAAATTCATTTCTTCTTCAATTTCTTATTTCATTGTTATTCCCATTCTAAAATAATGAATCTAGTATCCCCTATATACTGTAATATTATTATAAATATATTACAACTATATTCAGTATTCTATTAATCTTTTGAATAACATGTCACCATACGTGCGTACGTACGGCTTACCGTCTCCACATCGTGGTGTAATTGTTATTCACTAAATTATTACTTGGATGGGTATAATAATGATGTGTAATTCATGTAAATAATAAATATAACAATATAATGATTCTATATGTATGATATACCATCCAATTATATATTATTTTAATATCAAAATAATGATATTTTCGCTCATGAAAACGTACGGACTACCGTCTCCACGAACGCGATGAGATTAATTCTCTATCGAACCCATTCAAGTCTAATTCTCATTTTATGATTAATAATAGTATCTAAGGACTTGATATCATTATGGATATGATTAAGATACAATCTACATATGACAAACACGGCTTACGTAACAAAACATATAAAATAAAACTATTAAGTTAACTCCCGAAACAATGATAATTCTAAGATATTATTATCAAAGCATTGTTAAAAGATCATATATGATATCATATTAATGTATATAATTCTTGTATAATTTAATAAGAATTATTTCACCATTATAAAGGAGGTTAACCTACCCTCAACCAAGGAAAAGTACAAGGTAAGGGTTTATTTCGCAATCTCTTCATTATCCGAGGTTGTTTACACATAATAATCTACTGGGATTTCATTATCATCCACATCCATGTTTCTTCAAAATGTATTTCAAAACATTTTTACTATTTACAAGAATATGGGTTAAAGTCATTTATACCCTTGTTTGACTTTTTATAGGAGGTTTATAAAGGAATATTTCCGTCGTTTTCCAAAAAAGGTGCTTTTTAACCTTTTCGACAGAATTAATGTATGCATGTTTTTTTAACTTATACGGCAGGTGTGGATATTTTCCACCGTTCTAAAATCGTTGAACCTTCCATTACAAGAATATAAGAATATTTTCAAAGAAAATGTTTTATTTTATAAATATATCTCTCTTAAATGATTTCAAAATAGAAAGAGATATTTATTTAAAAAGAGTTTTGATTTCATCTATGTCAACATCCTTGATGGATTTTATGTTTATTTGGAGTTGATTTATTATGATACAATACTTCCATATTGTATTGATGGTTTTGTGATATGTTTGAATGTGGATGTGTTATCTTTATACCATTCATGGTTTATGAAGAAACTATTGACATTTCGTATGCTAGTTTTAATACGAATGTTTATGTTATGTTTAAACCTTTTCATATGGGAATGCATTGGACATAGTAAGTGATAGGTGGATCCCGCTATAGCTCTTCGATGTATCGGTAGGTCTCATGAGAAAAACTAGTGTCTTGGAACAATGCCTTGACAAAACCTTATTTGTAGTCTTGGCATGAGGCCTTGGTTATGTGGTTATGATAGTCTGGAATTATGCATTCCATCATTATGAAAGTGGTTATTGATATTGCATGTGATCATTTGATTAGTAGAATATCCATGTGAATAAGTAAATGGAATTATTTCATTTTATTTTTTTCCATACTATGTTGAAGTTAAAGTTTAGAAAGCTTTTGTTTTAGTTATAAACTGCCTTAAATGTTTATTCTTATTTAAGAAAGTTTCCGCTATATTGTTATCCTTACTAGACATTTGAGCTCACCCCTTCTCTATGGTTTATTTTTTCCAGGATGTGAAGAAGTAATTTATGAATGACCTGCAGGGATAGTATAAGGGGGATAAGAGTGTGGACTATGGAGACTATATTGTTGTAGTTTTCATTTTATGATGTAATGTAAACATTATTAATGTATCTAGTTATTCCAAGGCTACTAAACTAATCGGTCTTTCGAGACATGATCTTTCTTGTGATCATGCCAATGTTATGTAATAATGCACCGACTCAGGGTCACTGGGGTCGGGGCATTATAATATCCCATTTTATAATTTTAAAAACATTTTCTTTATTCAAAAATAAAATGAACACGTTCATCCATCAAAGAAACCTTCTATTGAATCCACTTTTGGGTTTCGGGGTGCATACTTTTACACACTATAATATTATCTCTTTTATTATTTTATTTATATTGATATTTTATTATGTTATTTTGAGTTTTAGTAATTTTTAGTTCTAAAATAATAAAATATTATAAAATTTAAGGGTAATATAGATATTTGTCACTGTTTGGGAAACCTTGAGACCACTATCTATCTGAGTTAGTTACACGGGTTGTTTTATTTTAATGGTCAATGCATAGTTAAAATATAATTCTGGGACAAGGGGACAATTGTGAAAGAAAATTTAATGGTATATAGTGTGGGTAATGTGGTTACTGAATAGTTTGGTAAACTGTGGTGGTTTCCAAATATTAATTTTATAATATTGTTTTTGTTTTGTATATCATTTATTTTCCTCCAATCCAATATTTTTACTCTTGTACCCCTTTATCTTCTCCTTACATCATGAATCCCCCCTGGTTGAGTCACATACCTCTTGAAATACCCTTCATATGGATTCCCCTCTCCCCATGTATTTCATTCCACCCACAGTGGATTCACTCTCCCTCACATGCACCTCCCTCTTCCCATATCTATTTCTCATACTCGACACCCTAGGAAAAAACCCATCTCAGTCATTCCTCCATCTCTCATATCTTATATATTCTTTTCGATTCATGGAGAAATATTTTAAATTTAGTGTTAGATCACCTATTTATGGTATTAACTTCCCTCTATTATCATTTTCTCTATGATTTCTTCCTTCCCACTAAAATGTTTTATTTGACTAAACCCTATGGGCACCAAATTGACCCAATTTTTTCTGTCCTCCTATTTATGTGGTTTGAAATTTTATCTTCAGGATTTGCTCATCCTAGGTTTTTGTTCTAAACAATTGGCCACAAATTTCCAATGTTTTCCTCATGTTTTAGATTTTAATTTTTACAACCCTTGATATCCTGATTTGTAGGGTTTGGTTTAACAATTTAATGATAATATTAACAATATTTTTTGAATTTCCAAAGTGAAAATCCAATTTTATCCATATTTCCATATAAATAAATGGTTTTTCAAATTTTCAATAATGATAAAAATTTGTTTTTTATGAAACTGTGAATGTTAATTTTTATTCTGATTCTTTTTTGGATCTTTAAAAAAACATTTTTATGTTTTCAAAATTTTTTATCTTTAAAATTACTGTTCAAGGATTTTACATATAATTTAAATGTGTAATTGAAATTATATGTAATAGTTAATTATTTACATATTTACTTTAAATAAAATGTATTTTTCATTAATGGTTTGGACCCTCTTCAGTCTTGAGAGGAATTAATGTACTTGTTTTTATGCTTATTAAAGAAGTTTCATCGAAAGTGGATATGATTTCATAAATTTAATTAAATGAGTAATTTAAAATGAAATAATTGGAAAATGGTTTTAGAAATGATATTTCATTAGTATAATAGGAATCAACATCCGGAGTGGATTTCAAGAAGGCACATTTGGAACAGTCAATGGTTTTTAGAATCATTTCTTATGTGAGAGACCATCATAGGCCCCTCTTATTGTTTCATATTATTAGTTGATGTTTAATTAATTTAGCTATAAACGAGTAAATTGTGGATGAGGCTATTTCATGAGAGGGGATTAGAGGTGTGGGTGAGATTATTTTTTATACTTTCTAGTACCTTTTTAAATTGATTGTTATGTCAACATCAATTTATTTTGGTCAGGAGAACCCATTTATAGTTGGAATGTTGAGATTTATGTCGTATTAGGTAGCCACATGCTACTCGTTCCATCCCCTAGTTAGTCTAAAATAAAAGGCTAGTTGGGAAGTGGACCCTGATAAGCCATGTTTTATGCTAGTCATATAGGTTTATAAAATGAACCATATGCGAATAGGTTGGACTACATTTTGGTGAATTCTAGGATTCTCTCACTTTATGACCCGAGGTAGAGCCCATGACCCACGAGTCATTGGTTGGTGGATTGACGTAGCGGATTAATCAAGACAATATTGATATACATTGAATTCTTGATATGTGTGGCACATATGATTGGATTTATTTATCTATTAGTTTCATATATGACATGGTTCCATTGGTGTATTTTTGGATAATTTCTTCATGTATCATTATTTGTTTTTTTAAAATTATTTTCGTGAAATTTTAATAAAATCATTTAAAATGAATGGGGTTACGTTGTAAAGCATGTGAGTTTTTTTAAGAACAATTTCAGTGTGATTGTTTTCATTATGAAAATAAAAAAATGTTTACAAAATTAGATCAGTGTCTAATTGGGTTTCAATGTGATTAATAAAAAAACATATATTTCTTATTTTTTCAAATAATCATAAAAATGGGTTAATAATTAAACTTTTTTTGGGCGAACAGAGGATACTAGTTTGGTGTGGAATTTTTGAGGATGAGATAAAGGATTTATTTCTTCTTCTATTATCTATATTTTTTGTTTTGTTATATTTATATTTTTTGACATGTTTTGGAATAAACATCCATCTTATGTACGGGTAATATTGCATTTTTGGTAGAATGTTGTTTCACATATAGTTTGATTCAAGGTTGAAATAATCCTCAATGATTTCATTTTATACTTGTATTATTGGATATCTAACGAGGGGGATTTGTAATGCCTCTTATGTTTTTCATTGTCTAGATTGGGAATCTAACAGATTGATGACTCAGGTCTATTCATGAAAAAATGGTAATAGAACCCAAATTTCATCAAATGGAACTTGGGTTATTGAAAGGCCCTTTATGTTATTTGGGGTTTCATGTTATAAAATAGTTTATGATAATTTTAGGACTCATGAGGTAGATCATGGGTATGTGCCTGATCACCTACTATCATGATGAATCCTGAGTTTCATTGGGGAATTTTGGTCGTTATTTTTTAGTTACATTGTATTTTTGGATCTTTTTATTTATTTAGGAATATAGATGTGATGTTATGAGATTATATTAAGATTTTTGGTGTAATTATAATAGTAGAAAAGGTTATTATGTGACTCATTTGGCTTGGAAAACTATTTGGAGCACTTGGTGACATGGTTATGAGATTTGGATAGGGGAAACACACAATGGGCACTTGGTCTCCAAATAATGTGTCCACAACATGCATGAATCTCTACACATTTAGACTCATTTTTCAACCTCCATGAATATAAAATTGGTTTTGATGGTTTCCATCACTCAGTTAAGAATAATCCATTGGAGAATTATCACATGATGAAGATATGGCATAGATTTTTCTATACCTTAACTAGTGTGGGTTTGGAAAAATTATTTTGGGTTTAAATGGTGGATTTGAATTAATTTTTACAAAAAATAATGTGTTTTTAAGAATGATTTTTTGAAACGTTTTTTCAAAAATTTTATATTATTTTATTACATTGAAGGATCATAGATTTTTTTAATTGGATTTAGAAATGTTTTAAGGGATATAGTTTTTTCAATGAGGATGAGAAACAATGTGAAATAATTTTTTTGGAAATCATATTTTATTTATTAATTGAAAATTAAATTTTTTATAATTTTTATGTGATTTCACCATGTTTTCAAAATATTAAATGGAATGTTTTATAAGAATTGTTTTTAAAAATATGTTTCCTTGAAAAATTGTTTTATAATAATTAATGGGAGATGGGTATTTTTCCATATAAAATGAGTCTCCTTTATTTGATGCATGAGACATGAACTAGAAGAGTTCCTGACTCATGTTATTTAAAACTCTACCTATTTGAAATTCCCAGAAAGGATGGATGTTATAATTCATGGTATAATACTTCAGGTTATTCTCTTCATCTCCAAGGTGTAGATAATAAAGGTAGTGTCCCTACCCAGATTATTAATTGAGTAATAAGGATGGATTATTTACTTATCTTAGATTCACATCAAGGATTCATTATTTGCCAATTTTTTTGTGGGTGTCTAGGTTCCACATAGGATTTGGTGGATCATTGTTCTTGGGGTGATTCTTGGTATCGGTGCTTTCATTTTGGTGGATTCAGAGTCAGTGAGTTCTTTTGTTGTATCCATGATTTAGTTGTGTTTTGGTGATTCGATGTGTATTATTATGAGTTATAATTTTTTAGGTTGTTTGTTCCTCAATGATTACTATATTTCTTGTGGAATATGAATCATATACTTTAAATGTAGGCACTAGTGTTGGTGGATGGGCTTGGGAAACTCTAGGTTCAGTTCATGGGTAATTAGGGAGCGATATTCCTTTGGGCGATTGAGAACCTGAGGGTAGTAGTTTTATTTTGATGGGATAACTATGATATGGTATCCTTGTTTGATGTATGAATTTAACGATTCATTATGGTTACTCAAGGTTAAATAACATTCTATTATTTAGGTTTTGTTATGATATTGGTAGTTTATGGACTTTTAATTTTGGGTTCATAGGTATTCCTTCATTTGTTTCTCCCTTAGAGTTTGTCTTGTTTCATTTTTAATGGATTGTATTGGGGATATAGAAATTTTGGTTTCATTTTTTTTATGAAAAGTGACAATTTGTTTTGGAGAAGTGTATTTTAGATCGTGTGTGTGTTATTGAATTGCCATTTTTTCTGGAGTAATAATCATGGGGAGACTCTATTCATTCTTGATATTAGATAAAACATATTCCCATGTTGGTTGTTTGGATTCTATATGGATATATTGGATGTTTTATTGGTATGTGATCAATTATTCTTGAATAATAGTTTTTCAGTAGATTGTCCCATTAATGTGTTCTTCAATATTCTTTTTTGTTTTTCATCCTATGGATATGTAATTTTAGTGGGAAATCATTATAGTACGAAATTATATCACACCTATAAACTTTCCTCTTTTATTATTTTATATATTTAGATATAATATTATTTTAATTTGCGTTTTGTAATTTATTTCCATGGAATTTTAAAAGTATAAAATATTTAAGGGTCACTCAATTAGTTTTCATGGTTTGGAATTCCATGTGGTGACCATGCATCTAATTCAGTTACTTGGGAAATGTCATTTTTATGGTAAGAACATGCTTTGAAAACCATGCGGCCTCTAGGAGAGAACTTTGAAGTCATGTTTTATGGTGTGTAGTGAGTGTTGAATAGTTACCATGTGTTTTGGAAAATAGTGCGTGTTTCATAATATTATATTTAAAATTTTAATAATTGGTTTTTCTCTCCATTAATCTTTATTTTAACCATTTTAACAACATTCACCCTCACTGAGTAATGAAACCCCCAAGTCACGCCCCACTCCCTTGTGTAGCTTACTCCCTTTGGTATCTACCCTCTCCTCTATCATGTGTTGGACCCATGGTTGAGTCCCCTCTCTTCTACATGCCTCCATATCCTTTCTCTTGTTCTCTTGCAATACACCCTTGAATAATCCACTCTGTCAATCATTACACCCTCTCCCATATTTTCACTATTCATAGTGAGTCTTGGTGAAATAATTATGTTTTATGGTCAAATTACCTTGGTATGGTACCCACTTCCCTCTCTTCTCTTTTACCTTGTGATTTCCTCCTCCTTGCATTAATGTTGCATTTGTGTACAACCCTAGGGGCAACTGATTAACCCAATTTTTTCGGTTACCTTGTTTTAGGGCATGGAATACCCACTTAATCCTCTATTTTTCTAGTATCTGATTTTCAGACCATTTATCATCAATTATAAGAAGGTTTTACAGATGTTTTGGATTTTAATTTTTATAACCATGGATTTCTAGAATTTCAATAGATATTTTCCTTGATTAATGATAATAATTATCATATTTATGAATATCCATAGTGGAAATTATATTTTACCCCAATTTCCATAAAAATATAGGGGTTTCCCCATTTTAAGAAATGTTTTAAATTTTTTTATGGAACTATGAATTATAATTTTAATTCTGATGTCTAATTGACTCTATCAAAAATTATATTAATGAAATTGAAATTTTTTGGGCATTTAATATTATTTTTCAATATATTATCTGAATTTCATGTTGTAATTGAAACATTAATTATTTATAAATTATATAATAATTTTATTTAAATAAAATGTTCGTCTTATTAACATTTTGACACCATTTGGGTCATAGGAATAATAAAAGTAATGGTGTTTAGAATTTTAAAATAGGTTTAAAAAAGTTATTTAATTTCATAAAATTATTTCAATGGGTTATTTTAAATTTAATGGTTTTAAAATAGTTTTATAAATTATTTTTAATTAATATAAAATGACTCAACATTCTGAGTGGATTTTAAGAAGTATTTTTTGGAACTTTCAAGAGTTTTTTGAATTTGAGTGTGTGTGCAGAAGATCCTTTTAAGAAAATTGTATTATTTACCCTGAATTGATAGTGGTTGATGCATATGGTGGTTAGTGGCGGATTTGAGGATGGAGTTGTTTCTTGAGTGGTATTTATGGGTGAAAGTGAGATTATTTTTTAAAATTTCTATTGGATTTATAGATTTCTTGTGTTATCTACCTCACTTTATGTCTATCATGAAAACTAATGGATAAGTTAAAAGTCTACATTTTTTTCATAATAGCTAGTCTCACACTACTAGTTCCTTCCCCCTTATAATGCAAGAAGATTGGAAGAGTGGGGAAGTGACCCCAATGAGGCTAGGTATAGGCTGGTCAGATGGGTTGTTAAGATGCACAATAGGCGGGAAGGATGATTTCTTTTTTGTAAATTTGAGGACTATCACACTTTTTGAACCATGGTAGAGCCTATGAACCATGTTTATTTGGTTAGCATACTATATTTTTTTATTCCTCTAGATTATTATGACACTGCATGTTTTATTTATATGTGTGGAACCAATTATTGGATTCTTTTATTTCATTATTTTTTATATTTCATGATGAATTTATTATACTATTTTCTCATTTATTCGTGTAGTGACGATTGGATTAAATAATGGTTTTTGGAGAAATTTTTATGAAATGTGTCTTAAATGAAAATGGAATACATTTTAAGGCGTTATTTTTTAACCCAAATCTCTCAAATAGGTTATTTATTTAAGAAAATAATGAAAAAATTATTATAAAAATATAGTTTGTTATTGGTTTTAAAATTAATTAACAATGAAATTACTATATTTTTTTTCAAACTATATTGAAAATGGTTTTATAATAAAAAAACATGCAGTGAGTAGAAGGTGTTGACTATGTGAGAGAGTTTGGAGGGTGGACTAAGGAATTTATGTCTGCATTGATTATATTAGATGTTTGGTAAGTTTTATTTTTATCTAATGATTTTTTTGGTGTGGACACAGATCTTATTAAAAATTCATACTGAAATATTTGTATAAATTAGTTATAAATATAAATTTAATTCAATGGAGAAATAATTCCCAATGATTTCATTTGATAATTGTGATGATTTTCATAATCTTGGGGGGATCAAGAATTCCCCTCAGGTATTTTACAGGTCATCTTGGGTATTCAATGGATAGCAGACTTGAGTCTATTTGTGACACATCATATAAACCTTGGTAGAAAAAGTAAAACCAAAACGTGGGATATATACTATAAAAATTAAATGAGGAAGTTAAATAAGGAACATAAAATATGTGCACCTCAATACACAAAGTAGTAGCCTCAGTCTTTGATCCTTGATAGAGTACAATATATAATTATCTCCAAAGAAGAAAAAAAGGACTCCTACCTCTAAGGGGTTAAAATAGACCTGGTTATCGATCACTATCAATGGATACCAAAGTCACATGATGAGGTGTTAGTTCCATCTCCAGGAGATATAAATGAGGCTTGAAAGGAAAAATATATTTGGAAGTTTTCTAGAAATTAGTGTCTACAATAAGAGGGATAATTTTTCTTTTATGTAACCATTATAGATGAATTTCATTTAATAAAATGCAGTGACCGTATTTAATGTATTTGTATCCATTTATTATAATTTTAATTTATTCATGCAGTCCATTTAAATGATTCAAAATGGATAAACTTGTTTTGGGAGATATATGCACTAAATTAATATGGCTTAGTGAACATAACCAACATCCTCCAACCCTCCTAATATTCATCTACAGTTTATGGTATTATCATTGCCAATGAACTTAGTTTTTTCATACTATATTGATGTGTCTTATTGAGTAAATAGGGAAATAATGTCATATATATTGTTTGATATGTTTCAAATAATTTATTTGAATATTTTTTGTGATTATATATGTTTTTATAGAATAATGAATAAATTTTAATGGTTTGGGAAATATTTAGAAAAATAAATGACATTTAATTCACAATAAGATTACTTGTACATTTTCAGAAACATGAATCAATCAACTAGAGTACACACCAACATTCTAGATTAAGTGGTACACTCTATGTAAAGGATAGTGCACAATGTGTACGACATTCTAGAATCAGATGGGGGGGGGGGTAAATGAAGCTACAAGAAATATTTGCCATGAAAAAACACTATATGGTCCACCATCCTATAATTTACACAAAACGTTAGTGGGTGTATGAGTATATCAACCATATGGGTGGAAGAAAACAAAAAAGGATAGGTTGACTTAAGTATACACCCTGTACTTATGTATAGCATATTAAATGATTTTTCGTATAAATCAAATGATTGACACATAGGATTGGGATTGTTGATAGGGGTGAATCCACTCAAAATTTTACCACATGAAGTAATCATATGTTATATTCATCTACTTTTACATGTATTCCTTTGTTATCTTATTCCTCATATATAGCCTGTTTTATCCATAGGTGTGGTTGATATTTTTCGAAACAATTTCATCAACCCAATTGTCAGGAATGGATAAGAAGGTATATTTTGGGTTGTAATAAAAAATAATTGATTATTACAATATATTCTATATTTCATTCTTATATTATCTTATTATTTTTAATTTTTAATACAATTATTAATTTTACATTCAAATTAAATTGTTATCTTATATCGATCCAAGAATGATAGAATCAGGGAAGGCCAAAGGGATTATAATGTGAATAACCACAACCATTTGGTTATATTTTTTTCTCTATTTTGGGGCTTTCATAGAAACATGTTTTGAAATTATTAATTTTCAAACCAAGGAATTAAATCATAATTGACTGAGTTATTTTTTTCAAAAAAAGAAACACTATTAAAAATGACTCCAGATTATAAATATTTTAAAAATTATTAGATATACTAAAAAATAATTTTTATAGATACTCAATTATTATTATAACCTGAACATATAATTGTTTTTATTGATTTTGTTTTTTTTCTTTTTCTCAATTTATTTCTTTCCTTTTCCCCAAATCAACATCCCAGAAATAATCATTATGGAAAGCTCTAACTTGTGACTATATATTTTCTTCTCTATGGATCAACATTATCACTCAAATACAACGTATATTTTTCTCCATTAAAATAAATTTCTATTATCATGATGGTCACATCAAATTATGGGTTCATTTATTTGGATGTAATTTGATTCAACAAGGTTTTTGAGTGAGTGGTAGTAAATTTTGGCACTCTTTCTTCTTCTATTATATACATTTGTCATTTATTTTTCTTTCTCAAGGATTCATAATCTCTATATCCTATTGGATGAATATGCTAACATATATTAGAATACATCATTCGGAGTGTATTTTTAACTATATAATCTAGTAATGGTTAGTTGAAATGAAATATAATTCCACCTATATATGGAGAAAGAGTTTAAATGTGGGAAATAACCATGTATATTCTATGATTAGTCATATTTTATACAATATTATTCATCTAATTCAAATCTAAATGAAAAACTATTATCAATTATGGATTTTTTTTGAATGAATTTTTTTCCAAATTGGGAAGTAGTAAATACTTAGAACCTTGGTTGGAATGATATATTATATACTCAATAATAAAGGAAATTTAAATATGAATAGAATTGAACTCATTATTCCTAAATTGTTCAAGGAACAATTCAATGAGTTTTTACCAAATATAAATGAATTATAATTTATTGGAATTTAATTTTCAGCAACTAATTTTAGAAATTTAGAATTCTCATGCTATTAAAACACTAAATCTATATATCCTATTAAATAAAATGTTTTATGTTTTTGTTTCACTAAAATAATTTTTTAAATACATTCAAGATTGTTTTATTAAGGTGTAAGGGTCTAGAATTTCCCAAATCCACCCCTATATAATTTTTTGATGTTGTGGTTATCTACGGATATTTCATATTATGTTTGGATCTTTTTTAAGGTTTGTTCAATTTTAAGATTATATTTTAGGGAATTTAACATTTTTGGGGTTTTGATTGATTCATTACAAAGTCTGCGATGAACTGTGTTAATTTTTGTGTAATTAGAAGTTACCTTTACAGGTTACCATTTTTCAATAAATGTCCCTTATGTGAACTATTTATTTAATTTATGACCCTTATGTATTCCAATTTAAAAATAGATTACCTTTATGTATCACACCAATAGACCCATACATAATTCCTCTATAATATAAATAACTATTATATATCAGAAATATTTACTAAATTTTGGTATGAAAGAGTTATTATGTAATATTATTGAGTCATTCCCATAAATATAAGAGTCATTTTTTTAAACATACGATTTGTTCCTCAGTTCATAATGGTAATGTCATAGCACATCAGATTATTTCTATTACCAATTATCTTGTTTAATAGTTACTCATACACTGTGTAAGAGTAACAGAATCCCCTATTAAAGAGTCCACCCCTTCTATATATTTTGGTGTGTTAGAGTCATTTTATCTAAATGTATAGTTTGTTCTTCTACACGTATGGGAAATACCTTGTTATGTAGGATAAATGTATTTTGAAAATTTGTAATAAATTTGTGTCATTTAATTAATTTATAAAAGTACAACTTATCTATGAATAGGGGTCTATTTTAAATTCATGTTTATCTAAGGTTGGTCTGAGGATCATTTTAGGATTAATAAATATATTATTAATTTTTAATAATTTAATATCATCATTAATTAGGTGAATATATAAATCTATTTTGTTTTAATTATCAGTTCCAAGATTTCTATCACCACAAAAAGGTGAAATTTTATCCATTGTAATCTCTCACATATATATATAATTAAAAGAGGTGGTTGTCTGATTTTTAAATAGGGGAAATGTAAAAAACATTTAAGCAACTATTTTTATATTTCATGTGAAATATTATATTCCCCATCATTCTTATTTATATGTTCTTCCATGAGAGGTTATATAAACACTATTATATGTTATTGGTTGGTAGTTTTGCATATTATTATCATGTAGGATGGAGGAATCCTCACATGGATTTGTAGGTGATCAACAGAAATCCTTTCAAGATTGAACAAATTTTCATTATTAAGGTTGGATATTTCACTACTTTTCAAATATATTATCAAATAATTTATATTCATAAAATGTTTGGTGTTGTTCTAGGTTACAATTGTTGGGACTGAGACCTTTGATTGTCATCCATTGAAATTGATGGTAAGAATAATCATCATTTTATTTCGTAAATTAATTGTAAATCCCAGGTAGTGGGTGGATTTAACATTATCCTATTGTATTAAAACTCACCCTTTAAACCTCTTAAGATGTGTTTTCATAAACCACATTAAACTTTGAAAAACTACCATATGTATAAATTTATATAATGCATGTTCCTAATATTCTATAATTTTCAATGGAGAAGGATTATTCTGGAGAGATGGGTTTGTATTTGATTTATACGTTAATAATATTTTATTATTCTAGGGGGCTTGATATTATTGTTTTTTATTGGCTATGAGGTTATTATATGTCTATTCTTTTATTTATTATCTATATTGTTTATATTTTAACAAGTATTGATTGTTATTATTCATTCCATTCAACCTTTAATTTTTTCTCATCAACTAAAATATATTATTCCATGATTTGTTATTGATTAAAGGATACCCACACAGTACTGAACTAGGTGATATTCTATGTATTGTGGAAATATTATAGAAATTGAATTTAAGGAATGTAATTTGTAGTGACAGTGAATAATATGAAATTATTAAAATGAATAGATGTTATATAATTTATTATACTTTCATTAATCATTATTATTCATTAAATAAATGATTTTTCATTAAAATAATATTATTCAAAAAAATATATACACATGTCTTGCCACATAAATTTATATATATATACATATGTTGTTGAATTATTTTGATATTAATAATCAAAATATTATGACTAAATGAGATTTGATCACAAAATAATAATATGATAATAATAAAAATGGAACTTGGAACGAAGGTCAGAAAATATGGGTTAATAAATTTGTTAATTGGAATTATTTTATTCTGTCATCATTAATTATGAATTAAATATATTTATACCAATAAATTTAGTTTAATATAATATATTTGGTTATATATGTAAAATGAAAATGATTTATATGTGATAATATAGTAATAATAATAATATGTGAACCTAAATATTAAATAGAGATGATAATATATTTTGGGGTATTAATTCATGATGGCTTTGGTTGCATCATAACTGTGAAATTATATTTAATTAACTAGGTAATATCTAAATAAATATTAAATTGAAAAATTAATGGTTAGTTATGTATTATCCTAGCCATTATAATAATATTTAGTAGAGATATTATTATATATTATGGATATTATTATTCTTAGGAATTACTATTTTTAATTATTTACTATTTAATTATTGTAGCTTCTCATTATGTGTTATGATGTTTTATTTCCTTTTATTTAATGTGTTTGAATGTTTGTTCTATTTTAGGTTTCTCTCCTTTTTTGTCTGTGTTTGTTTGATACTATACATATACGGGATATAATGGCTAAATGATATGAAATGTTTATCAATTACGGGTTGTAATGTCTTAATGTTATTACATTTATACAATTCCCTTGGGTTGTTATTTCATTGAGTAATGTCATGTGTTTTTTCTATAATAGAATGAAGTTATAGCATGATACATTAATGTGATTATGTAGTGATATTTACGATGTGATATTATCATGGTGGAAAAGATATCAAGACGGTTGTAATAGGTTGAGATCCAGAAATGGTTGTTTTTCCTATCATATATTGAGAAGTGGGATTTCTATTTTTTATGGTTTTTATGGTGGGGGTGATACAGTGGTATTTTCAATGATAAAATTATAGCAATCATATTGAATGATAAGAAATTTATTATTATTAAATCAAAGAATTATTATAATTTAATTAATGTGATTAATTTGTTATTATTTTTGGACATTACGTTTATTCATTATGAATCTGAAAACCTTTCATCATACACATTTAATTATACTTGTGAATTTTGATAAAGTAATAAATTTATAGGTGGTAAAATAAAATGAGATGAAAATATATGATAATGTATTTATTTTGGACTTTCTTACTAACTTATTCCCTATTCATATTTCAAAATTTTTATTTCATATATTATTTTACTCATGTTTATCCCATCAAATTTATTTTATATAGATATATAATAGTTTCGAAATAAGATCCAATTGATTAATCTCAGTGATAGCCCATCTAGAGTTTGTTTGTTTTGTTTTATAGGATAGACTGATGGAGAATAAATATTTTATTGTCTAGGAAGCATGATTAGAGTCTAAAATTTATTTTATTTTTTAATCATTATTATATAAAGATTATTTTGGTATGGTAATGATTACTCTTATTTATTTATATAAGGATTTGATTAGAGGAATATTTTATTTTTTCAAGTCATTGGTGACTGTAATGCTTCCAATTTGTTTAATAGATACCCTCAGTACTCATCTCTATTCTATAGCCTATAGAAATCTAGATTCTGGATTTACACATGTATCTAATACCAATCCTGATAAGGTTTCGATGTGGGAGGGTCATTAAAATGTGGTATCAAATCTTTGGGTAGATATATATGATAAAGATAAGAGTATTGTGTAAGAGAAGATATTCAACTGTTGTAATATAACAATTATTTATTAAAGTGTTAGTAAAATTAATTAGTTCATTTAATTAATAAATATAAAAAATTCATTAACCATGGAATAATGATATAATTTCACACCTAATGCATGGTTTTGAAATAAATAATAAAATTTTTTTATAAGTAATTTTTACAAATAGGGTGAATAATTTTCATAAAAATGAAATGAAATTTATAATTATTTTGTCAATATTATCTAATTGTGATTTTTTTATAATTTTATGAAAGATTAACATTTTTAGGTAAAAAGTAAAATATAGTATGAATATTTATTAAATAATATGATATCATAATGATTAAAAAATCTTTTAATTAGTAATATAATGTCTTTATCAACCTCAAAATGATTTATTCATTAAAATAATGTATTTTAAAGTCCAAAAAATAATTATCCAAACCTATGAGGAATCATCCAAAACATAAATTATATTTTACAATTTTAAAATAATTTCTTTATGAATAAATATTATCCCACATATAAAACATTAAATTTTAATGGGGGTTTATTTCATGATAAATTATATGCTAAAAATAGTATATATTTTTCAAAAACAACAGTAATGGCATGATAAGGCCAATGGTAATCAAATATTTTATAATCTATTATCTAAAGACCAATATTTTAAATTAATAAACCTAACCCCATATATTATAATAACCCAAAAATTATCCAATTATTCTCCACTCTAAAACAATTTATCATGAATTACCTCTAATTTTCCTTCTCAAAAGTCTTTACAAGGTGTTTTATGTTTTTATGGGGTTCCTCTTGAACCTTAAGAATCTAAATTTTAAGGTAATGGTTCCTAACTTCTACTCTACCTTTATTTTTTTAAATTACTTCAATTGAGTTACTTTTTTAGAAGAAATGTTGATATTATTTTTATGAGAACGAAATCACAGGACTTTCCAGAAATGGATTTTTTTAATTCATGGAATTCATCAAAATGACGACTAGGGTTGTCTAATAAAGAGTTGGTTCTAGAGAGCCTCTATTTAATAACATATGTTTCTTTTTGTTTTTAAATTTTTTGAAATGAAGATCTAAATTAAAGTCTCTTGTTTGTATTTTCGATTTCATAAATATTTAAATAGAATAAAATCACATAATGATAACAAGAAAATATAGATGATTCGGGGGATAATTATAATGGGTTATATCAAAGTTTAATTTGTCTCTAAAACATCTAATTTAATGATAATATCCCATACCATGTATCTACATATCCTCCCACTATTCTATATATAAGAGAATAAATATATGTAGGAAAAATTAAATAATATCATGAACTCATTTTTTGGATTTTCAAAAGATAGAGCAATGCAAAAATAGTGGCGAGATATGGAGTTGTAGACACCTCACCCACTCCTCGCAATTTTTACTACAGAAAACATGTTTTATATTTAGAATTGAAATACCAAAATTACGGATACCCACTATAACTAATATTTTACCACAAAAATGGGTTAGTTATATATAATCATAGAGTTTAGATATCATGAGTACATCATAGGGTATTAGAAACAAGAATAAAGGGGGGATAAAATAATAGTACAACATTGACAGTAACAAACTGAATTTAAATTAAAAATAAAAAACATAAAAATATTATACTAATCAAACAAAGGATAAAGACCATTAAATATAATATTATATAATGGGATAGGGAAATTGAATTTATATAAACCATCACACCTTCATCCTCCTCCTTTTTTCATTTAGTGCTTCAATCTCCCATGATTCCTTCTTCTAACCATATCCACATGTCCAAGCCAATGAGACATGATCTCTTCTTTAAGCTCATCTAAAATTTTATCCCACTTCATCATTATTCCCATTATCGTTGCCTTGATTAAATGATTCTTTGGTTCAATTTGGATACATTAGGGTAAAAAATAATGATTTGGGTAGAAATTGAAAATGAAATGTAAATTTTAGGTCATGCCCAACATAATTTAGGAGTTTTCAGTTTAAAATACACGTGGAAAACCTTACACAACTCCATTGATCATATTTACATTTCTTGTGGTTTACCATAACATAGATCTCATAATATATAAGTCACTTGGAAGTAACACCTATGGAGGACCCTTATGTAGTTTTAATACTTTGGATGTGTAGCTTCTACCCTTATGAAGGTAATTAATGATCATGATGTATCCCTTTAAAAGAATGAACTACCATTATATTGAACATTTTAATATTGATTAACCTTTACACAATGCTCATATATAACCTTGATACAGTCGAGGGTTATGACTATAATACCCTTACATGGCCTAAATATACCTTTAAAAATCCATCAAACAATTCTATCTACCCTTACTCTATCATTTCTATACCAATGTAGTGTTCTATCATTCATTATGTGAGTTGCATCTATTTATTGGGATACTTTTACAGAGTGGAGAAATTCATACAAAATTCCAATCTAATATCATATGATCCTATATTTAATAAATTTCTAGACTCCTTCCTATAAGAATGAATATAGAATCTCAGTGATATCATATTAAATAAAAATAAATTTTTTTAAACACTAAAAACTAGATTAAATATCCCTTAAAAAATCTAATCCCAAAATTAAAAATCAATTTTTTGCTTAACAATTAAATAGAATAATTAATAAAAAATTTAAAATCGTGATTTGTGAAATATAATAATTTAATTCTAGATTTTAAAAAGTAATAAATATTATTCCCTTGAATTAAATTTATGTGGGATTAATTATACATGAAAATAAATAAAAAATAAAAAAAATCTTATCATATCACTCCCCAAACATAAATTATTTCACACCATATGAATAAAATGAATTCATCCATAAAAAGGATATGCATTCCTAGGTTTAAACACACATACTTGATATGAATGTAAGAAAAGAGCCATCAATTTCATAAAATTCCATTCATCCTATGTGAATTAGTCCCACAACCGTATTTTCATTCAAATAAAATTCCTAATTCCAATAGTTAAATAAATTTTATTTGAGTATAATCAAATAATCAACAGGGGATGCTTAAATAATCTCCCCCCATGGGATCCTTAAACCAATTATCTATTTTCTAATCTTTTGGTAGAACAAAAAAAAATCATATATTTAAATTTCTTATTTATTAATTTGGGTTTAATATTCCACTCACCTATATCTATTTATTTTTGAAAATTAAGAACTTATTTTAATTTTCCATAGCTATGTGTTTATGAAAATCACTTTCTGGACTTTAAAGGGGTTTTACGATTAACACAAATATGGCCAAATCGTATCATAAATTTATTATTCGATCAAAAAATAAACATTTAAGCCATTTTGAGAGGGCTTATATGACTATATTTTAAGGTATATCCCTAAGGTGTTATATTTTTATAGAATACTTACCTAGGTTCAAGTTCAAAAATCTTATTTCCTTCATTTATAATGTAAATCCCAATTTATCAATTTCAATAACACTCAATTTCCTAGTCATAAAAAATAATTTTCATGAAAATTAAAATACAATTCACGCAAAAATCATGAAAATATTGAAAATCAGCACATCATGAAATCCTAAAAACTATCACAAAATCTTCCAATAGACTGGAAAATTTTCAAATTCAATTTTTGTAACCTAAGACAACTACCAAAACAATCATAATATAATTTATAGGATATAAAATAGATCCTAAAAATATTTATTAACTAATATTTAATTGGTTTTAGTCCTTCAACCCACACATATTCAATACATCCCATTTATGTTATACTATATTCCTCAAAATAATAGTGGTAAAAAAATTATAAAAAGTGGAATGGCCCTTATTTTTAATTATTTTTAGCATGTTAGAGTGAATATACCAATGATGATTTTATGACAATAATGATCAAATATCCTCAGTGTTATATACTTTGGGATCACTATGTAAAAATATATTAATCATCTTAAATTTTATTGAAAACATAATAAAATGTGAAAATCAATAGAAAGTTTATAGAGGCTTGGGTTTTCATCCCAAGTGGGGATTTATTTTGGCTATACATAGGTGGACAGTCCTATAGTTATCCCCAAACTCCTAGAGTATTTGTTTTCTAGGATATAAGCCACCACATCCTATTCCTTTCATATGTTCTTAGATTTACTTTTTCTCAGAGTTCCCAATTTCTACTCTTATTTATATCCATTACCTAATTATTATTATATATATATAATGGTCGATCTCGGATAATGATATATGAGTCCTCATTATCCAAACTCTTATGGATTCCTATTCCAATGGTCTCTATAATGATATTTTGGTTATAATCAACCATGGAATAGATATAGTATAATTAAAACTGAGTAATGTTAAAACACGTTGAGATAAAATCAAAATCCTCACCCTCGTATGTAGCAACATGAACATTTTTTTCCTTAATTAAAGCCATTGTGAACTCCTTTAATAATATACCCCCACCTTATATTCCTCATCATGTCTTTGAGGGGGATATTCATAAGGAAGCTCTAAATATGTTTGCAATTCTTCCACATCTTATAATTTATCCACCTCTATTATTATAGCCTATTTGAAATCATCAAGGGTAGCCTTCCACATAATATATATAAAAACTCCTCATCTTACTCCTCTTTATATTCTAAACACTTGGGTATCCTATAATAGTTCTGAAGTGTACTCCTTAGAGTGTATTTTCATAAATTTGTTTTTCAAAATATTTTTCAGAGTGTCGGTTAATGTCTATTACAACTCCCACATCAAACATAGTAGCTAACCACAATATTTCTTCTTTATACTCATCAAGTTTTTTTCGTATTTAGTGAGGGAAATCATTAATGGTACCTATTCTGAAAATTGAAATATAGAAGGGTCAAGACATAAAAAAGACTTTAAAAAATAAAATGAGTTAAATGTTTCATCAAATCCCTAATATTTAATAGTATAAAATTACTTTTTCTAATGAAACACTGTTGAAATATTATTTAAAATAATATTTGGTTCGGGTTATTCATGTTATTCTTAAAAAATAGAGGTTCTTTATTTTGATCATCAGATTCTAGTAACATTTTCACTTTTTATTATTCCATTGTATATTAATAAGTGGATTTAACATGATCAACAATATAATTTAGTTGATCCATGATGGTTTATTTTTCATCTATTTCTTACAGAACTTATGGAATGAATTATTCACCGTAATGAATGTTACCAAGAATTCATTTGAACAAGGATTTAACCTTGTCATATTCTTCTATCTGGGTACCAGAATAGTAAAATATTATTTTATAAATGGATAACTCGCATTACTAAACCTGGTGAACAAAAAGAAAGATAATAAAATAAGTAAATATAGGAAAATAATGAAAGCAATATATGTAAAAAATAAAAAAGTCGAAGGATAATTATACATTTGAACAAATAGTGAAAATTCAATACTACATTTTATCAACAGTTTTAATTAAATTATAAGGTTATTTTGGGCCATTAATTAAATAGAATTTTAAAACTCTAGGAATTCAATATAGGAATGACCCAAGCCTTTTCTCAAGGAGAAACTCTTAAATATCCACTGTTCAATCCAATATATTTTTATTAGTTTTCCTATATTTTTTAAAAAAACTGAGAAATGAGAGTTGATTGATTAGTTTTTTAATTTTATAATAATAAATGTAGAATATAAAACACACATAATGTTAGTATGAAAATGCAGATGGACTGTAGGTTAAATGTTTTTGGCATAATTTTATTTTTTCCAAAATCATTTAATTGAAGGAGAAGATCTAATACCATGTATATACTTATCACCCACCTTTTACTTATGAAATATTATAACAATACTCTCAATAAACTCCATGCATATAATTTTCTTATTTGTTTAATGTTCAAAAAAATATAGGAATGTAACAAAAATGATGTGAGATAGAACAGTAATCACCTCACAACTCCTCATAATTTCTACCTCATAGATCCATTTATAGATTAAGAAATAAAATTCTTAAATTCGATAATTCCCATGATTAATTCCCTCGAACCATACAAAATGGATTAACTCTCCATGATCATGGATCTTAGAGATCAAGAGCACAATGCAAGGGTTGAAAAATATGAATAATGGGGGAATAAGACAATGTAACAACCAGAATTTTAAATATAATGAATTAAAATTAAAATTACATAATACATAAAAAAATTATGAAAATTTAACATAGACTGACAACCATGAACATGAAACATTTACAATGGGAGGGGGGAAATATATTTATATTTATCAGTGAAACATCTTGGTACACACTATTTCAATCAGTGTTGTGATCCCCTATGATACCATTTTCAAATCGTCTCTATGTGTCTAAGTTGATGGGTGATAATCTCTTCAGTATGCTCATCTTGGATATTTTTGTGCACTAAAATTCTTCCAATGATCATCACATTGATTAGATTACAGATGGGTGTTGTGTTGATTAATTAGAGAAGGATGAACATATTTGAGCATATATCAAGAATATAATGTATATTTTAGGCGGATTGTCACTTATTTTTTGGACTTTTCAGTTTAAAGATAACATGGGTACCCTTACATAGTTCCATTTATTTCCATCACACAAGTTGTGGTGTAACACTTCATAGATATCAGACTGCTAAGGTTATATTGATGTAGTTATTTCATAGGACCCTTATGTAGCTCATTAGTGTGATATATAACTTTCATAGCTTTGGGTATGTGAATTATATCCTCACATAGGTATTTTATTACATTTATGTATCACTTTGTAATTATTATCTACCTTTATATAGATCAGTTTGATTGTGATGTGCCTTTATATAGAGTTCATTTTTGACATTTTTATAGTTAATGGTTATAACAAAAGTACCCTAACATATCCCAAAAACAAATTTATGTTTCCCTTGGTCCACACTATCTACCCTTAAGTGACAATTTCTAATTTGTCACACTGAATTGGATAATATTACATGAGTTGAATCTGATAATAGGGATACCTCTACAATGTGGATAAAATCATATGATATTCTATCCCAAATTCATAAAATATTTCATTTAGCATATTTCCGTACTTCAACCTATACAAATGAAAAAAAACTCGATGTAGGATTATAAAAAAATGAAATCATAATGATTTAAATCACTGAAAAAAAATTATAGATCCCATAAAAAATTTCATTCAAAAATTTAGAATTAAGGTATGGGTAATCAATTAAATCTAATAAATGAGTAAAAAATTTAAAATTTAGATTTAATACATTTATTTATTTAATTAAATATTTTACAAAATATCCAAAATGTATTAACATCCAAGTATATGAATTATATATGGGTTTAATTATTAATTAAAAATAGAAAAAATTACAAAATAGTTGAGTCATATCATCTTTAATATTATAAATTTAATATTATATTATAAAGGAATGGTCATTATTTCCTCTCAGTATATTACCTTAATATGCTATTATAATCCCCAACAATTATCATATCCCTTAATCTTATTATAATATTTTCAATGTCGAGATTGTGAGGTTTCCTATTATTGGCATCCTTATATAGATATAAGTAAATAAATACATGATCTATCTAAAATAAATTGTTATTCCTTTTAAATATCCATACAATGTGAATGTAATATTGACTACATCCATAATATTATTACTTTTGTAAGGTCACATTATATAACAGTTTGAATATATTTTGTTTGAATGTTGATTTTGTGTTCTCCACCTAGATATGCATATTGATCTGTTGAATGGGATATATTGATATTCCATATATCAATTATTCACATTTGGAAAACTATTTATTACTTATCCATAATTTTTATTATGTTTCTAAAGGGATCTTTATGATATGTATTATTTTGAAATTATCTTCATATTATGGATACATTGGTCATGTTATGTGATATGAAGGGCCTATAATTATATAAAATCATAATGTATCGGTTCCTGTCATGAGAAAAACTAGTTGGGTATTTTGTATAATTCTTACCCATTTATATATGATGTCTCAGCTCATGGCCTTAGCTATATTTTTATGATGTCTAAAATTATGTATTCTATCACTATACGAATAATTATTATTATCCATGCATTATTTTATTTTTATGTATTCCATGGATATATGATAATCACTATTCTATTTTCTATGAATTTTATTTATTCTATTCATATTTATAATCCCGTACTTACATATTATAACTTCAACTATATTCCACCTCTTAAAAACACTATGATCCCACCCCTTTATATTGTTTCTTATTAACTAGGAAACCATATGAATTTTTGTGTGTGAATTATGAATTTTCAAGTAGGACTAATAAATTTTCTTGTATTTAGATTATGTTAATTAATTCTTTAATGTATTGTAATTCTCATTTATTATAATTGTTCCATAAAAATTTTAAATTCCATGATTCGGTGAATTTTTTATTTGTTTTCTATATATTTTAATATTATTAATACTAGCTCTAAGTTCCAAGATTACTGTTTTAATAGTTTTTATCATATCATGTTTAGTATAAAACATAGGAAATAAATTTAAAATAACAAAGTTAAAAGCATAACAACATAAAAAACCATAATATTTTCTTGAAATATTTATGGATTCCATGAAATAAATTTGTAATAAATGAATATTCAATAAATAATTTTATTTATAATTCATATTTTCATATATGATATAATTAAATATATTCCATTATTTAGAAGTAACACCTAATGTGTGGAACAAAAACTGTGTTAACACTCATAATTAATGATGGGATTTCCTTATAGATAATATCAATGAGGTTGATGTGGGATCAGATTAGATTATGACTAAATTAGGACTGTTGAATCAGGTTATAATCAATAACAATGTATTTATGGAATAACCTACTTATTGACAATATGATGTAATAATGAAGGACTCATTTAAGAGGGAAAAACCTCCCTCATTCAACAGAACCAAAAATCCATTAGTAGAATAACAAGGTGTCTAATCTCTAGAGATGGTATTCCTTTATTTGGGATGGAGTGAAATGGGGATGGTTGTCATGAACATATATCTTCTAAAGGGGTATTTTTATTAATAGTGATTATTGATTAAAAAATAATAGGAGATAGAAAATATATAATGGGAATCATTATGGTGATATTCATTGAAAAGTAATATCAACATGAGCAATGAGATGAGATGGAAATGAAATTCTAGAGTATAAAACAAAAGGAAGATGTCGTCATTATTGAGTATATGGAAAACATGGCATGGTTGTAAATTCAAAATATGAACTATATATGTAATAAAAAAAGAAACATTGAACACTTATTTTATCATTGAATATAAGCCATTATAGGGAAATAAATTCTAAAAGATTTCCCCATATGAGGTGATAAAAACTATTTCCATTGAGACTATGAAATAGCTCTTTATGTATTTTACTTTAAATGTAATGTGAGAGATGAGGAGGGTGGCAAACAAATATTTCAAATTTTTTTTATCAAATGCTATTCTGGGAAGGGAATAGTTATATACACAAAATAAATATGGGGAAAATACATCATATTTTTCATAAATGGGAAGGAAGTTTGATACATGTGTTGGGATAAGGTCAAAAAATATCATGATTTTAAGTGAAATAAACAATAATTATTTTATAATACACTAATTATAATGAAATGTGATACTATTCAAAGTAATTCCCTGTTAATCAAGAAAATATTCCCAAGAAGTTTCCAAGGGAGAAAGGAAGGGTTTATCTTATTAAAATAGTATAATTTGACTTCCAAAATTAAAATATTGTAGGGAACTGGATCATAAAATAATCATAGATAATTTATTTTTGGAATTTGGATATACAAATTCATTCATATCTTGTAAGATTTGTAAGAACATTGAACCACCAATTAATGCACCAAGGAGTTTTCAGGTAAAAATCATTGTGAAAATATTATATAAATTAATGTATAATATAATGTATTTATTCAAAGGAAAGTAGGATCTTTAGTTGAAAACTTTGTGTAATACCAAGGGAATTTTTTTTTATAATTTTTGGGATGGATAGGATCTCAATGTATAATTCATTAATTTATTATCTTCAGATGAATATTTCCATATCTATGTCTAAAATTGAATTAATTTTTTGGATGAGAGAAAAATTTTCCAATGTATTATTAAAAACCAAATCAAATGGATCATCCTTATGAACTTCTTAGAGAGATTGAGTCAAAAAATGAGACGATTGTCCTAATAAAAAAGGATGAATTTTTAGGTGAGGGACTATATTTATGTATTTTCGAATGAGATAAATTGTCAGCCACAAGAATGTGAATTTGAAATATTTATTGACCTTATCATCTATTTGAAACACTTATATATACCTCCCTATCAAATAGTTATGATGGAATTGGTGGGATTACATAATAAATTAAAAGAGTTTTGTGATAAGGTATTCATATGATCTTAGGTTTAAAAATGAGGTAAACATGACCAATTTGTGAAAAATAAGGATGGATCTATGAGGCTGGGCTTATATTACAGAGAAATAAATATCATTACTATTATGAAAATGTATCCTTTACTCACAATTAGGATCAATATTATAAATTTAAATGAGTTCAAAATTTTCAATAATTGATCATAGTTCTAGTTATCATAAATTAATATTCAATAAAGATTTTATATAATGTATGGATGTTCACATATGGTATGAGTGTTATGAGTTTAGAGTAACAGTAATTGGGTTAACTAAAACTCCATATGTGATTATGGATATAATGAATATAATTTTCAAAGATTATGTAGATATTTTTTACAGTTATCATTTATGATATCTCCATATACACTAAATCGTTTAAAGATCAAGAATACTTTTAATGGATTATCATCGAGACTCTAAGGGATAAGCAGATATATATTAAAATCAATAAGTATTAATTTTGGATTCTAATTAGTTTCTCTTATGGGAAATATAATTTTAAAGGATGGAATGGAATTTGACCCTGAAAAGATAAAGGTTGTTAACGAATGACCCACATTAATTAATATAACTAATTGATGTATTATTCATAGCTATATTTTTCACTATTAGTAATTTATTGAATTTTTTTCCTAACTAGTTATTCCATTAACTGTGTAGATATGAAATGGCGTAAAATTAAAATCATCTAAGGAATGTGAATAAATATATTAGTTATTAAAGAAAATATTGATCAGTACAGTAGTATGGACCTTACCATATGAAATAGATGTTTTTTATATTTATAGTGATGTGTTAAAGATATGATGAGGGTGTTTACTTATATATAATTATAGTTTAGTTTATTTTAAATCAAGGATATGGTAGACCCCTAATAAAAACTATATAACTCATGATTCGGAGCTAGAACTTGTAATGATTGCATTGAAATTATAGAGCGAATATCATTATAGACAGTGATGTAACATATATACTAATCACAAAACATCATGGTATATATTCCCATAGAAATATATCAACATGTGATAGATGATATTATTACAACTACTCAAGGAATATTACTATGTATTACCCTACCCACTAAAATATTTGAACAATGTATAAGATTCCTTTAGTAAGAAGGAACAATGTATTTTATTGATGATGGGGATGGAAAATGATAAAATGTTCCTGGATTTCGTAAATTTTGGAATAAAAATTGTCAAGGAAGGGTAAACCACATTAATTTTTCAATTAATTCCCCAACTATATTTACAAAAGAAGATAAGGATGTCCCAACGAGATTAAAAGGGATTAAAAAAGAAGATTAAATCCATAGAATATGGGAGATTGATAGATTTCATCTATGAAGATGGTGTATTGATGTTTTAAAATAGAAAATATGTAATATGAGTACCTGAGCTGATGATGGAATTTCAATATGATGATTATATCTTGAAATTATGTATACACCCTGGTAGCACAAATTTTATAGAGATTTAAAATAGTAAACATGGTGGGGAAACATTATGTTTCAAGTTTCAAACTATGTTTCATGATGTGTGGTATTCCTACAATTAATTTCTTTAAGAAAACTTATACAGAGTATCATGAAACCAATCCCTATACTAATTTGGAAGTGGGTTTACTACATAATGAAATTTTTTTTCTACATCCTATGATATATAATTATAATGATGTCATATGGGTCATTTAGTATTGACTTACAAATTCTAACAATTTCAATAAAAAATAGACGATATACCACATGAATTTTTTGAATAGATTATTATTAATGATGTTTTTCAACATCAGGTGAATCTTTATCAATTATATTATATTGTGGTCCTATATTAAAATAATTTTTTTAGGAGTCTTCAAAATGATTTGAAAATTGTGGTACATTTGAGAACTGCCTATAAACTTCAACTGATGGGATGTCTAAATGGATCATCTATAATATAGAGGATATGATGAGGTCATGATCACATAACATTCAAGGAGACCAGGACCAATTCTTACTTTTATTTTAATTTCTATACAATAATAAACTCTATTATATAACACAAAATACCCCATATGAGGACTTGAATGGAATAAATTTCATACTCCATCTTATTGGAATGATGTTGGGTAAATGAGGCTAGTTGGTCTATAACTTTTTAAGGAGACAACTGAGAAGTTTAAATCTATCTATAATTGTATCATGAAAAATTTTAGAAGGTATAAAAACTATGATGATACTTAGATAAATGTATTAGAATTAAAATAAGGAGATTGTGTCTTCTAGAAACTATCACAATGGAAGGGAGTTATAAGGTCATATAAAAGGGGGAAGTGAAGTCGAATGTATATTAAGAATTTTAAGATTTTGAATATAATTGTAGTTATATATTATATTTTTTATTTTCCATAAAACATATATTATTTTTATGGTTTATTTTATGATTCAATGTTAAATAAGTATATACCAAACCCTAGACATGAACTGACCATTGATATAATATGGGAAGAGCCTAGTGGTATTGTGACCCAGCCTTATAGTACATTACTATTAAATCATATTAAAGGTAAAAAACATAACAGTATTACACATAGAGTATTCAAAGGTTTAATGACTTTGTAAAACTAGGATCGTATAAAACTATTACAACATCAAGCATAAACATTTATTTAATTTCTTCTTCTCTAGCTTATTATTGGCACTTGTCCTCTCCTTAGTACATGTATCCACAGAGGATATACATAAAGAGGGGTGATATAAAAGCCTAGTAAGAGGATTTAAAAGAAGAATATTGCATGGGGTGAGCATAATATTGACATAGGAAAAATATCATGAACATGAGAGGAGCATAAATAAAAGACTTGAAATGTGGCAATGCATAAAAAATGAAACATCATGTCTTAGTGGTAACTATGACACATAATTGTGAACCAAGATAGCATCTTTTTCACACATAATTTGATATTTACTCATGATATTAATCACATTACCCAATGCATTAGAGGATTGTATAATTCTGGGCACCCCCGTCACATTGAAATATTCATATTGCGCTATATAATTTCGGGCGCACAAGTCACGTCATAACATTATCATTATCATGCTTTCCACATAGAACATATTTCAAATGTGAACATAACTAAACCATGGTAAGTAATGGTTTTCATCTCATAAGAATACATTTATAAGATTTGGGTTCCTAAAAGAAATAGGGAACACCATACTTGATATAAGAACCATCAACCATGAATGAGAGGTAAAAGTTGAGTTCTTAAAGGAGGAGTTCTTTTGGAAAACATTTAGATTGACCTAAAATTAATTATAAAACATTTATATCCTATATAATATAATAAAATGATGAAAAAATTATTTTTAATAAGTGAATATACCAAACTGGAGTGAAAGAGGGAGAACCCGAAGAAAGAAAATTGGGTTGGAGATTTTCCCATTACCTTGTATCTAAATGCTTCCTTCTCTTTAAGGTTCTGTATAATGACATTATATTCATTAATTAGAAATAAATAACCTTTCGTACATTTATATGGTTCATTATGGTTTCATTAAGTGATTTTATGTTCCTTTGAATGAGTTATAGAGTTTAAAAACATTATTCAGGAATGTGTGTTTTTATGATTTTCTTGAGTGGTTCACTTTTTATTCTTAAATTGATGTTCTGGTAGAACATGGGTAAACATCCAGAAATAGTATTACATGTTATTAATGAAATTAAATAATTTGAAATTATCTTATATTGAGATATATTATATACCATGTGGAGGAATCATTAGATAAAAATTAAATAAAGATTATTTGGGTTAATTGGGGCTATTTTTGGATCACAATGAACTTGTTTTAATACATCACTTAGTAATATGGGCATAATTTAGTTATAGAACTTCAAATATGAGATAATACATATAACGTATTCCGGTTCAGCCATAAAAATGGTTTAATGACCAGATATGAAGGTATAAATGGATGACGAAATCTTGTCGTTCTAGAAGGTGATAAATTAACACCTCACAAACAAAATTCTCTTTAATAAAATAAAAGGAAGACAGAAAGGGGTTTGGACGATATAATATTATATTAGAATCATAACATTATAGTACATGTATAATATTGGAGTTACAATAGGATATGTATTATGATAGGTGGGGAGAGATCAAGAAATTATCTTGAAGTTGAAAGAAAAAATAAATGAGAAGAGGGAGATAAATTTCCTCTTAAATCCTCCTCTTGATATCAACCATAAAAAAGCTAGGCTTGGTCTTTTGATGAGACTAGAATCTCTTGGACGTGGGAGATGGGCTAGGAAATATTTTTGTGCAGTGTTTAGAGATGGCTTGGAGCTTGAGAGGTGTGCGGAAATGAGGGTGTGAAGGGTGGTATTTATAGTGGAGGGGAGAGGGGTTTCCTTTTTAAAAAATTCATTAGTTTATTAATTTCTCCTAATACAAGGAATATTGAGTAATGAATGACCAATAATAGTAATTTTATCATGTGATCCCGAAACAATTGGGCTTATATCAGCAGAACATCACACATGACTCTATAATTAGCTTATTTAGCTAATGTTTGTAAACTATGGTATTCCACTATTCATAAAAATTTCAAGTACTTCAGAAAAATATAAAAACTTTACCCCAACCATTTTATGATTTTTAGAATCAAATAATGAAGTCCATTTTTCAAAAATATTTTTTTGAATATTATTCATTTGATATTTAATTAAAATCATAATTTACTTAAAAAAATAGTTTTTTATAGTTAAAACCGATTTTATAGTGCTTTCAAAAATTACATAGGGTGTGATAGAATTAGCTAAAAACTATATGAAATTGATTCAATAATTTATGAACACATTTTAGGAAAATAAATTTCATTTTAAATTAATTAATTAATTATAATTATTTATTTATGACTTACAAAATACCAAAGCGTTTACTATGGTCGAATTGACACTTTATAAGATGTCTAAATTTTATTTAATTATTCATGGATAAGGTTACTCTTATTTTGGATGATCTACAATTCATAAGGGTCATAATACTATTCATAAGGGTATGTTACTATTCACAAGGGTACGTTACTATTCACTGAAAATTATTATTTTTTCAATGGACTCCAAAAATCATCTTAGACATAACCATGTACGTCAGATTTTTGAAATTCAAAACACAGAAGTTACAAACTAAGGTTTAAAGGTCACTTAGCACTTAGTAGTTCATTATGTTGTGTTTTCATGTGATCTTTTGACATAATTATAAGAAGGGAATTTCCATTGAAAAACTTTTGGTAGTTACATCCTTCCCCCCTTAAGAAATTTCGCCCAAGAAATTTTACTTTACACAAACAGGTGAGGGTGTTTCTCCTTCATTATCTCTTATGGTTCCCATGTTGCTTCCTCAAAATTATGGTTCCTCCACAACACTTTGACATGATGGGTTTTCTTGTTGCGTAGACCATTATCCCTCTGATCAAGAATCTTTACTGGATGCTCCTCATAGGAGAGATCATCTTCCAGCCGCACCACCTCTGAGTTTAGTACATGTGAGGGATCAGGTATGTACTTCCTCAGGAGTGATACATGAAAAACATCATGAAATGAATCCATATTCGGTGGAAGTGCATGTTGACAGGCCACGCCTTCTATGCGGTCAAGGATCTCAAAGGTGCCAATATACCTTGGGATTAGCTTCCCTTTCGTCCCGAATTGCATGACTCTCTTCCATGGAAATATTCGAAAGAAGACTTTTTCTCCAACATCAAACTCCAAGTCCCTTCGACGTTTGTCAACATAGCTCTTTTGCCGACATTGAAAAAATTTGATGTGTTTCTAGATGACATGAACCTTATCTATAACCTCTTGAATAAAATCAATTCCATGTAGCTTTCTTTCTCCAACATTATCCTAATAGGTTGGAGTTCTACATCGCTTCCCATAAAGATCTTCATACGGAGCCATCTGAATACTCGAGTGGAAGCTATTTTTGTATGAGAACTCAACCAATGGGAGATTCTGATCCCAACTACCTATGAATTCAAGAGAGAAATCACTTAGCATATCTTCAAGCATGTGAATAGTTCTTTTAGACTGGCCATCGATTTGGGGGTGATAGTCTATGCTGATATTTAATTCAGTACTCAAAGCGTGTTGAAGACTCCTCCAGAATTTAGATGTGAACCTTGGATCACGGTCAGAGACAATCGAGAGTAGAACCCCTTGCAGTCTCACTAATTCCTTCATATATATCTTTTCAAGTTGTTCAAGTGAGATATCTTCTTGAAAAGCGATAAAATGGGAATTCTTGGTGAGTCAGTCAACCATAACACATATTGCATTATTTCACGTCTACGTCATCAAGTGACCCATGAAAAATTCCATAGTAACATTTTCCCTTTCCACATGGGTAAAGGCAATGGATTCATCGTACCTTTGGAATTTTTTCGCTCAAATTTAACTTTATGACATACCAAGCACCTTGATATATATTCTGCAATCTCTTTCTTCATGTTATCCAACCAGAAGTGTTCTCAGAGATCATGGTACATTTTGATACTCTCAGGATTGATATAGAATATTGAGCTATGTGCATTATCCAGTATGTCCTTCATTATCCTAGGTGATGAAGGAAAACAAAGCTGTGTTCCAAACTGAATCACACCATCATTGTCGATATGGAACTCTTGCATCTTCCCTTCCTTTAATGCATTCAACCTCTTTTGTATCTCCACAACATCCCTTTGTGCTTACTTAATCTTCTGCTCGATTGATTATTTCACAATCATTTGGGAAATGTATGATGTATCCCCTGACCATATTATTTCACAATCCATTCTTTAAATATCTAAGAAGATAGGGTCTTTCTCAATCCACAACATGAATAGAGTAGCAGGTTCATTTTTATTGAGAGCATCAGCTACCTTCTTTACCTTTCGAGGATGATTGTGAATAGAGCAATCGTAATCCTTGATTAGCTCTAACCATATACATTGACTCATGTTGATCTCCTTTTGTGTGAATATATACTTTAGGATCTTGCAGTTGGTTTATTTGTCACAATACTAACTATAATGGTGATGCCAGATCTAGATCATGTGTTAGGTAGTTCTGCTCCCGAATCTTTAACTGTCGTGAAGCATAGGCTATCACATTTAAATTTTCCATGAGTACACAACCTGAGCCTTTCTTTGAAGAATCAGTGTATATCACAAAAAAATTTCCACTTTTCGTTGGTGTGAGTATAGGTGCAGTGATCAGCCTTCTCTTTTTTTCCTCGAATATTCCCTCACATTCTTCCATCTAGACATACTTTACCCTTCTACTTATTAACTTAGTTAGTGGTCTTGACATTCGTGAGAAGTTTCTCACGAAACGCCGGTAGTACCGAGCTAATCCAAGAAAACTACAAATTTATTTGACACTAGAGGGCATGAGCCATTCCTTAATCGCATTTTTTGAAGGATCTGTATAAATTCCATACCCTGTGATCACATGTCCCATGAACGTGACTTGCGTCATCCAAAAGTCACACTTTCTGAACATGGTGTACAACATCTCCATTCTTAATGTTGCCAACAATATTTTTAGATTTTCTTCATTTTCCTCCTTGATCTTGGAGTAGATGATAATATCATTGATAAAAACTACCACAAATTTGTTGAGGTAATGTCTATAGACTCTATTCATCAAATCCATGAAGATTTTAGGGGAATTAATAAGTCAAAAGGGCATCACTGAAAACTCATAGTTCCCATACCTTGTTCAGAAGGTAGTATTCTAAATATATTCCTTCTTCACATTTTATCTGATGATATCCAGAACTAAGATCCACCATTGAGAAGTATAGAGCACCACTTATCTGACCGAACAAGTCGTCAATCCTTGGGATAGGACACTTGTTATTTATGGTGATCTTATTGAGTTCCTGATAATCGATACACATCTGCATTGTTCCATCCTTCTTCTTTACAAAGAGAACTGGTGCACCCCAAGGTGATGCACTAGGGTGTATGAACCCTTTCTCCAGATTCTCTTGCAGCTGCTACTTTTACTCCTCAATTTCAATAGGATCCATTCTATAAGTTCACATAGAGATAGGAGTAGCTCTGGGCATGAGTTCAATTGAAAACTCTACCTCACGATCCAGGGAAATTCTGGGTAACTCTTTGGGAAATACATCACTGTATTCCCTCATGATGGGAATTTCTTAAAAGTTGGAACTTTCCTTCGACTCATCCATTCAGGCGAGGTATGATTTTTCATTGGGAATCAATACCCACACCATTAAATTATTTTTCAAAGGAGATTCATGATTCTCCTTGTGTTTGTAGAAGAGGATGGTAAGGTTCGGAATATGAAAAGATATTTCCTTTTCCTGACAGTTGATATGTTCTCTATATAACGAGAGCCAATCCATTCCAATTATAGCGTCGAATTCCACCAAGGGAAGTATGATGAGATTTTCTTCAAGAATATTCCCACATACGCCAATAGGAGAAAATTCAAGCAGATGGGTTGCAATGATTTCACCAATTGGGGTTTTTAAAGATATCACTACTTGAAGGTTTCAGGGCTTCGATTCTATAGTTATAGCAAATATGCAAGATATAATGGAATGCATAGAACCAAAATGAAATAAGACTTTTTCAATTCTTGATTGTATAGGAATTTTACCTTGTACGACTTCATTATCACGCTCCACCTCCACAGTAGTGATGGCATAATCCTTCCCTTGTTCCATTGGATATGGTGGCTGCTGAAGGTAATTAACCGCGAGAATTCAAGGTTTAGTGCACTGGTTTTTATATTGCCTAGCTCCCTACAGTTTTAGCATTGAACCATGAGTGGTTCTCTCCTTTCAACAGCTACATTATCCTTCTTTTCCGTTTCTTTTCGACACTCTTGATCATTGTGTCCTTCTTTCCCACACTTGAATCACTTCCCCATCCCTTTGAGGTAGTTCCCAAAGTGTAACTTCCCACATTTTTGGCATGTGATTCATTGATTTTTCTTCCCACTTTTGTGATTAGATCCTCTAGCATGAAACTACTTCTTTCATTTCATATCACTATAGCCATGGGACCATTCTCTAAACTCCATGTCCACTTTGAGAGCACATCGAAAAACATCTTCATAACTCCCAAAGTCTAGAATTGCAAGATCCTTTCGAATGATTTGTTTTAATCCACCAAAGAATCTATCAATTTTTCTATCATTGTTGACCACAAAACCCAAAGTTTACCTTGCAAGACTTTTGAAATTCACATCATAGGTTGTGATAGATTCTCCTTCTTTTTCCTTGACCTCTATGAATTCACTCTCCATATTCGTACAAAGATTTCGTGGAAAATACTTCTTAAGAAACATTATCTTAAAGTATTCACATTCCCTCTCTTCAATTTCCTCTCTTGGCTTGGTGTTCTTAATCAAAGCCCACCGTTGATGGACTTCTCCATCTAGATGATAAACGGCTAGGGTCACCTACTCCATCTCAGAACAGTGAAGCATAGAAAAGATCGTCTCCATGGATTTGACCCACTGTTCTGAAACTTGTTGATAGGAGGATCCACTAAACGTTGGTGGTCATTGCGGCATAAAACCTTTGATAGCCAGTTTCTCCATCTTTGGTGAAGGAGGATTTTCCCCATTATTATTGTTATTATTCATAACCTGATATAATTGGGTAATCATCGCCATGATGTTTTTAGCTCCACCTCCCAAGTCATTGGGGATGTCATTCGGGCAATCGTTTCATTTGCCCTCACATGAGGTCTTCACCTGATTTCTCCTAGTTACCACCATTTTCTAAAATATAAAATGATTGGACAAAACATAAGTAAACAACTCATGAATAACAAATTCAGTTAAACAATTTTTTCCAAAACCATAACATATGGGATCCCAATGTATATATTATTTTGTGGCTATTTGTACATAGTGTCATGCTATAGGTTTTCTCTAGGGTTCACTAATACTAATTCCCAAATTATCTAAACCTTTCCTCTGATACCAACTATAGCATCATGAGCTTTTCATACATTACTATTACATCATTTCAAAGGTAAACAACATAGTAGTGATAAACATAGAGGATCCAAAGGTTTAGTGTCTTGGGAAAACTAGGACCGTACATAACAATTACAACATCAAGCACAATCATTTATTTAATTTTTTCTTCTCAAACTTCTTATTGGCACTTGTCCACTCCTTAGTACATGTAGCCACCTGAGAATATACATAAAGAGGGTTGAGCTAAAATCCCAGTAAGAGGATAGATAATAAGAATATAGCATGGGGTGAGCATAATCATGGCATAGGTAAAAGATCCTAAACATGAGAGAAGCGTAAATAAAAGACTTGAAATGTTGAAATGAAAAACAAATGAAACATCATGTCTTAGTGGTTATCTACCACACATACTTGTGAACCAAGCTAGAATCTAGTTCACAAATCATTTCAAATTTACTCATGAGATTCATCACTTTACCCAATGCATTTATGCACTGTATAATTCCAGGCACACCTGTCACATTGAAACATTCATATTGCGCTAAATAATTATGGGTGCACCCGTCTCATCTTAACATTATAATGATCATTCTTGACACTTGGAAAAGATATCAAATGTGAACATAACTAACCCATGATAAGGAATTGGTTTCATCTCAAAATAATACATTCATATGATTTGGGTTCCCAAAATAGAGATGGAACTAGATACTTGATACAAGAACCATCAACCATGAATGAGAGGTAAAAGTTGAGTTCTTAAAAGAATAGTTCTTTTGGAAAACATTTGGATTGACATAAAATTCATTAGAAAACATGTATATCACATAAAAAGTAATATAATGATTAAAAAACGATTTTTAAGAAGTGACCATACCAAATTGGAGTGAAAGAGGGAGGACCCGAAGAATGAAAATTGGGTTCGAGATTTTCCCCTTACCTTGTATCCAAATGCTTCCTTCACATTAATGTCATGTATAATGACATTATATTAATTAATTAGAAATAAATAACCTTTTTTTAAAAAACAGGGTCCATTATGGTTTCATTATGTGATTTTATGTGCCTTTGGATGAGTTATAAAATTTAAAAACATTATTCTGGAATGTTTGTTTTTATGGTTTTCTTAAGTTGTTCACTTGTATTCTTAAATTGAAGATCGGGTAGAACATGGGTAAACATCAAGAACTAATATTACATGTTATTAATTACATTTCATAATTTACAATGATCTTATAATGAGATATATTATATACCATGTGGATGAATCATTAGATACAAATTAAATGAAGATTCATTGGGTTAATTTGGGCGGTTTTTGGAGCACAATGAACTTGTTTTAATTTATCACTTAGAAATATTTACATAAGTTAGTTACAGAACATTAAATAGGAGAAAATACATATAAAATATTCTGATTCAATCATAAAAATGGTTTGATGACCAGATCTGAAGGTAGATATGGAAGAATAAAGCATGTCGTTCTTAAAGGTGAAAAATTAACACCTCATGAACAACGTTCTCTTTAATAAAATAAAAGGAAGATGGAAAGTGGGTTGGATGATATAATATCAAATTAGCATCATAAAATTACAGTAAATTTATAATACTGGCGTTACAATACCATTGTGATGGATATTGGTGGGGAGGGATGAATAAATGATCTTGAACTTGAAAGAAAAATAAAGGAGAAGAGGGAAAGAAATAACCTCTTAAATCCTCCTCTTGAGATCATACGTAAGGAAGATATGATTGGTCTTTTGATGATACCTGCAGCTCTTGGACGTGGGATAGGGGCTAGGGAAGATGTTTGGTCATAGTTTAGAGATGGCTTGGTTCTTGAGAGGTGTGAAGAAATGAGGGTGTGAATGGTGATATTTATATTGGAGGGGAGAGGGGTTTCCTTAATATAAAATTCATTAGTTTATTAATTTCCCCTAAGATAAGGAATAGTGAGTTTTGAATGACCCATAATAGTAATTGTATCATGTGATCCTGAGCCGAGTGGGATGACATCATCATAACATCACATATGACTCTATAAGTATCTTATTTAGATTATTTTTGTAAATTACCGTATTTCACTATTCATAAAATATTTATGTATTTCCGAAAAATCCAAAAAATTTACCCCAACCATTTATCGACATGTAGAATCCAAAATGGAAGTCCATTTTTCAAAAATTATTTTCTTATTATTATTAATTTGATATTTAATGAAAATCATAATTTACTTAAAGAAACAGTTTTTAAAAGTTAAAACTGATTTTATAGTGCTTTAAAAAATTACACAGGGTCTTATAAAATTATCTAAATACTATAAGACATTATTTAGATAATTTATGAAAACATTTAATGAAAATAAATTTTATTTCAAGTGAATTAATTAATTATAATTAATTATTTATGACTTACAAAATACCAAAATGTTTACTAAGGTCGAATTGTCACTTTCTAAGATGTCTAAATTTTATTTAATTATTCATGGGTAAGGTTACTCTTATGTTGGATGATTTAATATTCATAAGGGTCATAATACTATTCGTAATGGTATGTTACTATTGACAAGGGTACGTTACTATTCACTGAAAATTATTCTTGGTTCAATAGACTCAAAAAATCATCTTGAACAAAACCAAGTATGTCAGATTTTTGAAATTCAAAACACAGAAGTGACAAAATTATGTTTAAAGGTCACTTATAACTTAGTAGTTTGTTATGTTGTGTTTTCATGATATTTTACAACATAATTATAAAAAGGGAATTTCCATTGAAAAACATTGGGTAGTTTCAGATTTTCAGTTAAGGAAGAGAATATCTATATTCTTAACAATTGTGTGAAATTGTTATTTAATTATATAACCCATTTATCAATATTTATTTATTTTTATTACAACTTAAAATAATTAACATGGAAATTGAAGAATAATTACCTACATTTTTTCTTGGATTGGTATACTCCCCAAATTTCAAGGATTAAATTATTTAAGGGGGAGAATATATGACTTGACCCTCAACTATATTAATGAGAAAATTATTCATTTAAATTTATAATAAAATTAATTAATTATTCTAATTAATAATTATTAAAAATATATTCATTAATAAATAATTCTAAATCTATACAGATATGTCTTATAATAAATTGCAATTTAATAGAATTAGGGGATTAAAATTTTAGGTGCTAAATACATTATTCTGATATTCAAAAGTTTTAATTTTTAATAATTAAATATCACATTCATATAGAATTATTTACATAAAATGGAACATGAATTTTCAATCAATATATAAAAATTACATAATGATGGATGTTTCAAATTTTTATGAGACATTAAAATTTTTAGATAACATGTAAGTTATTGTATGAATAAATGATAAGTATTATAAATTTATATTTTTAAAAAAATTGTATTAAGAAATATAAATTCATGATTAATAAAAAATGGGTTATTCATTTAATAAATATTTTTTAATTTAATAATATTAAATTTATAGATTATTAATGAATCTTCCAAAACCTAACGTATATTTTTAAATTTTTGGTGAAAATAATTATGAGTATTGATTTTTTCCACATATAAAAGAATATATTTTAATGGTGATTTCATAATTACATAATTAAATGCATAAATATAGTAATTAATTTCCAATACAATGGGATAAAACCATGGTAACATGAATGGTTTTCTATTATTTTATAACCTAGGATATAAGGATATTTTTTGAAATATATATAAAATACATCTTATTTGTTATAAATTCACACCTAATATCACAGTCCTCTACACACCATAGACATTAAGCATTAGCTACTTATCATTTTTCCTCTCACAATTATATAAATGGTTTTTCAATGGTTGTATAGTGTTTCTATGAATATTTTAGAAGCTACATTGTAAGGTAATGGTTCCTAACATATTTGTAACCATTATTTTTACAATACTTCCAATTAATATTCATTTCAATGGGATATATTATTATAATTAATTGTTATAAAATCATTATTATTTTATAAATGATATATCATCATTCCCTCTCATTGTAGAAAATTCATAAGACATTATAATGATCAAACATTCCCATAGACATAAAATATCCAAAAAATTTGGTAAAGTAAATATAGTGTATTTTCATAGAAATAAAATCCCTATTTGTATACAAACAGATTGATTCATGCTTTAGTTTATAGGTACATCTAGTTAATTACCTATAAATTTTCATTGGGTAGTAACTTGAACTTCACTCACTGTGCAACTAATTGGCCTTACTATACACCAAATTTGACACTTTTGGGGAATATGATTCGGATGATTCATGAGATCTTAACAAACCGAAATAAATGATTATTTACTATATATATCTCTACACCATGAAAGCATACATAACTTCTTCTTTATAATCTATAACATCCCATTCCCATGACTGCTTTGAAATTTCTGAACAAGTGATGTTATGAGGAGATTAGGCACACCTCCCTATTCACCAAAAGCCACTTACTAATAGTGGGGGTCTAAGTTGTTACTATGGGGAGATTATACAACTATATTAGATAAGAAATAAATGAAGAAAATAAATTAATAAAATCTCTCAATCAATAATCAGGTTAAGATGGATTCAATACATAATAAATCATGTTATAACAAAATGTGATGTGAAGCACACAATCATAAAAATTCACTGTCATGCCAATACACACATATTGATCACCCACTAGGAAAATCATATAAGTAAGTTAAATAAAAGAAAAAAGTAAAGTGGGTTCTAATATATACCTGAGTGTTACCTCATCCATCTCCCGATTTCCTCCTAGATATCCCATTAGAAAATCCAATCATGGGACTATGAAAATCTTAAACTAGTGATCAGTGATGATCTCCTCAAGAACCCCACTTTTGTGGCCTCTAGAGTGTGGTGGGAGTAATACTTAGTTGGGAACTATCAATTTGGTTCCTTATAAAACTAGTAAATGTTGTATATGTGAACGTGAAATTCTCAGTTAAATTAATAAATATAGATTAGGAGTGTAAATAAACAAACCACCATTGATCTTATGTTTTAAACATTACAATCATGATCGACTATACCAACTTCCACAAGTGTAACAACATTGATAATAATAGCATGTAACAATGCAAGTAATACCATATCTAACATGCATATAGTAACTAGGGAAAGAATTGATTACTTATAGGTAATACTAGGAAATCTAATACCTTCATGACTATAACCAATTCATAGGAAAACTTCCTAGGAACTCCAGTAGTATCAAGCATACAAATAATTCCATGTAAAAAACTCCAAGGCATTATTATAAACTAAAAGGTTAGATCACAATAACATGGTCATCCCATAAATACCCAAATTCTGAATTAAAAATTATTTTCCATGGAATTTAATATATTATAGGAATATATATGAATACAATTATATTTATCTAGAAATTATTATAGTATTTTTAATAATATTAAGATCCTTGGTGACCAAACATTGGATTACATATAGAATAAATGGTAGAATCCTAAGTAGCCACTTTGGAATTCAACATAAATTCTTGAGGGTAGAGTATCCATCTATTAATATCGTATACATCATATATCTTATGTGTTGGCCATTTCCAAACCCATATAACATATGAGGGGTCATCCACTCAAGGACATGATTGAACATCATCTATGTAACTGTTTAAGGCTATCATAATAGATTTAGGTTCAAAGGTAACACATGGAACCCATACAACCCATTATTTCATGCACATTCTCTGGGGAAAAATATCATCAGGGAACCCAATATAGTCCCCTAGGTCATATAATTTCATATATATCCACATGGGTTCTATTATACCATTAATTGTTCCCCTGGTAAACAACTATCCCTCAAAGGGTAAAACATCCCTCAATATCATAATAATCACATAATGGATTCCTGGGACTCATAATACCATCCTCACTAGCTTCAGTCTCTTGAGGTGGTACAATGACCATCTCACTTCTCGATCCATCTCATTTGAACCTCTATCCAAACATATTCACGATCTACATAGAGGATACATACCATGGTTCACCCATGTATGTTATGGAGTAACACATATTCCATTATCATCTCAACAAGATTTAAGTCTTTAGGGAAGCTCAGGTTTCCCACATGGTAAAACCTTATGTCTTCCCTATCATTTAATCACTCACCTATACATGTATTCCACTCGGGTATCCTATCACTAGGGCCACTACATCTTTTTTTATTCATTTTTTAATTTATATCATTCATACCCATTTAATTTTTATGTAACACATGGAAACAATTTATAATAATGCCATACACGATCATAGGATAATGAATGTACAAGTGTTCAAGGGTCACTCATGGCCTTGACACTTCATTCAATCCACTAGAAGTAACATAAAATTTATTTAAATAAAATTCCAATCATGAACTCCAGGAAGACCATATATCCCATGAATACAGAAATTAGTTACATTACTAAAGGGTGATGTTTAAGGGATCACCTACCTCAATTTCAATTTCACATAAAAAAGTTATTGTCAGATTACTCTCACGATGACCTTCTAAGTTCAACCACTAAAAATTATTCATCATGAAATGTTATCTTGTGACACCCAAAGAATTCATATTAATATCTTTTATTTAAATTAATTAAATAGCTTGTGCTACAGGCATAACCGGGTTCGAGCGCACGACGACTTACCAAACCAGCTGTTCAAAATACGGTTATAAACCGTATTAAATTTATTTTGAATATTATATATTCTATATAATTTTAACATTCATATTATGTGTTTCTTAGGCATAATATAGGAAATAATTCATGTTTTTATATAAAAGAAATATTAAAAACACGAATTTTTTAATTCTTATAACGGAGAACCCTTTATAAATCCAATATTTGACACTTTTATATATTAAATTTGACATAATATATTTCTTATTCAAAAGCAGAACATAAAAATTTTATTTGGATAAATTTTTGGTTCTTTTCTAATAACATTCATATTTTGATGAATAGTAAAAAATACAAAATTTTAATGGAAAACAACATTTTTAATCAAAATAATTTCTGACTAGTAATAAGTGATTGATAAGTCGATCATGGGTGGACTATACCCTTTCTTAACAAAGTAGAACACTAGCATAAATAAACAACCGAAATTAGAAATATGTATAACCATAAAAAAACCAATCTCTTATGATATTCAATGAAGGAAATACAATATTGAACAAAAGTAGAAAACATTTCATTATAATGTATGCGAATGGTGTCTAAGATTAAACACCAAGGAAATATACTAACAACTCTTAAGAATGACTTGAACCATGTTCGTTTCCCTCAAACAGGATTCATCCAAACATATTCTTCTAATACAAGGAACATTATCTTAACATTTCCTACACCCATGAAATATATTCGGTTACCGATTTGGCACTCCAAGTGGGGTGCGAGTAAAACATAGTAGGTTAGAACCAATTGTGTCTAAAAAATCCATTCAATAACAACTGAATGATGTTTTATAATAAAATAGTTACAATCAATAGAAAACTATTTATCACATTATCAATTAATCCATATTAAATCACATAGACCACCGGGTTCTTGAGGACACATATACCTCAATACCTACTGTAGTCCATACCGGTTGTGAACCATGTTACTTATTCAATTCAAAATTGATTTCAGCAAATGGGATAACATTATCTATTTTATTTTAATTTCATTACTAAATCCACTTGGAACCATAATCAAATGATGACGTTTTGGGTATAAAACACCATGTCTATCACCCTATTTATCAATCATACATATTTATCATTGGAATAGAAATTCATGTTTCATACCCCCAATTCTGAATCATGCATATATATCACGGGAATAAAAAATCATGTCTTGCCCCAAATTCTTAAAAATGTGCATATATATATATATTTGGTGTATATTTCCACGTATAACACCTCGATTCTCAACGATATAGACAGATCACTCATTGGCGTAGAACACCATGTATAGCGCTAAATTTCCCAGTTTTTCATATGCATAATTTGTGTATATCACAATGTCTAACACCCCTCATCTAAACAATTTATTTATATCATTATTTAATGGCCTTAGAGTGTCATGACTAATATCCAATTTCGTAACCATGATTAAACAAAATTAATCCTTTTATCATAAATAACCACAACTACTTATATTAATTTATTCATAAATAAATTATTCCAATTCTGTTAATTAATTCTAAAAATAACTAAAAGAGTTCATGTCTATACATCAATTCAATAATCAATTAACCATTTAACAAGTTCAAATATCCAATAATCAATTAACCAATTATTAATTATTAATTATAATCCTATAATTTGATAAATAACTTAACAAATAATTATCCAAAATTACCCAATCAAAGCACTAATATTTAATTCAAAAATTTATTTTTCTTATTCCAAATTAAATTGAACAACACAAGTATCTCAATTAAATCATAATTTATTTCCTCAATTAATTGTCAAATAAAGAATCACAGGATCTCTTCATTATTTCTATAATTAATTATATTATTCAACAATCAATAAATATCACAATTTTACAATTATCTCAATTAATTAAATATTTATTTGTTTATTTATTTTTCTCAATTCACTTAATTCACAAATTATTTAATAATATTTATATTATTAGATAATTAATTAATTAATTAATTAATATATAAAAAACTAAATATCCTATAATTAATTCAGAAACTAGTTATTCAAATCAATAATCTCATCATCTCATAATAAATTAAAAAACTAATTATCCAAATAAAATTATTAAACATCACAAAAATAAATCATAATTAATTATCTAATTCATTAATACAATTCATTCAATAGAATAATCATAAAAAACACCATTAATTAATTCACCAATCGATTTATGTAAATAAATAAATTCTATTAACATAAAAATCCCCATTAATTAATTATCCAATTAATTAATATTTTTATTTGATTCAACAATTACATAATCACATAATTTCATTATTTAATTCATCAATTAATTAATCCATTTATTTAGTTCAACAATTAAATAATTACATAACTACCATTGATTAATTCATAAATGATTTAATCACAATTTAACAATTCGATAACACTAATTAATTTACCAATTAATTGTTACAAATTAATCAATTCAATACCCCGAATTAAATACTCAATTTGTTTTTCTATATGAATCAATTAAATAATCATAAAAACCATTAGTAATTAATTATAAAATTATTTATGAGAAACAAAATTTCATGATCCCAACCTATTCCATTAATTAATTTTCCTATTAATTACTAAAATATATTCTGTTAATAAATTGTAAAAATTAGTTAATATTTTCAAAAACTCAAGGTCTAAAAATTAACTCATCAATTAATTATTTTCAATTTACAATTCAATAATTTTATAAATTACACAAAAATAAATTATTCCTAATATCCCAATTCAATACTCTGATAATTATTTAACCAATTAATCATTCATATTCCAAATTTTTTATTATTCATTCAAGTCCCCAATTCCTCAATTAATTATTGACCACAATAATTAATTCAATTTTGAATTACAATCACTAAAATAACTATAGAAATTAAAAAATCACATATATGTAATTTATAATAATACTCTGGGATTTGAATAATATAACACATGCCTCCTGAACTATGGAAAATAATAAGCAAAAAATACCCCTAATATGAGTAGAATAACCACATATAATATGACCTATATCAAAAACCTAAATCCATGATCAAAAGAATCACGATCCTTTAAATATAGACCAATATAAACCAACCTAGGTATAGATCCCCCAAATATGGATCTATATCTAAAAACATTAGACAACATCCCTTTAAAATAATGGGGGAATAATTGAAGAGAAATGATAAATCAATGGGGAATAAACCACGTAACATGAGTGATGCACATCAAAAAACCAGGATTTGAATCACTACGAACATATGTATGTAGCGTTATGACCCCTCTAAGAGACACAAAAAATGTGAGAATTTTATTTATCCTAAGATAGGGACGATTTGGAATTAATAAAGGGGTTTGAGGAACATGAAAATCAAGTTTCAAAATCTTAATTTTCTCATTCAAGGTTTTATGGGAGAAGTGAAATTTTTAGTACAAACGATTCCCAAACCATTCAACCAGGCTGAACGGTTTGTTAAACCTTCAAAAAACTACATTAAATCCATGAATTAGGTTGAAACAATTGTTTAACAAGGAATAAAACATGTTCAACCCATGAAAAAACCATTTAACCCTTTTCACACATTGTTTAACCCACACAAACCCTGCACAAACCATGTAAAAACAATGTAAAAATCTTGAAAAGCATCTCCACCTTCATAAATTTATCAATACTCACCCAAACAAATCCATATCAGTACTCAAACAAGTTATAATCAACATAAAGAAACTGAATACGTATAAAATAACTAGTGAAATTTCTAAAAAGGATCTATTTCTTACATAAGTAAAATGTTTTTGTATTATTTTTTAACTTGTTTTCTGACCTAAGATTGGAATTTAATAAATTATCAATAAATTTTTCCAATAAATATACTCCAATTATACCATTAGTATTTATTCCAAAGTAATTAATCAATAATTTTCTATCATTTCCCCCTCTAAATCCATCCCAAGAAGTTTCTAATGTTCTATGGAGCTTCCACCAATATATAAGAAGCATCCTCGCAAGGTAAGGGATTATGTCCCTTCTATTTTCCATTAAAGCACATCCATAATAACAATATTATATAATCTTAATGTATTATGTTTTATTGTGTTAATGAACATTGATTTTTTATCCAAATATTTCTAGAATAATGATACACTACCTTACTCTCAATTTTCCCCTGTATGAACTTTCACATGCTCCTATAGGGATGAAGAAACTATCCAATGATTTTGTATTCTACAAGTTTCTTTTTTTGACTAAATAAAATTATTTTCATTCAAGGGTATTAAAATAGAAATAGAAAAAAATAATTTATTTATTAAGTCATTGTGTGGAACACACATTCCTTAATCAATGGTTTTATTTGTCAAAATATGTTCTTATGTTATGTAATCGATGTGGGACATGTAAAGTTTGATATATAAAGGGTGTGACCCAATAGAACTCTAATGAATTTGGTAAAGTTTTCATATCATTATATACAATGTATGGTTACTAAGAGGTTATCCTAATCCCAAGATGTTTTGATTTATTGGTGGTTATCCTTGAACTATGATTATGATGTCGTGTTTTATATTTTTTACACCTTTCATCGATACCATGGTTTTATGATGTTATTTTATCATGTCACGAACCCTTGTGAGTATATATAATTCATACCATTTAATGTTATCTATTTACTTTCATATGTAATAGTTTATTCAATGAGGTATTAATATTTGAAATGAAATTATGATCACATTAAGATGTTTTAAACAATTTTGGTTTCTTTTTACTCATGTTATTGTTTTATTTACCTATTTTCCCAAAGTCCATAGGAATATTGATTGATAAGAGTGTATTGTAGAGGTGATTATGTAAAAAAAATAAAAAAAAATGTCTTATAAATATGGGCCATTATAGATTGAGGTTTGATACAGGTTGGTAGACCAACTCATTCCATTAAATAATTTTGAGGTGAATCTTAAAGTTAAAAATAAAATTATAGTTTTAGAACGGGGTATGTGTTGATTTATTTTAAAAATAATAAATACCATCTCACTGAATGATTATAAATATTATTCAAAATGTTTAATGGAATTTATCCAAAGAAAATTAAAGTAATTTAAATGGTATGTGTATTTTTCAAATAGGTATTTATTTTTGAATGTGGAAGAGGGGAAAGGAGGTTGTCTATGGGTCAAGTTACTAGGTTTTATCCTTCCCTAATTTCATTTTTTTTCTCAGTTGTGAGGTTCTTGTTTTAGGATTACTTTAAAATTGATATAATGACTTGATATTTTCTAATGTTGAGTTATAATTTTAATTATTGAGTGTGAGAATCAATTGAGAGATATTTAATTTAAGGGTTTGGAGTTTTTCTATCCTTCACATTTTTTGGATTCTATTTTCCTAGATTTTATTTTAATTCTGAAGGATTATATTTTTTTGAGAGGATTCTAATGTAAGTAACTTGTTTTTCTGTGGGCATATAGGGATGTTTCCTAGTAGTAATTGTGGTTATGGAAGGTATGTCTGGATTTTAATATGGTGTTTTAGATAAATCTTTATTTTTGGGTTTATTTGATTTTTAAAAATTTCTCGGATGACATTTACTTATTGTTATGAAATTGGAAGTTACCTTCATTTTTCACCCTTTCTCTAAAAATGACCCTTATCTAATACATTTACTAAATATATGACTCTTGCATAATACCTTTATTGAAGAGAAGTACCTTATATATTGAAATGACCCTTAAATATCACACATACGACTATTGTGTATTGCATCTTCTATGGAAATACCCCTTATGAATCAGGACGTTTGAAATTTTGTTAGTATATAATGTCCATTATAAAATATTTAGGGGCAAATATCTCAAAAATAAGATTATTTTTTCCAATACATAGGAATTTCCCCTCAGTTCTTAAAGGTGAATGATTTTTGTTTAAGAATCTTCTTCTTCCTCGAACATCTACACATAAGAGTATCTCTACCCCTACATAAGATTAATATTTTACCATGAATAAGAGTCCCTACATTTTCCATTTTTTGTGTGTAAGTGTTATTATGCTCAAATATAAAGGTATGCTCATATCGGGGTAAGGGTAATCTTTTAGTTTGTATGATTCATATCCTATTCTGAATATTGTAACATATGAGTCATTTCCATAGTATGTAAAAGTAAAACTCCTCTATATAAAAGAGTCTTTCCGTTAAGAAATTCATATTTCACCAATATTGACCTAATTTACAGTTTATGATTATTAAATATATTATTAATAATAAAGCCCTTAAATTTGGGATATACTGCATAAAACATAAATATTCATCATTAACATTATTATCAAAGTGATTTCTATTGCTATGATATAAAAATATTCAAAGAATCAGGGTCACCCTAATTTATATCAAATTATAATTGGTTGGTTATCCAATATTGAATAGGGAAAATACAAGTTCTATGCATTAGAATATATTTGTATCTTAGGTTCCCATCTCAAGTTTACCTTTATTCATAACTATTTCTTTTCTAGAAGAGGTTATAGCTGCACTGGTATTTTGTATTTGTGGGAAGTGTTGTGGATTGGCATCGAGAAAGATGGTGGTAGCCACCCATGGATTCATAATTGATTGAATTCAATCCTTTCAATGTAGAGATTTTTTCCATTAATATTTTTATAGAATTTCTATACTTATATTATTTATTCTATTATAGTTTATTGTATTGCATATTACATATTATTTTATGTTACAGTTATTTGGAATTATATAATTTATTGTTAGTATTTTAAATTGATGGTTGAAATAATCATAATTTATTCTTCAATTATTAGCCAGTGGAATGTGATGGTTAGATAAAAAATATTCACATTTTTTGAAACTCATCCATCAAATTCTATAATCAATGTTTTTTCATACCAAACCGTCCTAAAAAATTATACCCTATATCCGAACCTTATATATAGTATGTTATTGGGCATCCATTTTTATTAATGGAGAAGTATTATACAAGAAAAAATATTCATTTAAAAGGGATTTTTGGGGGGTTTAATGTTGTTTTGAGGAGATTTCATTGCAATAGATATTGTGAATATATTATAAATTCTAGTCATAAATAAAGATGTCTCTTTGGTTAATAAAAAAATAATAATTACAATGTAGGTTTTTCATAACTGGCATCAAAACTTCCAATCAACGACTTCCAACATTGGTTTTTGTTTTAAGTAGCCTTGAAATTCAATTTCAACATTAATTATGTGTTATAACCGACAAATAAAATCAAATTCTATTTCTGTTATTACAAAAGAAGATATTGAAATTAAGTATTGTTTAACATATTTGAATTTTCACTACTCAATTGGTTGAAAATACTTGATTTTTGAATTAGAAAATTGTATAAACATAACAAATCAAGAAAAATAAATTTGAAAATCTAACTTAATAATTCCTTATAATTCATCGACTAAATTGGATAAAAAATAAGAGATCAATAAATTATAACATTTTTTAATCCAAATGAAATTTGGAAACCTAATTTTAATATTTTTATTTAATTATTATTATTTAGGTACTTTCTATAAACATAATTTTCATTGGAGTGATTAAATCATGAGTCTTATGATGTTGCAATTTTAATAGGAATTTCATAATTTATAATGTATATATCGTGTGGAATTTTATCATTTTTAACTTGATATGATATATTATCACTCGTCATAAAAAATGGAATCATTAAAATATAAACATATTGATAAAACTATAAATAATTAAATTTAGTAATGGGGGAATAATTTTAAATTCCATTCTAAAATCAATGAAATAAGTACTATTGGACTGAAAGTGATGATAAAAATATTACAATATAAATCAAAAAGTGTAGAGTATGATAAAATATAAAATACACTGGGAAAATTATAACATGATATAATAATTTTTTTTGTAAATTGAATAATTATAATCCATGCTATGATGACAACCCTCACCTTTGTGTGATGAAAAATTACACATTTGAACTTGGTTATATATGGAACTGATGTTAAAAAGTATAATAGGAATATAATTAATTCTAGTTTTTAATAAATATAAATGTAAAATGTTAATATATATATATATATATAAAAATTAATGTCATTTTAAATAGAAAACCGATTTCAAAAGTAAAAACATTAAAAAAAGTTTTACTAGAAAACAAATATAAAATTATATTTGAAAGACATTTAATGTATTTATTTTATTAATACCAACATTAAAATCAAATCTCTGTGCATTGTGGCGAATGTTTTGGGAAAATTCATGTTCGTATACTAATGTGGAATCCTATTTTCTACTAGTGTTAGTCAACAAGGAAAACATTTATTTTATTTTATGTACTCTTAATCTGTTACTCTTTAATTAGGCTTGAGGTTTTTGGTTGGTCCTAGGGAAATGGTCATTTCATATAGCTTTTTTTAAAATTTTGACATTTTTTAGTTTTTGAAATTCCATGACTGAAATTATTATGTCTTTATTTAATATCCTGATATGCATAAAGATATATTATTCCCCCTTTTTGTATTGATTAAACGATACATGAACACTATAAAACCAAGTGAAATCCCATGTGATATGGTATTTTTTTGTTGAAACTGAATTTTAGAAAGTAAATTTAGAATTATATTGGTGAATATAGATGATAAATATGAATAACTATTAAATAATTTATTATACTATCATTATTCACTATTATTTAATAAATGTATTTTTCATTTTACAATGATATTTTACTAAATAAACTAATCTTTTATTATCACATGATAAATAAAATATTTGTGTTATATGGTGTTTTGTTATGTTGATGATATTAGGATAGATTTTTTGACTAAAATAGAAGTGATCAAAGAATTGATTTATGATGATAATAAAATGTTATTTTGGAATAAAGTTTACAAAATATGGGAATATGAATACGTTAACAGAAACCACGTTATTATATTCTCAATAATTAATAATTAAATACATGAATTCCATTCAATTAAATAAAAAATATTATGTTGGGTTCTAGGTGTAAAAGTTAAATGGTTCAGTGGGGATTAAATTAAAATAATAAAATCAAATCCTTATAATTATATCGGAATGATTGTATAATTATACATATTGATTCATTAAGGTCATATTCATATCATTAATATTAAAATTAATAATTAATACATAGTTAAGTATTAGCATGGACTTTATAATAATACTAATAGTGAATTTTTTTGTGTTCTGGGGATAATTATTCTCATGAATTTATTTGGTTTATTTTTCATTTATTGAGTTATTATTATTTCTTGTTGTGTGTTTTAATGTTCTATTTACTTTTGCTATATGTGTTATTTGTACGTTCTTGTTTTTTTCTTAGTTTACTTTTTATCTACCTTTATTAACATATTTTTTTGATATTATACATATGAAGGTTTCAATGGATTATGTCTTCAACAATTGAATCAATTGTAGGCAACAATAGCTTGAGGATATAAAATGTATACATTTCACTCAGGCTACAACAGAATATTGTTATTTCATTGTGGTGGATTTTTATGGCCTGAGGTTATAACATGAGTCATAAATGTAATTATTTGGGGGTATTTTGAATATTATATGATCCATATGGGAATGATTTTAGGATGGTCGAAAGATGTTGAAATATGATATTTTATTTTTTAATTGTTTTTTCCTGATTTTTGTGATATGGTGGTATTATCAAAAAGAACATTTGGGTAATAATATTGAATGATATTAAATTTATTATTAATATATTTATGAAAGATTAAGTTTGTATTGATGTGAGGGATTTAATATTTTTTATGTGACTTTTGCTTCATTATTATGAATTATTAATTTTTCATCATCCTTCGATAATTAAACTTGAATTTTGATCAAACAAGAAAATTTAGGAGGTACAACCAAAGGTGATTTGAAAATGTGATATTATGTTCACTTTAATCTTTTTTACTTTTTTAGTCTCCATTAATATTTGTAGATTTCGCTTTCTTATTTGATTTCACTCATGGCTATTTCGAAACATTTTTTTCACATAAATATAAAATTATTTTGAAATGTGATCTTAATGAGTACTCCCTAGTGCTCACCCATATACAGGTTTTTAATGTTGTTTTTATGCAAATTTGATGGATAATAGATATTTTTTTGTTTTTCAAGAGTACTTACAAGGAATTATTTACATTTTTAATCATTACCATATAGATATGAGATAACAATGGGATGTTAAAAAATAAATTATAATCATATAGAGTTGATTGGAAGATTTTTTTGTTTTTCTTAATAAATAATGTGTTAAATACCTCCCATTTCTGTAATAGATACCATCCATTAAAGGTTTAAAACTGTTTCTTATTGGAGGCATGCTTCGAGGGTCAAACTAGTCTCCACCTTCAATCTCAGTGGGGGGTCAGTGTGTATGGGTCCCGACATGAGAAGGATGAATCAAATGAGGTAGAGGTGATTAAGATCCGGAATAATAGATGGTTCAAACATTGATATACTATAGAATTAAATATGGTGTATTATATGTCACCTAAAGAGATTCCAAAAAATAGTATTTCCCTTTTAAAAGTAAGAAAATATAAAAATGTGGCGGTTCACCGAGAATAATCCATATCATCCATCAAACTATCAGTAGGGTTTGGTCACCATAGAGATTCAAAGACTCTAAATAATTTTATTCCAATGAGGAAAATCAAATTCTTCTCTTCCCCATTATTTTTTTAAGATAACTTCATAGTGTGTGTTTTCAAACAACACGCCATGTAAACATCTATCTCTTCTTCATAAAGTAGTTTCTTTAAGTAAATTGATATATGTATATTTATGTATGTATATGTTGTCTCATATTGTACATGACATGTAGTTATATATTTATATCTAAATTATCAAATGTGTTTAATTACATATATTATAAATATTTTAATAAGTGTGCCCTATAGATTATTAAATTTTGGAGAATTTCCAAAAAGGGTTACATTATTGGAGAATGATAATGCTGATGTATTTCTCAATCTGATTTTCTATTATCTATAAAATTTATATTTTGAAAATTAATTTAATTATTCATTTTTTATTTAGTTATTAATTTTTTAATTATTTATATTTTCAATAATTTAAATTAATATCATCCTTAGTGTTTAAATTTTATAAAAATAGTATATCTTATATTCTCTACCATGATTTTTTTATAATAAAAAATAACTATTATTGTAACATCCTCGAATGATAAAGGGTTAAATGACTAAATGATATGAATCATGTCAACAAGGTGCACCTTCATTTTCGGGAGCCTGTCTGATTAGAACTCCACGGTTAAGCGTGCTTGGCCTGGAGTAGTGATCAGGATGTGTGACATCCTAGGATGTTTCCCATGGTGTGTGTGAGTGAGGACAAAGCACACTAGAAAGGACATGTGTTGACCTGTGGGGACTTTCATTAGTCAGATGACCCGTTCAGGCATGTGGGTGGACCCTAGGGTGGGCCCCACGTGTCTGCGGGGCAACGGGGGTTACCTAGTAGGCTAGAACCCGACGACCATGTTAAGGCGGGGTGTCTGTGCTGTCACTGGGACTCAGTTGTCACATTTGGTAGCAGAGGAGGAACCCAGCCTTAAGTGCACAGTGCACTGCCTGGGATGAGATGTAGGGCCCACAATGAGGGCGTTGTGCTCTAAAGGGTTAAATGACTAAATTATATGACTCATGTCAACAAGGTGCACCTTCCTTTTCGGGAGCCTGTCTGATTAGAACTCCACGGTTAACCGTGTTTGGCCTGGAGTAGTGATCAGGATGGGTGACCTCCTGGGATGTTTCCCAGGGTGTGTGTGAGTGAGGACAAAGCACACTGGAAAGGATATGTGTTGGCCTGTGGGACTGTCATTAGTCAGATGACCCGTTCAGGCATGTGGGTGGACCCTGGGGTGGGCCCCACGTGTCTGCGGGGCAACGGGGGGTACCTGGTAGGCTAGAACCCGACGACCATGTTAAGGCGGGTATCTGTGCTGTCAATGGGACCCAGTTGTCATAATTATCATTTTATTTATAATTTTTGTAGTTTATTTATTTTAAAAAACTTTATCTTCCCCGTGAGTTGTTAATTTTTTCTGTTCGTTTTAGTTATTTTGAAGTACAAAAAATAATCTTCTATAAGCAATATTTATTTTCTACCTCTATGAATACAAAATCTATGAATTTTTAAACAACATATTCCATAAAAAGGATATTTTTTTACTAAAGTAATCGAGTTTCTTACTATTGTGTACACAATTAATTTTTTTAATCCTTACATATCATTCAACTGTGAGGATTTTCTTTTCTATGTGTGAGATATATTTGACCATGCCTAAGGTCTTCTTCCTTAAAGAAGGTATTGTTCATTTTATACAGCCATACATCTACAATGAATAAAAGGTTGTTATTCTTTAAAAATTTTCATAAAGACCCATGTGTATAGGAAATCAGTTCCATACATTTCAAATATTTATTTCAATACTTTTATTTTGTGGAACTCAATTCTACTTGTCGGAAATGTATGGTACATTCAAAAAATTGAGAATATTGTCATTTTTTAAAGGTTTACATGGTATTATGTATAATTATTACTTATGCAATATACATGAATTCATAAAATTGAGGACTTATTCAAATAAATATCAATTCTTATATATCCTAAAATACAATTTATTAGATACATAAGACATCAAACTCTGTCAATAAGAAATAGTGTAAGTCCAACCAAATGTGATATCTTATGACTGCATGTATTGTGCTTGACCATGAGTTCTGTTATGTGCTAGTGGACCAAAAATGTGGACTCTAACCATGGATCCTAATATGTACTACAAAATCCATGATCAATTATTTATGTTACAATATCAAAAAATAATTTTTTTAGAATTTAATTATGATACTCTATTTTTAATATTTTTTTGTAGATTGATTAACTAGTTATTTAAATTGGTTTTCATAAATTAGTTATTTAAAACAAATTTATAATTATTCTAAAACCATTATATTTTTTTTATGTTTTTAAAAATGTTTATTTTGTAATTTTATTATTTTCTTTATTTTGAAATAGAATACTAGCTGTTTGTCTTCAACTAATTGAGATTTATTTATTTCGATTATATCATGTCTCAATTTTTATTCAAAATAATTATTTATTAATCAAAAATATATTTTATAGTTATTAAAATTTATTTTTAATAGTATTAAATTGAGTTTCATGTATTTTAATTTATAATTAAAAATTCTAAATATATTTATCTTTTCATTATTTAAAGGATTTCACTGACTGATTGGAATGGAAATATTATAAATATATTATTTTGAAAATTATTGCACCTTTTATTAATTATATTTAATTAATTTATTCAATCATATTCGAATAAATTTCTTGATGATAATTTTGGAATTATAACTCACTCTCCAAGATAATTATTGAGATAATTTTGGAACTATTATTATTTCTCTGAATTTTTTCACATGTTGAATGTGTTCTTTTATATTTATAGTTATCTATTTAAATTTAATCCATATAGTCTTGAAATAGACTGATTATCATAAATAAATTTTTTTTAGCATTTTCAATCCATTTAGGAAAAAGCATTGAAATTTCAAACTGATGTACAAATTTTTACTGTCTTATTTGGTCATTGTTTTACGTTTTCGACAATCACTCAAGTGCTTAACTAAATCTTCTTCGACTACATTTTCCTTCATAAGACAATTTTTTCTTTTACATAAGATCTCGTACCTATGTTTATATTTTTTATCATCTATCTATTTCATATTGGTTTATTGTGTCTATAAAACTACTTCATAAATCTCACACATGTGTTCACACATTCGTTTTATGCTTTTATATTCAAAATAATTCTTTCTTTCATTAGATTATGAATCCTAAATAGAAATGTTAAGAATTATTGAGCTATACATTTTTTTAATATTTGGATCTTTCAAGTTGTTACTCCAATTTTCTAACGTCACTTTTTAATGAGGTTGTGATTACCTATAAAAAATTTAGTGTGTCAATGTGGTAATCCATCCAATTTGTGGAATATAATTTTATAATTGGGTTATTATTCACTACAAAAATCAGTATAATGAAAAATAAATATCATGTATTTTAAATAGGTATAAGTTTATATTGGATCCACAGTATAATAAAATAAAATAATAATTTATTATATTCATTAACTTATTTTTCACTGATAATTATCATGGTTAATTAATATTGTTAATTATTTAATCTTGTTACGATTTTTTATAGTTTGTCTATTCACCACAAGATAATGTTGTATCTCCTTATATGACTGAAAATATCATCAAATGGTTGGATTTCTTAATAATAGTTTATAATTTTTAAAAGTTTTACTATTTCCAAAAAATTGGTATTAAAGGGTGGCCATAATATATGTTTTGATTTTAGCAATTTTGTATTTTTTTTATAAATATAACAAATTAGTAGAAGGATATTACCTTAAAAGAATAATTTTTTTGTTTAATATTATTTTTTTTCTGATGTACCTTTTATCCTAGTACTTAAAAAGACCTAGGAATGATATATTTTTAGTAATGTAAAGTCAAGATATTTATTTATTTAATCCCACGAGACCACCTCATATTTATGGATGAAATTATAGATATTAGAGACATCGAATGGAAGCATTCTTTAAAATGTGTAGGAATTGAACATTGGACTATCATGAATATACCATATAAGATCCCTCAGATTAAACATCACACTTTAACTGGAAACAACACTAAATAATATTTCTTAAATTTTAAATTTGTAAATTATCTGTATTTCTCTCTTTGTAGAAGTGCGTATGGTATTAAATATTGTTGTAAACAACTTCTAACATCTGGATTACATTAAAAGTATCTCTACAAGAAACAAATAAATTTTAGATGACTAAACCTGGTATTCATATGGTTAAATTTTATTAATTTATAGTGTCTAATCATGAAATTTTAAAAGAGATGATAAGCTGATACATAAATATTGTTAATATAATTGTTTCATGTGGTGAAACTATGAAGTGTGATATTATGATTGAATGAATACTTTAAGCCTTACCAAATAAATGGATTTCATAGAATGAACCTGTTTAAGAAATAAAATATTTTACGTAATAATATCAATATGAGATTTTCTGAAATCTGTTATAATATGATCTTCAATTGAAGAACAATGAGTTGGATTCATCTGATAAAATAAAGGGAGTTTCATTTAAATTTAAATATATTTATGCTAACTCTTATAGTGATTACTCAGATTCTTATATATTAGAGAAGGTGTATGATCTAAATCAAGTTTCAAAATATATTCAACTGATGATTAATAAAAAATATCCTATAAACAATGAGGAGACAAAATTCCAGAGATAAAATATAAATTTCAATTAAAATTATTGAAAGATTAATCCCCTATTATTTGTTATGATTTTAGGAAAATATGACAAAAAAATAAGTGTGTACACGATAGAAATATCATAGAGAAAAATTTAATATATATAAAAGGAATAAATAATTTAGTGGAGGTTGGAGTTTCATTAAAGAATCGGACTCTAGTGAAGAATATGAATGTGATAAGAAGATTAGTAACCTGGGTTTGAAAAGAAATTATATTTAGAAAATAGATTTTATTTATATTTTAATAAATTCTAATGGTTTGTATTTTTGGATGCATAAAATAAGTTTATTAATATTTCTAGTTAATAATCAAAATTTTAATATAATTCTTTTTCTTCTTATTATAAATTTAATGTTAAAGAATTAACTAAATTATGTGATTAATTTCACGAGGAAATGGAAAAGCCAACTAAAACATTTGGACATTTGAATAATGATCATAAGAAGGGTACTAAAGAAAAGAAAAATAATATTTTGAAAAACTAAATGTTGAAAATTCAATTTATGAATTTTATAAAGAATAAGAGAAAATAATGTATTTTAAAAATTATTTGTCTAAACTAGAAAAGTGAAAACATAACTTGATTTTTCTCTTTTTATTACTAATGAATTTTTTTATGATTTTGAAGTAATTCAAATAAAGAATATTATGGTCAAAGAATAGATTATGTGTTTGAAGGAGATTTTATTTAAATTTACTATATGATTTCTAGTTACCCTACTTTTTATTACATCAATATTAAATCATTTTAAAGATAAACCACACAATAAAATTAAATATTCAGGGAAAAATAATTGTGTGCATTTTGAAAAATTTTCTTTTACCTATGGATTATATAATAAAACATAAAAATTATTTAATTTCTTCATATTTATCTTTTTTAGAGGCCCTCACAATCTCTTTAGTACAATAAATCACCTGAGGATATAGATCTGTGAATGGGTTGTGGAAAAAGATTCTTATGATGATAAATACGAACATGAATCAATATAATGTGGGTTAGAATAATCATAATAATCATAATATCAGAATAGGAGCCTAATTAAAATCATGATAGGAGGAATTAGAGAAATGTATGGAATGTGGTGATGCATAAAAAATGAAATAGAATGCCCTAGTGGTCAAATACAACACTTAATTGTGAAATAATCTTGCTTCTTTTTCATTAATAACATATGTGAATAATCATAACATCATCATTGTGAACTAATATATAATCATTTTCACTTATATTTCAATTTATCTCATGAGATATGTCTCATTACCTAATGCATTAAAGAACTATATAATTTGAGGTGCGCCCATCATATTATAAAATTTACATAATCGTGCATCCAAATTAGAACATTTATCAATATTAAAAATTAAATAACCCATGTAATTAAATGGGATTTATTTCATATATAATACATTCATGAATAAATTTTGAGGTTCCTAAATGAAAAAGAAAAAATCATATTTTTTAAAGATTCATCATTCTTGACCGATGACTAAAGAACTCAAGTGGAGTCAAGATATGTTTGGGAAATTAAACCATATTATAAACATGTATATGCTGCAAAATAAAATTATAGAACAATAAAATAACATCCCCACTAAAATATGGCATGAATGAGGAATAACAAAAATAAAGGAAGTTGGGTTTCAGAATTTCATTACCATAAATCTGAATGCTTTCTTCATATTAATATACTGGATAACAAAATTATATTCATTAATTAATATATCCATAACCTATTTTACATTTATTTAATTCATTAAAATTTTATTATTTTAATTTCTAGCTATTTTAATGAGTTATGGAGTTCAATTTTATTATTCGAGAGTGTTTGTTTTCATTGTTTTCATGATCAAATCGATTGTATATATGCATGGAAGATCATATAAAATGAGAATAATTTCCTGGAATTGAACTTATAAGTTTTTAATGAATAATGTTTAATGGTATTATATATTAGATTGTTTCAATATGTGATAAGTATTCATTTGATAGAATGTTAATGATAATAATTTAGATTGATTTGGTTGTTTTTCTGATCATCACAAATTAGTATTGTTTTATTATTAATTATTATATCTAGTATATTTCCATAACATAAAAAAGTAATAAAATACATTTTAAAATATTTTTCAACCATTATAATGGTTTTATGATCATCCCTGAAGGCATTAAATGAAAATAAAAACATGGATTACTTGAAGGTGATAAATCAACACCTCACACACGATGATTTCATTTTCAAAATAAAAGGGAGAGGATAAGAGGACTAATGATGGATTATTCCATTAACATTATAATATTCCTGTATATATAAGATATAGGATTTATCATTCTAATTGAATATGGGGTGTTTAGAAGAGAATAATAAAATAAAATAAATTGAAATGAAATTAATAGAATAGAGAAGAAGATTATACCTCTTAAACTTCTTCTCCTTGATAACCAACTTAGGGAGATTGGATTTGGTATTTTTTTGAAACAAAAGAATCATAGAATTGGGTGATATTATTGAGAATATTACATTTTACAATTAGAAAATGTTTCAATTCATGGAGGGTGAGAAGAGAAGAGGTGATGAGGGGAAGTATTTATAGTGGAGGAGGGGGTGTTTTTAATTTTCTTATTCATTATTTTATTATTTATTCTCAATACTATAAATAGTTTGAACCATATATGTAAATATAATAAATATTTAAGGGGAGTTCGAGATTATTTTTTCAAATAATTCAAATATCATTTATGACTCAATAATTCATGCATTTCTTAAATTTAGTAAATTACATTATTTCACTGTTCACCAAAAATACATCTATTTTAGAAAAATTACAAAACATTACACTAAACATGTTTTGATGATTAAAATTAAAAAATTAAATCCATTTTATGAAAATAATTATCAAAATATGAGAAATTTTGTAATTAATTAAAAATATCCTTTATTTGAAAAATACAGATTTTAAAATTTTAACTGATTTTACGACACTATTATCAATTAATTAGGGTCCCATAAAATGATTACATAATCATAAAAAAATAAAATATTAACATATAAATATATTTTATGAAAAAAATTCATTTAAATCATTATATTTACTACAAAATTTTAAATAACTATTTATATTTTACAAAAATACAAATACTAAATTTTTCATTTTTGAAAAATTTATTTATTTATACTATGATATAATTATATCATATTATCATTTGTAATATCGATACACTTTATTTATACTTTAATAAGTGAGGTTATTATTCTATCGGACAGATTGATAGTCTTAATGGTCATGTTACTATTCCAATTTTCATGTTACTATTCCATCATTACAGGATCATTAATTTATATTAATATCACTTATTATTTTATTATTTTACAAGAATAATGTTTTTATTGGGATATATATGTAATTTAACGGTTTTATAAAATATAAAATAACTATAATAAGGTAAATTATATTGATAATATTTTAGATCATTACAATCTTCCCCACATTTTAAATTTCACCCTCGAAATTTCATTTTACATAAAAATGTGAGTGTATTTCTCCTACATTTATTGCTTCAACTACTAATTCACTTATTCAAACTTATTATTCATCCATAAAAAATTGACAAGGTGGTTTGTCTATTTGAGTAGAAACAGATCTCTCTAGTCCAGAAGCTTTACTCACTACTCCCCATATGAGAGGTTGTTCTCCAAATTAACAACCTCTAGATTCAGTACACGTTTAGGGTTAGGTATGTACTTCACTAGGAGTGATACGTGGAACACATCATAAACGTGAGCCATATCTTATGGATGTGAAAACCAATATTCCACAACTTGTATGCGATTAATAATATCAAAGGGTATAGTGTAACTTATGATTACCATCCCTCTCATCACAAACCACAAGACTTGTTTCAATGGTGATATTCGAAGGTCAAATTTATCTCCATTGTCACTCTCCAAGCCCCTTCGATGATTGTAAGCATAATTTTTTTTTGAATTGAAGTATAATTTTTATAATCATTGATATCTTCAACCCTATCAATCATCACATTCACAAGATCAGGTCATAGTAGCTTTCATTCAACAACTTCATCACAATAGGTTGGAGTTCTTCATCGATTTCTATATAGATCTTTATTTAGAAAAATATAAATACACAAGTGGAAGATAATATTCTAAAAGAACTCAACCAGTGGGATATGATGAGCCTATCAACCTTTAAATTCCATTGAGTAGGAATGTAACATTTCTTATAGCTTTTTGAATATTCCTTTTATATTGGCCATCTGTTTTCAGATGATAGTCCATGTTGGAATTCAATTCCATAATCAAATAATGTTGAAGATTTATCCCGAATTTAGATGTAAACATAGGATAAGGATCAGAGATAATTAAAAGTGGAAACCCATGAATCCTCACCACTTCATTCATATATATCATTAAACGTTGTTTGAGAAAGTGATCTTCCTGAATAGAAATAAAATGGCATGTCATGGTCAGTTGATCCACTATGACCAATATCACATTGTTTCCATTAGATGTCTTTGGGAGACCAGTGATAAAGTCAATGGTGAAATACTAGAATTTCCAAGTGGGTATAAGAATTTTCCACAAATAACTATTGTACATATAACAATGTTCTTTAACATCCTGACATATCAAGATCCTTGGGATATACTCTACAATCTACTCATTCATGTTTTCCCACCAGAATTGTTCTCGAATATCATAGTATATCTTGGTACTTGAAGGATTGATAGAGAAAGAAGAGGAATGCACATTATCTAATAGATACTTCTTTATCTCACATAATGAAGGTACATATAGCCCTTTTCCAAATAGAATCACATCATCATCATAATAGATATGGAACCGATGTATCTTTATGTACTTTAATATATTTGTATTCTTTGGTAATTAGAGACCATCCCTTTGTGAATCCTTGATATAATCTTTGATATATAGTTGGGAAATCATTTGGGAAAGGTATGATGTATTTCCTACCATCATAATTTCCAAATCCATCCTTTGTATATCCTTGAAGATAGGTTCATTCTCATTCCACATCATGTATAGTGTACTAGGTTCTTTAATGATAAGAGAATATGCTACCTTGTTTGCTATTTCCAAGTTGACACTAAATAAAGAAATCAAATTCCTTGATTATCCCTAACCATATACTTTGATGCATGTTGAGTTCCTTCTATGTGAACATATAGGTTAGAATCTTGATATCAATATATATGTCACAATTTTCAACACATGGGTATTGCTTCCATATCATCAAGGAAAAAATCATAGTTGATTGCTTTAGATCATGTGTCGGGTAGTTCTTCTCATGAATCTTAAACTGCCACAAGATTTAGGTTGTGACATTATCATTCTACATGAGTAAAAAATCTAGTCCTTTTATCAAATCATCATTGTATATAAGAAATTTTTTTCCACATAATGGTAATGTTAGTATCGATGAAATGATCATAATCATCCTTAGCTCCATGATTCATTCCTCACATTCTTCCATCTAGGCGTACGTTTCCACTATCCTATTTAACATAAATAGTAGGATATAAAATAATGATAAATTTCACACAATATGTTGGTAGTACCCTTATAATCGCAAAAAACTATGGATTTTCATGAAATTAGAGGGTTTGAGCCATTACTTAATTTCATTTTTTGAAGGGTCCATTTAAATTCCTTCACTTGTGATCACATGTCCCAAAAATATGACTTTCTACATCAAAAAGTAACTCTTTCTTAACTTAGTGTACAATTTCTCATTCCTTAAAGGTACCAGCATAATACTTATATGTTTTTCATGTTCCTCCTTTGTCTTGGAGAAGATGATATTGTCATAGATAAACGCTACCACACATTTTTCAATGTAGTGTCTAAATATTATATTCATCTAATCCATGAATGTTTTGGGAGAAGTATTAAGTACTAATGAAATCATTATATAGTCATAGAACCAAAACATTAGTGGGAAGAAATTATTATGAATGTCTTCCTTATTCACCTTCAGTTGATGATATTCAAAATGAACAATCACCTCTGATAAGTACTGAGACCCTCATTATTGATTGAATAGGTCACCAATCATTAAAATAAGATACTTTTCATTATGTTTATTTTTTTTTGAATTCCTGATATTCGATACACAAATGCATTAATTCAACCTTCTTCTCTAAAAAGTGCACTAAAACACCCCATGGTGGTACACTAGGTAATATAATCCCTTTTTTCATGTTCTATTTTAACTTATTCTTTAACACTTCCAATTTGATTGAAGAAATCTTAGAGGAACAATTTAAGAAAGAAGAAGCGTCTGATATGAGTTCTATTTTGAAATATTCCTAACAATATGTGAGATGTTTGGGTAACTCTTTCAGAAATAAATCAACGTATTACCTCACAATGGGAATTTCCTCAATGTTCACAACATCATTTAATCCAACAATTTGGGTGAGGTATAATTCTTCATTGGATATAAAAAACGAAATCACTGAAGGATTTTTCTAAAGGATAATCATGACCATCCTTTTATTTTTATAGGAGTATGGGATGGTTAATAATTTTGAAAGATATTTACTTTTACAGAAAGTTAATGTGGGCTCTATATCACAAGATTCAATCAATTCTTATTATACCATTGAATTGCACCAGGAATTGTATCCAGATATTTTCTGGAAGAATATTCCCACATATTCCAATACTAGAAGATTCGAACACTAGGGTTTTAATGACCAAACAAGTTTCCATTTTTATGGATATCACTACTTGAGGGTTTATGGGATTAGATTTAATAGTTTTAAGAAACAAAAAATATATAAATGAATGTGTATAACCAGAATAAAATAATAATTTTACCACTATTGAGTAAATTGAAAGTATTCCCTATAAAATATTATTTTCTTACTCCACATCAGTATGAATTATGAAATAATATGTCCCTTTATCATTTTGATTTGGTGGCTGCTGACGGTAATTACAATCGATTACGTGATGTGTAGTGAACTAGTTTTTATTGTTCCATTTCAACACATAGTTGAATAAATGAACCATGGGTATTTCTATCATTTCACCCATCATATTGGTTGGATTCTTCATGTCTCTCTAACATTCCCGATCATAGTGGCCTTCTCTCCCACAGCTGAATCATTTCCCCATTCCTCTAAGGCAATTCCCATTATGAATAATTAATCATTTTTAACATGTGTGTGGTGGATATTTTTCACCACCCTATTCATTACATCCTCCATATTAAAACCCCATTGTTTTTTTATTATCTCCATAACCATAGGAACATTATATGAACTCCATATCCACTTTGAGAGAACATCAAACAACATATTTATTACTCCAAATTTCTCAGATTTTTAAACCCTTTATAAGGCGTGGTTTCAACCCACTAAGGATTATATTTATTTTTATATCATTGTTGATATTTAAATATAAGGCATACCTTTAATGCCTTGAGAAATTTTCTTCATAAGCCATGACATATTCTCCTTTTTTTCATTCATCTATGTGAATTATCTCTCCATCTTGGATCAATGATTTTTCGTGAATAAATTAATAATAAATATCTTCTTAAATTATTCGCAATGCATATCATCAATTTCCTCATAGGTCATGGTGTTCTTAATTAACATCCACTATTTTTCATCATATCTATTAAAATAATTAACTAATAGAGTCACCTTCTCCGTATATAAAAAATAAATAACAAGAAATATACTATCCATTGAGCAGTAACACATTTTCATTACTAGTGGATCAAAAGAAACACTAAACATTGATGGTCATTGTCATATAGAAGACATGATAGCATGTTGTTGTATCTTCGAGAATTGTGGACATTCCCCATTATTCATGTTATTGTTCATATCTTGAGATAGATGGGTAAGAATATCCATGAAATTTTTAACTCCACCACCCACTACACTGGGGAAGTAATTTAGGTAATCACTGCATTGTCCCTCGTATATGTTGTTTGTATGGATTCCCACAGTTCGCAAAATTTTATAAAATTCAATAGTTTTGAACAAAACATAACTCAAAAGGTCATGAATAAATGGTCCATTAATTTTTTAAACTAACTACAAAGGAAAATATGGGGGGATCCATTTTTTTATTGGGTTTCGAAAACAATTATTCTTGGGTGATTATATAAACATAGTTTCTTATTAAGTCTTTTAAATAATTTTCTATAATAATAATTCCCAAATTAACTATGCCGTTTTGTAATACCATCTATTGAGACCCAACTTTTTCTTACAGGACAATTACTTAATTTAAAATATAAACAACAAAATATCATTACAAATGAATGATAAAACAGTTTTGTGTCCTGAAAAAATTAGTATTGTAAATATATTTTATAGAATAAAACATAAAAATTATTTAATTTCATCTTCTCTAGCTTATAATTGGACCTCATATTATCCTTAGTACATAGAATCTTTTGATGATATAGATAAATGAAATGGGTGTTCTCAAAGACCAATAAGAGGATAAATATGAACCTGAATTAATATAACAATAGTGGGAATAAATATAATCATCATTAAATAAGAATAGTATCATCATTAAAATTATGATAATATGAATTAGAGAATGGTATGGACTGTTTCAATGCATAAAAATTAAATATAATGTTTTAGTGGTCAAATACCACACATTGATGTGAAAAAATATAGAATCAAGTTCACACATAACATATTTTAATAAGAACAACATAATCATTCTAAAAAAATCTATCACCATGTTCATGTGTATTTCACTTTATCTCATGAGATACATCACATTACCCAATGCATTGGTGTTTTATGTAATACTGGGAGCAGCTGATACATCATAAAATTTACATAATCATGCATGCCACATAGAAAGTATATAAATCATAGACCTAAAATTATCCATTTAAAATAATGGGATTAATTTCATACAATATAAATTCATAAATATACTTTTGGGTTCCCAAATGAGAAAGGGAAAAAATATTTTGAATACCATTCTTCTTTCTTGATCTATGAAAAAAACTCAACAGGTGTCCAAATGTGTTTTGGAAGATAGATTTTATTTTAGAAAATCAATGTATTTGTAAGAAATCCAGATTCAGAGAATTTTTATCTCATAAAATAAACGGTTAGAAAAATAAAAGAATGTCCACACTAAAATTTTGCATGAATGAGGAAAATACCAAATAAAGGGAGGTGGGTTTGAGAATCCCCTTAACTTATATATGAAGGCTTTATTCACTTAAATATCCAAGATAATAAATATATATTAATTAATTAAATAATAAAAACTCAATTTACATGTATTTGATTCATTTTAATTATATTATATTTTTTTATATCCATTTTAATGAGTTATAGAGTTAGATTTCATTGTTCGATGGTGTTAATTTTCATGGTTTTTATGATAAACTCACTTGTATATATGTATATAATAGCATGTAAAATTTGAATAATTGTTTAAATAGAGATTATATGTTATTAATTATATTCTATAAGTTTAAATAGTCTTATATTTTAGTTTTTATAGATATGGGGATGATTAATTAGATAAAATATTAATGATGGTCATTGAGATTAATTTAGATGTTTTTTCGATCATCACAAAATTGTTTTATTTTATAATTCAGTATTACATTTATATGTTAATTCCAGAACATAAAAAAGATATAAAATAAATTTTAAAAATATTTGAACCATTATAATGGTTTTATGACTAGCCTTGAAGATGATAAAGTAAAATGAAAACATGTTATCCTGGAAGGTGATAAATAAACACCTCAGAGATTGTGTTTTCTTTTTTAGAAAAAGGGGAGAGGAGAAGATGTTTGATGATGTATAATTAAATTAACAAAATAAATTTAAATTACAAATAATAAATGGGTTTTATATTTACACTTGTATAAGGGCAGGTGATGAGATAATAAGAAAATAATAGAAATTGAAATGAAATTAAATGAAAATGGAATAGGATTTTACCACATGTACTTCTTCTCAATGAGAACCACCTAAGGGAGATTGGATTTGGTATTTATTTGATACTAAATGATTTTTTAGGTATGAAGGGAATTGGGAATAACATTTGATATAATTTTTACAATATCATAATATTGAATGGTGTTATGAAAAGTTGGGATGAGGGGATCAATTTATAGTGGTAGAGAGGGTATTTTTTTTATTATTTTATTTTTTTGTTTTTTTGTCACAAGTCTATAAATGTTTTTAACATTATAAATAAATATATAACATAAAAAGTTATAATTCCATATCAAGGGATTACTTATTTCATACGTTATATATGACTTAATAATACATTTATTTGTTAAATATCGTAAATTACAGTATTTCACTATTAACAAAAAATTCAACTATTTTTGAAAAATATGAAAAATTTACCCAAACCATTTTTACATGTAGAATTAAAAAAATTTACTCCATTTTATAAAAATAGTTTTAGAAATATGATATATTTAATTTTATATGAAAAAATATTTATTATAAATATACAGTTTTTAAAAATAAATCTGATTTTGGGACAATTTGAAAAATTAAATAATGCATCAAACAAATTATATTATAATAAAACGAAAAATATTAATTTAGGAATAAATTTAATGAAAATAAATTTTCTTTTAAATCATTACTTTAATTATAATATTTTAAATAAACATTTATGATATTCAAAAATACCAATATGTAATTTATTATTTTTAAAACAATTATTTGATCATACTATGATATAAATATATCAAATTAACATTAATAATAGGGATAAATTTTATCTATGAATTCATAGGTGATTATACTATTATATTGAAGGGATTACAATTCTTAAAGGTCAAATTATTATTCCAATGGTAAAGTTAATTTTCCATCAGTATAGGTTCATTAACTTCTATAAATATAATTTATTTTATTCTTCATTTAGGAGAATAATGTTTTTTATCTATATGATATGTTGGTATTTTGTACCATAAAACATAATTATAATAATAGAAGTTATATTGAATCATTTTTGTGTTGTTATAAGATGTGAATATTTAGATGAATTCATTAGAATAAAAAAATAAGTCATAATCCAAAATAAATTACAATGGTTATGATTGGATTATTACCTAAAATATATATAAATAATTTTGTTAAAGGTAAAACTGAAGGTATCTATCTGTTACTTGATTTAGATGTGGATTATTTGGAAATTATGAAAATGATAACAATTTAATATTTTCTCATCCTCTTGTAGATGTTATGTCTTTTATAAATATATTTTTAACATTTAAATGGTAACCCATATATAACATGGGTGTTTAAAGGTACATTTGTCAATCCTATTGGACAAAATCTGGTGTTTATTCCCAATTAAGTCACTTGCTTTTATTTTTTATGGCCAGCATATATATTCATATTGTCTCATCAAATGTATTGTCATATTTTTCATTAAAGTTCATTTATTTATGACCAATGAATATGTTCTTATCATTTTGTTATTTTTTTCACTAAAATTTAATCTAACTATTTGATATTATTAATTGATTTCTTATATCATTATATTTTTATGAATATATTATTTTTTGAATATAAAATACATGGTTTCATAGATCCTTTTTAAAGGAAAAATTTTGGTAATTTATGGGGAGCTGTATTTTTCTATTATTGTTTTCTTCAAGATGATAATTACAATAAAATTTAATTTGTTTAGTATATAATTTCATGAAAATCAGGGAATGAATCTTTTTAAAATATAATTTGATTATTTAATTTTTAAAATGATCGAAATTGATAGATAATTTCCAAAATGGGGGAGATTGTCAGTGATTGTTAATGTTGAGGTGTATTTTCAATTTTATTTTTGTGTCCTTTTATAATTTATATTTTTAAAATTACAAAAATTTAAATTAATTAATAAATTATTAATTTGTTAATATTTTATCTATTGAATAATTTAAATAAAATTAATTATTAACATTTAAATTTTAATAATAAATTTACTACATATATTTTATCCGATGATTTATTTTTAATTAAAAATAAATAAATTTTAATATTTAATTTATACTACTTATTGTTTATTTATTATGTAATATTTTGTTAAAACCACGAGTAGTTAAATTTTTCTATTATACCAATTATTTATATGATTTTTATGAGTTTTACTTCATTCAATCCCATGTTTTTTATAATTCCATGGATATTGTTTCCAAGATCATGGGAACAAGTTTTTCTATAAAGAGGACATTCTTGATGCTATCATATAGAGTTTCATGCAACCACACACACTATTCATCTTCAATGAATCCAAAAATCTCATTGTACCATGTTGAGTAGCTTCCGTATGAATGAGATCTACATCCATACAACCTTTATTCTTCTTATTATGAAGTCATACATTGACCGTGAACATGAGGTAGTGCTTAAGCATAACACATCAGAAAAAATCAAATGTATAAAAACTAAACTATCCTCATTTATCATTTGTAGTTCAATACTCATATTTTAGCTAACTCAATTCTTCTTGCTAAACATTAATAGTACATTTCAATTATGGATTATATCATTATCCTGATGATGTAGTATTGGGTCTTAAACTAAAAAAAGTTTTTTACATTATACATTAATGATTTAAATTGTATACATATTCATATAAAGCTCAATCCTTATATAACATGAAATACATTTTACTTGATATATGGTATTTTAAACTTTTTCCACATGAAATTATGGGTGTCTAATCAAATTTTATATCATGTAACCAAAATTATTGTGTTTGAATCTATTTTTTTACTGTAACTATTGATTATTACCATGCAGTTTGTGTGGTACTATAAAATCCATGTTATTTTATTTACTCTACATTTTATAAAAAAAAATTTGAATTTATTTAAGTTATTTTTTTTAATTTGGTTTGGTAGTTTGACTAAATCCAGGTTTTTAAATGTTTTTTAATAATTTTTTACTCAAATTTATATATTAATTATTTTAATACCATTATAATTTCATGTTCTGTATTTTAAAAACAATATATTGAAATTTATTCTTTATAATTATGATGAATATAGTCAGTTTATACATAACTATTTCCAATTTGATTTTTTTTATTATTTCATACATCAATTGTTTTCTAAATGATTATTTATTACTAATATTTATTTTTATAGATATTCTAATTTATTTCTATTACTATTCAATGTAGTTTCAAGAATTTAAATTTCATATTTTGTAATTTTATATATTTTTAGGTTGTGATGTTTTAAAATATTTATTTGATGGATAAAAATGTAAATATTGTGAGTGATTTTTTCTAAATATTATGTGACATATTATTAATGAGTTTTAGTGAATTTATTTTATTGTTTCTTACTAAATATATTAATAATAATTTTGGAAACATATCTTTGTATAATAAATAATGGTTGTTATAATTTTAGGGATATTATTATTTTTTAAACTATTTATACAATGGAAGATATTTGTTAGTGTTTATAGTGATCTATTTTATGTGATGAAATGTATTATTTGAATAGATCAAATATCATCAATAAAAAATTTGACACACTATCATTCCCTCAAGAAAAAAGTTGTGAACTTTTAATGTGCTTTACGAAATTTTGATACCTTATGTGATCATCAATTCATCTTCTTGATGATCTCTCAAGTATTGAACAACATATTCATTGACTATCATTTCCTTGGTAGAAATATTTGATATTTAACTCAATATCTAGTACCTATTTTTAAATTATTTATATTTTATATATTTCATCATAATTATTTGTTTATATTACTACTATTTCTCACACTAGTGATCAGACATTGTGTTTATGATTTGAATTTCAAAACAATTCTTTCATTATTTGGGTTATGAATCTCAGATTCTAAAGTCAGGACCGTTTAGGTTGGGACCCCCATATTCTAGATATGTTACAATTCACTTTTTAACACCCACATTATAAATTTAGTGTTGTTATTGGGTTGTGAATCCCCACACAAATTTTAGTGTGTTAATGTGGTTATCACTCTACATTGTACAAACTAATTTTTTAATTAGGTTATGACCCCCAAAAAAATTGGTATTGTGGACAATATATCTCTTGTTGACTATATAAGTACAATAGTATAGTAGGTCCACATTGGAATGAACTATTATAAAAATGAATTTTTATATTTTGTTTCATTGATAATTTTATATATTAGTAAAATTATTAATTATTTAACCTTGATAATTTTTATATGTTGTTATATTAACCCACCCTTTAGACAAATTATTTCCTCATTATCTAACCTAAAAATTTGAATGAAATTTTTGACATTATTAAGGAAAATTTATCTTTATTAATTTTTACTGATTCCAAACAATTACTATCAAAGGGTGACATTATTAGAAATTATCATTTTAGACCTATTGTATTTTTACTCATACCAAAAATTGGTACTACTTGTTTCATTTAAAAGGAAAGTTTTCTTGTTAACTATTATTTTCTTCTCAGTTAAATTGAAACCTAGTACTTAACAAGAATAAGAAAATATATATTTATGTGATGGTGAGTTGTGATAATTAATTCATGAATTTTTTGAGACCACGTTATTTAAATGGAATTGATTAATGATATTAGAGATATTTAATAGAGATATTTTTGAAAAATGTAGTTATTTAATTTTGAACTATAATTTAAAATTATTCTAAAATACCCAAGGTTAATCTTGATAATTTAACTAGAAACGATTCTTCAAAGTACTTCTATAATTATAAATTAATTAATAAAAATTATTTATATTTTATTAATAAAATTTTGTGTAGTCATATATATTCTTATAAAACCAATTCTAAAATTTGGATTGCATTAAATGTCACCAATCAAGAAAACAAATATTTTCAAATAACATTAATTTTCAATCACTAGGATGAATTTATTGTATTTATAATTTTTGATCATGAATGTGTAAATGAAACAAATTCAAACATATTTTTATTAGAGTGGTTTTAATTTGTCAAACATTATGTAATTCCCCAACCCTAGAAGCATGGAGCTGGTGATTTACATTCATACATTGGAATGATTATAAGGAATCTAATTCCAAGGAATCAAAAAAGTTACCAGTTTAATAAAACCAGATTACATATATGAAACCCATTTTTCCATAGGGATATAAAATATTATGTTACAAAAGTAAAATACAAGCATCCTGGAAACTGATTCCAAGAATTCAAATTTATATCCCAGGGAAAGGAAAAAATAATGGTGAGATCTAATTATACTTAATTAAAATGTAAAATGTATGAAATAATAAATGATCATGAACAACATTAAAAAATTAATAACTGGGCACACATTTCATTGAATTACTGGACAGGGAATAATAAATTATGAGAAGAATAAAAATGGTTGAATAATTCCATATAATTAATCAAATGATCTTGAAACATGACCATGAATATTATTTCTAATCTAATAATCACATTGAATAACAATAATTATGGAATTCACAATGTTGGATGTCTGAGATATCAATATTTATTCTCAAGATAGTAACTATGAAGATGTATACTCAAGACTGTTTATGTCTATGGGTAGATAAAAATATGATTTGTGTCATGATCTATCCTTTTTAAAATATAAAACTTCTTGGAAACAAATGTGAAGTGTTATTCTCCAAACTAATTATGTCTCTTGAGACCATCGATTCATAATGTGTCTTTCATTAACTGATCTCTAACCAAGAGTACTTACATTAATCGTACCCCAACCATATGGCTAGTTTTAAACGGTCCCCAACCCATGTCATACCTATCCATATAATTCTGTGTACATAAAATAATGAATTTAATTAATAAATAACGTTCCCTATAATAAATTATTCATAATAAATAGAAGAAAATGATATATCAATATTTCTCCACTTAATAAATGAAATTTAAAATTAAACACTATTTGTGAAAAATAAAATTTTGTTAATAAAATCATATGTATTACACAAAAATATGGCTATTTAATATAAATTAAACAATTGATGAAAAATTATTAGAATAAATTTATTTTTTAAGAAATATATAATAAAATATTTAATGATATTATTTTATTAAAATATTTCTGTAACGAATTCTTTTTAATATTTTAGTAAAGATTTCGTAGGGAATCAGGGTTAAAGATCTCATAACCCGGAATTTCCCCTGGAGGCTCTGGAAAGATCTGGAGGAAACCCCCAACGCGGCGATGAAGTTCATGACGTGCTTCGTCAGTGACAATGATGTGGCTACTGAATCTTCGCCAATGAAGACCAAGGATCCAGGTAGGGCCTTTGGTCTCTTTGTGATTTCATTCCCGTTATTGATTTCCATGACAAACGTAGACAAATCGATGAACTGATTGGCCTGCGGATTGATCATTATGCAGGATGGGTTATCTGTGAGATCTTATTTGGGGAATGAATCATGAAGGTTGTCTTTGGATTAGTTTTTCCTTCTAAAGGTGACGATCCCAGATTGACATGAACATTGATCGAGGTTCTTCGCTCTCGATTTGTTGTGCCTCTATACCCCGACTTCTCGTGTTCTTCGTGTGCGTTCTACGGGTTCTTCACGAAGATATGAACGATGGAACGTTGAGCATCTGTTGTGCGACAAAACGATCCCAAAATGATGATCTGGAATTAGGAAAACCTCATAGAGGTGCGACTGTGGTGGCGATGGACAAATCTAAGTGGATCAAGAGATATTGTATTTCAAAAGATTTTAGTATGGGTGACTAGAATCGGATTTCGGAGCTGATCGAAGGCCCAAAACCCACAGATTCGGCATCACGATGATGAGGTGACCTGATTTCTCATGTTTCGTGGAAAATGGATGAGAGAGCACAAATTCAGAGACCTAGCTGAGGCATGAGGAGGAAGGCGACAGTTCTGGACGAATCCCAATTATACGGCGTGTAGTATGGGCTACGCGGCATGTGTTCATCGGTATACCACTTGGCATGTTCTATGGAAATACAAGGACATGGGTTGGGTACACGGCCATGGACACTATGTGTATACCCTTCCCCAGCCAGGCCTGACCAAATATACAGGATACCCCGTGTACTGGTACACGTGCAGGGCGACATAGGTTGAGGCCGTGTATGGGCCCTTGGCCAGTGTACACAGATCAAAACCCAGACACTCAGACACAGCGTGTAACCTTCCACACGCCATATAGTTACTTTTTATATGACAAGACATAAGAGACGGGCCGTTTTACATGGGTATTACCTGGATTAAAGGATCATGGCGTGTGACCATACTACACACCGTGTAACCTGTTTATACATGACTTGAGCCAGTTGTCTTCTATGACTTGGACTAGTTTCTTTAGGGTTCGTCCCCTTGGTCTTTCCCATTAAGGTTTCCTATATCATTTCCTACATACAAAAGTATGATCCCTTTAGCAGGACTTCCTAAATAGAGTTGTTAGAATCCCTTCTTTGAGGCTTAGATCTGGATCCTCTATTCTTTCGTGGTACCCTTGGAAGAGTATCTTGGTATCGATGTGACCCACTTTACTCGGACGCCGATCCTCTACATAGAAGGTTAGTTCAGACTGAGTTGTTGGAATCACCCCATAGCTACTAGTTGTGGTCCTCATCTGACGCATCATGTATCTTTCTTCAGTACTCGTGGAGTGAGTTCTCTTGGAATGAGTGCATCGTATCTTTCTTCAGACTTAGGAGTATGTTCTACCGGTTATGTGCTTATTGGAATCGTCGAGCTGGATCTTAGTTGTGGTTTCATGATAGTTTATCGTGTATGAGTATATCTGGATATTATTGTTATATATTCTATAAACATATACTATGTAGAGATGACTATATCATTCCTTTGAGCATTCCTACTATTGTTGGGGTGCTCGAGTGGGCTTTGGTGGTTGAGAGCATATTGGTAGAGCATAGACAACTAGTAGTTGTCAGTAGTGAGAGAGCTGGAGTAGAGACCTTGGTGGCAAGGAGTCCATGTCAGGGACCCAAGTGAGGGAGTCGTTTTTAGAGGATATCCCAGGACAGAGGATCTTCTGTACAGGGGTCACAAGGCGAATCTAGCCTGTCTCAAGAGAGGCGATGCTACTCATGTGATGGAAGGGGACATCTCGCTCTAGATTGTCCGACCTGACATACTACTGAGAGGGGAGATTTTGATGGACCACTGAGGTAAAGGGAATGTGTGGATCATATGGATCTGCAAGGCGACAAACATGGTAGACGATCTGAGAGAGTAGCTGGAGGTGGTCAACGTTTTGACCCTTTACTACCACCACCCCCAGGAGGTCCACCCCAGGCTTAGGGAGTCAGTTAACAGAGGCCTGGACCGCTGTAGGCACTGGAGGCTTATGACCCAGGTACTTCTGGAATGATTAGAGATACAATCTGTGTCTTTTATACTTTATCTACCACACTAATAGACACAGGTTCTATTCATTCTTTTTTGGCTGTTATCATGTTTGAGACCTTGGGATTCAAGTTGAGCTGTTGACTCAATCCTTATTCTTATAAACATCGACTAGAGAAGGTTACGAGATCACACACCTTTGGAGGCAGTGTGACCTGTCCCTTGGAGGCGAGAGGTTCGGTTGGCACCACTTGGTGGTAGAGTCGAATCCTCACGATGTCATTCTTTCTATGGATTGGCTATCCACAGTTCATTCCCATATTGACTATTTTAGGTGAAGGGTGAAGTGTCCTCAGTGATGAAAACGGGTTCTCCTTCATCAGTTAAAAGGAAACCCAGGCTGCACAAGATGGAATCATGCATAGGAAGTTACAACCGATTTCACATCTGTTGGAAATCTTAACCCTTGGTATAGAAGATGATACGAGTTTCCAGTTTCTAGCAGTAGTGGATGAGTATGTGGATGTATTTCTGGAGGATTTCTCGGGACTATCTCCCTGTCGAGAGATATATTTCAGTATTGGGTTGCAACCCGAGATGACACCAATATCAGCATCATCATATTGGATGGATCCTACAGAGCTTCGTGAGTGGAGAGTGCAGCTGGAAGACTTGCAGAGGTAGGGCTTCATGAGACCGAGTGTATCACCCGTGGCGGCCCTAGTGTTGTTTTCCATAAAGGAAGACGGGAGCTTGAGGCTGTGTGTGGATTACCGGCGCTTGAATCAGGTGACCTTGAAGAACAGGTATCCATTACCAAGGTTTGATGACCTCATCTAATAGTTAAGAGGGGCACGATGGTTCTCGAAGGTTGGTCTACGATCAAGCTATCACCAGTTGCGAGTATGAGATTAGGATATACCGAAGATGGCTTTCAGATGTCACTACGATCACTATGAGTACTTGGTGATGCCCTTCGGCATGACGAAAGCCCCAGCAGTGTTTATGGGACTCATGAAATGGATATTTCAGCCCTATCTAGATCAGTTCATGGTGGTCTTAATCGATGATATCCCTGTCTACTCCGCGTCCGAAGAGGAGCACGCAATGCACTTAAGGATGGTTCTGGACACACTTTGAGAGCACCAGTTGTACAGGAAACACTCAATGTCTCAATTCTAGATATAGGAGGTCCACTTTCAATTTCATGTTATCTTAGAAGATGGAATAACAGTGGACCTAGCCAAGGTAGAGGCGGCGTTAGCATGGGAGCCTCCCAGAGCGTGACGGAGGTGCAGAGTTTCCTTGGGTTGGCAGGCTACTATCGGTTATTAATTCTTGATTTCTCCAGTATTTCAGCACCCATGACAGCTTTGACCTGAAAGAGGTAGCTTTTTGTGTGGACCTAGAGATGGCAACAGGCTTTCCCGTAGTTGAGACAGTGTCTGACGAGCACCCTAATCTTGATACTACCAGAAGAGGGTTTCGAGTACATAGTGTTTTGCGACGCATCAGGAAACAGGTTTTGTTGTGTCCTGATGTAGAGGCAAGAGGTGATTGCTTATGGATCACTTTAGTTGAGGCCACACATGCATAACTATGCGACCCATGATCTGGATTTGGTAGCGGTATTCTTCGCATTGAAGATGTAGAGGCATTACCTGATGGGGAAGCAGTTAATCATCTAATCTGATCACAAGAGTCTCAGATATAACTTTTCTCAGAAGGATATGAATTTGAGATAGAGGCGGTGGCATGAGTTCTTCTAGGATTAAGATTTTGGGATTGTTTATATCACGACCCGACCTCGGGGCCCGTGTCGTGACTACCCCAAGCCCGCCTTCCATAGGCCAGGGGCTGGCGACTAGCACCAAGGCGTAAAATCCTGGTAAACAGGGAAGGCATTGCCTTTATAAGTAACAACCACCACAGAGTCAGCAAGCAGAAAGTAACTACCAAGTGCAGAAATGTAAAGGGGGCCGGAATACAAGCCCAACTGAAAGTACAACTGAAAAGGTAAAGAACAGCAACTGAAGAAAAGACGGCGGCCTCGTGTCGTCCACTGGAAATCCCACCTGAAGGGTGGGTACAGATAGCCTCCAGGCTCCTTGGGTCCCACGTCCGCTCCGAGCATGTCCCGCCCAGTGGTTCGCCTCCAGGTACCATCCTGCTCCACGCCCCAACCGAGATCAGCGCTGTCCGTCGTCTGCATCCAACACAACAAGGTGCGGGCATAACCCGTGCAGGGGTGAGTATAAACTACTCAGTAAGGACCCTCAGACCCCCGAAGGTCTCCCGAAATCCACAAAGGATATAGCACAAAAGAAAGGGAAACCACGAAGAAACAACTGACTCGACTTAGGTATATGCCCATACATATACCTATGTCCCCATTTCTAGCTCTGCTCTCAAGCTCAAGGTCAACTCGATCCACACAGGAAAGCAAGACTCAAATCCACCAGGGAGAGTAAATAGTAAATCCACATAGGATAGTTCAACACAATCCACAAAGGAGAGTAACATAAGATTCAGCTCAACCAGGTATACTTTTTCAGATGACGTCAAAGATGATCACTGATCCATCTAAGTCTTCGGACCCACGAATAATCGATAGGTACTAACCCCCGCAAAAGACCCACACAGGATCGGGCTCACACAGAACCTGTAGGCAATGGCTCACACAGAACCGGTAGTAAGGACCCACACAGGATCGGGCCCACACAGGACCTGTAGCACTGATCCACGTAGGATCGCTGAGTGCAGTAGTCGACGCAGTCCACTGAGGATCTCTGCACAGTCGTCGCCGCAGTCCACGAAGGATCTCTGCTCTGCCGTCGTCGCAGTCCACGGAGGATCTCTGCTCTGTCGTCGAAGTCACAGCCAGCGCTAGGGTTCCCGCACACAGCGAGCTCGTTTAGGAGGGTCCGCTCCACGAGCCGAGAGGCTGATACATCAACTGACACGTAGTCTGGAGTTGATGTATCCAAAAGTTCCGTAATGACAACAGGATCTCAACGCAACAGACGGCGCGTCAATCGGACGCCCGGTCTGAGAGTTATTGGCATTTTCGTCCCAGGGGCACGGTTGGTTTTTAGGGCAAAACCAACCCGACCGTACTCCGCCTGTGTCTGATCCTTGGGCGGAGTATGCCAAAAGTTCCGTCTCACTTAGAGGAAACCTCCACAGCTGACGGTACGTCGATCGGACGTCCGCAGCTCGAGTTATGAGCGTTTCCGCTCCGAGGGCCCGGTTGGTTTCGCGTACGAACCAACCCGGCCGAACCCAAAGTCTTCAGAAACCTTGAGTGTAATATACCGAAATGACCGTCTCGATCCAAGGATCACGTAGCCGCTGACGGTTCGTCAATCGGAGGTCCCAGGCCCAAGATATGGGCAAAAGACCAAAGAGGGCCCGAAAACGGGGGTTCTGGGCCCGGGGCGACCCGGCCCGACCCGGCTGGGCCGGGTCCGGTCCGGCCTGGGCGCGGCCCGGCCGACCGGACCGGCCGGCTCGACCTAGGCCGAGCGGCCAAGGGGCGCCGCGGGTTTGACCCGCGGCTTAGGTGGAACGCGGCCCGCGTGTTGGGTGGCCGGACCGCGGACGCGGTCCGGCGGTTCACCGCCGCCGCCTTCCGCGGGCCGCCGGAGTTGCTCCGGTGGCCCGTTTTACCTCCCGTCTGCGCCATAGCTCCTCCCGGGGGCCGATCTTCACTGCGGGATCAACGGATCGCCCCTTCCGCACGGTTCGTCATCGCTTTCCAAATCCGCACACAAGAAAGATTGGCGGAGGGTTGCCGGGTCTTTTTTATTAGACCCACACCCTCCGCGTTAGTCATAAACAACGGGAAAAGGGGCTACAACAATTTTTTTAATCAAAGATAAAAAAATTGTTCACTTCTTTTTCTTTTAAACGGCAATTCAATTTTTAACCACTTGAAATTATTCATGACGGTTCTTTGTTCAAAAAGAAGTAGAATCACCGAAGGATAATCACAAGAAGATAAACCCCTACCTTGTAGTCGTCGTCGGACGAGAGGTCGTCGCGGAAGAGACGCTCGTCGCACCGCGGGAAGGAGTCGCGCCGACGATCTCCGGATCAAGATCAAATGGATTTAATTAATTTAAATCCGTTGATATAGAATTATAAAAAGGGAGAATTTAGAAGATTCGATTCTCACCTTTAACCGCCGATCGTAGGTTCGTCGCGGAAGAAGAAGCGCCGAAGAAGAAGAAGGAGGTCACGGAAAAAGTTTGTCGACGTCGCGGATTACGGTGTGCGTCGTCGAATTTGGTTCCGGCGTTCTTCACGTTCTTCGCGTTCTTCGCGTTCTTCGCGTTCTTCGCGGGGAGGGTGGAGGCCCAGAGAATAAAGAGTAATCCTCCAAAATAGACACGTTGGTCTATTTTATTATTTCGCCAACAAATGCAAATGCGTAAGTAACGACCCATCAGTTCGTTGAATTAATTCAACGAACGAAACAGCCCATTTAATTTACGAAATAAACCGCTCATTTAAATGGTCTGTTAAGAATTTAAGAAAACGCGTCGGTTGACTTTTCAGTTACTTTGACGGGTTTTTGTGGGTGCGTTACTTAGCGGAAGAAACGGCGGGGCTCGTGCGGGCCCCACCGCACAAATATCCTACCAAGAGGGTAGGATATTTCCGGATAGCACCCTATCTGCTTTAACTCAGCTCAAGTGGCTTTCAAGCAGCTTAAGTGAAATAAAATAAAGTTGTCGCACAAATTTTATTTTATTTCTGACTTAAAGCCCCAAAATTTAAAAACCACGTCTGAGCAAACGCAACTCCGGAAGAGGCATTTCTAAGCAAATACCGGCGCTGCGATTTCATCGGTGCCGTCAGAATTCGATTCCGGGCACCGGTTCAAAAGATAGAAAAACCCGCTCGTCCGTTCACTGAACGTACCCGAGCCAAACTTCGGAAAATGATTCCGGGCACACCGGGCCTCGGAATCAGGTGCCGTCTGAAGCTGCGCTCTTGTAAAATTCCAAAGAAAATTAAGAAAAAAAATTCCCTTGAAATTTGCGGGTCTTTACATTACTCCCACCTCAGGTATTTACGTCCCTGTAAAGATACATCAAAAACTAGGGGAACAAATGGGGGTACTGATCACGCATCTGAGCCTCCCACTCCCAAGTGCTCTCCTGGAGGTTCCCGTGCTGCCATCTGTCGCGCACAAGAGGAATCGACCGCCCACGTAGGACCCGCTCCTGTCGATCCTCGATCTCCACTGGGACCTCCGCAAAAGTCGCCCCATCATCCACGTCCAGCTCCCCAAAGTCGATGATGTGCGTCGGGTCGTGCACGTATCTCCTCAGCTGAGACACGTGAAAGACGTCGTGCACCCGGTGCAACTGAGGTGGTAGAGCCAGGCGATAAGCCACCTCTCCTATCCTGCTGAGGACCTAGAAAGGTCCGATGAAGCGTGGAGACAACTTGCCACCTCGGCCAAATCTCCGTAAACCACGTCGAGGTGAGACACGCAAAAAGACGTGGTCGCCATCCTCGAACTCTAGTGGCCTCCGCCTCCTGTCAGCATATGACTTCTGCCGGCTCTGAGCTGTCCTCATCCCCTCCTGGATGATCTGGACCTTCTCTGTCGTGGCTCGGACCATCTCTGGTCCCACGAGTGCTGACTCCCCAGGGTCTGTCCAGCACAACGGTGATCTGCAGGGTCTGCCGTACAACGCCTCGTATGGTGCCATCCCGATGGTGGAGTGGTAGCTGTTGTTGTACGCGAACTCCACCAAGGGTAGGTGGTCCTCCCAGCTGCGACCAAAGTCGAGAACACATGCACGGAGCATTTCCTCGAGTGTCTGTATGGTCCTCTCCGTCTGACCATCCGTCTGAGGGTGGAAGGATGTGCTCAGATGGAGCCGCGTCCCGAACGCCTCCTGCAACCCCTTCCAAAGTCGGGAAGTGAAATGAGCATCTCGATCGGAGACGATAGACGATGGCACACCGTGAAGCCGTACGATCTCCTGGACGTAAAGACGTCCCAAGCTCTCCACTGAGCCCTGCTCTCTGATGGGTAAGAAGTGTGCCAACTTGGTGAGTCGGTCGACAATCACCCAAATGGAGTCGTGACCTCTGGAAGTGCGTGGAAGTCCAGTCACGAAGTCCATAGATATGCCGTCCCACTTCCACTCTGGGACCTCCAAGGGCTGTACCAAGCCTGCTGGTACCTGATGCTCTGCCTTCACCTGCTGGCAGGTGAGGCATCGCGAAACGAACTCTCCCACAGCTTTCTTCATGCCCGGCCACCAGTGCTGTCGTCTGAGATCCTGTTACATCTTCGCCGCTCCGGGATGTACCGCCAAGGGAGAAGTGTGAAACTCTCTCAGCACCTCCTCTCGTAAAGCGACTGGTACAAAGGTACGTCCTCTGAAAAGGATGTCGTGCTCTGCTCCAAGGGAGAAACCATCAGGCGCCTGACCTGAGGATATCAGTGCACGCCGGGTCTCACAGTCATCGTCCCCACGCTGAGCCTCTCTGACCTGCTGTAGAAGTGGAGGAGAGACTGTGAGAGACTGAAGAAAGGATGCTCCGTCTCTATCCACGAAGGATATCTGTATGGAGGCTAGCTGCTCCGTCGCCTCCTCAAGTAGCTGAATTCCCGTCCTTCTACTGAGGGCATCGGCTACCACGTTCCCCTTCCCAGGAGTATAGACTATCTCAAAGTCATAGTCCTGGAGGAACTCAAGCCATCTCCACTATCTCAGGTTCAGGTCCTTCTGAGAGAAGATATACCTGAGACTCTGGTGGTCAGAAAAGACTATGAAGTGCTCGCCCATCAGATAGTGCCGCCAAGTCTTCAGAGCGAAGACCACTGCTGCTAACTCCAGGTCATGAGTGGCGTAGTTCTGCTCATGCGGCCTCAACTGACGTGATCCGTAGGCGATCACGGCCCGCTCCTGCATCAGGACGCACCCGAGTCCAGTCCCTGATGCATCGCAGTAAACTACGTATCCAACTCCCTCCTCAGGCAACCTCAAGATAGGTGCGCTGGTCAATCTCTGTCTCAGCTCCTGGAAGCTCTGCTGACATCTGTCTGACCACACAAAGGGTTTCCCCTTATTTGTCAAAGCTGAGAGTGGTGCCGCAACTCTGGAGAAGTCTGGCACGAATCTCCGATAGTATCCGGCTAGGCCCAAGAAGCTTCGCACCTCCGTCACGCTCCTGGGTGGCTCCCAAGCTAGCACTGCCTCGATCTTCGCGGGATCCACTGCAACTCCCGCCTCAGAGATGACGTGCCCCAAGAAATGGACCTCACGTAACCAGAACTGGCATTTTGAGATCTTTCCATAAAGATGGTGCTCTCGGAGTGTGTCTAGCACAACTCGCAGGTGGTAGGCATGCTCCTCCTCAGTCGTCGAGTATACCAAAATGTCGTCAATGAAGACCACGTCAAATCGGTCGAGGAATGGCTGGAAGATCCTGTTCATGAGGCTCATAAACACTGCTGGAGCATTGGTTACGCCGAACGACATAACCAAGAACTCATAATGGCCATACCGACACCTGAAGGCCGTATGCATGGGGGTCTGGTCTACCTGGACCCGAGAGTCATCCGTCGGCTACCTGCTGCCGAAGACTCAGCTACCTTCCGCCCTGCGCTAGGTCTCGCCGCTGAAGAAGGCTCTGCCAGGAAGCTCTCGATCAGGAGGGCTCGCTCCATCACTCCCGCCTGGGTCGGAATGCTGAGGGAGATCAGCGACGCCCGAATCTCCTGTCGCAAGCCCTGCTCGAAGGTCCTGGCCCGGAAGAAGGGCTCCCATACCATGTCGGTCGAGTAACGAGATAGGTCAGTGAACCTCGCTGCGTACTGAGCGACCGTCATGCTGCCCTGGCGCAGCTGGAGAAGCTCCTGGATGCGCACCGCTCGGAGGGTGGCCGGGACGAACTCAGAGAAGAAGAGGCTCTCGAAGTCCGTCCAGAGCAAGGATGCCTCATCGTGAACCTGGATCATCAAGCTCCACCATCGTCCTGCCGCCGCCTGTAGGAGGCTCGCCGCGAGAATCACCATGAGATCTGCTGGTGTCCTCACTAGTCTAAAGATCTGTACCACCGCCTCTAGCCAGTCCTCGACGGCCTGGGGGTCCGCCTCACCGCGAAACCTGGGCGGTCGCTGGCTCTGAAACTCATGCAGTGCCCTGAGGCGACGTGCATCGTCAGCGTCTGGTACTGGTAGCATCGGTGGCTCGGCGGGTAAAGCTACCGCCGGTGCCACTGCTGGCAAAGGGCCCTGCACCGAGGCCTCATCGCTCGGTGGGCTGCCGTCGCGCCCTACACTCAGAACCCTAGCTGGCTGTCGTCGCGGGGCCATCCTGAAAAGGAGAACAAGGGCACCACAGTCAGAACAGTATACCTGGTGAGTTGGCACAAGTAATCACAAAGAAAACATGAGACTTTCATGAAGCAGATCAGTATACCCGGTGAGCTGACACAAGTAATCACAAAGAAAACTTGAAACACACACGCAATCAATGTTTTCATGCATTAAGTCGGAAATCAGGAGTCAGGGTCCTGCTGCACGGATACGTCAGCCGCCGCACCAACACTGGGCTCCCTGAACTGATAACCACACTCAATACACTAAACACTATTGCTTCATATAGAATGAAAAGACGATCAGAGTCTGCGGTAGAACCGACCACCTCTGATACCAATTTGTCACGACCCGACCTCGGGGCCCGTGCCGTGACTACCCCAAGCCCGCCTTCCATAGGCCAGGGGCTGGCGACTAGCACCAAGGTGTAAAATCCCGGTAAACAGGGAAGGCATTGCCTTTATAAGTAACAACCACCACAGAGTCAGCAAGCGGAAAGTAACTACCAAGTGCAGAAAAGTAAAGGGGGCCGGAATACAAGCCCAACTGAAAGTACAACTGAAAAGGTAAAGAACAACAACTGAAGAAAAGACGGCGGCCTCGTGTCGTCCACTGGCAATCCCACCTGAAGGGTGGGTACAGATAGCCTCCAGGCTCCTCGGGTCCCACGTCCGGTCCGAGCACGTCCCGCCCAGTGGTCCGCCTCCAGGTACCGTCCTGCTCCACGCCCCAACCGAGATCAGCGCTGTCCGTCGTCTGCATCCAACACAACAAGGTGCGGGCATAACCCGTGCAGGGGTGAGTATAAACTACTCAGTAAGGACCCTCAGACCCCCGAAGGTCTCCCGAAATCCACAAAGGATATAGCACAAAAGAAAGGGAAACCACGAAGAAACAACTGACTCGACTTAGGTATATGCCCATACATATACCTATGTCCCCATTTCTAGCTCTGCTCTCGAGCTCAAGGTCAACTCGATCCACACTGGAAAGCAAGACTCAAATCCACCAGGGAGAGTAAATAGTAAATCCACATAGGATAGTTCAACACAATCCACAAAGGAGAGTAACATAAGATTCAGCTCAACCAGGTATACTTTTTCAGATGACGTCAAAGATGATCACTGATCCATCTAAGTCGTCGGACCCACGAAGGATCGATAGGTACTAACCCCCGAAAAAGACCCACACAGGATCGGGCTCACACAGAACCTGTAGGCAATGGCTCACACAGAACCGGTAGTAAGGACCCACACAGGATCGAGCCCACACAGGACCTGTAGCACTGATCCACGTAGGATCGCAGAGTGCAGTAGTCGACGCAGTCCACTGAGGATCTCTGCACAGTCGTCGCCGCAGTCCACGAAGGATCTCTGCTCTGCCGTCGTCGCAGCCCACGGAGGATCTCTGCTCTGTCGTCGAAGTCACAGCCAGCGCTAGGGTTCCCGCACACAGCGAGCTCGTTTAGGAGGGTCCGCTCCACGAGCCGAGAGGCTGATACATCAACTGACATGTAGTCCGAAGTTGATGTATCCAAAAGTTCCGTAACGACAACAGGATCTCAACGCAACAGACGACGCGTCAATCAGATGCCCAGTCTGAGAGTTATTGGCATTTTCGTCCCAGGGGCCCGGTTGGTTTTTAGGGAAAAACCAACCCGACCGTACTCCGCCTGTGTTCGATCCTCGGGCGGAGTATGACAAAAGTTCCATCTCACTTAGAGGAAACCTCCACAGCTGACGGTACGTCGATCGGACGTCCGCAGCTCGAGTTATGAGCGTTTCCGCTCCGAGGGCCCGGTTGGTTTCGCGTACGAACCAACCCGGTAGAACCCAAAGTCTTCCGAAACCTTGAGTGTAATATACCGAAATGAACGTCTCGATCCAAGGATCGCGTAGCCCCTGACGGTTCGTCAATCAGAGGTCCCAGGCCCAAGATATGGGCAAAAGACTGAAGAGGGCCCGAAAACGGGGGTTCTGGGCCCGGGGCGACCCGGCCCGAACCCCCCCTGGGGGTCGGCCGAACCAGGTCGACCCGACCCGGCCCGACCCAGTTGGGCCGGGTCCGGTCCGGCCTGGGCGCGGCCCGACCGACCGGACCGTCCGGCTCGACCTAGGCCGAGCGGCCAAGGGGCGCCGCGGGTTTGACCCGCGGCTTAGGTGGAACGCGGCCCACACGGGCCGCGTGTTGGGTGGGCGGACCACGGACGCGGTCCGGCGGTTCGCCGCCGCCGCGGCCGAGCCGCGGCGGATCCTCATGCGGCGCGCCGGGCGCTGCCGCCTCCGGCCGCCGGCGCCGCCGCCTTCCGCGGGCCGCCGGAGTTGCTCCGGTGGCCCGTTTTACCTCCCGTCTGCGCCATAGCTCCTCCCGGGGGCCGATCTTCACTGCGGGATCAACGGATCGCCCCTGCCGCACGGTTCATCATCGTTTTCCAAATCTGCACACTAGAAAGATTGGCGGAGGGTTGCCGAGTCTTGTTTGTTAGACCCGCACCCTCCGCGTTAGTCATAAACAACGGGAAAAGGGGCTACAACAATTTTTTTAATCAAAGATAAAAAAATTGTTCACTTCTTTTTCCTTTAAACGGAAATTCAATTTTTAACCACTTCAAATTATTCATGCCGGTTCTTTGTTCAAAAAGAAGTAGAATCACCGAAGGATAATCACAAGAAGATAAACCCCTACCTTGTAGTCGTCGTCGGACGAGAGGTCGTCGCGGAAGAGACGCTCGTCGCACCGCGTGAAGGAGTCGCGCCGACGATCTCCGGATCAAGATCAAACGGATTTAATTAATTCAAATCCGTTGATATCGAATTATAAAAAGGGAGAATTTAGAAGATTCGATTCTCACCTTTAACCACCGATCGTAGGTTCGCCGCGGAAGAAGAAGTGCCGAAGAAGAAGAAGGAGGTCGCGGAAAAAGTTTGTCGACGTCGCGGATTACAGTGTGCGTCATCGAATTTGGTTCCGGCGTTCTTCGCATTCTTCGCGTTCTTCGCGTTCTTCGCGTTCTTCGCGGGGAGGGTGGAGGCCCAGAGAATAAAGAGTAATCCTCCAAAATAGACAGGTTGGTCTATTTTATTATTTCGCCAACAAATGCAAATGCGTAAGTAACGACCCATCAGTTCGTTGAATTAATTCAACGAACGAAACAGCCCATTTAATTTACGAAATAAACCGCTCAATTAAATGGTCTGTTAAGAATTTAAGAAAACGCGTCGGTTGACTTTTCAGTTACTTTGACGGGTTTTCGCGGGTGCGTTACTTAGCGGAAGAAATGGCGGGGCTCGTGCGGGCCCCACCGCACAAATATCCTACCAAGAGGGTAGGATATTTCCGGATAGCACCCTATACGCTTTAACTCAGCACAAGTGGCTTTCAAGCAGCTTAAATGAAATAAAATAAAGTTGTCGCACAAATTTTATTTTATTTCTGACTTAAAGCCCCAAAATTTAAAAACCACGTCTGAGAAAACGCAACTCCGGAAGAGGCGTTTCTAAGCAAATACCGGCGCTGCGATTTCATCGGTGCCCTCAGAATTCGATTCCGGGCACCGGTTCAAAAGATAGAAAAACCCGTTCGTCCGTTCACTGAACGTACCCGAGCCAAACTTCGGAAAATGATTCCGGGCACACCGGGCCTCGAAATCAGGTGCCGTCTGAAGCTGCGCTCTTGTAAAATTACAAAGAAAATTAAGAAAAAAAAATTTCCTTGAAATTTTAGGGTCTTTACAGTTTATACTCATGGGAAGGTGAACGTTGTGGTAGACGCTCTTAGCATGAAATCCAGTTCACAGTTGATGGATGAGGCGATAAGGAAGTTGACCTCGTTATAGTTATCATTCGTGGATAGAGATGAGGGAGATTACCTTAAATTGATGGTTGTTACCCCTCCACTCATACTGTGAGTCAGGGAAGCACAACTCGAGGATTCTTGTTGTGAGACACTGTGTGCTCAGATATCCGTAGGTGATGCTGCTGATGGATATTCAAAAGGAGGGGAGCACATTGTCCTTTTAAGAGGGAGAACAGTAGTACCAGTGATATTACATGAGGAGGTTCTGAGGTAGTTCAATACATCTTTTTTAAAGGTGCATCCAAGTGTGGCGAAGATGTACCAGGGCCTCCGACGTCGGTTCTGGTGGCCATGAATGAAGAAGAGTGTGGCATAGTTTGTTTCCCGGTGCCTTTCTGGTCAGCAAGTAAAGGCTGAGCACCAGGTTCCAGCAGGATTGACTCAACCCCTTGAGGTTCAAGAGTGGAAGTTGGATGGGATATCCATGGACTTTTGGACGGGTTTACCATGTACATCCAGAGGACATGATGTCATCTGGGTGATCGTTGACTAACTCACCAATTCGGCCCACTTCCTAGCCATATGGGAGTAGAGTTCAATTGAGATCTTGGGATGCCACTACGTGTTGGAGATAATTCGACAACATGGAGTGCCATCAATGATCGTCTCAGATCTTGATTCTCATTTCAAATATCGTTGGTTGAAGGGATTGCAGGAAGCTTTTGGGACTCAGTTACTCTTGATCAGAGCATTTCATCTTTATACTGATGGTCAGACAGAGTTGACCATCCTTGTTTTGGAGGATATGCTACGAGCCTGCATACTTGACTTCAGTCATAGCTTGGAGGATCACCTACCACTGGTAGAATATTTTTATAACAACAGTTATCATTCCACTATTGGTATGGCACAATTCAAGGATTTGTACGGGCGACCTTGAAGGTCACCACTTTGTTGGACAGACCCAGGGGAGTCAGCATGCATGGGCCCAGATATGGTGCGACCTACTACCAAGAAGGTATAGGTTATCTAGGAGCGGATGAAGACTGCACAGAGTCAGAAAAATCACCTGGAGTTCAAGAAGGGAGACCATGTGTTCCTTCGGGTCTAACCTCGACGGGGATTGCGAATATTTGGATGAGGAGAAAAGCTATCTCCGAGGTTCATCAGCCCTTTTTAAATTCTGAGTAGAGTTAACGAGGTGGTGTACGGCTTGGATCTATCTCCTCAGATGGACCGAGTACACAATGTCTTCCATGTGTCGCAACTACGGAGGTACGTGTATGATCCATCACACGTTATCGACTGGGGTGAGCTAGACATCGATGATGGAGAAATCTTTGATGATTACCCATTGGAGATTGAGGATCAGTAGGAAAAGATCCTTCGTGGGAGAGATATTCCCTCGGTGCGTGTCTGGTGGCATCACAGGAATCTCTAAGAGAGCACGTGGGTGCGGGAGTCTCAGATCCATGAGTAGTACCCAAATTTTTTTGAGTATCCTTTCTTTTGGATTTTAGGGTACGTAAAGCCCTATGGTGGGGAGGATGTGATGTCTCCGATTTTTTTTCCATATATTATTTCTATCTTATATTGGAATTATTTCAAGACCAGGCTCTGAGATGGCGTGCAGTTCTATGGCACGGTGAGCCCAGAACAAATGTTTGCATTTAATTAAATATTTAAATAATGTGAACGTATGGGTTTCCTAAAAAAGTGGAATAACTCATGAATGGGTGCTCAGATCAGAAATATGAGGGCACCATAGCATTCAGAGCAATGGGTTTTCATTAGGTGATACCTAACATCGGATGGCGCAGGTCGGTGGTGAAATATATTTTTTGGATGTAACCATAATAAAATATTTTATTAAAATATTTTATTAAAATCTTCTTGTAGGGAAATATTTTTAATATTTTAGAAAATATTTCATAGGGGATCATGGTTATAGATCTCATAACCCTGAATTTTCCCTGGAACATCTGAAATGCTCTAGAGGAAACCCCTAATGCATCAATGATGTTCATGACGCGTTTCGTCAACGACGATGACGCGGTGACTAGATCATCGCCAACAAACGCCGCGGATCCAGGTAGGGCGTTTGATCTCTTTGTGATTTATTCCCCGTTCATGATTTCCACGATAGACACCGACAAATAAACAAACAGATTGGCCCACGGATTGATCATTATGCGGGATGGGTTATATGCATGATCTTCTTTGGGGATTGATTCTTTAAGGTTCTATTTGGTTTCATTTTTCCTTTTAATGGTGACAAACCAAGATCGACATGAACATCAATTGAGGTTCATCCCTCTCGATTTTTTGTGACTCTCTTCCCCGAATTCTTGTGTTCTTCGTGTGCGTTCTACACGTTCTTCATGGAGATATGAATGATGGATCATTGTGCATCAGTTGTGCGACACAACTATCCCAAATTGATGATATGGAATCAAGACAACCCCACGGTGGTGCGACTATGGTGGTGATGGACGGATCAAAGCGGATCAGAAGATATCATCCTTCGAACGATTTCCGCACGGGTGAACAGATTCAGATTTATGAGCACATTGAAGGCCTGAAACCCACAGATTCGGCATCACAATGACGAGACGACCTGAGATCTTGAGATTCACGGCAAACAGATGAGAGATCACGAATCTGGAGATCTGGTCGAGGCACAAGGTGGAAGACAACAGTTCTGGATAAATCCTAACAAAAAGGCGTGTAGTGTGGGCTACATGGCATGTGTTCATCGATGGAACCCCTAGCGTGTACTCCTGGAGTACATGGACACGGTTTGGGTATATGGACCAGGACACAGTGGGTATACCCTTCCCCGTCCAGGCCCGGCCGGATACATGGGATAACCTATGTACTGGTACATGGGTTGAGGCTGTGTATAGGCACATGGCCAGCATACACAGAGCGAACCCCAGACACTCGGACATAGCGTGTAATCCTTCTATAGGCCGTGTAATTAATTTTAATACGATAAGCCTTATGACAGCATTCATTTTACATGGGCAGTACCCGGTGTAAAGGAACATGGCGTGTGACCCTACTATACGCAGTGTAACCTATTTATAGATAGCTTGAGCTAGTTTTCTTCTGTGACTTGGACTATTTTCCTTAGGGTTCGTCCCCTTGGTCTTTCCCATGAATGTTTCCATCATCATTTCCTATGTACTGGAGTATGATCCCTTTAGAAGGACTTCCTGAATAGAGTTTTTGGAATCCCCTTTGTGAGACTTAGAACCGGATCCTCTATTCCTTTGTGGTACCCTAGTTAGATTTTCTCTGTATTGACGTGACCAACATTAACCAGGTGTCGATCCTCTTATTAGTAGTTTAGATTATACTGAGTTGTTGGAATCACCCCATAGTTACTGGTTGTGATCCTCATCTGACGCATCATGTATCTTTCTTCAGTACTCATGAAGTGAGTTATCCTTGAATGAGTGCATCGTATCTTTCTTCAGGCTTAGGAGTATGTTCTCCTGGTTACGTGCTTAGTGGAATCTTCGAGCTCGGTCTTAATTGTGGTTGCATGATAGTTGATCGTGTATGATTATATCTGGATATTCTTGTTATATGTTCTGTAAACATATACTGTGTAGAGATGACTCTATCATTCCTTTTTGGTATTCCCTTTTTTGTATTCATTTGTGGGTTTCGAGGTGTCCTATTGGGTATTGTTATACTCACCCCTCTACAGGATTTTCCCGCACGTGTCATGTCTTGTGCAGACGAGTGAGCCTTTCACATGATTCTAGGTGGACCAGGACTGGACAGTGCTTTGTGCGATCAGGCAGTCCGAGGTTTTTTCCTACAGCTATGGATTTCAGTCCCAGTACCTTTCATTATAGGTTGGACTTTTTTGCAGACTTTGTTTTGGTGGGAATGTACTTTTGGCCCAGGGTTTTACAATATTGCACTTTACTTTCCTATCATACTATGTTGGTTGGGATTTTTAGTGTATGCATGCATTTTCGTTTTCAGTAGTTTTTACTTTTTATCTTGTGGGGTTGGAGATGCGTGTGTGTGTACATGTTTATATCCAATGCCTCATTTGTTAATGACATGCCTACTCGGTGCTAGTCACCAGCCCCTGACCTTTTTGAGGCGAGCTTGGGGAGTTGTGGAACGGGCCCCACCAAGATGGGTTATGACAATTTTCTTGTTTAAAAAAAATTTCAGGTTTATTTATATTTTTATTCTACTTATTATCATGTTTTATAAAATAATATAATCGATTACGTTTAAGTCAAATGTTTTAACCATATTCAGTTTATGTACCAAAAATGACTTTGGTATGTAGACTATGGTCAAAGTGGCAATTATTAAAAAATCTCAATAATAATAATAATATCAAAATTATCATATTCTTACGTAAATTATAATTTTATAACTGATATTTTAATATGGTTCTGAAAAGTTAACTGTCATTAATTTCATAGAGATTATAGGTCGTACGTATGCATGATTAACGTTTCCATTTTTCAATGAACATCATGGAAAAAAGATAAGTAACATTTATATTTCTATAATTAAAGTTATATCTTAAATAAATATTATTTAAATATATATAATTTTATATATATTCATTTTTATAGAAATTGAATCACTTCTCTTCGAGGAGGCAGAAGACCCCACATCAACAAACGACGTTATCGATTTTTCAATGTGTGAATGGGTAGTAAAGAAAATAATATATAATATTACCAGAAAGGTAATTATGTCCTAAATATTATAATTTTATAATTTATATCATATATATTACATTTATAGGTATTAATATTAACCCATAATATTTAGTGGTAGATAATGAAATACAATGTTCATGTAGACGGTATGCTGTACATACACATGAATGTTGTTTCCATTGTCTTGTTATATTAAAATAATGAAAAGTAAATGTTTTATATGTATATTAAAATTAAAATATCATATTTATTTCATATATATCGCATTTTTATTAAACCCATATTTAATACATTCCTTTTAAAACGTGAACAAATCAGACCGCTTTGATGTGACAATTGTCCTCATGTGCACAAATGATGCTATTATATTCCCACAAAATTGAAAGAATGAAGGAATGTGTTTTAAAATAAATAAAAATACATAAATAATTTATTTATATATTATATACCATATAAAAACTATAAATCCATAATTATTTAGATCCTTGAAATGTGGTAATTGGAGAACAAACAACATCGGTTTGTTAGGAGGTAATCTGCCAAACACACGAACGATGATTGTGTATCCCATTTGCTGTAAGTGTGTGAATTTTTAGGACATAACCATAAGTTAAAAATATATCATGTAACACCCCAAGCTTCCATGATGACATTTCTCTTTGAATAATACAGTAGCATGTGTTGAACACAACTTTAAGTTCTAACACACACCAAAACCAATCAAACTAGCCGTTATGAATAGTAACACCGACTATTTGTAATTTTATACATTTTATCTTTCAAAATGGACTTCATTTTTAGATTCGGAATACGAAAATTATCCTAGGTTGAATTATTGGTATTTTTTTGAAAACATTCAATTTTTTGATGAATGGTGAAAAAACAATGAGTTATAGTTTAAAACCGAATTTTTATTTAAAAAATTATTTATTTTATTTAAGTTTAATTATGTTCAAAATAGATACATAATACATATATATGTTAAATGTAATTCATTGTATTTAGTTTAGAATAATTTTAGATTTATAAAAATTTTATTGAACTTTTTACCGTCTTTTACCCACCTCCTAGGACAATTTGGAAATTCACATAAAACATAATCTTACTACTTCTGTGAGTGAAATTTTAAAAATCTGTGAGACATAGTTAATATGAAGGAGTAAAATGTGGTTCAATAAGATAAAAATAATTTTTGGTGAATAGTAACTTTTTTATTTTATTTACCACGGTTAAAAATAAATTGGGTAATTAAGGGTAAAAATGATATTAATATTAACCTATCACATGTCCTAATTCTTTTGGACAAGTTTATGTTGACCAAAAACAACCTTAGCAATAAAAGTTTACCATTTATGTCCACTTGGATTTGATTAGGACATTTATTATTTTTTAATTCATAGAAGAGTTAAAAGAGTTAAAATCAAAGTTTAATTACGAAACCATATTTAATATCGGGTTATACATAAGATAAATCAGATTATAAATAATCATTAGAATGAAAAAAAATATTTCCTACATAATTATAGTATATTTATAAGTTTTAGACAGTAAATAATGTAATTTATTTATGACATAATGATGAAGCAGTAATTACCTAATTAATGAAATATTAAAATAATTGATATTATAAATATAAAAATTAATGTAATTTTAGACTTTTTATGAATTCCACTAAAAGTATAGGTTAATATAACATATTATGGTTGGATAGATTATTTGTTTTCAAATAAATAATGCTGTTATGAATTTAGAAAAAACAAAATACCCAATAGTGTCAAAATTGACATAAAAGAGTTTTTAAAACAAATATTATATTTTTAATTGATATTCTATTCCAAAAAATATAAGGTTCTGCCAAAGGACTTACATAATGATAGGATTATCATTAATTTACCACTTTGGGTGGCTCTTGGAGGTATATCGTAAGTTTATTAACCTTATAATATAAAAATACAAAGAGACATAGTAAATGTCAAACTATTTAACAAAGAGTTAAATATAAATGATATGGTTAATATAGTGACCAAAACCTGTCTAAAATCTATTGGTTGAAAATATTTCGACCCATACCCACCTGAAACATTAAATAATCAACTATGGAGCCATTATAAATGGAATATGAATTTATTATAAAATAATATTTATAGCTTTTTCCATGGTGCCCCTCACCCCTCTTATAAAAGGGCACTCCCACTTATCACTAATTTACATATTCAAAGCCTTTTGGATCGGCCAACCCCTGCCCAAATATTCTCTCAACTTCCCTGACTTCAACCTAGAGGCCTTTGTTTGATCATAAATCCAACCTATGGAGCCCTTTTGATCAAATCAAAAGGAAGGAGTAGAAGAAGAGGTCATGTTTTCACCACCCTCTTTGAAGTTCCATTCTTCTTCAACTTCTTCATTCTTTGTTATATCCATTATAAAATAATAATTCCAGTATCTTCTATATACTTTGATGTTGTTATAAATCTGGTACAACCATATTCAGTATTCTATCCATCATTTGAATGACATGTCACCATACGTGCGTACGTACGACTTACCGTCTCCACGTCGTGGTGTAATTGTTATTCAAAACATCATTATTTGGAATGGTATGATAATAATGAGAAATTGAAGTAAATAATAAATATAACATGATAATAATTATTTATATATGATATAACATCAAATTATATGTAATTTTAATATCAAAATAATGATATTGTCGTTCGTGCGTACGTACAAACTACCGTCTCCACAAATGCGATGAGATTCATTCCCCATCGTATCCATGCAAGTTTAATTATCATTTGATGATTAAAAATAATGTTTAAGGACTTGATATCATCCTATATATGAATAAGATATAACCTATACATAAAAACACAACCTATTTAACAAAACATATAAAATAAAATGAGTAAGTTAACACCCAAAACGACGATAATACTATGATATTATTAACAAAGCAATGTTAAAAGATAATATATGATATAATATTAAGGTATATGGTTTTTTTATAATTTAATAAAAATTATTTCACCATTATACAAGAGGTTAACATACCCTCAACCAAGGAAAAGTAGAATGTAAGGGTTTATTTCACAATCTCTTCATTATCTGAATTTGTTTATATATAATTATCTACTTGGACCCTTTTATCATCCACATCCATGTTTCTTAAAAATGTATTTCAAATCATTATTACTATTTTATCGACTATAGGTTAAATTCATTTATATGCTTTTTGACATTTTATAAGAAGTTTATAAATGAATCTTTCCGTCGTTTTCCAAACAAGGTCCTTTTTAAACTTTTCGACATAATTAAGGTATGAATGTATTTTTTTTAACTTATACGGCGGCTGCAGCTATTTTCCACCATTATAAAATTGTGGAATCTTCCCTTACAAGATTATAAGAATATTTTCAATGTAAATGTTTTCTTTTATAATTATGTGACTTTTAAATGATTTCAAAAATAGAGATATTTCTCTGAAATAGTTTTGATTTCATCTATGTCAACATCCATTGATGGATTTTAAGCTTATTTGATGTTTATTTATTATGATAAAAAACTACCATATTGTATTGAAGGTTTTGTTATATGTTTTACTATGGATGTGTAATTTTTATACCACTCATGGTTTTTGGAGAATGTATTGTCATTTCGTATGAAAGTTTTAAAATGAATGTTTATGTTATGTTTAAACCTGTTCATATGAGTAATTAATTGGACTTAATAAGTTATGGGTAGAGCCCACTATAGCTTTTTGATTCATTGGTAGGTCTCATGAGACAAACTAGTGGCTTGGCACAATTCCGTGAAAAAATCTTATTTGTAGTTTTGGCACAATTCTTTGACTATGTGGTTATGATAGTCTGACATTATGCATTCCATCATTATGAAAGTGGTTATTGATATTGCATGTGATTATTGGACTAGTAAAATATCCATGTAAATATGTAAATTGAATTATTTCATTTTATTTCTGCCATATTATGATGAAGTTCAAGTTTAAAAGGCTTTTGTTTTAGTTATACAGTGCCTTAAATGTTTATGATTATTTATAAAAGTTTTCACTAAATTGTTATCCTTACTGGCCACCTGAGGTCACCCCTTTCTATGTTTTATTTTTCCCAGAATGTGAGGAAGTATTTAATGACTGACCTGCAGGGATATACTATGGGATATCCGTGTTGTATATGGATACAATGTTGTAGTATTTTCCCATTTCATGATGTAATGTAAACCTTATGAATATATCAAGTATTTCAAAGGCTACTAAACTAATCGGCCTTTTAAGGATTAATCTTTTATTATCATGACAACGTATTGTAATAATGCACCGTCTTTGGGTAACTAGGTTCATGGCGTTACAGTTGGTATCAGAGGAAGTTTAGTACAACCCTTGGGATTTAGATTCCGATAAACTCATATTAGAGAACATAGACCTAAGATGGACATTGAGGATTAGTATAGTAGAACTTCATAGAATTTTGGTATTGTAGAGATTTTGTGAGTTTTCCAAGTAATATAGCCCTGTCTGGATATGTGCAGGTAGAGGTGGCTCTGGAAAAGATGTACCTAGGGGTAAAACCCGAAAACACCGCTTTTAGCTAGACTCGAACGGGAACTGGTGCACGACAACGGCCCTTACTGCACTCTTGGTTACGACACTCTCGGGGGATATGCTTAGGATAATTATCATTTTCTTTACAATCTATTATGAAGGGTTTATGAGTATATAATTACTCAATGATGACATTTTTATGGTTATGGATTATATCCATAAACTATTAAATTTATGTTAAGTGTTTTACAAGTTTGGATTTATGTATTGTGATTCATAAACTAATCTAGTGTATGCCATTGTTTAGAAATGAGGCCTAGTGGAAGAAATGGAAACCATATCAATGCATGCACTCCATGTAGGGATTTCCCTACTGCTCAAGATAATTATAGTGGAGCTGGAGATGCAACTAGTGATGACCAACTAATCACCATACCGGGACAACTCACTCAGGTTATGAATAATAACCTTACCCATAAGGAGCACATTGTTCCACAACGTGGAGGATCAATGTTAGAATGATTCATGAGGCAAAAAACATGAACATTCAATGGGAATACAAATCCCTTAGTAGCTAAGGAATGGATAAATTTCTTAGAGAAAATATTCCATGCCTTGGGGAGTAGTGAAAGGGAAAAAGTTATTATGGAAGTTTACCACCTCACTGGAGATGATGATCAATGGTGGTCATTGATTCAAAACATAAAGGAATATGATGAAGTATAAAATATAGAATGGAAGGAGTTCAAAGATATTTTCTTATAAAAATACATTCCTCATGAACATCGAGCGGATATGGAAAGGCAATTTCTGAGTCTGAGACAAAAGGAGTATGAGAATGTCGCAAAGTATGAGGCTAATTTTACAAGGTTAGCAGGGAATTATAGAGATTATATACATTACCAAAGAAGTAATATTGATTGTTTCATTGATGGGTTAAAACCATTTCTTCATCGAGCATTAGTGTCACAATCCTTCTCATCGTACGAAGATATTATCTCATGTACTATGAATAGTGAAAAAAAATTCTCGAAGTCTTACGACTTTAAAGAAAAGCAAGAGAAGAAGAGATCTGCTAATCAATCTGGGAATGGAAATAAAGGGAAGAAGGGTAATGTTGATTATCCATCCTATAGTAAATGTGGGAATAAACACCCCAGTATTTTCTTGAAAGAAATGAGAGTCTGTTACATGTGTGGTGAAAAAGTCCACCAAGCTCGTGATTGCAAGGGGAAGAAATAAGATACTGATTTTCAATGGAAAAACTGCAGGGAGATGGGAAATTATGCAAATTAATTTCCTAAGAATCAGGGTAACTTAAATTAGAAAAGTCCAAGGTATCATGGCCAAGCTTATGCTATCACTACTACTGAGTTAGATGCTTTAAAAGACATGGTGGCAGGTAATTTAATGGTTTCCTCAAGTTTAGCCAATGCATTATTTGAATCTAGATCATCGAATTGTTTCATATCATCCCAGTTTTCTATGAAAATTATATATTTACAATTTGATTTGAAAGGTAGTTGTCAATTAAAACTCTTAAGGGGAGTATCATTGCTACACCGTTCTGCTGATTCGTTCCCATTAGGGCATATAAATGTTCTTTATCTGCTGACTGCATCATCATACCTATCATTGAGTTTTATATAATCCTCAGTATGGATTGGATTTTGGACAATGATGCAAATATTAAATGTATGAAGAAGGAGGTAAATTTTTTTTTTGATGATGATAAATAACACCTTATCTTTAGAGCCGAATCATCACCACCTGATTCTTATCATGATCTACCCCCAATAGCTCAACTAAATTAAATTATTGGGGAGGAAGAGAATGAAATAACTATGGGTAAGGAAAGGAATGTTCAAATAGAGGATGTACATATTTTGAGAGAATATGTTGAAGAGTTTCCATAAGATTTACCCTGACATTCTCAGGAATAAGAAATTGAGTTCTTCATTGATTTAATTCCTGGTTCAAGGACTATATCGAAGACCCCTTATAGAATGGCCAATGTGGAATTAGTTGAACTATGAAACAACTAGAGGATTTGAGAAATAATGGATTTATACTCCCAAGTGTTTCTTCATGGGGATCCCTTGTCCTTTTTGTTAAAAAGAAAGATGGATCTATGAGGTTATGTATCGACTACAGGGAAATCGATGATATAATAATAAAGAACATGTATCCCATACCTCACATTGATGATTTATTTTACCAAATACATAGAGCTAAATACTTTTCAAAGATTGAACTTCAATCTAGATACCATCAGTTTTGTGTGAAGATGGAAGACATTCCAAAGACAGAATTTCGAACTAGGTATGGGCATTACAAGTTTACAGTAATGACTTTTGGTCTTACTAATGAACCCTCTATTTTCATGGATCTAATGAATAGAGTTTTCAACGAATATCTAGATGATTTTGTTGTGGTATTTATTGATGATATCTTGGTATATTCCAAAAGCTGCAATGACCATGAAAATCACTTGTGCATTATCCTAAAGACTCTAAGAAGACATGAATTGTATTGGATGTTTAGCAAGTGTGAATTCTGGCATCAGGAGATCTCTTTTCATGGCCATATTGTCTCTAAGGATGGAATCTATATTGATCCTTATACGACCAAGGAAATCCAAGAATGGCCAGCCCCGACGAATATAACTGAGGTATGCATTTTTATTGGTTTAGCAAGTTATTATCGACGTTTCGTGCAGAATTTTTCCCGATTGGCTAACCCATTAACAATGATCACACAGAAAGGGGTTAAATTTTTTTGGACAAAAGAGTTTGAAGAATGTTTTGATGAACTGAATAGAAGATTATTCAATGCCCCTATATTGACTCTACCATTAGGGAATGACAGGTTTGTTTTTTATAGTGACGCATCGAAGAATGGACTTGGTTGTCTCCTTGTGCAGAATGATAGGGTTGTTTCCTATACATCATGACAGCTAAAAATTCATGAGAAAAACTATCCTACTCATTATCTTGAGTTATCAGCTATAATAATAGCATTTATGATTTGGAGACACTATCTCTATGGTAAAAAATGTGAGATTTATACTTATCACAAGAGATTGAAGTATATTTTCTCATAGAAAGAACTCAACATGAGGAAAAGGAGATGGCTTGAACTACTGAAGTATTATGATTGCACGATACACTACCACCCGGGGAGGGAAAATAAGGAGGCAGATTCTTTGGGAAGAAAGGATCATGGAGTTTTGAACAAGATGAGAGTTGAGAGGGATCCTATTTTCAAGGATTTAGTAAAGATAGTTATGGGATTCACCATGGAAGGTTAAACATCAATTATTTTTCAAATGGTTGCCAAACCATCTTTAATAGAAAGGATAAAGAGTTCTCAGACCAATGATGAAGAGTTTCAAAAGAATATTGAAGCTATAAATTATGGTAGATTGAGTAACTTTGTGTATGAAGATGGAATTTTGAAATTTGGGAGGAGACTTTGTGGTCCCGATATACCTGATCTAAAAAGGGAATTGTTGGACGATGGTCATAGTTCCAATTTCTCTATACACCCTGGGAACACAAAAATGTATAGGGATTTGAAGGAACATTTTTGGTGGGACAACATTAAGAGGGAGATTGCTGATTTTTTCATGATGTATGGTTTGTCAACAAGTGAAAGATGGAAGGAGAAAACCTGGAGAAGTCATGCAACCTCTTCCCATACCTGCGTAGAAATGGGATAATATCACGATGGAATTTTTCATGGGACTACCAAAGACTCCTAGAATGAATGATGAAATATGGTTAATTGTTGATCGTCATACCAAAACAGAACATTTTCGTGCTATAAGAGATGATATACCAGTTGAACGTCTAATAAGGCTATATATTAATGATGTTGTGAGACTTCATGGAGTACCCCTATCCATTGTTTCTGATCATGATCCATGTTTTACTTAATGATTCTGGAAAAGTCATTAGAAAGACCTAGATACTGAACTTCATTTGAGAACTGCCTAGCAACCCCAAAAAGATGAACAATTATAACAGAATATTCTAACCTTATATGACATGTTGATATCATGCTCACTTGACATTAAGGGTATGTTGGATCAATATTTACCTCTGGTAGAATTTTCCTATAACAATAGATTCCATTAAAGTATTCAGATGGAACCATACGAAGCGTTATATGGAAAGAGATGTCGCACACCAACATGTTGGGATGAAATTGGTGAAAGAAAAAATTTAGGCCCATAACTGGTGAAGGAAATGATGGAAAAGGTAAAGTTAATCCAAAACCACATCAAAGCAGCTCAAAGTTGGTAGAAGAGCTATGCTGACAACCGAAGGAAGGATTGGTAATTTTTGGTAGGAGATCACATTTTATTGAAGGTATCTCCATGGAAGGGAGTTATACATTTTGGTAAGAAAATTAAATTGAGTCCCAAGTACATTGGATCATTCAAAATTCTATAACGAATAGGGGATGTAGCTTACCATTTGGCAATGTCACAAAGTCTCTCCAAAGTTCATGATGTGTTCCACATATCACTATTGAGAAAATACATGCTTGGCCCAACAAATGTACTCACTTATGAGGAATTATAACTGGAACCTGATCTGTCTTATAGAGAAGATCCCATCAGGATTGTTGATACAAGGGAACATGTGCTGAGAAATCGGACGACTCGTCTGGTAAAAGTTCTATGGAGAAACCATAAGATGGAAGAACAAACGTGGGAACCCGAGGAACATATGATGAAGAAACACCCGAGTGTTTTCATGTAGTAGTATTCTAGAAATTACAATGAAGAAATTATTTGAAGTAGGGGAGAATTTAACACCCCAAGCTTCCACGGTATGTTTCTCTTTTAATAATACGGTAGCATGTGTTGTATGCAACATCGAGTTCTAACACACACCACAACCAATCAAACTAGCTGTTATGAAAAGTAAAACCCACTTTTAGAAATTTAATACATTTTATCTTTCAAAGTGGACTTTATTTTTGGATTCAGAATATCAAAATTATCTTAGGCTGATTTTTTGGTATTTTTCTGAAAACATTCAATTTTTGATGAATAGTGAAAAGACACTCAGTTATAGTTTAAAACTGAATTTTTATTTAAATATTTATTTATTTCATTTAAATTAAATTAAGGTAAACATAGATACATAATACCAATATATGTTCAATGTAATTTATTGGAGGTAGTTTAGAATAATATTAGATATATAAAAACTTTGTTGAACTTCTCACCGTCTTTGATCAACCTCCTAGAAGAATTTGGAAATTCACATAAAATTTAATTTTACGGCTTCTGTGAGTGGAATTTCAAAAATCCAAGTGACAAGGTAAATATCAAGGAGTAAAATGTGGTGCAATAAGATAAAAATAAATTTTGGTGAATAGTAACTTTTTACATTTATTTACCACGGCAAAAAGTAAATAGGGTAATTAAGGGTACAAATGATATTAATGTTACCCTAACACATGTCCTAATTATATTAGCCAAGTGTATCTCGAAAAAAAAATAATCTTAGGAATAAAATATTATCATTTAGGTCTACTTGGATAATATTAGGACATTTCTTGTTATTTAATTCAAAGAAGAGTTAAAAGAGTTAAAATCAAAGATTAGTTACTAAAACATTTTTAATATAGGGTTATAAATAAGATAAATTCAATTATAAAATATTCATTAGAAATATAAAATGATTTCATAAATAATGATATTTGATTTATAATTTATATAAATTAAATAATGTAATTTATTTATGACATAATGATGATGCAATAATTAAGTAATTAATGAAATATTAAAATAATTGATATCGTAAATATCAAAATATATGTAATTTGAGACTTTTTATGAGTTCCACTACTTTTATAGGTTAATATAACTTATTAAGGTTGTTTATATTAATTTTTTTCTAAGTAATAATGTTGTTGTGAATTTAGAAAAAACAAGATACCCAATAGTGTCAAAATTGACAGAAAAGAGTTTTTTAAAAAAATATTATATTATTAATTGATATTCTATTCCTAAAAATCTAATGTTCAGACAAAGGACTTATATAATGATATGTGTATCATTAATGGACCACTTAGGGGTTTCTTGGAGTTATATAGTATGAATATTAACTATATAATATAAAAATACAAAGAGACATGGTAAATGTCAAACTATTTTACTAGGAGTTAAATATAAATGATAAGTTTAATATAGTGACACAAACCTGTCTAAAATATATTTGGTGAAAGGATTTAGACCCATAACCACCTTAAAATTTAAATAATAGACTTTTAATCCATTATAAACTGAATATGAATTTATTATAAAATAATATTTCTAGCTTTTCCAAAGGTGCCCCTCACCCCTATTATAAAAGGCCACCCCCACCCCTTATCTATAATTTACAACTTCAAAGCCTTTTGGATCATGCAACCCCTAACCAAATATTTTGTAAACATCCCTCCATTCAAACTAGAGGCCTTAGTTTGATTAGAAAGCCAACCCAGGGATCCCTTTTGATCAAATCAAAAGGAAGAACCCAAAGAAGAGGAAATGTTTTCACCACCCTCTTTCAAGTTTCTTTCTTCTTCAACTTCTTCATTCGTTGTTATTTCCATTAAAAACACAACTCTAGTATCTCATATATATTGTGATGTTATTATAAATATGGTACAACCATATTCAGTATTCAATCCATCATTTGAATGACATGTCACCATTCGTGCTTACGTACGGCTTACCGTCTCCACGGCGTGGTGTAATTGTTATTCAAAACATTATTATTCGGATGGGTATGATAATAATGTGTAATTGAAGTAAATAAAAAATATAACATGATAATTATTCTGTATATATTATATACCATCAAATTATATATTATTTTAATATCAAAAAAATGATATTGTCCCTCGTGCGTACGTACGGACTACCGTCTCCACGAACGCGATGAGATTCATTCCTCATCGTATCCATGCAAGTATAATTCTCATTTGATGATTAAAAATAATTTTTACGAACTTGATATCATCATGTATATGAATAATATAAAACCTCTCCACAACAAACATGACTTATGTAACAAAACATAAAAAATAAAATGAGTAATTTAACACCCGAAATGACGATAATACTAAGATATTATTAAAAAAGGAATGTTAAAAGATCATATATGATATAATATTAATGTATATGATTCTTTTATAATTTAATAACAATTTTTTCACCATTATAAAAGAGGTTAACCTTCCCTCAACCAAGGAAAAGGGAAAGGTAAGGGTTTATTTCACAATCGCTTCATTATCCGAGGTTGTTTATACATAATAATGTGATGGGAACTTTTTATCATTCACATCCATGCTTCATAAAAATGTATTTCAAATCATTCTGTTATAGATCAGACCTCTATGGTTCATTCCATTGTGAAAATGTGGGGCTAGAGGTATTTCAGTAAACCATGGTGACTTTGGGGTGCATTTGGGTGGACCTTTAAGGAAAACTAAAGGGGTAATGGCCTTCACACGGGAGGTGCACGGTTTGTCAAACCGTGCAGCCAAACCATGTAAAGTTGATGCTGGAGGTAGTAGCCTTCACACGGGTGGCACACGGTTAGGACAAACTGTGCAGCCAAACCATGCAGACTAACCATGCTGGCACTTAAAGTTAGATACTAAAATTTCAGATCTGAACTCATTTGCCTCTAAATAGTTCATTTAAGCCTTTAAGCGGCCATAACCAAAGATTACTCATCCTTGGATGTAGGAGAACCTCTCCCAAGAATTTTAGAGGTGATCTGGAGGCTTCTCTTCACAAATCGAAGCCGGATTCTCTAGGTATGTGATCGTTCTTGTTGGGTTTTAGATCTTCATAGATCTACTCCTTCTTTTCTCCCGATTTCTTAAATCTACACCAGTTATGGGTAGATCTACATGTGTGGATGTCAAATATGATGAGTCTTGGTCTTGATCTTGCTAGGAGGGGAGATCTAAGGCGAGGTTTCAGAGAATCGATCCGAGTTCCGTGAGCGTTCCTTGACCATTTTGGTTTCCATAAAAAACTTTTGATGTAGGGATCTTACATTCATCTCTCTATCTTTTGTGCATCATGAGGGGTAGGTATCCTCTTGTTTTCATAAGATACAGTTGAACCAATAAATAAAGATAGTAACTGGTTAAAGTATAGGTTTGTGGAATTTTTGTTGATATTCTGGTTTTATTTCCATTAATGATTATCCTTTGATTATGTTGTGAATTTAATAGGCTTATTCCTACTGAAAATCACAGTCGTTGGGGGACTTTTCTTACGCAATTAAATATTTCCCTATTTTTCTGGATTTTTTTATCGAGGGAACATCATTGAATGTGGAAATTGGTTAATCATGTAATGTTGGATGATTAAATGAATACCTGGAACCCGTGTATGATCACCCCGGTTAAACTAAATGAAAGAATGAATTTTGGGTACTGGTTGGATTTTAATTATATGAAGGGGTGTTTAGTGGGTTGTTGTGGAACGGGTGAGCAGTGGGGTTGTGGTAGGCTTGGTTGTGGGTTGGCATGTATGATATGGTTGTGATCGGCAGTAGATCTGCGGTAAAAGGTATCAAAGGGATGATGATGTGGTAGGAGGATTGTTTCTGTTGTGTTTGTGGTTATGGTGGTTGGTAGCAGGGCACCAGGGATGGGTTGTGTATATGAATAAAAGTGGACGGGTTAACTAATTAATTTTGGGGCATGGTAGTTGATTAAATACAGAAAATCAATGGATTTTATTGGCTGATAAAAGAAAATGGTATTGTGTTACTTGTGTTTTCCCTAATATTATTTGTGGTTATCAGGGATATGTTTTATGAACGATTGATCTTGTTTGGTTGTTGTTATTTTCTCGATAGTTAAGGAATTGATAAACTAAAACTGTTGAAACATGAGAATCTTAATGGGATTTGGGGTTGTTTATTGTGTGCATACTTTTTAAGTAGAAGTTCCGAGGCTTGATATTAGATATTTTGTGTAGAAGCCTTAGGATGGGCTGAGTGGTTGATATAATTATATAAATCTGTACGTTTTATGTTTCTTTACGCACCCCACCCATGTTGAGAACTACATTCCGAACACCCGTGGGACGAGGGGTGAGATACTCAATCATTTAAAGGATGGATGGTTACTGTTCTTCCCTATGCTCCTTCTTCCAGGTTCTATAGCCCAAGATCCTTCAGGCAGGTTACGACAGATGTTTCCCAACAGTCTTTGGGATGAGGATGTGATGTGGTTCCCAGGTGTCTTCGGGATGAGATGGGGTTATGGCAAAGGATTGAGTGTCGGAGGGATACTATGATGGACGATTATTGAGTGTCGGTGGGATACTATGAGATTCGTATGGCCAGGTTGTGGCACTAGCTCGAGGTTTGTATGGCTAGGTTGCGGCACTAGATCAGGAAGATGGGAAAGAATCTGACCGTTAGGCGTGAGGGCTTGAGTAGTAATCAGTGGAAAGGTGGTGCGGGGTACCCATACCTTGATAATATTACTATACTACTCTATTAATTTGTGATATTTGGTGAGTGTGCCTTGGTGGGGTTTGGGTGGATATATTCCTTACTAGGATTTAGTTCCTTCTGTTTTCTCACGGGGCATTAATATGTCTCCCCACCTGTGCACGAGAGATTTAGGTTTTACTACTGAGTATACTTGTATGCTCACCCTACATTTACTTTCAGGTTTTCAAGAGGACATCAAGGACCGTGCGAGACCGTTCTAGTTGGGGGCTGTAGTTTTTATCTTTGTAGTTTTTGTTTTCTTTTTTTTGAATCATACTTTTGAGATTTTATTGTACTAGTAATTTTGTTTCAGTATTTTATAAAACATGCATATGAGTTTGGTTTTGGGTTATTTTCATTCACTTGTTTCTTTTTCTTTTGGTGTTTGATTCATCATATTTCTCGATCTTAAATTATAAAAAGGGTAATGCCTCCAATATTTGTGAAAACCCATACCCTTGGTGCTAGTCACCACTTTGGGGCCTACTGGAGGAGGGACTCAGGGTCATTATCTCCCTTTCACCATTTCCCGCTCAGGAGGGGCATCTTTGGTGGGAAGGGGTCATGAAAGAATGGTATCAGAGGTGATGGTTGAGAGATAGGATGGTTCCTGGAGTTAGGCACAGTTAGGATTTCATGGGATGGTAGGGAAACAATGTTGGATGATGTTGGTGCATGACATAGGCCAGGGAAGACCAGATAGGACACGAGATTTTAGGGCCCCTCATGATCCAATGAAAGGACTCTGAGCTTACCCAATGACCAAGTAAGACTACATTGATTGTAGGGTAGATACCCAAGGAAAGGTACATGCATCATCATGATTGCGTTTTACTTGATTTGGGTGTTCTGGGAAAGAAGTCAAAATAAAATGAAAAAATTAAACCTTGAGAAAATTTCCCTTGCTACTTGGTCTTAGACGTTATTTTTTAACCGTGCAGCTATGTCACATGGACTTCATCCCCCAGTGACTCAGGTAGTTGAGGCCCAGCCATTTCAGATGGTCGACCAGCTGAGTATTGGCCAAGAGGAGTAAGAGGACTTGTGGAAACACATGTTGTGAGCTTTCCAGCGACATAGCTTGAAGAGGTATGAAGGGAGAACATCGTATACAGAATCAGTGAGTTGGTTGGAGGAACTCGAGATCACCTTTGGGATGATCAGGGGCCCATCAGAGTACTAGGTTCCTCTAGTAGTAAGCCAGCTATGAGGAGTGGCGCGACAGTTGTGGATGTTTTACCTTGGGAAGGGGAAGGAAACAGAATTTCTATCGGCCAACTTCGAGATGGAGTTCCGAGAGGAATCATTTCCTCGATGAGGAAGGATGAGAAGAGGAAGATGTTGTAGTCTCTCTAGAAAGGAAGCATGTCAATGTGGGAACAAGGGGTCAAGTTCAAGGATCTCCTCTTTTTTCCTCTAATCTCTTCCTGGATGTAAATTCTTGAGCCAAACATTTAGAAGATGCACTTCACCCCTCTATTCGGTGCGTGGTGACCCCTTTCACCTTACATATACACTTAGAAGTACAATAGAAGGTGTAGATAATCGAGAGGATTCACACAATAGTAGGTCCACTATGAGAGAGGAGTCACCCAAGTTCATCCAACAAAGAGGCGGTCAATAGTAGATCCCCAGCAACCTGACCATCCAAGTTTCGACCGGCAGGGAGAAGACTTCAGCATCTCCCATACCAATCTCACAATTTCTGACCATTTTCTATGGTCCAGGGACCTTGGTTCTTTGCATGTGGAAATAGTGGGCATCGTATCAGACTATTCCCTTTTCAGACTCAGTATGGAGGGACTGGCCAGGTTCAGCCCCAGCCCCAGCAGCAATTCCTAGCCCGACCCTTCCAACAGCAACAGGCTCTAGTCCCCCCAAAGGGAGCTGGAGCAAGTGGTGGCCAACCACATAGAGTTCCTCAAGGACCCCAACTGGGACATGGTCGTGGAGGTGGACGTCAACAGAGAGGCAGAGGAGTGGGATGCAGACAGTTGAACACAACAGAAATGGAAACCCTATAAAGGCCAGAGATCGAGACACATGTTTTTGGTTTTACTTAAATGCTCTCATTTATGTTTTGTTTAAATTCAGTATCATCACACTTCTTTTTTGAACATCATTCTTGCCCATGATTTAGGCCTGGACCTTGTTCTTCATTAGTTTATAATGCTAATTTATTTCCCTCTTTCCTTTAAATGTGTGTTAAGATTCCTAACATATGGGGAGAGGAGGATGTGATCCCTAATCAAGACGTATTAACGTGGATGTGATTAAACCCATCCACTCAGTGCCACCCAAAGCGGATAGTTTCTTGACATGGGAGAAGGAATTCCCCAATCCATGTGTTGGGGCATCGTGATACTTGTTTTCTGTGGTGGTGGGGACAATATGTGTATGAGAAATCCTAAAATATGGGGGTGGGAGGACCTAATCTGTAATCGAGACGCAATAATGGTGATGTGATTAAACCCGTGCAGGAAAGACAGTGCCGCCTGAAGTGGATAATATCTCGACATGGGGGAATAAATTCACTGACTCATATAATTAGGATAGTGGTTGGATTCTTATTAGGACAAGAGCCCTGAGAGGTATCATGCGGGGTGGTTCTTTGGATCTTTCCCCTTTTTATGGATTGGTTTTTAAATCTCAAGGATGAGAATGGTTAGAGTGGTATCTGATGTAATGGCCTAGACCTCTCCGGTCCATTCCTTTGTGAAAATGTGTGGCTAGAAGTTTTTCGGGATATCAAGGTGACTTGGGGTGCGTTTGGGTGGACCTTTATGGAAAACTAAAGGGGTAATGGCCTTCGCATAGGAGGCGCACAGTTTTTCAAACCATGCGGCCAAACCATGCGAGGTAGGTGTTGGAGGTAGTAGCCGTCGCATGGGAGGCCCACTGTTAGGACAAACTGTGCGGCCTAACCTTGTGAGTATTGTTGTCGAGATAGAATCTAACACATGGTTAGCGCACGGTTTGTTAAAACATGCTAACTAACCATGCGGGCACTTAAAGTTAGATCCTAAAATTTCGGATCTGAACTCTTCTGCCTCTAAATTGTTCATTTAATCCCCTATGCAGCCATAACCCATGATTACTCTTCCTTGGAGGTAAGAGACCCTCTCATAAGCGTTTTGGAGGCGATTTGGAGGCTTCTCTTCGCAAATCAAAGCCGTTTTTTCAAGGTATGTGATCGTTCTTGTTGGGTTCTTAGATCTTCTTATATCTACTCCTTCTCTTCCCTCGATTTCTTAAATCTACAACTTTTATTGGTAGATCTAAGTGTGTGGATGTTTAATATGATGGGTCTCGGTCTTGAACATTCTAGGAGGAGAGATCTAAGGTTGGGTTTCGGAGAATCGATCCGGGTTCCTTGAGCGTTCCTTGACCGTTGTGGTTTCCATTAAAAACCATTGAGGTAGGGATCATACCTTCGTATCTCTCTCTTTTGTGCATCATGCGGGGTATGTATCCTCTTGTTTTCATGAGATATAGTTGAACCAATAAACAATTATAGTAACTGGTTAAAGTATGGGTTTGGGAATTTTTTATTGATATTGTTGTTTTATTTCCATCAATGTTTATCCTTTGATTATATTGTGAATTGAATAGGCTAATTACTACTAAAAATAACTGTTGTTGGTGGCCTTTGCTTGCACAATTAAATATCTCCCTATTTTTTTGGATTTTTCTATAGATGGGACATCATTGAATGTGTAAATTGGTTAATCATCTAATGTTGGCTGATTAAATGAATACCCGGAACCCTTGTATGATCACCCCGGTTAAACTAAATGAAAGAATGAATTTTGGGTTTTGGTTGGAGTTTAATTATGTGAAGGGGTGTTTAGTGGGATGTTGTGGAATGGGTGAGTAGTGGGGATGTGGTAGACTTGGTTGTGGGTTGGCGTGTATGATATGGTTGTGATGGGTAGCAGAGCTACAGTAAAATGTATCAAAGGGATGATGATGTGGTACAAGAATTTTTTTCGATGTGTTTGTGGTTATGGTTGTTGGCAGCAGGGCTACTAGGGTGGGATGCGCATATGAATTAATGTTGAAGGGATAATTAATGAATTATGGGGCATGATAGTTGATTAAATACTGAAAATCAATGGAATTGATTGGATAATAAAATAAAATGGTATTGTGTTGCTTGTGTTTTCCATAACATTATTTGTGGTTTCCAGGGATATGTTTTAGGAACGATTGATCTTGTTTGGTTGTTGTTAGTTTCTCGGTAGTTAAGGAACTAATAAACTAAAATTGTTGAAACATGAAAAGATTAATGGGATTTGGGGCTGTTTATTGTGTGCATACTTTCGAGGTAGTAGTGTCGAGGCATGTGCTCAAATCTTTTGTGTATAAGCCTTAACATGGGAGGAGTGGTTGATATAATTATATAAATCTGTACGTTTTATGTTTCTTTACGCCCACCCCATAATGAGCACTACGTGCCAAACACCTGTGGGATGGGGTGTGAGATTCTCAAACATCTAAAGGATGGCTAGTTACTGTTCTTCCATGTGCTTCCTCTTCCTGGTTCTATAGCCCAAGATCCTTCAGGCTAGTTACGATAGATGTTTCCCAAGAGTCTTTGGGATGAGGATGTAATGTGGTTCCCAGGTTTCTTTGGGATGATATGTGGTTATAGACGAGGATTGAGTGTCGATGGGATACTATGATGGCCGAGTATTGAGTGCTGATCGGATACTATGAGCTTCGTATAGCCAGGTTGCGGCAATAGCTCGAGCTTCATATGGCTAGGTTTCAGCACTATCTCAAGAAGAGGGGGAAGCAACAGAGCATTAGGCATGAGGTCTTGAGCAGTAATCAGTGGGAACGTGGTTCGGGGTACCCATACATTGATAATATTACTATACTACTCTATTGATTTGCGATATTTGGGGAGTGTTCCTTGGTTATGTTTGGGTGGATAGATTCCTTACTAGGCTTTGGTTCCTTCTGTTTTCTCACGAGGCATTAGGAGGTATCCCCACCTATGAACGAGAGCTTTAGGTTTTCATTCTAAGTATACTTGTATGCTCACCCTAGGTTTACTTTCATGTTTTCAGGAGGACTTCAGGGACCATGCGAGACCGTGCTAGTCAGGTGTTGGAGTTTTTCTCTTTGCAGTTTTTGCTTTCTTTTTTTTTTTGTATCGTACTTTGGATCATTTCTTGTACTTGTACTTTTGTTTCAGTATTGTATAAAACATGCATATGTGTTTGGTATTGGGTTATTTTTATTTACTTGTTCCTTTTTATTTTGGTATTTGATTCATCCTATTTCCCAATATTAAATAATAAAAACGGTAATGCCTCCCATATTTGTGAAAACTCATACCCTTGGTGCTAGTGGCCAGTCCGGGGCCTACTGGAGGTAGGGCTCGGGGGTCATTATCTCCTTTTCAACATTTCCAGCTCAGGAGGGGCATATTTGGTTGGAGGGGGTCGTGACACATTCTTACTATTTTACAGACTATGGGTTAAAGTCATTTAGACCCTTGTTGAATTTTTATAAGAATTTTATAAAGGAATCTTTCTGTAATTTTCCAAACAAGGTGCTTTTTAACCTTTTCGATAGAATTTAGGTAAGAATGGATTTTTTTAACTTATACAACGGCTTCAGCTATTTTCCGCTATTATAAAATCGTGCAATCATCCCTTACAATCTTATAATAATATTTTCAACGTAATTTTTTTTATTTTATAATTATGTGACTTTTAAATGATTTAAAAAATAGAGATATTTCTCTCAAATACATTTGATTTCATCTATTTCAACATCCTTTGATGGATTTTAAGCTTATTTGATGTTTATTTATTATGATACAAAACTTCTATATTGTATTGAATGTTTTGTGATATGTTTGACTGTGGATGTGTTAATTTTTTACAATTCATGGTTTATGGAGAATGTATTGACATATTGTATGCTAGTTTTATTATGAATGTTATTGTTATGTTTAAACCAGTTCGAATGAGGAATGCATTGGACTTAATAAGTGATGGGTGGAGCCCGCTATAGCTTCTCGATGCATCAGTATGTCTCATGAGGCAAACTATTGTCTTGGCACAAGGCCTTGACAAAATCTTATTTATAGTCATGGAACAAGGCCTTGAATATGTTGTTATGATAGTATGGCATTATGCATTCCATCATTATGAAAGTGGTTATTGATATTTCATGTGATTATTATACTTGTAGAATAACAATGTGAATTAGTAAATGGAATTATTTCATTTTATTTCTACCATATTATGCTGAATTTCAAGATTAAAAGGCTTTTGTTTTAATTATACATTTTCTTAAATGTTTATTCTTATTTATGAATGTTTCCGCTATATTGTTATCCTTAATGGGCATCTGAGATCACCCCTTTCTATGTTTTATTTTTTCCATGATGGGAAGAAGTATTTTCTGACTGACCTACTGGGATAGACTATGGGATCTCAGTGTTGTCTATGGAAACAATGTTTTAGTAGTTTTCCATTTTATGATGTAATGTAAACCTTATGAATGTATCTAGTATTTCCAAGGCTACTAAACTAATCGGTCATTCGAGACTTGATTGTTTGTGATCATTCCAATCTTATGTAATAATGCACCGACATTGTGTAACTGGGGTCGGGGAATTACATATCAGTATATTTATGAGAATAATTATATTATATAATAATTATATAGTTATAATTGATTTAGTGGAGAAAGAAATAAAACAAAAGTTCTCATTGAAAAATGTTACGATTTTAAGGGTAAAGCCTTTTATTTTATACCAAAATACATAGTTGGTTTTATTTAAATACAACATGAGGCTTATATGAATATTTTAATAAATTTTTTATGCTCATTGTTTCAGTTTTGTATGATACAAAATTGATTTAGATATGTGAATAGGTTAGGGGGTGAGTTCCCTTTTATAAGTGGGGGAAAGGACCCATTGGGAATTCTTGAAAGGACTTGTGTACTCCACACATTTTTACCATCCAAGAGGCTTAAATTACAAAAATAATTCTATCCATGAATGTGTAAAGTATAAATATTTTCTTATAATAGGTAGTGTATAATTTTAGGTTCATTTTTAAACCTTATATTCTATGTGTAGTCATTATGTTAACTAATTTTTAATTAAAGCACTATAAATAATTTTAATTTATTTCACAAATTAATTCGGTAAAAAATTAATTTGACCAAATTAGTCATTATCAATTTATTGTGATTCAAAATATGGAATCCATTTTTCAAAATTCAACTCACAAAAGTTTCATAAATTAAATTAAAATTAAACCAAAAGATGTGATGGGAATGCAGGGTTATAAAGTGAAAATGCCCAAAATATTTCTATGTTTTTATAACGAAACCAAATATTAAACTGATTTTAATGAACAAAACTGGATGGAATGATATAAAATTTATTTAATTTACATTTGAAATATGTTATGAAATAATTTCTCACTAAAAATTTTTTAGATTAAAAAAAAGTTTCCAATTAAAATTACTTATTTTCAATATTCATTATAATATGAAATTTCTCATAAAAATAAAAAACATTCAACCAATTTAAATAATTATATTCTTATTTATAAAATGAACATTATTTTCTCAAGTATTATTTATTAATGTTTTAAAAATAGGATTTAAAATATGTGGTTCATTAAAAGGGGGAAAATATCTTTTAGAAAAATAAGGCTTCTGATGTGTAAAATTGGATTTTTTTTATATCCTATGACTATAAAATATATTTAATGAGTATAAAAATTATTTTATATAATATAATAAATATATATATATAATTAATATCAATTAATAAGAGTAATAAACTAGATTTGTTATGATAAAATACCTTTGTATCCTAATAATAGTGTTTTAAAAAAAATCCCTTTATATTCAATTGATTATTATATTAAATTTTAATTAATTTTTATCCAAATCATAAAATAAAAAAATGTAAAAAATATTTTCCACATTTAGTTATTCCTTTTAATAATGTTCATTACAATAACTAGTTGATAACTATCATATTAAATACAATTAGTAACATTATTTTTTTATTTCAGTAAAACTAGGCCTTACATGTATTAAATACTATCAAAGGAACACAATATTGTGTTCAAAACAAGACAAATCTGTGTTTCATGTACTGAAATATAATATCACTTTTGTTTTTATGATAACTTAATTTTGTGTTTCGCACAAATAAATATAACAATGAAAATAAATTTATTCTGAAAATAAAATTTTATAATATTTTAGGGTGTCAAACATGATGAATGAAGTGTTGAGTGAAAGGAAACTTTTAGCCTTACCAAAGAAATTTCATTTCAATGAAATAAACTTTTGCAGAATCAAGTTATTTTTCTTAATAATCTATATATGATCTTATTTTATCTTTCAAACAAAATGAGGTGGAATTTCAGAACAATGAGGTCGATTCATTTGATAAAAGAAAGTGAGTTTTTTTAAATATAAATATTTTTTTCTAATCTTCTAGTGAATAATAATATTATTCCTAATCATAGATTTATTATGATATAAATCATGTTTTAAAATTCATTCAATGAATCATAATTAAAACACATGATTCCAGAATGGATGAATAGAAAATAAAGCGATATAAAATGAATTTAAAAAGATAAGATATGAAATGTAAATCCACTATTAATTTCTTGGAATATAGTAAAATCATCCATACCAAATTTAAGTTTCTATGAATGAAATATCAAAGACAAATGGTCGATATGGATTAAAAGAATAATTCATTGGTCGGTGTTTATATTTATACTAAATAATCAAACTCCAGTAATGAATGTGAATGTGAGAAGGATGCTTGAATCTAGACTTCGACAAAAAATTATCCTTCAAATAAATACTTATTTTATGATTTTCGAAATCCTATTAGTTTTTGTTTTATGGATACATCATTTATGGATATAAATACTTCAAATTATAAATCTTATTTTGAATCTTCATCAACTTATGAATATGATAAATCTATTGTTAAATATTTAATTGGATTATATGATGAATTTAAAGGGTAAATAGAATGGATTACTAAAGAGTATGAAATAAATAAAATGATCATAAGATAGTTATTGAATAAAAGAAAAATAATAATTTAAAGAATTCAAATTTGAAAAATATTATATATATGTTTGATTAAAAAAAGAGAAAACTATTTTTTTGTAAATTTATTTTTCTTAACTAGAAATGGGAAATAATTATTTGATTAATTACAGTCTAGTAGAAATGAAATTTTCTTAATTTTTTTAAATTATTAAAAAGTAAACAATAAAAATCAAGGATTATATTGAAAGTATGAATGAATTTTTAACTAAATTAGCTATTATAAGTCAATATTTAGATAAATTTATGATATTACAAAAATTAAATAAGTGAAATTCTAATATAAATTTTTATAGTTATGATTATTTATTACTTAAAATATATAATAATATATTTGTTAAAGGTAAAATTGATGGATTATAATTTTTTACATTATTTATATGAAGATTATTTGGAAATTATAAGTAATATCCCAAAACGAGATTCCACTACAAGGTACTCCGAGCACGATTGACCAAATGGACTCAACCACGTCTCCCCAAATCCCAGAGGCCATCGAATACCAGTGAAGGAAGATATGTGTTTTGGGGGGATAATTCACTTATCACCACAGTGTAACAAGATAGACAAACCATTATAGATAAATAGAAGAATTTTTAAATAATGAAACACGTGAAAAATCCAAAAAAAATATCAATAATCAATACCGGAAGGAGTCTTATATATAAATGATGATACATGTCAAGTGTCTATGAAATAATCCATAAAAAGTCTACACTACATCAGTACAATACATGAAATAATATTAAAAAAGGGAAAAATATACCCAACTAGCATCATGATCCAATGCTAGGTCCCATGCACCCCTTCTCCTATGTAGCAATCAAGATCCAATAATAGAGGGAATTCCCTTGGACATACCTAATATCATATAGTCCGTTCGGGTACCATCGGTGGCCTAAACTTGGTGTTAGATATAATCCAAATAGGCAACAACCCAAAGTTATAGTTCCATTGAGTCAGTTAATATCTAATATAAATAGTGTGAAGGTGGTAATAGAATATATAAGGAAGTACTAAATGTAGAAAACCAATAATGGACTAGGTTACCATGGACACTCGTCCTTTGTTACCTGCTTCAGCCTTAACAGAATATCATTGAATTAACACTCCGTCATGTGCTAATTTATATTCATGTTCGTGAAATGATTCAATCTTATATAAATAAATAATTATCTATTTATTTCACAAATCCTAACATCTCTTAGTATAATCATCGATCAAGATACTCCTAAACGTGCCATCTATTAAGTGTGATGCACTGAAAAAATCCAAGAATATGTTTTCGCTAGGTATACATGTCATATAAGTCATTTAATTAGCTAACCATTAATAAAAATGAACTTATACTTGGAATTTATAATTTTTAAGCCATTTATTACTTCAGATGTATCAAGAACGAAGAACCTTATAAGCCAGTCATAGTAATTCCTCATAGGAATCCTATTGTAACTCAAGGTGTGGTATAACATCACTTCCATTTGAGTCTATCGTTGGTCGGATACTATGGGGGGCCAAGTGTCACCCAACGGTGTACATGATCAACTACCCCAAGAGTCCATCCATGGAAATACATATGGGGTGCAAGCATCACTCAATCATATAATAGTTAACCCCAATGAGTCCATCATTTGCAGTCCATGTAAGGAGACCAAGTGTTGCTCCAGCGTATTTGTGGTAGAATCTAAATGAGTCTATCCATAAATTTCGTAATTGAATCCATGGTTCACCCACGAAATTTATTAACATTCCAGAATTATCTATCATTTAATAATATCATGGAAATTATGAGCAGAAATTCATTTAAAACTCACAACATAAGTTGTCTAAAGTATTGGGATAAGCATAGGAGGATTAGCCTCTATCTAACTCTCATGAGAATATCATTTTTGGAATAAATAAAAGCTTAAAAAAAATTCATGACCGATCTTATGGAAATTGTTCCCATTCCCTCTCCATAACCAATTCATTCTATGATTCTCATTACTATTAATAATACAATTTACATTTCAAACATCAATTCACAATTCAATTCATAAAATCAAATTACAAAATCAATTCAGAATCCACATATTGTATTAAGGGGTAAAAAATAACACCCAAGGAAATCAAAATTAAAATCCACCCATAGTGGTCCAAATAACTATACACACCAAAATTAGTGGTTCTAACTCAATGTTCAAAAAAATTAACCAATTATGAATAACTTCATTAATCACATAGGTCCCAAATATCTATTCAATTCAGGGATTAAATTTCATTTTAAGGGTGTTGCAATGAAATTTCCCATGAAAAAAAATCATATATATAAACAATTCTAATTTAAAAGAAAATTATGGGACCCCCTATTATAGGTTCATAGTGGATAGATCATTTAGTACCAGCTATAGATTTGACTCAGATCAGGAGAAAATCAAATAGATAATGAAAACAATAATAGGGAAAATTATCTTACAACAAAATAGTGTAGATGATACCAAACCAAATGTGGAATGGAACCGAAGGAAGGGAAATCTTATTGATGTAAATCCAAAAAGAGAAAAAATTCATAATTTTGTGATCGGACAATTATTTGGTGGAAAATTCGAGAAAAGAATCCAAAAAGGGCTTCCAAATGGTGGATTTTCTTTGTGGGAGGAGAAATATAAAATATGGTATCATATAATAATTATGTGGGTAAATTTTGATATTTTCACAATATTTCAGGCCCGCACAATTTAGGTGCACGATTGGAAAAACAATGCACAAACCAATAGCCTTTTACTTTATGAAAAGGACACTTTGTATGATTTTCTCACACAATTTTATTAAGAATTTGCAAAACATGTCTCATTCCACTATCAAAATTAGAGGCATTACCATAGAACAATGCCACATAAATCACATGGTTTGTCTAACTGTGTAGCCCATATCATTCCACTTTCCAGCCTCACATGATATTATCAAACTATTTAGACTACCTTGTAGGGTTTGTAATAACTATGATCTAGGCCCTTTTCACCCAAAATATGTGTTTCAGGATATGAAGTATCCCCAGTCACCCATGATACTTCCATTAAATAAAAGAATTATCCCATTAGGACATATTTATGAATTGAAACAAATAATTTATTAAAAGTAAAAGACAATTTCCTCATGAAAGGACTAGCTTCATTAGAACTTCCCCCTTATATCTATTTATCCCTACATTTCCGGTCAAATGGTGGTGAAGCATAATATATGAACAAACCCAACTTTTATGATCTAACATGGGCCTCCCACCCCCTGGTCTCATCCTATACATGGTTGTGGTTCCATGGCACCCATAATAGAGGAACGAAACAGCCTCAAATAGCATTTTTTATACGATACACAATACATATAGGATTATCCTCAAAGGAATCATCTACCAAAAACGTGACCTCATAGGGATGAAAAACATGATATGATTCTTAATGATAATGGAATAGATGGGATACATGGAAGATATCATGCATGGATCGGTACCTCTGATGTATCTAAAATTGATAGGCTACCAACTCGACTCTCAATAGAATCTCTAATGACCTGACATATCAAGATGAAAAAATAAATTGTCTCATGATCCTCTTATGTCCTATACTGGATGAATGACTTCAAATGTCAAAATCCCTATCCTTGAACTCTAGATTTTTTATAAAGTTATTGACGTATGATTTCTATCGAGACTACTTAGTATCCTTCCTCATCCAAATAAAATTAACCTACTCTATGGTGCCCTAAACTAGACAAGGTCTAGTCATAGCTGCATCTCCCACCTCTAACCAACATATTAGGGATCCGCATGGCCAAACATACAAATCCTTATATGGTTCCATCTAAATAGTATCTTGAATTTCATTATTGTAGGAAAATTCAATCATGGGAATGTACCTATACCAATATCCTCTAATGTCTGGAATTCATGATTATAGAATGTACTCAAGAACCTGAATCATATAATCTAACATGACATTGGTCTGAAGGTGGGAAGTTATTCTCAGACACACCTATATACTTAACACACTTAGAATCCCGTACCAAAACTATGATGTAAACTGGATGTTATTATCAGATTTACCAATGTACCTAACATACACAATAGACCATTAAAAAACCATGAAGTGAACCATGTGTCCAAATCTAAAATTATAGTATGCGGGACCCCATTAAGTCATACCTTCTAATTGATATACAACCTTCTATGAAGGTCTACAACCAAAGATTCCATGATCGAAAGGAAATGTGAGACCTTCTTGATCATGTCAACTATAACCCATATGATATCATTACCTTGAGGTGACCTCATTAAACATGTCAGGAAATCTAGTGGCACTACATTCCATTTACACTCAAGAATAGGTAGCTGGTGTAAAAGTCCATCTTGTTATGAGTGTTCCTCCTTCACCAGCTGACATGTGGAACATCTCATGACAATACTAGCTACATATATTTTCATACATGACCACCAATATTGGTGTTATAACTCCTGATACATCTTGGTGATACAAGGGTGCACTACCTAAGCTATATCATAAAAGTATCACATCATATCCTCGTTCATGTAAGATGAAACCCACATGAAACCCTGAACACACTGAATCCCATCCTCCATTAGGTCCAACAATCAAGAGGTTCAACACATGCCACACTCTCCTGTAGGAATTGGAACATGGAATAAAATATATGCCTCCACCAAAATCTTTCTATAAGGGTTTAGGTAACTACTAAGGATGATAGAAAAATATTCCATTGATTTTCCTACACCTCCTAGTGCATCTCAGAAAACAAATCCATAAGCTGCAACTCACTACAGGAATGTTTGACTGCATGTATATGAGTCCTCTTACTCCGTGCATCGACCACTGCATTTCATTTAACTGGCCTATTGGTAATCCTGAAGTCAAAGGGCTTTAGGTATTCAACACACATCCACTAACCCCAATTTAGATCATGTTATCTAAATATGTACTTGAGAGTTTTGTGGTCAGTGTACACCAAAAAATTATCTCTAAGTAAGTAATGTCTCCGACAACTCAATGCATGAAAATATTCAGCTAACTCATGTTCATGTGTCAGGTAATTCCCCTAATTTGGTCTAAACTATCGAGACCCATACACCATGACTATATCATCCTACATAAGGAATACTCCTAGACCGATACCTGATGCATCACAGCACACATTGTAAATCTTACCTATCTCTAATAAAATAAGTATTGGCACTCAATTCAATCTTTGTTTCATATCAGGAATGGAATTATGTCAAGAATCCAATAGTACAAACATCACACTCTTCTTAGTCAAGCCCATATGCATCACTTATATGCATGATACCTTCAGTATGAAAAACCTATAATATTAGGCTACCCCCGGGAAACTCTTTTCTTTAAAAATGACTTTGGTATTCCCATAAGAAACTTCTAATTTCATGTTCTAGGGGATGAATGATACTCTTGCATCGAAGATAATGTGACCCAAAAAGTGAAAATGGTCGATCCATAAGTAAGACATTATGATATAATCCAATAAATAATGATCTATCAGTATATTAAATATGATCTTAAGATGTATTACATGGTAATATTGATTGTGGGAATATACCATGATATCATCCATCTAATGACTAAAAATTAAAATCGATAAGGATGGATTACTCAGTTCATCAGTCCCATGAAGACCACTGTTGATTGATGAGACGAAACGACATAACAAAATACCTATATTGAACATACCTACTATGAAAATATTTTGGAGGTATATATGATTATCTAACACTCACCTAATGGAAAGTGGATCTCCAATACTTCATTTAGAAAATCTAATATCCTTAGAGAAGGACAAAGAGATATTCTATCAGTAATAGAAGATACCAGTTCTTAACCATATGTTGGTTCAATATCTGGTAATCAACTTATAGCCAAAGGGTATAATGAAACTTTTTCAAAAAAATAACTGAAGAATCTAATGGAGAAGTATTGTTTTAAATACAACCCTTTTCCTATAAATCCTTAAGATTCCTCCAAAGCTCCATCATCTCAGTACTATCCATTCTATAAGGTGTATTTGATAAATGTTAAACTCTTTCCACTAACATTATATAGAACTCTACCTATTTAACTAGAGGTAATATTGAAAGTTCATCAGAGAAAATAAACATGAAAAAATAAAATAATAAAGGGAAATCTACCTGATGTGTTCCCTGATCATCCAGATAAAATCTCATAGTATGGGCTATCAGCCTGCCCAACCCACAAAGATCAGTTCTATTTCATCACTCCTAGACGTCCCATTAACCCTCGTGGATGAACTCTCCACCATATGGTGATGTGACGGTTACCCTAAAGTGATAGAAATAGATTCAATAATCAAAGGGAACCATCCAGTCCCTAATGAGAATGATTTCAATCCTTATCATCTTTAGAGGTCCCACAAAAAGTGACACCCACCAATTTCAAGGGATCACTCAGGTACCTGACATGAAACATTTATTGTAACCCCCAACATTGTTTCTTGAATCATAATGCGATAATAACATTGAATGTTGAGATCAAGTATCTCCACAAAATGCATAGATATAATGATTTGGTTATCCCCTATATAAAAAAAAGTAGAAGCAAACATAGAGACACCTTGAATTGTATCTATAAAAGTTGAAGGTTCAGGATCCTTCACCTCAAGTGTTTGTTTCCTTGTATAAATATGGCATGATCTGTCTCTCTATGATACAACCTAGCTACTGTGACCATATCCCTTCCACTGTCATTACAAATTTGAGTCTAACTTCCAAAACCACGACCACTACCTCAACCAGATAATCCAATTGTACTCTAGATCCCTACCAAATGAGAATCTACTGACTCTGCTCATACATATTGAGTAAGTTCATACCCTCTCTCACCCGATTCAATAGGAATATTTCTACAGAAACACTATATATGTCCTTTCATGGCACAATATCAGCACACGGCGGGGTCTCTTATTCACTGATGCCTCCTATGTCCCGATCTATCGCACTGGTGGAACCACACATGGGTACCTGATTATATGGAATGAATACTAATATCACCAAATGGATGTTCCTAATGATTCTTCCTACTATTATTTGATGTATATTTAGAAGAAAATGTTGAACTACCATTGATTTCACCCCCATTATCTCTTAAGTTACACTCTTTGATAAGTACCAGATTCAATATTTGTGAAATGGAATTAAGATGAAAGACATTATCTAGAGATCAAATTTTGTACTAGAGATCATCCTCAAATCACTTGTATTTAGATAACTCTTTAAACATCGTAATTGGTAAAAAGAGATAGAGCTCTGTAAAATGGTGCAAATAATACATAATTGATAACATTCCATTCAATAAGTGAATGAACTCTCATACTCTATTGGACCTAAAAATATATGGATAAAAGTAATCAGATAAGGCTATATGGAAATCCCACTAATCCAAATCTTGATGAAGATCTATTTGAGTAATGACATCCCACCATCTCTTGGAAGAATCACAATGAATATACATAGTTTTCATTCTCCACCTCACCGGACGAATATCTAGATTCACGAATATAGAGAGTATGTCCTTTACCCAAGACATTACAACAAATGGTCCACCGTCCCCAAAAAATGTGGTCGGTTGGGGCAGGCGTTATTTCTAACCTAGTTGATATAGGTTTCCATTCTCCTTGAATGGTCTATAATAATCTAATAAAGTCATTATGAAACTATTCCTCAACACCTATGTTTTTGATAATATTTGATTATAAAAATGGAAATAATGGAGAATCTACTAGTATCTCATGATCCACTTCCTCTAGAGTTTCATCATCACCACCCTCCTAGAATATGACTAGAGGTCTTTATGGTGGAATGACTCTACAATGCCAAATAAATGCCTCAGAAAAGGACATTATCAATGTTTGTTGCTGAAAAGTAAAAATACTAAAATAGGTTAGGTACAAGACTTTTTATATAAGAAAACACCCCTCTATCTAACCCTTGATTTAGGTCTAAGTGACATACATCTCAGATATATAAGAACTAAAAACTTCCTACTTCCCAATACATTGTTCAAGTATTGGTAATGTTATATGGTATATGAAATTTTAATTACCATGTCAATTTCATTTCCCATTTATCATTATATCACAATGTAATTAAAAATGTTGAACCAGGTGGTTCACCAGATTTCAATCCTTAAGGGCTCATACTTCTCATGAACAAAATCATGGTTTCCATGTAATTCACACAATAAAACATCCTAGAATACCTATCACAATAGAAGATATATTTATCATGACACATATTACATCAAAACAGAATAAGTAATGCATCATAAATGAAATGGCACAGTGCATGGAATGTGAATCCAATAAAGTTCCATAAAGGATACACGGGAGTACATAACATCATATCATCTAGTTTTAATAAAATTGAACAGACAATCATATGACTAATAAAATCACAGTTCATGTGTATCATGCAATGGTGGAAAAAAATTAGCTGTAATAGCCAAAATTTTATAAACATCAATTTAATTGGCGAAATTTGGCTATTTCCAATATGTGGGATAGATATGCTTAGCAAAAACTCATTACCAAATTCTATTTATTTCCTATGCTTATCTATTATCATCAAATAATAAACTAGAAAAGAAAATTACCCAATGATACTACTTTGTAACATCATGGTCCTAGATTCCACTGAAATGTGCCAAGATCATGGTTGGATACATCGCCACAAGGACATCTCCCCAAAAGCAAATATTTTATTACTTGCGGCAAGGGCCTAGTTTTTTCTATGGGGATACAATTCCCTCATCCCTAGAGTGTAACACATTGTATATACAATAACAGATAAAATAAATAAGTGGTGAACAAATTATAAAATAGAAAACACCCAAGACATATTTAAATAATAAATAATAAATGGATTCCTACATAGAGATGATGTTCCATGTCATGATTCAATGAATGTTTCCAAAACTGGTCTACATCACATCACAACAATACATGTAAAAAAAGTAAAAAGGTGAAAAATATAGCCTTCGTGCATCATGAGACTCAACTTGGTCCCATGACCCCCATCTACCAAGGACAATCACGTACCTATAGAAAGACACTTGCACTTGTCCATACATAAAATTGTATAGTTCGCCGGGAAACCATCAACATTATGTAGAGGATCTGATATATAATCATAGTATATAAGAATATTATGGTCTAGTGCCACCCAACTAGTTAATATATAATATAAACAACATGAATGAAGTAAAATAATATGTAAGGATTTGCTGAATTTAAACACCCCAAAATGAATTGGGTTCCAATCGACATTCCTCCTATGGTATATGCTTCGGATTATCCATAATTTCATTGAATTTATATACAGTCCCATGTAAATTTATATTCATGTTTATATAATTATTCAATATCTTTTAAATAATTAATTCTAAAGACCTGAAACAAATAATAGTTTCTCTTGTGAGTATAAGTGATAATGATATTCCTAAACAATAAATCTATAATATTTACGGAACATTCCAGATACAAGATATTTATTTGTATTGGAAGACACATCATATAATTCATTTCCTTAATTCACTATTTAAAAACATAATCATATCCTTGGAATTATTAATTTGGAATATAGGTATCATTCCAGGTGTATCATGAACCAAGAACCCAACAAGCCCATCATAGGAATTCTTTATAGGAGTCTTGGTATGGCCCAAGGTGTGGTATAACATCACTTTCATTCAATTTCATCCTTAGCACTCCACTAAGGTATCACAAGTTTCCCTCATGGAATACAAGGTCAACTTCCCCTTGAGTCCATAATTGGTAATGAATATGGATTTAATGAATCAATCAGTTGTATAATAGTCCACCCCGGGAGTCCATCCCTAGAAGTCCATTAATGAGTCTAAGTGTTACATAGGTGTAAGAAAGTTAAAATTAAAATGATTCCATCCATGGAATTCGTATATGAACCCATGTGTCACCCAATGGATTTATTAACAGTCAACTAATAAATACTATTTAATAAATATCATTTATTCATGTCATGGTCATTACCAAGAACAATTCATTTCAAAATCACCCAGAAGGTGTCTCAAGTAATATTATATGCTTATGATGATTTTACTCTATTTAAATAATTGGGCTACTTCATTTTCATAAGTAATTGAAGGTTATAATTAAATTTAATGGAAAATATTAGGGACATGGATTTCATTCGCTCTATATAACATATTCATGTTCCTATTTACATTACAATTCATAATATAATTTAAAATTTACACATCAATTCCTAATTCAATTCATAAATATAATTTACATTTCAATTAGAAATAGGAATTCCTTAATAAGGGGTAAAAAAGAAAACCCAAAGGCGTATAAATTTAAATCCACCCAGAGTGGTCAAAAAAACTTAATAAAACACCAAAATGGGTTGTTCAAATTCAAGGTTTTCAACCATTAATTAATTATCAATGGATCTATTAAATATGCATGACAAGATTATCAATTCATTTCATGGATTAAATTCAATTTCATGGGATTTGCATTGCGAATTTGGTTAAAAACACATTATAATATATATAAGCGCTTCAACATTAATGGAAAATCACGTGACCACCTACTGTGGATTCGTAGTGGATAATGCGTCCAATATTATCTCCTGATTCAACTCAGATTTGGAAAAAATTGAAGAATAGAAAAAGAACATAATATTATAGAAAATTAATTTACACCTAAATAATTGAACTAACACAAAACCAAATGAGAATCATCACAAAAGAAATTATTATCTTACTCGAATAGATCTAATGAGTCAAATAGTTCTTGATTTTGATCTTGGTTGGAGATCAGGTAGGAAATCCTATAATAGCCCCCATAGAGGGATTCAAAAAGGTAAATTTTCACAATGGGTGAAGATATATAAAAAAAAATTATATAGAATTAAGTGGGACCATTTTTGGTAAATTATCCATATTTCATGGTTCACATTATTTAGCCACATGGTTGGAAAAACTGGACACTAACCGTGCACCCTTTGCAATAGGAAATGGGACGTTCAGATGGATTTCACACAAAATTTGACTAACCATGATCAAAACATGAATATGTCCATAATAAAAATTGGATACATTCCTACATGGTAGTGGGCCTAAAATAAAATTGGTTTTTGAACTATGCAGCCTATATCTTCCCACTTTCCAGCCTGACATGTTTTTATCTAACCATGTTGCATTCTGTATGTGGTTTATACTAACCTTGCGTGTAACATCCCAGATAAATAAATAATATGAAATTTTCTTATTTATTAATATTTGTGAATTAAATATAAATTTTACTTTAAATGGGTTTCTATGTTTGATAGCGTACCTGATACGCAACGACAAGTTTCTTTGAAATCTTACGTTGCACGCTAATAATATAATATTATTATTCTAAATCGTAGTTTACTCCTAGATATTTGATTGGAGGGAATGAAAAAAACTAACTACAATATGATTATATAGGTTTGTTAAAAGTATTTACAATTATCCAATAAAATGTAGAGGCTTAAAATGTGAATGAATCTAATTTTAAGCATAATTTACATTTAAAGGATGATTTATTGCCTTTTAATGGAGAACCCTCATTAAATATAATTTTAGTCACTTTAATACATTCTATTTTACCAAATATAATCTTTCTTTAGAATGGGGACATCAAAATTTACTTTGTGTAAAATTTTTAATTTTTCTGAAAAAGTTCATTTTCTAATGAATACTGAAAAATATTGTATTTTAATTCAAAACTGTGTTTTAAAATAATTTATTTATATGGTTATATTATCTTTTTAATTTGTTTTATAGTATAATTAGAATATATTTTTACCATTTAATCCAATGTTGGTCATTTTAATCAATTTCACTTTGAAATTGGAAATAAAAAAGTATCAATCTTTTGATAGTTATTGTTTCTTAAAAACATGCTATTTGTTTTGATAACGGGGATTAATTTTAAAATTAATTAATTCCACTTCTATGTTTTGAATTTGAATAAATAGACAAAATTTTTGAATTCGTAATATCAAATATATCTTAGGCTTAATTTTTGGTATTTTTCTGAAAAACATCAATTTTTGATGAATAGTGAAACAACTTAGTGGTAGTTAAAAACCCGAATTTTTCATTTAAATGAAAATTTTCAACTTCTGTGAATTGAATTTAAAAATTCCAACATACATGGTTATTATAAAGAAGTAAAATGTGGTTCATTAAGATTAAAATAATTTTTGTTGAATAGTAACTTTTGACTTTTATTTAACACGGTTAAAGGTAAATAATTTAATTCAAGGTAAAAAAAATATTATAATAATTAAAAATTAACTTAACACTTGTCCAAACCTTATTGATTGAGTAATTAACGACCATGGGAATATTTGGGTCGATTTGGGGACCCTATTGATCCACTTGGGTGTGATAATGACAATTTAGATTAATTAATTTAATGTAAATACAAAATTGAGATTAACAAAAATGTTTTGGTAATTAATTTTTCTATGGTGTTATATAAGTCATATTTCAACTAAAAATATTAATTGGAAAGATAAAAATATTTCCAACATTATAGTAGTTTTTTTAAAATTTTTATACAAGAAATAAATTAAATTATTTCTGATGTACTAATGATTCCTTATTTACCTCATTAATATATTATTTAAATAAATAAGATTATAATTATTAAAATAATATCCAAAACATGTCAAATTGTAATTGGATGATTTTATTTAGACCATGAGTCATCTTATCTTCATCATTAATGATTTCTTTACCATTATAAACTAAATATAATTATATAATAAAATAATTGTTCCACACTTTCCTAAAAAGTCCCTCCCCCCCTTATAAATGGAAACCACTTCAAACCAAATCCTAACACCTCTCGATCCATTTGGCTTTCCAAAATCTTCCCAATTAAGCTCCTTAAATCTCTATACTCCCCCTAAAATCCTTACCTTTGGCATAAGGCACTTCAATAAGTTTTTTTGGTTCAAAGAAAAGAAAGTTACCCAAATTAAAGGTACCCGTTTCTCTTAAATTGTTTTCCTTTATATTACGTGCCCAACTCATAAACTCTTTTTATTAATTTATATTGTAACAAAATCAGTATCCTCAATATACCAGGATGTTTCTATGAGAATTATTCGAGCTGCACTAACACACACCTCCATCTAATGGTTGAAGAATATAATGTTTCTGGGGATGGAAAACTAAGGCCTCACGGAACGATGATTATTAAAATATCTCCAACTGCATCTCATGGTGCGATTATGATAGAACTGTATTTATATATGATATATATATATTATGTTTTTGTTTTTGTATGCTTCTGTATTTTCCATTTATATCACACCTTTATGGTTTCCATAGTGGGTAAATACGATAATCTCATTTGAGTAAGTGTGGACTACTGCCCCTTTAAAGTTATTTAATTCGTTAATGCCTTATGTGAGATGTATAAAGGATGGAGTCAATGATATTATATATGATATTATACTGGAATTATAATATAATTATGTATAATTATGTTTTATTTCCATTAAAACAAGAAATAGAAATGAAAGTATCCTTCATGCGTACGTACGGCTTACCGTCTCCATGAACGGTGCATTTCATTTCTTATCTCTAAATGTTATGTACTATAATAAATACTGGTATATACATTATATATATGATATATATGATATCCAAGTCATTAATATAATTCTGGATATAATGAACCATTTACCACATGAACAACATGTTATTATAAGAAGTCCATTTTTGACTCTAGTACCAAATATTTACAAAATAGACGTTATTAACTTAAATGATTACATAATGTTTATAACATGGTAATAAGTGATATAAATGAAATAATAAACATAAAAAATGTTATTAAGCTAGTTTAAATTAACATTAGTTTATTATTCAGGATATTAAAGAAAGATCGAGTCAATTCGGACATGAGGTAAGGGATCTCACCTCTCTCTTTCTTTTCAAGTACTCTCTTTTATGTCATTTCTTTTATGAGCCATGTTCTTATGTTGGAGGATGTTCTTTTATATTCACCATAATTTAATATGTATTTTCATATGAAGAAATACCCCCCTCTTACTCTCATCAATTCATTTTATGAATTTTTAAGAGGCGCTGTTAGGCTGCCGAAGTTTTGTAAGGGATTTTCTTATCTCACTTTTAATTCCATGAGATTTCCATTGTTCGCCACTTATTCATTGCATGTGGTGTATTTTGTACTGCCATTTGATATATATTGCCATTATTATCATTATATTCATTGTATTATGTGATTCATTCTGTGCTTATTAACTTTTGTTTATACGACTCTGTTTATTACAACGTGGTAAAGGGTTTCGTCTCACTTTTTATTCCCGTGAGATTCATGCTATATCTGCCACTATTTCCTTTTGTGTGGTGTATTAACTGCCAATGATTGTACTCTTTATGAAATATTATTTAATTTATGAGTATTTACATATTCATTGTATGATCCTTCTATCATGTGGTGTATGTTTTGTATTTTACCAAATCGGTAAGGGAACTATTCACCCTCCTCAATATAAAAGACTTATTTTTGTTATGTCTTTTAATTTATATCTTATTATGATGGGATTTGTTCTTCTATATCCTTATTCATGTAAACCATATATCTAAGTGATGATATTCCATTTTTTATCTGATCAAATCATTTTCTGAATATTAATGTGATGCCGTTAGGCTGTCGAATTTTTACAATGGAACCTCTTAACCCAATTTAAATTCATTGGGTTCAACTTGTACTCATTGAATGTTTTAATTCCACTTGTACTCATTGAATATTTCAATTAAACTTGTACTCACTGAATATATCATCCAATGAATATGTGTGAATGACCCTTGATTTTTTTAAACTTAATATCCACTTATATTGGGTGTATTTATATTTGTCACACATAATTATGTGATTGATTTATCCTTAATTTAAGGATACCATATTTATAAGGGATTTCATCGCAATTTACATTTCCATTTAGACTTCATTGTTGTTATGCACCAATTCACTCTTATATGGTGTATATACTATCCTTTGACATATTATATCATGAATCCCTTTATTCTCATGATATTATAATGTTATGATTAAATGTTATTCCACAATTATTTGTATTCAAGAGTCTCTCATTTTGTTAAAAAATCTTTACCAAAAATATCATTTTTAAATGTTTTAAATATTTATCATTCTAAATCATTATCTTTAATGTCCATGATTTAGAAGTGGTTTTGAGTATTTATTTATATGGACATTAATGTTTTAAAATTATAATTCCATTATAAGCTTCAAAGTTGTATGGGACACTTTGATTCAAAAATCCTTTTTTTAAAATTGTTTTTGAAAGTGGATTGATTATTTCAATATCTTGAAATTACGTCTTGTGATTGAAAATTAAATTTTATTGGTGAAATGTTTATATTTGAAATATTTTCTATGTTATAATGGTACTTGGACATTTGACGGGTGGTTACGTGATAAACCATATGGCGGGTGGTGCCATGAATACCAGGACGGGTGGTTACGTTATAACCTTCAATGCATTGGGTATGGAAGTTGACCGTATTGCTATTCCATTTAGTGATATGTGTGGAATTCAACAGTATGGTTATTCCATTTAAGTATGTTTATGTCCCAAGTTACCTTTATAAGTTATGTGTTCTTTATATGGGTTTTATGGTAATCTTTTGGTTACAAAAGGGTAAGTAATGATCTTTTATTTAGTGAAGAGTATTTACTACTTCATAAAGGTGAAAAGAATTACTTATGTTAAAGTATTCATAGTTTACTTGTCGTTTTGAAAAACAAAATTTTTTACTTCTTTGTGTATCCCTTACTGAGATTTATATTCTCATCCCATGTTTTTGAAAAGTTTTTCACAGGACATAATGTGGAATATCGTCAAGGATAGGATCATGGAAAATTCATGTTGTCTTAAACATGGAACTAGACCTGACTTTTTTTTTCAAGAGTTCATGTTTTGTAAAAAAATGGATTCTAGGTAGAAGTGTCTAGTTTGTAATATTTTGAAATGTAATAGTTATGTCCTAACTCTCTAAAACTCTAAACTTGAAATGATCCTCAATGTGAATTATTCATTTAATTCAAGATTATGTAATGTTTTAAGGCTGAGTCTTTATAATGCGCCATGCATTTTTTATAAAAAATAAGAGTTTCAGGATCTAAACCATCCCCAGACACCCCCAATAATTCCATTACCTTAAATTTATGTCATATTAGGACATATTCAAGCATTTAAATTGTGAATTTATAGAAATTAAAAGATCCATACCTTAAGGAAGAATTGTGATATTCAATTATTATAATTAATCATCTTTGTAATTTTTAAAATATCTTATACCATGAACATTATATATTTATAACTCCATTTTTTAAGTTAAGAAGTCTAATAATTCTACAACATGGGTTCATAGGTAACATTTTTCAATTCTATTGGATCAAAACTAGTTTGGATACCCAATTATGATTCTTTACTTGTTTATAAGTCTGTTATGAATATTTATATTGTTTCTTCATATAAAATTTTGGCATATGAATTTCATTTATTTCATTTATGACCAATTAACTTTTTCTTTTAATTTTATTATTTGGTTCAATAAAATGTTATCTAACTATTCAATATGTTTAATTAATTTAATATTAATTTATAAATTTTAAAGATATTATTCCTTGAATATTAATTAAATGTTTTCATGGCTCCTTTTAGAAGGGAAAAATAATTAACTAAGAGAGAGCTATGTGTTTTATTGTCTCATTATTGTTGATATTTACCCTTCTTGTTTTATTTTTTAGATTTCTATATGATTAAATTTAGGGAATAATTTTTTTTAAAATATGATTTATTATTTTTAAGGAGTGAAAACTATTTCTATTATTAATCTTTTGGATCAATTTCAAAAAGTGGATAATTTTCTAAAAAATAAATGTTTTTAAATATCGATTTGATTTTTAGTTTCCAAAATGGTATTAGAAAATAATTTTATAAATTTTTTTTATTTTTTTACATTATAAAGAGGTGGTGATTGTTGGAGAATTCCAAAAGGTGGGGAGGTTTTTTAGTTATTAATATTAGGAATTGTTTTGAAAATATAATTTTAGCGTTTCTATATAATAAATATTTTGAAAATTATAAAAAATTAGTTATTTATTCAGTTTTTAATTAATTGTTATGTTTTGATAATTTAAATTAAATTATTTTCTAGTATTTTAATTTTAATAAAACATTTATGTCTTATATTTTATCCCAAGGAATATTTTTTAGTAAAAAACTATTATTAATTTATTTATGCTATTTATAGTTTATTTCATATGTAATATTTATTTACAACATGAGTTGTTAATTTTTTTATCAAGCCTATTATTTTTCTACTACCATACAATTTTTTCTTCAGTGAGTCCTTAGTTTTCTCTAATTTTGTTAATACTACTTTCATGACCATGTGAACACTTTCTTCCATGAATATGATATTTTTCTTCTACCATAATGGTGCTTCACGCTACTGTGTCCATGATTCATATTTCGTGAATCCACACATCTTTTTCTACAATGTGAAGTAGATTTTATGTGCATGATATTTATCCTATGATGCATGAGAACAGCTTCTATGCATAGTTAATTATTCCTTTCATTTAGCCATACATAGATTGTTAACATGAGGCTCTTCTTGGGCATGGAACAACATGATGAATAGTGTTTATATGAACTCATTTTTTCTCATTTATCATTTTCAGTTCAACAGTCGTGTATTTTGGAACTTTATTTTTATTTTGCAACATGTAATCTACATTCAAATCATTTAGTATATCATCCTTATACTAATGTAGTACAGAGTCTTGCGCATGTAGATGTCCCACACATTATACAAGGATTATTTAGAGGGAAAGATTATTCGTACAATGATTAATTCTTATATAACCTGAAACTCATTTTTCTAGATACATAGGATGTTTAACTATATCTTCAAGAAACAGTTCATGTTTTCCCATATGTGAAGTAAAAAAACTAAATGTTTTTATCCATCAATGAGTTTTATTTGATGATCATGGACAAAAATTATATAGTTTGTTCTATTCTATAAAATACATGTTCTTATATTTCTTATACTATGTCTAAAAAAAATTTGAATTTATTTATTGTATTGTACTATTAATATTTTTTGGTAATTTGAGAATAATAATTTTCTATGTGTTTTTAATAAATTTCTCATTTTACAAAATATATTAATTATTTTGAATCCATAATAATTTCAATATAAGTATAAACTTTTTTTATTGAATTTTTTTTCTTTATATTAGTGAAGAAAACTCGCAGTTTATACATGGATATTTCAAATTTATTTATTTATATTATTATGTGTCTATTTTTCTATAAATTATTATTTATTACTAAAAATGTTATCTTATAGCAACTAAAATTTATTTTAAATAGTATTAAATTTTGTTTCATCAAATCTGATTTATATATTTATATAATTTTAAATATATCTATCCTATGATCTTTGAAAGGATATATTTAGCTAATTAAATTGAAAATATCTTAACCGCCTTTTGATATATTTTATTTTACCTATTATTAAAAATCATTTTTTTAACATATTAATATGTTTTTGAATAGGTGTCTTAGATATAATTAATGAAACATATATCTCTTTCCTTTGTAATTATAGTGATAACATTGAATCTCTTTTTGGATTTTTTCATCAGTTAAATATTTTTAATAGTATTTTTAGTTCTATATTAAAATAGTAGTTTATTAGTATGGTAAAATATTTAATAATATTGGTAACATATTCGAGGAAAATTAATTCCCTCATGGAGAAGGATGTGGAGTTTCAAAAGGATGAAATTTTTTTTGAAGTATTATATGATAATTGTTTTATATTTTGGATGATCTCTTAAGTGTTAAATGGTATATTATTCGACAATAATTTCCATTATGTAATGATTTGATATTTTAATCGAGAACAACTTTATTTATTTATCTTATTTATATTTTCTGTATTTTATATTAGTTTTTTGTTTCTAAAACACTACATCCCATCTCCCACACTTTCTGTCAAACATTCAATTTACACTCTTACAATCAAATGCATTCATTATTTCTTCAGGTTTTGACACCCAAATTATAAATGTAGGACTATTGAGGTTATGAATACTGGATTATAATGTTAAGAACATTCTAAATGTGACTCTTGTGGAAAAAATTTAGTTTCATAATTGTTTTTTGGTTTCCCATAAATAGGTCACTATGGTTATCCCTCTACTATTTAGAAAATGAATCTGTAATCGGGTATTGAATACCCTTAAAATATAATTATAGTGCACAACGTATCTGTAATAGAGTAGAGATGTAAAAGGGTAATGTATGTCCACTTTGGTCAGAAATACTATAAATATTCTTTATTTTGTTTCATTAATTTTCTAATATTAATTAACACTATGAGATAAATTTGGAAATTATTTATATTGTTTTTTTATACAAGTATATTCACCTCCTCTAGAAAATTTGTTATCTTCAATTCCGACCTACCATTTATTTTAAGTATTAAATATTACATTTATAATAAATTTATTATAATATATATTATGATTGAATATAAAACATGTAAATAAATAAGAATGAAATTTGAGTTTGTGAAATGGTCGCTCGTGGGCATCTGAGCCGTGTTCAATTCTTATCCTTCATTAATGGTCGTCAGTGAACGATTCCTTCATTTTTTCGTCTTAATGTTATTAATAAAAACATTATATTTTCAAAAATATGAAATATAACATAATATATTTAAATAATCTGATGATAATGTTAGATCGATTTGTAGGATCTATACCGCAATATAAAGGACCTAGGATCATGTCCTCCTTGCTAGACCAATTCCATCCAATTTTCACTAAATAAAAATTCAAATAATTTTTATTTGTTTACATCATGAATATACGTAACATATTATATTAATAATACCAATATTTAATCATTAAAAATAAATGTGAATGTGATATGTGGAAAGAATGATAAACATCATGTAATTTACTTTAGAAATCCCCAGTACCTTTATTTGGCCACACATCATGGGATCTCCCCTATCACATCCTAAGATTATCTCAAGAAATTATCATCCAAAAAATCCAAATACAAGCATTTAAGGAGTTTAAAACCATTTAATCAATTTATTTTTATCCCTAGACAATGTAAGTAAACCTATCACCCTTATTTCGTCAATTCTATTGATGATAATGTATTTTAGGGCGTGGGTAAATTTTTTTGAGCATAATCATCAATACATCGACACAATGGAAGAAAAAATGATATACAATGAGGTATATGGGAAGATAACACACCTTACATCATTTTAGTAATAAATGACATGTGAGTTTGTTATATGTTATGTACAATGTTTTTCTACCTGAATGAAAACATTTTGTGTTTATAAAATACATGTCTTGGGTACCCATATTATAATTCATGGATTTTTCATTTGTTTTACATCATGTATTATTTATTCCTTCCCTAGTACACAATGTTTTCTACACCTATAGTATAAAAAATGATATTCTATTCCAATACCTAGCATGTGTCTATTGACACACATTCTGTTATATGATCATTCATATATGTAGCATGGTAGAGTCATTTATCATGAATAAATGCATTGGTATATATATTTAGCATACATGTCCTGTACTCTATAATCACACATTCCATACATGGTAAAATCAAAAATTTTAGTTTTTCATTTCTTTTTCTCATTAATTTTTTTTATTAATTCAATGGAAAATGGGGACTGAAATTCTTCATTTGAGAATCTTCTAACATCTTTAGAAGATTGGGGGAATACTACTCCATAGAGAGTACATATGAAGGTAGAGAAGGATCAAATAGCCACATACCTATTGATTTATTAGCCATAAGCATTAGTAATGATTCTGTTGAATGCACACCAATATATAAAGATATATTATGATATTATATATATTACTGTATATTAAATAATATGATTTCAATGAATGTACTAATATGATTTTCTTAAATACATGAGATAATAGATATTTGTATATCATATTTATTTATTTATTTCACCCTAATTGTTTTTATTATTAATCCATTATGAATGGATTAAATGTCAGTAATATTAATTGATTAATATTCAATGAATTAATGACATTTGGAATATATTTATATAGATACATAAATATGGATAACACTTTTTATCTAATGAAAAATGTCATGGATTGATATATAAAGGAATTTGATTGTTATTAATGTAGAAAACCAACTATGATAATGCCTCAAATTTTTCACTTACTCCTATAAAAATGTTCATCATTTGAGACAAAGGCACCATTGCCTCTTCAAAATTCAGGTATGCATGCAATACAATCCTAGATCCATTGTTTAGTTCCCCTGTAGAATCTTATTTATTTTCTTCATTGGTTCTTGGTCGTTATCAATAATTCTCATTCATCTAGGAATAGGTAGACTACTATCTTTAGTGATTTCTAGGTACACTATTTTTATAGTTTTATTTATGTGTTGAATCTCGAAGACAAATCTACCAATGTTTGGGTTATCTTTCGCAATATAATGACTTAACATGACAATACAAAACCTATCACTGGTATCAAATCAGATGCTAAATGGTTAAAATATTTCTGAGATTTCTCATAGATGAACAATGAAGAAGTGTGGCTCTCCATCCAGGAGATCCATTATGATGAAAAGAGATTCTTTACAAAAGAGTTGAGTCAATTGAGTTTTTTTATAGGTTTATATATATTCACAATTTTACATGTTAAATTGAATAACAATGTTCCCATGATACTTAATAGTATCATAGGGAAGGAATATTTGACGAATCAATGTGATAATAATTTTATGAAAACATGTTTTGATTTTTTTTAAAAAATATATTTTTAAAGCATAAAATAATCTGTATATTGAGATTTAATAATAAAATAAAAATAATATTGAATTTAATATGTATTTTTTTGTTATAAAATAGTTTATAAAATAAAGATAACATTCATGTCAAAATAATGATTTTTATCAACTTTTTTAAAATATGAAAAGATCATATTTATTACTCTTATATAGGAATGTAAATAAATTATTTATTTTGGTCAATTAAATTCAATAATGAAATAAATTATATTATATATAAATTGTCTAAAAATAATAATAAATGATATTTGGAAATATTTACAAAAATTATAAATGTGATTTAGATATTAATTAACAATATAATGATTATGGTTAAATGATAAATAATTTTCTTATGATTCCATTCAATAAATAATATAGTAGGAGTTATGATAAAAAATAAATTATTTATTAAAAATCAAAAAAGGTTATTTATAATATGTTTATAAATTAATACAAAAAATATATTAACATTATAAGAAAAAATTATTTAATATATATTGAATTATAAAATGTTCAAAATTATTAAAATGCCAGATAAATTTCATTTAAAATAAAATATCAGGGGTTCATATTTAAATGAATATAAAATGTATATATTCCTCCTAATTTATGAAAATATTACAAATATCATTTATGTCAGAATTGTTCATAAATGTATCCTGTTTTAAGAAATAAATAAATTGATTATAAATTTTCTAAATATCTTGATATGTATGGTTTGACCATAATTAATTAATTTGAAATTGAGAAAATTAAATGGGAATTATTTTATACATTATTTATGCCACATAAAAATATGATTTTGATAATTGATGATATTATGGATGAAATAAAATTAAATATATGATATTTATATTATATAAAAGGTTTACATAATAGAATGTGAATAATAAATAGTTCATAATTATAACATTATATATTTATGAAACAAATTCCAAATTATAAGAAATATTATTGAGTTCATATTGGAATGAGTGGAATGGTTTTATATTTAAAATCATCGAATTTCCATATTGTTAATGGTTATATTGTAAAAACATTTATAAGTAGATTTCATTTATGATGTTTTAAAAAATGCATATCTCATTTCTAAATATTTTATGTGTTCATTCATTTAATCGTAATTAAAAATTTTATTCATAGTAATAAATTATTTATATTATGAATGAATATATGCCAAAATTTATATGATGAATTTCTTCTATGATAGATCATTAATATCACAACATATTTGATATCATAAAATTTAGTTTTCATCTACCTTGAACTCAATTTTTAATTTTATTCTTGTGCTTGAGAGTATTTTTTGGGATGGGTTTTACATATTAGGTGTTATAATTTTATTTAATTTAATTCTACCATGAAAACATTATCCCTAGGTATAGGTACGTGGGTTCAGACCACTTACTTTCCAAGAGTCATAACATTGATAGGAAATTGAATAGTTTTGGCTCTCTGTCACTCTGACCTTACTCATGTGGAGTTTTTCAATCTAATATAAAATTATTATTGTTTATAAAGTGTTCATGTAACATATTAATATGATGAATTTTTATATTTATGAATATAATACACTTCTATATTTTGGTATCTGATATAGAATTGTGGGTTTTGTAAATAGTTACACATTAATGTGTTGTGAAAACAATTGTTGGTTAGAAATGTGATTTTGAAAAATAAATTCTTATAATCATGCATACACACGATTTGAAAAATTAATGTGATGATAATGATAAAGTGTGATGTAATAGGTAGGAATATTATATGTATACAATCAATATTAAATTTAAGAGACCATAAAATAAAGCCTCAAAAAATTAATTGTGAAAAAACATCTGAAGAGAAACTTGTTAACCTTGATCTTATAACCGGGTAGTTTCATGATATAATGAGGTTCCATCAGATTATCTTATGTAAATAATTCGAGTAATTATTGACTCAGTATTATTCAATGGATTATTTCAAACTATATAAGGGTACCCCATGATTTTATTATGTTAGATCATTTTTTATGTTTTTATTATTTAACACATAGATGGGATACCCCAATGGTTGAGAATCTAGAATAATATGATTTACTAAATCTGTATAATGGATTGGGATAATGTTTTATACACTAAATTATCTAATAATCATAAATATTGTTATTGGGAAGATTCTTTTCTTAAATAAGTATGTTTAAATACTCATTCTATAGTAGGATCATGTTCTTAGTGAAATTTGGATCTTGATTCACTAAATTGGTATGATATAGATGGTTATCATGTGTAGTGGGAGAACATTCATTAAAAAACCTTAAAGAAAATATATAAGAAATGATACTCTTATAATAAAATTTTCTACTGAAGATAAAAGGAATCACCAACAAGCTTAAATTTAATATTTTTCCATTATAATGAAAAACTGAATGGGAATAATTTTCATGAATTTTATAGAAATTTGAGAATTACTCTAAAAATGATGGAATGTTCTATGTGTTGGAATGAACTCATCATAAAACACTCTATCATGAAATCATTCAATAAAAGTATTTAGTTAACTATAATAATCATTATAATGATTATCAATAAGTCTCTATAGTCATGTTGGTTATAATGGAGCCAAAAAAGCTACATGTGGATTTCATTGCCTTCTAAATAATTGATAAACTAAAAAATGCTCTATCAAAAACAAGAAAGGCATGAAAGGAATGTAATGTATAATTTTCCTTTACATTATATAACAATAATAGGAATATATGCATCCACCAACATACACAATATGATTGGGTACATCAATGAATTTTAATTGATAGGTCCACAAAAAATGCTTTAATTACCAATAAATAAAATTATACATTCATTATCGGAATAGTTTTATCTGTTTTTTCTGAATTACAACATGAATGAACTCTGATAACTATTACTAGATCTCAACGATACTTAAAGGATTTCTAAAAAAGAAATGGGATGTTCACTCTATAGTACCATGATGATGGTTAAAAATAATATGTGTAATGATTTGGAAAAATAGGGAATAAAAGACGTCATAGAAATTTCATAACGCATATCAAAACTATAAAGAAAAAGGATTGGAAATTTTCTCACTGTGGAAATATTGTACATTATATAATTACTTTTTAGATTACCTGATGTGATATAAGAAGCTACATGGAGCGTCCACCATTGTTTTGAAAGTTATATAATTCATTTCATTTATGGTACGTTTTACCATTTGTATATTTTAAAAGTGTTGAAAAGATAAAAGAAATATGCAGAGGAAAAAATGAATGATCATGATTAATGTATATATCTACGTGAAAAATTGTGTGGCTATATAGAAGACTTGGATACTTCAGGATTTTGTGAATTTACCATATGATATTCATTTCCTCCTTTTTCTACTGAGAAGAGAAATTAAACAATATTAGTTTTAAATATGATTGATTGAAATACATATAGTTATGATCGTTCAATTATATGACTTTACATATGAAGACTAAAATTACATGTTTTTTATTGAATTAATGTTATTTCCTATAAAGATAAAATTATTAAAAAATATTTAATTAAAAGAATTTACGAGATATTCTCATAATGTTCAAAATGGATGAGTCAAGAATATGATTTATGTACTCTTCTACTATGAATGCAATATAAGCGTGTAAAGGTTATATCTAGATGAATTAACATTAAAGTTATGTGAAACATGAGTATATTATCATATATAGAATATGATTACAAATTATGATAGTATCTAAAATACTTGCTGATTTTTGGGAACTCCATAGAATTTCTATACATGGTAATAATGTTATAAGAATTAATTAATAAATGACTAAGGATATGTGATACTGAGTGTTTATTAATTTTTTTGTAAATATAAAGGATTTAAAAAACAAATTATGATTTGATTGTGATTTTAGTTTATATTCATGAGGTGAATTAAATAGTTTCTACGTCAATAATTTAATATTTTCAAGCTTATATGAATATAAGTAAAAGATTCATATCTTTATCTCAATTGACATATTTGATAAGATGGAATATTTTATAGAAATGGGATTTTAGTATTCGATTAAATATGTACACATTATTTACAAATAATAAATTTCTAAAACATTATTTTGAGAAGAATACTTAGATAAAATGTCTATTATGGATAAAAGTGTTTATCAAACATTTTGTAAAATATGTGAGATGTTGTCCCTACCAACAATTAGTGGTATATTTTAATAAAGTATTCTTTTCATGTAATAATGTTCAAAAAATATATAATATCATATATGATAAAGAAAAATATATATTATTTTTTAGATATTTCAACCAAAAGGATATAAATGTTATCTTCTAATACATATAATAGTTTGTATTGAGACATAGAACGAAATTGCATAGAAAATATAATATCTAAGAGGTTAGAAAGAGTTTGTTTGGAATTTTTGTTCAATATTAAAAATTAAGTATTTTTTCAATATTAATTTGAGTTCATTTTCACTAAATATATATATCTTAAAGAGTTATGGTATGTGAAAATAATGAAAAATGTAAATTGGCACATTTAGTTATTGTGAACAAGTGAACATAACTAATTTATAAAGAGTTGAACCCATTAATTCTCAAAGTATTAAATTTTATATCAATTTTTTTTTAGTGTATGATGATAAGGAGATATTTAAAGAGTTAAATTAGTTAATGTAACAAAGTGTATATTAATATATCCTTACATGATTTTAGGATATTCTAGTATAGTGATAATGTTTTATGATTAATTATTTAAAAAATTCTTCAAGCAAATTTTTTTATATAAAAGTTTCTAAGTATGAAGATGATATACTAAGAAATAATTATAAGTAGAGAAAATTATTTTTTTATCAATTTATTTTTTGAAGTAAAGATGTTTGAATATTGGTTTAAAGAGTTGAACTTAAGGTATATGATTCCTAATTATCAAAATAATTAAAAATGCATTTCTTCATAAATTTCACTATCTAAGAGATTATTGGTGGTATTTTATTATATAATAATATAGGGGTGTGGTAGAAATTATATTTGGACATAATGTTTAGAAAATTAAGTCGTTACTATAGAAATCACTTGAGGTTCATGTTGAATATCTTAATAGATTTGTTGTAATTATTGTAAATGTATCATGTTTTTATAAAAAATCATATCTCCAGGCACCATTATTTCATGTATGATACAATTAGTAATATATGAAAAGTTTAATAATAAATATCACATCAATGTACAAACTTTGAGTTTTCTATTTCCAATTATCGTCATGGTGTATAATGGGTTGTGGTGATGGGTAAATGTTATCTTGAATAGATTATTATATCCATAAAAATGGGTTTAAATGAGATATTAAAGAATAGATTCTTCAGCTAATAAATATAGACTTATTACATGCATTAGTACACTGAATTATATGTTATGGAATGTCATACAACCATTGATATAATTAGGGGGTTTATAATTATTATTAGAACTTCTTATTTGAGGTTGGTGAGAAACCTATCTAGATAAACTTTAAACATTGATACACTATATATGCCAGTCACTATATGTACATTGTTAAATCGGGGGTTGTTGGGTATGTTTATTATCATGGAATTGGTTGGAGTGAAACTAAGATGTTTTTGTCGACTTATATGACAAGAAATTAAATCCACACCTCGATAGAATTAGACAGAGAAAATGAATGTCCACACATTATTGTTTCACATATGTTTTGGTTAAATGCTAGTATAACTGAAATGTGATGTTCTTATCCAATATATGAATAAAATTTTATACATTAACCCACATGGTCATTCATTTTTGGGGAATCAAGGAAATGATGATAGGCTTATATAAGATTGACATGTTCCTTGTCCAGTGCTCCCTTGATGACATGGAAAAATGGATTATATAAGAGACATATGATTTATAAGATAAATATTGTTGTGGGCCTATTCATATATAGATATTGTTATTTTTAATGGAGGTCACACCGAACCCATTTGTAGCTTGAGTAGTATATATGCTTTTTTAGAGGCTGATGTTTTCTTACATCAATGCAATAGTGATTTTATAGTTGTTGTGAATGCTACTAAGGCCCGTATGGTTACAATGTTAGGACCTTGATAAGGATAAAAATTTATGCACTTTTTTTTCGAAATGAAGAGAATTTGATGAATGACTCGTATTCAATAGAGTTTGGATGGACTCACACGGAGTTATGAATTTTTTCTAAATTCAATATTGGTTTTTTTATGTGGGGGATTGTTGAATATGCACAAAAATATATTTTTAATATATGTTATTATATATATTCATATATTTAATAATATTGATTCAATGAATATATTATCATGCATTCATTAAATACACTCTAATATATATATGATTTAAATATTTATTTCTCCCAAACTGGTTTTATTATCAATCCGTTATGGTTGGATTAAATGGAATGAATATTCATTGAATATGATTAAATGAATTAATGTTAATGATAATAAATATATATAGACACAGAAATAAGGTTTATGTGTTTAACTTAATGAAACATATCATGGATATCTATATTAATTATTGTGATCACTTCTGTTATAGTCAACTGAGGATGAGAAAGACTCACAATTCTATCATCCCCACATAATTGTCTGTATCATCTTAGATAAAGTTTCTAGAAATCCTTCAACATTCTGGTATCATCATGATACAATCACATATCCATTATGTGGTGTACCCCCTCGGAGAAAGGGTACATATTTCACTAATTTTTGTTCTTTATCATGTATTCTCATTCATTGTGGATGATAAATAATTCTACCATCATATATTTCAAGGTATACTATTTATATAGTTTTATTTACATGTTAATTATTTTAGATATAACTTACTGTGTTTTAGTTTTCTTACACTATATTTTGTCATATTATGATCACATTAAACCCATTAGATTCCACCCATTAAAATATAATTGGACATCTAGGAAGGTATTTTCCCCTAGAATATATGGGCACACCATTATCTCAACGCAGGATCTGTATCCATGACATTGATTATATCATCTATAAGATCACCGGTAGATTCCTCAACTTGAAAATCTGATTCCTATCCTTCGGAGGCTCGATAACTCATATCAACTATGTGTTGTCACCTATACTGGTCAACTTGATGTCAAAAATCAATGTTCCCAAGGGAGTTATTAATACCATTGATAGGTTAATTTATTTTATTCATATGGGATGACTTATCAGAGGGGAAGCTTCTTGGGGTGTCTTGGTGTAGAATGGTCATGCTGATAAGGGAAGGTGATATTTATGTTAGAAACCTGTTCGATGTCATTCAGTGCATGGATTCTAGGTTGTCATTGGAGGCTTTGGAGGTTCATTCTCTTTGGGGTAAGGCGATTTATGTGTGATGATGTTAAGATATAGTGGGTGGCAGGGACAATCTCTGTCCCCTTAGGTCCATGATCACAACTCACACTCCTACTCTTATCCCCTTAACATGATGGATTGTTGGAAGAAGAAATATCATGTTCTGGTACCAAAACTGGGCATGGGAAAGGATCAGCTATCAAAGATGTCCCACTCCCTAGATTTCCTTCAGGGAGGAAATTCAATAATCATCATTATTTAGGTTGTTCTGAATAAAGAGAAAATCTATTACATTGAAACCATTGAGAAAACTATAGATCTGGATAAATGTGTGTTCACACCATCAAAGGCAGGGGTCTTCCACATTAGGTATTTATGAAGTGTGAGGTCTATGATGAACAGTTCGGACATATATAATGATATTATGTGGGGTCATAAGATTCCCACTAAGTATAAATTTCTTTGCTAGATAATCAGTAACCAACTCGTACCGACTAATGATATTATCTAAGGAACTGGAATTCCCATTGTGTCCTGGTCTACATGTTACAATTCCCATCATGGGGAGATCTTGAACAATTTTTTCCTTGAGAGTGAACGGGCTCTTGCGGTGTGAAGTCATTTTAGTGATCTCACTATAGTTTTTTATTAGGAAAATTTTGGGGCTTCATTCATAGAACGATGGGTCCTCAGATCACCCGGCAGTGGTCTGGAAAGGACGGTCCATGATATTGTTCTAATTGCTGGGTGTTGTTGTATTTGGAAAGAGAGAAACAAAGTTAGGCATAAGGGAGTACATTATTCATGGAAATCCATTATCATCAGAACATGGTGTGTACCCTTAGACCTCATAGGGTTCTATAATAACATGTGTGAGGCCCCAACTCTATGAACACTTCAACCAAACATTAATTCACCTAACTGTCCACAAAATTGATTGTCAATTCATTGGGTTCACCATAGTACACCCCCCATTAGAATGAAATTTAAAAAATATGGATGAAGTAGTCTAGGAATTATGAGCAGAAGAGGTGCGGTTTGTGACACCTAGGGCTCTATCCTCATGGTTTTCATAGAGCACTATGGTAGGGGTAACACTTTACAGGGTGAGGCCATGTCCATGCTCACTAGCCTCAGACTATGACACCAACACAATATTGAACAAAGTGAAGTGGATACATATTTTATGATTCATTATATTGTTCTTCATGGCTTAGGTAATACCCTCTGGTTGATTTTATATATTATCAAAAAAATGAAAAAGCATCCTCAATAGAGACATCAATGTAATCCATACATGGCTTGCAGGAAACAATGTAGAATACCATCTATATTCCATTAATGTCCATGATTCGTTATAATTCTGTTCAACTGGAAGGAGTATCCACATGGTGTGTACCCATAGACCTCCTAGGGATACCGAATAACATGTGTGAGGATCTAACTCTTTGACCACATCAACCAAACATTAATTCATCTAACGGTCCTCACAATTGAATGTCGGGTCATTGGGTTCAATAGAGTCCTCCCCCTGCCAGAATTAAATTTAACACAGATGGATCCAGTAGTCTAGGAATTATGTGGGTAAAAGATGTGGTCTGGGACACCTAGGGCTCTGTCCTCATGGTTTTCATAGCACACTATGGTAGGGGTAACACTTTACAGGGTGAGGCCACGACCATTCTCACTGGCCTCAAACTGTGCCAACTAAACAATATTGACCATTGTGAAACAGATAAAGATTGGGTGATTCATTATATTGTTCTTCTTGGCTCAAGTAATACCCTTTTTTTGATTTTCTATAATATCAAAATATTAAAAGTCATACTCAATAGAAACATCAATTTAATCCATAAGTTGCACGTGAGAAACAAAATGGTAGACCATCTTGATTCCACTAATGTCTGCGATTCCTTTTCATTCTGTTCAACTGGAAGGAGTATCCATTAGGCATAGGGAGATAATATTGTTAGCAGGGATGCACTCGTTTGCACTACTCTAGACCCCCTTATCCTTGTCTCTCTTGTTTCCTCTTTCTTGCTGCCTTATTCTATGACTTCATTTTTTATATAAATAAATAATGATGATATAATCAATGGACATTCCATAGGCTTCCTCTAGTTGAGTACCTTATAAGACAACAACTACAATATTAGCATCTAATACCCCAGCTATCATGACCACATTACTGAAATCATTGTTATAATTTCTGTAATGTATTGAGACATATCATGCAGATCAGTTCCATCAGCCATAACCCAAATTTCTATTTGATTATCATATCCCAGATAGTAATTAGTTATGAATATTTTTATGGTGAAATATATAGAAAATAATCTAGATCCTTGATGTGACCATTCCAGTGTGGCTTGGAATTTTGTACAAGTTAAAAGACTTATTGGCCCAAACACTTCTTCCTAGAATACAGTTGGTCAAAATTATAATATTTCTATGCTTATTTTTCTTTAATTTCTATGCATGTTAGTTTTTAACGGGATATCCTAAGAAAATATGTCAATAAACACATATTCAACTATCCATTTACAACTATGTGATCATCCATTTTCACTATCTACGCATGATATTGGTTGTGGGTATGACATTTTCCCCCATAACACCACTGAACCCATATTTTCCACTTTATCAATCTAACCTATGGGATTTAATGGTTATGTTGAAGAATTTTGAAGGAACTAATGTACAATTTTCTAAATAAAATAATTAGCAAGGGTTGGCTCACCACGTCACCTGACATGGTCGAACACTCAACTCAAAAATCATTCATGATCCCCAAGGAATGAAAACTAGGTCATGTGTATCAATATTATAAACATGGTAATGGTTTCACCATTAAAAAACTATAAATTATACAATATAAACTACCAATTATGTAGAATGACTCAACCTAATATTGTTTTTAAATTCATATTAGTATGAAAAAGTGAAATAATAAAATAATAAATGAGGAAAAAATATATTAACGTCCAATATAAATAAATAACAAAAATAAGTAAGAAGGTACATGAATTAAAAAAATGAAGTTAATAAAGATGACAGGGCTAATACAACATCCCAAAATAAAATGGAACTCAAATATTCTCAACACCCTCCATGTGACCCATAGACACTCACCACATCACACTAATTCATAAAATAACCATACACAAAACCAATAAACATGAATCATTAATTAGGCACATTATAGAATACATATGAGCTGAATAAAACTAGAAGATCATGAAAGATATGATTTAAACATTCATATAATGATCTTACAATAGAGTGTTTGAAATTACCTTCATAGAAAATTTCATAAAAATTAGTTTTTAAATAAATTAATATTTTATTTATTTATTTTAAAGGATAAAGGAAACCAAATATCAATCTCTAATTACCCTTTTTAGAAAAAATATTTTTTATTTTTTAATACATTTTAAAATGTAACCATTAGTTATTAATGTTTATAAAAATTTAGATATGGTATTTAATATTATAGGAAAGACATATGAATCCACCATTGTTCATTATTTCTAAAACCACTCATAAAAATACCATTTATCATAAAACAAAATTATTTTCCACTAAAACAATACATTTTCATCTATTTTAGAAATTAGATGGTGTAATAAACCAAATGTAAAGACAATTTGAAATAAAATCATGAGATGTAATTGAGGTATCTTGAATACTTCAAACAGTCAATCTCAATCAAGCATTGGTGATACAAAATTGAGAACCATGAGATACAATGATGTTGCAAAAAAATACCCTTAATCATCCAAAATATTACATAAAAATAATGTGGAAATCACTAAGACTAAAGTAAAATGGAATAAACTATTGAATAAAACCCTAAGATAGAATATAAGAGTCTATTTGTCCTCATAGTCTCATCAAACAAGTTAGACCCTATAACTGTCCTGTAATCACAAAGAAACCATAGAAATGTCACTCATCTTGGGAGTAGTAATCTTCCTACGGAAGAAACCAATTGAAAAAAATGCACACTATTGGTTTTGTATATCCAAATATTCTAGTAGTCTCCAAATACTCCCATGAAGTCCAATAATAGAGGTTTGAAAGAAATAGAGAATAATATCATCCCAAAAAAACTATTTAAAGGTATTAGAAATAATTCATATCTCAATTCCTAAAATAGTTCAAGAAAATACACACTTTTACATACATGCATTGTTTGATTTGGTATTCTAGAACCAACTGTTTGTAAATTGGAATACATGTATATTCAAATAATTTAATATTATTAAAATATTTCTAAATATTCTTTATTATTCTTCATAACATTAATATAAAAATGTCATAGTGTATTTTTCACATTGACAAGGACATAGAAGTTCCCTGGTATGATGAGAAATTTGAAATTCTAAGAAGATATTATTAAATACAGGTCAATAGTTTGATTTAATTCTATGATATGGAACATATAATGTTTACTTCATGTAATTGGTAATCATAAGAATACTAAGCTTCTTCTCATGATGTTTTTACTTGGTAATCAATGAGATTTGTTATTATGGAAATAGACATACTTTTAATTATTCTCTGTGTTATGATTCAACATATATTATTATATAGGATAGTGTGTAATGGTCCATTGACAATAATATTATTTTTTATTCGTATCAATACTTGTTTACTTTGATTAATTGACTAAAACATAATGTTTTATGTTCGTAAGAAGCTGGTTACATTGGGTGCATAATTATTGAAATGTTATTAATGAATAATTCAACGATGGGGTTGTCCCTTCTATTTTAATGGACATAGATATCTATTCCATTTAATTGAAATGATACTATTAAATTATATTCCATTATCATAGAGTAAGGATGGATTTATATAAGATAGTCAATGAAAGATGTATCACAAACATAGGTTGATGAAATTATTGTGAAATATTCTTATTGAGAAATTTTGGAAAATGAATTATATTAAATAGAAAGTGTTTCAGTGCTATTGTAGACATTTCAACATTAACATATTTCTCATTGGTTCCTTGAAATATTACTAGAAATTAATCATGGTCCTAATGAATTCCCTCTTAATTCCATTAATAAATAATCCTAGAGGTACACACACTGAGAGTTTTAATTGATCTCAATTAAATTCCATTTCATTTTAATTTGTGGAAGAAATATAATTACAATGATCAAAGGAAATCTTTATTCAGGGCTTAATAATCGAATATATTCACAATGTAATAAATAATTATTTATTCATTAATAAATAATTTATTTAATTGTGTGAATATTTAAAAAATATTTATTCTTTATACTGTGAATTGGTTATTTGTTGTATTTATTAAATATTTAATAAATAATTGTTCGTTATATTTTCAATAGAATATTTTTTATGAATTAATATTTAATAACTATTGACTGAGATAATTGATAAATTCTATGAGAGATGAGGGGACCAAGATCATTTTTGAGGATAAATAATAATTTTTCATCTAATAAAATAATATTTATCGTCGCTCTAGTTAGAACATACCATAAAAAATATTATTATTTCGAATGAGGTTAGATAAGATGTAATAAATTATTTAATGAATAATTTTCAATTAAATAATATTTTAACCAAAAATCTAACACTATAACTAAATTATTCATTCTATCATGTATTGTTAATTGGTAACTACAAATAATTTCAGATAATATATTTTTATCTTAATTACACCACCTCACAAACTCTCAAGAATAATTGATTCCTTCAAGATTGAAGGAAATTGTTGTGTTCATGAAGAAAACTCATGACGATCGATCCACTACGCTAGCACCAAGTTATCAATTGGTGTCAATTATAGATCAAAGAACCATGTGTGGATAACTGCTAGAAGGTATTATATTTGAGTCCTCCCTACACAATGACGAAAATCCAAAAAGGGGTTTAGATGATAAATATATTCATGAAATAGAGATCCTAATATGAGGTATTTTTTCTTCATATTTTATTGACATTATTATAAATTTAACATGAAAAATATCCTCAAGAGTTACCAAGAATTTTATTTCATTAATTTATGGAAAAGTTTTGTTGTTCATGATATTTATATCTTTGAAAATTTGAAAAATATACAATGAATATATAAAAAATCATTCTTGTTATTCACCCTAAGAATCTCGACAACACATTGAACCTTGATGTGGTATCAATGGTGGGTTATATTTAAATTTATCAGTATTAATTTAATAGTTGATCGATTATGTGAAAAAGTGGTTATTTTAATAATTTATAAATTATTACATCATTTATATGATGTTTAATTAACACAATTTCTACATTCTAACATTCATAATTTGATATTCATATTTCCTTAAAAATAGAGATTTGATGGATAGTGATTGAAAACATTATTTGGTTGTGATAATGTTTCATTCTGATAGACTAGGTTACACGGTGTGTAGCCAGACTACACAAAATGGACCCACGTTCCCTCCACCAAGACATGTCTTGAGATACATCATGTATTAGTAAACTATTACATATGGTTTATTTGTTTCACACCACATGTAGACTCAGCCAACTAAGAACACATTTTCATTGTATTACATGACATGTGAATAGCGTACAGATCTTGTAGTATACAATGTATAGTGGTGAAATTTGTGCTAACTGCATCGTCAAATACATGATTTTATAATCCATAAATGCTGAAAAGATGTATATTTAATCAAAATATACAACATGTATTCGGCATAAATGGTGTGTAACAAATTAATTATCATACCCTAAGAACACACTGAGTCACTGAAAATGTTGCACGAACACAAGGAAAGAAAAAAATATGGTGTGTCTCCATAGTACATGTTACGTGGTTCCATGTTTGAAGAACATTCCAATTTAATGGAGGGTTACGAGGAAACCTATAATGTGGAACAAATAACATGTAGTTAGTTATAACATCTTATTGAGTCCATTCGATATATACATTAAAGCACCATGTTCTTTCCCCAGATATGTCAAAATTGAGAAATATGACATGTATCAAGTAAGTACACATCATTTATTATCCCAATAAAGGTAAAAGTAAAATTACAATAAAATAATGAATTTCATAAATAAAACATAATAACCCTATTGGCACCATACATAGTTGATTACGTAATGCATTAATGAATTAATAAATGATTAATTAATTTATTATAATTATATGAAATTATTGATATTAAATCTTATTTTACATGAATGAATTTATGGTGGTTATCTCCAAGAGAATTTTGGTGGAAATTAATATAAATATAATTAATTAAAATAATGGTTTTTATCTTAATAATTAATAAAAAAATTACTAATTGAAAACCAGCATAATTGTTCATATTCGATGAATTTTTATAACCATCCATGAGTTTTGAGAAGACCATTGTATAATTTGTTTTAATTAAATTTAATTTTATTGAATGGTTTTACAATTATTTTCTATTAAATGAAATAGGATAGCCTACGAGTCCTTAATCCATCTTTTTTTATGTAAGACATGTGTGTCCAATGGTTTTTATGTAATTCCCCTTCACCAAATGGATCCCATCACCAACCATTGAGTTATAAATATTAGTAATTAAAGAATTATCCCATGGTGAAAGGAGGTGGTTCAAGAGAAAATTGATGAAAAACCATCCCAAATGAAATATAGGTGCATATGTGGAATGATACAACTAATGTTATGACCAAAAAATGGATTTCCACCTATAAATATATGTTGATTTATTTTTTCTCAACAAATAAACTATTACTTAAGCACATTACCAGGTCATTATTTATTTATTTTTTTACAATACATTATTTATTTTGTGGAGGAATGATAATGGTCACATAAATAAATAGAAAAATATGAAAATATTGAATTTATTTAAATAGATTATGTGTAAATGTTTTATCGTAAAATGGTTAATTACTAAATTTAAATAGAGTTAATAGTAACATGAAATTTAAAGGATAAAACAAAACATCTTTTCACATAATAAGACTAATACCTCATGTTAATATTACATCATTAATCATTTAATTAATTTATTAGGGATTAATTCCATAGAACTTGGTGTTTTGAAAACCCTAATCATAACACATACTATAATCATTGGACTCATATGGATATTTTTGGTTAAATTATTCATTTAAAATTAATAGAAGTAACCCTCTCTATAGTTAAAGTATCATGGTGGAATGTGATGAGGATATACATGTATAAATATCTTCAATGGGGGGTATACTTAAAGTATCAAGGATCTATAAGCCCGTATATTGAAAATACATGACTACCTATAACTATTGAGTAATTTACCATGCCCTCACTCAGTATATGAGAAGGGGAACATAGATTCTTTCAACTAAAATGTATAAGAACCTATGAATTATATGTTTAATAATGAGGTTTTTTAGGATTTGACCAAATAGTATGAGGATTAACAAAATTAAATTCCTTATATATCATATAAATTTTAAAAAGGTGAAGTACTAATAATTTGATGTTTATAATTGTAGAATAATGTAATGTCAATAAACCACATTACACATGTGATAATGTTTTTATAAATATTATATATTTATGGGTGGTTTCATTAGGAAATTTTTCAGAATCATACGAGTTGTGTCTCTCCATGAATTAAATTATTACGTTCTATAATCCTCACTACATGATCCACCTATAGAGGAGGAATATTATGAAGGGTTTCCTAGCTCTGAAAAAAAGATGAAGTGACATAGTTGAAATTGAATATTTAATTATTTCATCAATTCTTAATGAACTCATGATTTCATATGAAGAAAAGGATTTTTATATAATTCTCTATAATGTTCATGATCTATATAAATGGAGAGAAAGACTTGAACAATTTGAGATATCCATGTTTTCCTTTTAGTGTGATATTAGTGAAGGTGTTCATGTTAGGCCTCATGTAGTCAATATGATTAGATATGTTTATTATCTAGTGTTTCGTGGATTTAAATTTCATAAATAACCACAGAAAATTCAATTCATTCATCACATACTCAATGATCCTTATATATTATTGTTATTATCAATATAAAAAATATAGAGAAGTATCTACTTTATCTTCTCACATTACTTCACCAAGTTTAAAAGGAGATGATGTATAAAAATTACTCCATCCTTATAGTGAATAATATGAAATTCTAGGTGAAGAAATACATGTCAAAATCTTTTTCTTAATTCCATTTCAATAATTGTGTGATTAGTGGTAAATAAAAGAAATAAGATACTATCTATTTTTCATTTGGTGAAAAGGGACACTAGGAGAAAAAATAGATTCTGGGAAATGTAGCAAGGGAAAGCTTTAAATGTATTTTTTATCAAGTGAAATATACTGGTTTATAAAAATTGTGTATTAATTAAATATTGGGTTGTTCAAATTTAGATTCAAATACACAATCAAAATAGATTCTGATGGATTTAATGAGTGGAGGTAGATATATGTGAATAAAATGGGTCCAGACTTTCATCCATGGCTATTGGGGACAACCATATTATATTGTTCATGATTCTGATCATGGTTTAAAATGTCTTTTATTATGTTCCCTCTTTTTCAAAAAACTTTATTTCCATATCCATACTTGATACAGCTGGATTTATTGCCAAACTTGGTGAAAAATGTTAGTTCATTTATAAAGAATGATTATTTTATGGTAAATAATATTCAAATATCAATATTTACACGTTTCATTACATGAACCTAGTAATAGAAATTGATAATAAAAACACATCATATAATTAATTCAACTCCAAACTATGGAATCAAAATCCAGTTATTATAAAAAATAATTTCAAAAAATTACACCCGGAAGGATAGTTAGATTCTATTGAACTAAAACCACAAGGTGTATGTCATACATGTTTGTAAGAAAATATTACCCCATTACCATTTAGTTGAAATTTTTTAATAGATAATGATATTATTTAATTTGTTCATAAAAATTTTTGTAGACAATTTCTAGTTGATGAAATGGTTGTCAACTCAAAAATCATAACATTTACTAATGATTTTAGTAGATATGTATATGTCTAAATAATGGGGGTGAAGTTTAGATTCTTTTAAAATATTCAACGAATTTATCAATGAAGTTAAAAGCCATATTGATAATAATATTAATAAAATATCCACGATACTATATTTTATGGTCTCATAATCCAAACATCATTTATTATTTATTGGTGTTTTAGATTCTCTCTCAACTCACCCTTCCTTTTACACCACAATGAAATAGTTTAATCCAAATGATGAACCTCAATACGTTGGAAAATATGAGATAAATAATTAGTCGTGTAAGATTTCTATTATCCTTTTGGGGATATACATTATAGAAATGAACAGAAATACTAAACCGGGTTCTTACTAGAGAACCAGGTGGTATTCAGTACCAATCGTGAAGTGGATAGACACCCGTATTGTTATACTTACATTTAAGGATCTACATGGAATTTGTTAAAGACTTTTTAGGAATCCAACTTTTACCCCAAAGGCACAGAATGTAGCTTTATAGGATACCCCAAGTAAACTTTGTGATATTACATATATGATAGCTCATAAAAAGTTAAATTTTCAAATAAATAATATATTTTTCGAGAGGGACCACATATCTAAAAGATATAGAGGGAGTTAGATTGACTTTGATGATGTTCGGGTTCAGGGAACAAAATAGATGGCATATAAACAAATTCCAAATATCACTATTTAAGAAGATATTCTGGAGACTTATGTATTACATTAGAGTACAAGAGAGGTTGGTGAATTTGAAAGATTTTTTTCTTTAGTCCCTGAGGATAGTGACTCGTTATTTGTTGACAATAATGTTCATGTAACCTAAAAAGAAGAAATACATGGACCAGATATAGCCATATGAAAAGTAACTATGAATTCTAAATTGGATTCCATGTTCAAAAACCATGTATATATTTTGATGGATCCTCTATTTGATGTAATAAAATTGGTTGTAATGGGGTTTTAAGAATAAACTAGATATGGATAGACAATCTAGTACTTATAAGTCCTGAATAGTTTAAGATGAATTCAGAAAAAATTATGGAATAGACTAAAATGAAACATTTTCACTAGTTTCTATAATGATGTTCATCACAATTCTAAATGAAATTTTTTATTTCCATGACCTTCAAATTTAGAAAATGGATTTCAAAATAGAATTATATAACATGATACATCAAGAATATGTCTATATGACTCAACATGATGGTTTTTGGACTCTAATGGAATCCAAAAAGGTATTAAAATTTATAATAGGCCTTTATGGATTAATGAAAATATCCAGATCATAGAACATTAAATTTGATGAAGCCACAACAGACGTTAGTTTTACAAAGAATGAATGAAATCCTTATGGATATAAATAGTTTAGTGGGAGTGAAGTAGTTTTCTTAATAGTTTATCTTGATGGTATACTAATTATTAATAATTAGATAATATTCTTTCAATATTTTAAATCATTGTTGAATAAATGATTTTCCATGAAATAATCATTTCAATAAACATATATTATTTGGATTGAGATCTATTATGATAGATCCAAGAGGTTTCATGGACTATGTCCAGATATATATATTAATATCATGCTAAAAGGATTTTGTATGGATTGATCCATGAGTGGATTGTTTCTATTTAAAGATAGAATTCATCTTTCCAAGAAAATGTATCCTAAGACACATAAGGAAATAGATAGGAAGGTATAGACTCTATATTCCTTAGTGATTGGTTCAGTCTTGTAGGTAATGCTATATACTGGGATGGATGTATCCTTTTCTTTATGTGCAGTAGGAAGATATCATGCATACCCTTGTGAACACCATTCGATGGAAATCAAGTCTATAATAATGTAAGGCATAGTAAGGATATTTCTCATGGTCGATGGATGAGATGAGGAACTATTCATTAGATAATTTTTGGATTTTTTTTCAAATAGATATAGATTATGTGAAAACACATATGTGATATATCATCAATATAAAATGAGGTATTGTGAGATATAATAGGTCAAATAAGGCTATGGTTCAATATTCTACAGTAGAGTATGAGTATATTGTGGATTTTTGGGTAGTTAATGCAACAGTTTGGATATGAAAAAAATTATAATAGATTGACATGTTACTTTTTTTAAATATTCTATCACACTCTACTATGGTGATTATATTATGGTGGAACATTATAATTTATTCATGGCCACATAAGATAAAAAATAACATACATTGTATGTATCATATCTTGAGTGATTCCCCCAAATAGGTGAAGTTGCAGTGAGCATAATATCAATAGAAGGAAAAATAAATAATTTGAGGAATGATTTATCCCTTCCACATTAATATAAGTTCATATGTTCCCATATTATTGAAATGTATTCATCACATTAAGTTCCTTGAACATGGTTTAATGATGAGTTTATTTAAAATAGTATAATAAATAAATATCACAAACAATGGTTGATGACATGAGTCTGTATCCTAATTAATGTGTTGTTGTAACAAATGGATTATATTACATATTCGGCATTCTTGTATGGTTTCAATCATTGTTACATTAACTTCTTTCTGTCAAGTGCATTGACCCATTGCTAGATGGTGATCACAGACTTTGGGAAAGCCAACCCAATTCCAACAAGAAAGAATCAAAGAGGGTTATATATTTAGTGTTTCCATTGATCTCAATTGAACTCTTCTTGAACATAAGTAGAGGAAAAAATATTTATCTAAGGACCATTGAATAATTTTATCTAGGATTTATTGATTATGAATATTCACAAGGTAATAACGAAATATTAGTTGATTAATAAATTTTTTTATTTAATTATATTGTTATTTATGAAATATTTATTATCCATACCGTAAATATAATATTTATTTTATTTATTGAATTTTTAATAAATAATTGAACACATTACTGTGAATAGAATATTCATTTATGAATAAATATTTAAAAATTATGTATTCATCTATTGGTTAAATTCTTGAGATGATGAATGAACCAAGATCTTTTCCAAAGATTATTTTGAAATTTTCATTCCATACAATAATATTCATCGTCCCACCAGTTAGTTCACTCCATGAATAATAATTAAATAATTATTATTATTTGGAATCTTGTCAGATAAGGTTTATTATATCAATTATGGGTTATTTCACAATTAAATTATATTTTAAAAAAAGATAAACTTTTTAAATAGATCATTATATATATTGTGTATGGTTAATAAAGAATTGTGAATCATTGTACACAACTGATTTCATTATTGAAACCTCCTCCTCACATCCTCTCATGAATGAGAGATTACATCTAGATAAAAATAACTTCAAGAAATCACAGAATCCAATGCATGATGACTGATTCACTATTCTAGTATAAGACAACCAATTAGTCTCTTTCAAAGATATAACAATCTTGTGGGATCACCATTGGAGTGGATCTACTTTGAGTCCCCCAATTATAATCATGGTAATCCAAATGGGTGTTAGACAATGAACATCATCATCAAAAAATTATCCTCATATGATGTATTCATTCTTTAGATATGATTAAATTAATTTGAAATTTAATGTTCAAAAGATCCTCTCCGGGTTTTGGAATTTCTAAATCAATATATGATAGAAATATTTCATTGGTCGGGACATTTATGTCTTGAAAAATTGTAGAATGATCCATCAAACCTAAAAAAAACATTACAATTAATTTACGATCAAGATATTACTTTGTAACAAGAACATTCATGCATAAGAATCATACAGAGGTATATCAATATAAAACATAGAAAAAGGGGGTCACAATCTAAAACCAATACACTAATTTTGCAGGGCTCAAATGAGGGTCACCCATGTATTATAAAGAAACTCATTTAATGTTACAACCATGCATTAATATAAAAACTCAATATGTCAGGCCGTTTATCTCCATTTAAAATCAAGTGTGAAAACAACCCATGAAATGTAGTTATCAACGAGCACATTAAATTTTTTTTTTAAACAAATCATTTTCCAAAATACATTTCCAAACATTTATATAGGCTAACAAGCTATAACAACCGTTTTTATGGGATTAACACATCCCTTTTTAGGTGTGAAACGATTCTTTAAAAACCATATGGTTCCAAGAAACTAATTAAAAATACCTAACTAATTTCAAAATTAATATTTAATATTGGTTATTTTATTTTAAGTAACTCTCTAGAATTTCCAAGAACACTTAACATGTGTTTCCTTCACTTTAAAATAAAAAATCGAATTCAATGGGAATCCATTCTCATTAAATTTCTAAATGAAATTTTAGAAACCCTTTAGAACCCATTTATGGGAATACCATATTCATATTATTATATAATAAAACAATTTAAACCATCGACCATCACATGATATAAATTATAATGTAGGTTTTGTAGAAACATTTACCACAATGAAGAAAAAAATCATTATAATGCATCAACATCAATAGAGTATAATCAATAATGCTATGATATATCCTACCCAACAGTAACCAACACAAAAACCCTTCATTTGAACCATCAAAAACCCTAATGCGGACCCACATAATGGATAAGGTTCACATAAAAAATAAAATCAATGGTCGTTATAAAGTTGAGAAAAGAGGAAGAGAAAAAAGGAACAGAAAACTAATTACCACTCAAAATTTATTGGAATTTGACATTAAATGAAATAATAAGGGAATGGAGGAGGTCGACAGACCACATATCAATGACCTAGGTTTTTTACATGACAAATTGGGGAGAAATAAATGGAAAAAATTTTAAATTTAAAGGAGTGAAAAGAAAGGAAATTATATTTTTATAAATCTAGGAAGATCTCATGGTTTGGTCACACAGTTAGTAAAAATATGTGGGAAATATAAAAGATAAATCAGATATATATCTCACCCTTCTCATGGTTTGGAAGCATGGTTTACCTAGGAAGCCAACATGATTTTATAAATGGTTGTAAAATCCTTCCAAATCACATTGTCAGGAACATTATCATTATGTCACAGTTACCACTAACTTTGCATAGGTCATGCACCAACACTACTTGAAAAATGTAGGTAAAATATTTTACAAAACATTACACATGGTTTATACCTTTGTTTATACTACCTATGATGAAAAAACTTGATAGAAAAAAAAAGAATTGGAAAATATCTTGTATAATGGTCACCAAACAGTTTCCCCTAATCCAAGATCACATTCCTCGCACAAGATAAATTTTTCCAGATTTTAAAAAAATCAAACCAAACTGTTTAAAAACATATATACTCTATGATAAAATCAAATAATAAAAAATAATGCACAATAGCTATAAGAGGGGTTTCATAACTCTCCACACCATGTCACTTTCTACAACCAGAATGTCCCTGATCAATGTAGAAGAATTAAAAACTGGTAGACCTCAACATTGTATTACAAGAGGTGAAAGGGTTGGGGAAAATAACTCAATAATATTGATACACCATAAATAATTCATCCTATAAATACTTATAAAAATCCATAATCAATATCAAATAACCTCAAGAAAAATTCAGGCCACAAACATCTAATTAAAATCTCCAAAATGATGGATACAAAACACATACTTCTCCATTATTTAGTATTCATAAATAATTGTGAAATAAAGAAGAACCATTATTCCAAGATTGATTCAACATTATAAATATGATTAAACAATATAATACGGAAAACAAACAAATAACACTAACGATGGACATTCAAAATGGTAGCTTAACTCTAAACGAAAGCACCATCCAAAGAGGACATTTGACCATTCGAACTAATCCCCCCTTAAAAATGGAAATAAAACACAATCAAATACACGAATTAATAACGAAATTAAATGATATTTAAGATTGGGTAAATAAATGGAGTATAATGGGTAATCTAGGACCTCATACCTAGGTTAAATATTCATGGAGTACCCAACCATACATGTACCAACACCAACTAGTGAAACCTATCAAAAGTTTCATTTATTTCATAGTTACTTGAAACCCATATGATGTCCTTCACACACCTATAAAAAACTGAAACTCATTCCTACCTATCACTATAATCTGGCATCACTATACTATCTATGAAAATAAAACCCATTTGATGCACGAACACTCCATTATAGTAACTTATTTGGAAAGATAAACCAAAAAGGCCACATAAATAACACAACAAACAAATCCACCTCTAGGAAAAAAATTCACTAAATTAATCATGAATTAATCATGATACTTACCATCACCCTAAACCCCAAGAATATCAAGTCTAATTTATTTAACTAACCAACCAAGGATCACAAGACTAGTATCCCAACCAAAACTAATAGATATAATATCATTGTATCATCAAACAGGGATGTGAACACCTTCCACTCTATTTTAGTAAGAAAAGGATCAAAAAACACCATTATAAATGAACTCCTTAAATTTAATCAACTCCTTCATTGAATAAGATAAATAATATGACACATGAATCCACAAAATTCAAATATCTTATATCACAAAAAAATTCCCATTTCAACCAATGTAAAAATATTCACCGTAAAATTACAAAAAAAATCCAAATGGTTCCAAATCATACATATAATATTCACCAATACTTGTCAGAGACTCAAATTTTTTAAAATAAATACACAAATTAAAAACTAAGAAATCGTTTTAAATATTTAAAATATTTATGAAAACTAATGGGAATTCCATATTTAAGGTCACCTTAGAGTAAGAAATCTAAATTTTCTCATTTTAAATCATTAACATAAACCCGAAAATTAAAAACATTATAAAATTATCCAATATTATTGGACCCATCAAGGGTAAAACCGTCTAAATAATACTACCATAATTAATATTTATAAACCCATATCTTATATCCAAACATTAATGAACTTAATTTTTATTTTAAAATAAATAACATTCTAAAATACACTCTGAAGGTTTAAATATCATTTATATTTAAATATTTATGTGATGATTAAAACCCAAACAGTTTCTAGATGTCATGATGAAATAAAGCACTCATAAATCATTTTATAAGAACCAAATCCATTTTATATATAGTACTTATGGCCTCATTTGAATATATATATTTTTTTAAAAATACCTCCTTTTTCACAAAATTTTTTTTTCACCACATTAAAATTTGTCACATGATAAATTCTAACTAAAAACCAATCCATCCTCATTGACACATCATACATTCTATCATGATTCAATTTTCAATACCAAGAGTCACATAATAATAGTATATGAATCAATGGATCAAAATAACAAGACCAAATAGGTTACCAAACCATTATTTACTTGGACACCTGGTTTAATGGTTCAAGGTAAAATCATGATATAATTCCTAAAATGTATATGATATTGAGTGTTGGGTCACAATCAATATTATGTATCCATGTATGCTATCCTCACACCACTGATCCTTTTTCAATTATCACCCCAAAACATTATGAAACCTCTATGAAAACACATAAAATTCCAATGAGGATAAAAACTAACATATCAACTCTCAATGAAATGATAATAATCAAATATAATCCAAATACCACTAACCATGATATCTTAAGTGTCATCATGGAAGGGGGTGATCATGAACCTAATCATCAAAAACCTACAGATCCATGATGATAATCCTAACTCCATACTACCATGACTCTACTAATTAATAATATGGTAATTCTAGAACCCAATACATTTTAGATTCCGATGATTTGAAACAGTTTGTAATATAATGAACCAAGAAGATATGAAATATCACTTGACTTAGTCTTCTACTCGGGATGAGGGGAATTTTAGATATCAATTGGTAGGAAACTAGGACCTGATAATTATGGTCATACACTTGAGAATTGTTTCTATAATGACCAGACAATTAATTCAATAATTAATAAAAGTTCTCTAATTTTGGACAATGAATATTTTATTATATTTAAGAATGGATGTATATGGAAATACTATTACAAAAAAAAAATTACATGTCATAAAATAAAACTAATTACTATATCTAAGAGTAGTACTAGGATACAAAAACTAAAAAATATCAACTATTTAATGGTGTACTCTAAAGGACCAAACTCTCACAGAATGATTAAACCTACCCTAAAAAATATTAAAATAAGAAATAATGTTTGTAATATAATTGATATTATCCAATGAATTGTAAAAAAATTGTGAATCATGTAGTAAAATGTGCTGTATATATATAGTATATTGGTAAAAGTGATCATTGGGGTCTAACCGTTGCATGATCCTTATCCAATATGACCATTGGTCAATATGAACAGTGAGAATTATATGAATTTGAAATAATTTTACCATTCGAATTAGTATTTATAAATTGTAATGACAAATAATAGTTAATGTAGAATGCAGAAAAAATGTCCTCTACCAGTAGGATTATTCTTTTTAAAGCCCATTTTTCTAAAATTTTAAGGGGTTTAGCATCACAAGTGTTCTCCCTTGACCAATACTAAGATGAGATTCAACAAGTGAGGCATAAATTAAATTGACTATGGTTGAAGTTCATGTTAGTTGAGATCTCTAACAGGTTAATGTTATCTGAACCACCTCGTGAATATACCATAATATCATAACAAAACCATAGGAAATACACTATTGTAATTAGGGGTTATGTATCAAGACCATATTAGTATGAATTTTTATATTTTCATTTTTAGAAATATAATTATTATATTGATCCTTTTTTATTAATTTATAAATGATTATATAATGAGTTCGATAATTAAATATTTTTATACGAATAAAAATTATATTTTTGGGAAATATATAGTTTGAATAAAGACACTCTGTTAATAAATTAATAATTCTTAATAAAATATTATTTTAATAAAATATTATTTTAATAAAATATTATTATTAAATAGTATTGTTTAGAATATAAATGATAATATATTTTTATGAAGATAATTATAATTTTTATGGTGTAAGGAACTCTAATAGTCATAAAACAAGTATTTTTCAATAAATATTGATTTTTAATTTAAAAGTGTAAATTCTCTTATTTGAAGAACTATTTAATTAAAATAAATATTATTTTTGAAATTATCACATTAAAATTATACTATAGTTATTTTTTCCTAATTTTAATGTGTAGTCTTGTTTTTGGGTAAAACTTAAATACAAAATAAATATAATCAATAGATTATGACATCGTAAAATTCATAATGTTATGTAATAAAAACTATAATAAGTATACATGACCAAAATAATGATTCTATTTTAAAATTATGCATTTTTAAGGTTGTTTAATTGATTTTATAAACACTTAATGAATTGTACGAAAATTATATTGTATTTTAACTTTTTTAAATAAATTATATATAAACATGGCTAAGTTACCCATCCAAAATGGTATTATTTTAATGATTTAAAATTAATGGAAATACATAATAATGAAAAATCGGTGTTTTTTAGAAACCATTGGAGAACCCATGGATGGTTTGTGGTTTAAATTAATTTGCCATATAGTGTATAAAATCTATGTTGAGAAATTAATTAAGAATCCCCCCTCTTTTACTATAAATAACCACCAATCACCCATTCCTATGGATTATAAATATATAATCTATGATGTTATGGTCATTTTCCATCCCAAATAGTACCTAGAATATGTCTTTAAGTCCTCAAGGTGTCATATTCATGTTTTAGGAAGAATCATTTTAATGCGATGGAATTATCCACATCTAATTTTTCATCCATGTACCTCAATAGAGGATTATTTTCTAAATATTAGATTATAAAATTCTTATTCCATTTTATTATCCCTTTATATCCAAAATAGTTTTTTATCAATGGGATACATTCATCCCCAACATTATTCCATTCCCATAATCCACATTTCATACCATCATTCTACCAAATTCATATATATAATTTATCTATTTAACATGAAAAATATTACATTGTGAATTCCAAAACCATTTTTTATCCTTGTATATTCATCTACATGTAAATATAATTTTTTGTTTTGTGGATTTACATTAATGAATCCCATGTTCCTTTTCCAAGTGTTAAAATGATATAATGTTCATGTCTAAAAGAAATAATAAATGAAATTATATTATATGAAACCTATTTATTATTCTATATGGGTTATTGAGGAAATGATTTATTTTGATCAATTTGGATCAAATTAATTAATAAATATAATGTGTAAACCCCGATAGCAGTATAACTCATTGGTTAAATAATTAATCTCTATAGACGAAATGTTTTATGATACCTTGGTGAATAACTTTGCTAATCAAGATTTATAAAACCTTGGTGACATGATTATGAATGTCTCATTTTAATTTTTTATCATAGTTTACAAGTTATTAAATATATAATTTTGACTATTCCCCCATTTTATGCATCATGTTTTTTTTGTGATAATTATTCATGTCTTGTTTTCCTTTCTATCCCTTACCATGATTTATGACTACCATTTCAATTTGATGTATTTCCCCAGGAAATTAATTTTAGTGAGTTACACATGGATGGAATTGAAAATGATTTATTAAAAAGGATTAAATAATCATGATTTTCATTATTTCATTATGTAAATAATGTATTATGTATATAGTTTTCAAGTCACATTTCCTCAAAATACCCATCAAAGTTTTAAATGTTATATTTTTTAATTTTTTTTAAAAATCTATTTAATAAAAAGGATGATGGAATAGTTGGTATCAATGATATCATTTAGATTTTTATTGAAATTTATTATTAGAAAAAAATATTATTAACACTAGTTATATGTCTAAATATAAAAATACTTTTTAGAAATTTGGAGAAGTATTAATTGAGTTATTTCAATGCAATGGAATCCATGTCTGGACACTACAAGTGGATACTAATTTGGAGTAGTTGCACATTGGTTAATAAACATAAAAATGTATTATTGGGATTTTAACCAATTTTAACCTAGAGCATGACAATGGGCCTCTAGGTACACCTATTTTGACACTCCTGGTGGATATATTTAGATAATCCCATGATTTTTAAGAAGCATTACGAAGGAAATTTAAAAATTGTAATCATTATTATTAGATATTAAAAGAATAATTCCCTTAGGAATGTTTTTTGGACCTAAAATCCATTTAGAATTACAATATTCTTGTACGTAACACGTTTCTCACTAAGTAATTATACTACAAGAAAAATAACGTTAAATTGGAGGAACTATGTAAAAGATGAGTGAAACAGATGGTGAATTGATTTCCTTCATATCATTATGGATGATGGAGTAATAGACACCATAAGGATTATGAATCAATTATCATTCGATATGAATTATAACAAAAATAATGTCAACCAACTTGGTTCACGTCGAGAGGAATAATATCAGGCAATGTCTGTCATGCGTCAACAAACACAATCTTTTAGTTTATCTACTGGTTCATTATTTATTTAAAAGTGAATTAGCTATATACAAAATATACTTTCTATATCTATTATATATAGATATGGAAATAATCAAGGATATATACTGATTATAAAGAGAATCAAATCAGTGGTGAACATTGGTTAAGAACAGAAAACAATGATTGGAGATTTATGAAATCATGTGGGAAGAGTTCAAGAGAATAGTTTCCAATAAATAATATCCTAGTTCAATGAGAAAAAAGGGTAACTTAATTCATAGAGTTTAAGTAGAAGGAAAATGAATGAGTGATAAGAAATCAAACTAAATGTTTAAGACTTGCTCGATACACATTTTTATTTATTATTGATCATAAGAGAAAGGATTACATGTTCTTCAGTTTTTTAGAGAACATAAAAAATGGAATGTAGAAAATTGAGAATGTATAAGTTATGAGGAGATAATATGGAGTTCAATAAGAATGAAATTGAGTTTTAATAAATATTTTTATCGTATAAGACTCATTACAAGAATATATAAATAAAAGAAAATCGATAGATGAATTTTTATCCTGGAATAGATGGAAAAAAAATATAACTATCCACATGAAACAAAATGTGAGAAGATACATTTGGGAAGATACTTGTTTGGTATTGTAAAGTTCTAGAAGTGCAGAATAGATGTCCATATAGCTCATAAGTATTGTAATGAGTTTAATACTTAATATATAAATGAAAAAATAAAGTAAATATAGTGAAATAAAAACCTAATGGTATATTCTTCATGTTTGGATATCTATGGAACATTATAAATAAATGTCCAAATCATTTGACTTTGGTGGGAACCCACCATCCTTACTATAGTACAGGGATAATATCCATGCTCATTCAATCATGACATAGGAAGTGGGGGCTCCAAATGATTTGGTGGAAGGTGAACTCTTTATTATCTCAATGATATCATGTATATTGTTTGCCTCTTATTTTACAAATTCCTTTGTTTCATCCATGTTTGAATAGAATTCAGAATAAAACCCATAAACATTATAAGTAAAGGTATCACATAATAATACTAGGGGAATTATCAAAGCCTAAAATGTCTATATAATGTTTAATGTAATATTTCGAGAGTATAATCTCATCAAAAATATAGTACTCATTCCCATAGTGGGATTTGACTCTATACTTGGGATGGATTGTATCCCATATTATAATATTAATATCAACTACATAAGATCAAAAACATTGGTATTTTTAAATGGAATAACCATGAGTTATTTTCAATGAAGATTTATCTTATCTTGAGTTTTTTCTATATGAACCTATCATACCTTCTTTCTGGAGATGATTAGTGAAGATAGAGAGGAATTTGAAAGTATATAGTCAAAATGTACACCCATTTTTCTAGAATGCATTGATTCATATTCTGATGTGTTACTCGAAAAATACAAAAAAGGAGAGGTACATTTATCAATTAAAATAATATATAGATCTGTGAAAATATTAAATAACCCTTATATACTGGATTATGTGAGTGACATATATTAAATAAGTAACTTCATGATCATTTGGTGAACAATTGTATTCAACCAAGTTTGTCTCCATCAGGAGTAGTGGTTCCCTTTTTATGGAAAAATTATTGGTCAATATGGACATGCATTAATTATAATGAACAAAATGAGATCATTGAGAATAAAAAAATACCCTTACAAGGATTGATGATTTGTTGGACTATCCTTCTAGGGATCCTTTATTTTCCATGGTCAACCTCTAAAATGGGAATCAACAATTAAGGGTGAATGAATAAGATATCCAAATGATTACCTAAAGAAAAAGATACGGGAATTATGAGTTTTTCATTATTCCCTTTGAATCAACTAGTTGTCCTACCATATTTTTGGATTTCATTAATAAATTCTTTTGAAATTACCTTGATATAATGGTGTTTGTCTTTATTGATGATATTTTGATATATTGAAAACTTTCTTGGGGAGCATGAGTATTATCTAAGGGTGATTTTACAAAAATTTAGAAAGGATAATCTATTTAATAAATTTAGTAAATGTATTTTATAGTTATTTAAAGTTATACTCATAGTGAACATCCCAATCGGTAATGGAATATCAGTCAATCCTATAATGATAATGGCTATAGTGGAGGGGCCACATTATACTATTGTAATCAATATTCAGAATTTTCTTGTCTTAGATGTATAAAATTTATGTTTTGTCAAAAATCGTTAACCAATATCTAATCCACTAACCAATTTAACATTAAAGGGAGTTAATTATATGCAGACAAAGGTGTGTGAAAATGATTCTATGAACTGAATAATAGGTTGGTTTATAAAACCATAATATATGATGATATGATTCTTCTTAATTAATTTCAATTCGTTTCATAACATTTAATACATGCTACATAGATTATTTGTGAAGAAACACTTTGTTATAAGAGATAGTCATAACCTATCCATTAAACATTATTTTTCAATTAATGTGACATGAATATTGAAATACAGACATACGGGGTTGCGATCAGGGTGATATTTGGAGTCTGATTGAATGAACATAATTTTTAGTGAATAGAAACATACCCATAGGAATAGTAACTATCCCTTATGAATATTTATTTTACCCTTATTAATATTAATAGGATTATTAATAATGGTAACCTTACCCTTGAGTGTAGAAATAAAATTTATACACAATATAAATGTAGGTGAATATTTAAATTAAGTGTTGGTATTTTTGTGAGTAATAAATATTTAATTAAAATTTTATAATTAATAGAATGATTTAAGATATAATTAATTTTCATAAAATATATTCATAAATCAATATTTTTGTTCCTAATTATTTTTATGATAATTTAATAGGACCATAAATAATTTTTCAAAGTGACATCAAATCAGTTTTAATTTATAAAGTATTTTTTTTATTAAATGATGATTTGAAATAAAATTAAATTTATCCTATTTAGGGGAATATATTCATAAAATGGAGTTCTTTTATGGATTATACATATTGAAAAATGGTAAGTGTGAATTTTTTATATTTTTTATGAAATACATGTATTTTTGATGAATAGTAAAATATATAATTATTGTACAAATACATTATGAGGTTAATATACGTTTTAATGAATCATGAATGATTTATGAACCCATTAGTTCGACCTCAGATGAACTTATTCCTATTTTTACTCACAATAATCAATAATATTCATGGTATTGAGTCACATATTAAAATAATCATTAAAATAATTTAAAAAAAACTCCTCTCCTCCATTATATAAACCACCATCACCCCCTCTTCCTCTCAAACCAATCAAGATTCGAGCCTAATATAAGATATTAAAAATACACTTAAAAATTACTCTCCTACGTAAAATACTTACTTGTATCTCTATAAGGCTAACTAAAATGGCCCTAAGTAGATTCTAATGGAGGAGTACTAAAGAGGTAAACCTCTCTTCCTTTTCCTTTTAAAATATTTTACTTGTTCCATTTTTCGATTCTCTCTTCTATCTTTCCCTCATTAAAATGATTTGATAATTATAGTTACTTAAATTTAAAATAATTATATAATTATATTGTAATGTTTCATCATTATCTCCCTTTCCCCCACCACATACACTAAAAATGAAAACACATTCTAAGATATGTTAATTTATCAAATTCAAGGTCGGTGAGGTTTAGATTTTTATTACCGTCAACAATTATGGTCATGAAAACATTTTTATGGTTAAATCAGATCATATTACATGTATTATATCCTATTTATGATTAGTTAATAATTTTTACACATGTTATTTAATTAAAATACAAAATGATTTCGTGGTGTTTAAAAACCCATCAAAATAATCTAACCATTTATCGTTAAAATTTTAAATAATGATTCATCCTATCTCAAAATAACAAAAGGATGTATATGATCATGTAACCTTCTACATGATCATTAAAAAATCATAACTTCTATTCGGGTTTTCAATTTCGACTTTAAATGAACTTCAACACTCTTATACGAGAAAAACGATCATGAAAACTAAGATAACATGCACTCCAAAATGGAGAAAATGATTCTCTTAACCCAAATAAATGACCATAAAAGAACTTAATGAAGAAATAATAAATCAATTACATATTGATAAGTTTATTTAATTCATAATTAAGAAATCTAATTTGATTACTCCGGACACTAAGATCATGTGAATGATACATTCGGGCTTAAGGAAAGGGGTTTCTCATTTCAATTTTATTTTATTGATATTTTGATTTTTTACCAATTATTTATTTTATGTAATGTATGGGTAATATAATATGATATATAATATCATGTTTCTATTAATATTAATATTATTAAATTATTCATTTAATGAATATTATTTTTTTGTCATACGATTTGATTGATTACAATGTGGTAGTGTACATTGTCTCAATTTACATTTAATTGGGATTTACATTGTATTGTGAACCAAATAAATAATAAATTGTGTATCTAAACCCCATTTGAGATAATTTTTCATTTGAAATTTTTATTATATTATATATCCATATTCCTATTGCATGGAAATGATAATTGTCTAAGTTGTATACTATTTTACAAACGGTCATTATTTTGAATGCTATGATGAATTTGTATCCTCTACTCAATATGGATATTAAAAAGGCATAATAGTTTTGCATGAAATCCGTATATAGAGAATTATTTGGACATGAAGAGATTTATTGGTCCTTCTATAGCCCCATGATGCATTTAGAAGTCTTATGAGACAAAACATATGGTGAAAAACCCTTCGAGTTTGTTTCCAAAACATTATCTGATGGGTATAAACCCACATACATAAACTATATTGAAGTGGTTATGGTTCATGTTCAAGATACATGACATCAAAATAATAAGAATTATATTTCTTCATTACACTGTTATTAATTTCCTTGAAGTTTTTACTATGGAAAAATTCATTGACGCATTATCATTATCAGTTTATTGATGGCATGTGTTTTTTATTTATTCATCCCGCCATATTGATTATATCAAATTGATTATGATTCACTTATCATTTATTCATGATTGAACTATATTTATCCTCTCTATGAATTTTCAATCACCCATTTGATTTTTTTCCTTCTATAGGTTATGAAGAAGGGATCAGTTATTGAGTTTTGATAGATACAATTTATTAGATTTCTTTATGTATTATGTTTTGTATGGTTTTACCAATGTAAAATGGAATCCATATAATTATTTAGTTTCTCCAAGGCTAGAAAAATAATAGGTAATTTAGTAATTTATTACTTATAATAATTAAAATGTAATAAATTAATTCCCCATCCCCAGGCTATAGGGGTAAGGGAAATATAGTTAGTATCAGAGTATGTTTAGTAGAAACCTTGAGAACTTGAGTTAGAAAACATAGTTTAGGAAACATAACCCTAAGATAGAAATTTAGGATAAGAAAATAAAAATATCCTGTAATTTTGGTAAGGTATAGATTATGTTGGTATTCCTAGAAAATATATACATGTATGGATACAACAAGTGGATGTGGTTCTGGTATAGATGTACGTCGGAGTAAAAACTCCAAAAAAGTGTTTTGGGCATGACTTGGGGTAACAGTGTAAATGAAAATGGGCCTTACAGTGAATATGGATTGACCCTCCTAGGTTGTCTTATTATGATAAATCACACTTACTATAAAAACCATTAGGAATGAATTTTTTAGATTAAATTTGTATATTGAGAAGTCTCGTTGTAAATAATATGTGTCAGTCTATCTTATAACACAACAACCTACTTTAGTTGATGGATATATCATCATAATTATTATTGAATTTGGTATAATTATTTGTATGAATTTGATTTCAAATAATGATGATAAAATATATTGCAACAATAAGGTAGTTACAATTTTTGTGAATTATGTAGAACATCATATCATTAGAGAAGAAACATCATCATATAGATCTTATACAGATCCACCTTCAGTATCCCCTCTAAATGAAATTATTGGGGAGGATGAGAAAATATCATATATGGATATTTAAACAGATTATGTTCTTATTGTCCAAGAATGAATTTATTTATTTATATAGGATTTATGTGGAAATCCTATAGAGAAAGAAGTGGAGTACTCCATTATTTAAATTCATAGTGCAAGACTTATATCAAAGACACCTTATAGATTTTTTATTGTGGAATTAGTAGAACAAAAAAGAAAGATAGTGTAATTTAGTGATAAATAAGTTATCTACCCTAGTGTTTCTCCATGGGAATCCCATGTTCTATTTTTCAAGTAGAGAGATGGATCTATGAGGCTGTGCAATAACTATAGAAAGATCAATGATATTACAATAAAGAAAATGTATACTCTTATTTTCATCGATTATTTATTTAATTAACTTCATAAAGCACAATATTTATTGAATATTGACATTATATCTGCATATCATTAGCTGTGTGTGAGGAAGGAAGATATTCCAAAGACAACATTTCAAACTAGGTATGGGCATTTCGAGTTGATATTAATGCCTTTTGGACTGCCTAATTCACCCTCTATTATAATTTATCTAATGTATATAGTTTTCATGGAATATAATAATGACTTTTTGTGCTATTTATTGATGATATATTGGTAAAATTCGAAATGTAATAGGACCATGATCATCACTTGTGGATCATTTTGAAAACAATACGATGAAATGAATTATATGGGAAGTTTAATAGGTGTGAATTTTGTCTTCAATCAGTTTATTTTCATGTCTATATTCTTTCTAAGGATGGAATCATATTTGATCATTTGATGACAAAGGAAATCCATGAATGGCCCATACCAATAAAAATAACGGAGGTACGTAGTTCTGTTGGCTTATCAAGTTACTATTAGCATTTCGCTCTGAATTTTTCTTGATTTGCTAACCCATTAACCAAGATCACACGTAAAGGGGTTATGAGTGTATGGAAAAATTAATTTACAAATTTATTTGGTGAATTGAAAATAAGATTGGTCAATGCTTCAATATTGACACTTCCATCTGGAAATGATGGATTTTTGGTATATGTGGATGCATCATAGAATGGACTAGGTTGAATCCTTATGAAAAATGATAAATTTATTGCTTATGCATCAAGGAAGTTTAATACTCATGAGAAAAAATATCTAACCCATGATCTTCATTTAGTAGCTGTAATATATTCTCTAAAAGTATGGAGAAAATATATATATGGTGAAAGATAATATATATATATCACTACAGTTTTAAAAACATCTTTAAATAGAAATATCACAACATGAGACAAAGGACATGGCTCAAGTTACTGAAAGATTTTTATTATTCAAAACACTACAACCCATTAATGGAAAATGGGGTGTAAAATTCATTTAGCAAGAACGATCATGGACTTATGTCCCCAATGAGGATTGAGAGATATCCTATATTAATGGATCTATTAATGATGGTTATTGGAATTTTTAAATAAGGGGAAAACATTTATTTTTTCAAATGATTGTTAAACCCTCTTTACTAGAGAATATAAAAAGATCTCAATATGATGTTGAGAATCTACAAAAGAAAATTAAATAAATTAAGTATGCATGATTGGCTGACTTCGTGTACGATCATGATGTTATGAAATTTAGAAAAAAGGTAATGTGTCCCATTAGTACCTGAGCTAAGAAAAAGAATAATTAGATGATGCTCATAGCTAAAATTTTATTATACACCATATTAGTAAAAAAATGTGTAGATATCTGAAGGAACATTTTTGTAGGATAACATGAATCATGATATTACATACTATGTGTCATTGTTTCTAGTTTTTCAATAAGTGAATTTTGGCCTTCTCTGCTCATTTTGGCATGGGAAATACTCTTATGGCAGAGACTATGGGTATGCTCACAGGGCTCGTGTTGTGCGTTCAAGAGGGTGTGGTTATCTCCCAAGCTAAGACAGATTACCTTATCCTTCATGACTCTCTTCTGAGTAAGTGTGGTGTTCCTTGGTCAATATCATATCCTGTATGGAAGTGCAGATCTCTGATTTGGGATTCCATATATGTTTCCCACTCACGGAGTGAAGGAAACAAAGTGATTGATAACTTGGATTCCTTAGTGGATCAGATGGTGGGGCACGACTGCCTCATTCACCCAAGTAATTTTAAACTAGAGACGGTGAACTCAATTAGAGGGGAAGCCCTCGGTTTACATTATTTTAGACCTCCTTAATCTGGTGGGTTTCCTTGTGGTGTTTTTGGCACTTCTATTAATAAAAAATTTTCCTTTGATCGGTGGAAGGATGGGAGAAAAAATTCTAGAGGGGTCATGAAACCTCTAGGAATTCTTATGTGCAAGTGGGATGACATATGTTGGAATTTATTAGAGGACTAATGAGGAAACCTATAATGAATGATGAAATATATGTAATTGTTTATCTCCTTACAAAATCCACACATTTCCATTCTATAAGAGAAGAGTTAACACTCTAACATCTAGAAATACCTTAAATTAGTGAAGTTGTTGGACTTCATGGTGAACCTATATCGATTGTGTCTGATTAAGATCCCTAATTTACATCAAATTATGGAAGGGTCGTCAGAAGGATTTGGAAACAGAGCTTTGTATGGGTACTACTTATTATTCTCAAAATGAAGGATAGTTTGAAAGGAAAATTCAAACATTGTAAGAAATGTTAAGATCATACTCACATGAATTTAAAGGTATGTGGGATTAGTACATACCATTGGTGTAATTTTTCAACAATTATAGTTTCCATTTTACAATTCAAATGGATCCATATAAAGCATTATATAAAATTAAATGTAAAACACCATCTTGTTTGGAAAACGTTGGTGAGAGGAAACATATAGGCCCATAAAATATTTAAGAGACAATGATAAAGGTAAAATAAATTCAGGCCCATATTGTTGTAGCCCATAGTAGAAAAAATATCTATACTAAGAACCATAGAATGGATTTGGAATTTCAACAGGTAGATCATTTCTTTATACAATTATATCAATAGAAGAGTGCCAAATGGTTCTCTAATAACGGTTAATTGAGTCCAATGTACATCAGACCATATGAAATTATGTATATAATTGGAGATTTAGATTACCATGTATTGATGCCACCAAGTCTCTCCAAGGTTTAGGATGCGTTACATGTGTTATTGTTAAAAAAGTAAATGTTATACCCAACACATGTACTCACCTATGTGGAAATAGAATTGGAACATTACATGTCTTAAAGTGAAGAGACTCTCTAATTCATGACACTATGGAGTAGGTGTTGATAAATATAATGACTCAACTAGTGAAGGTTCTTTTGAGAAACCATAAAATGGAGGATTAAATGTGGGGACTTTAGGATGTTATGAAGAAGAACCACCCCCATATTTTTAGATCACATTCTACATGAATCATTTATAGGATGTAATTTATGAAGGAGTAAAGAATATGACCCCCCTATTTTTTGTGGTATGTTTCTGCATAAATAATTTAAATTCATTAGATATCTTATAATGCATGCATAATACATTCATTGTGAAAAACACTTGGTTGTATAAGATATTTATAACCTTTCCATTAAACATAAAATTTCTACTCCTGTGATATGAATTTCAAAAATCATACATACATGGTTGTGATCAGGGTTATATATGGAGTCTGATTGAATTAACAAAATTTTGGTGAATAGTTACATACCCATACGAATAGTATCATACCCTTATAAATAGTAAATTAAACTTATGAATAGTAATGTTACCCATTTTAATAATTATACAACCCATAAGAATGGTAACCTTACCCATTACTGTATAAATAAAATATAGGCACCTTTTAAATAAAGGTGAATATTTTAATTAAGTGTTGGTATTTTTTTGAGAAAAACATATTTAATTAAAATTTTGTAATTATTAAAATAATTTAATTGATATTTAATTTTCATAAAAAATAATAATAAATAAATATTTTAATTCCCTATGATTTTTATTATAATTTAATCATACCATAGAAAAATTTTCAAAGTGACATAAAGTCGGCTATAATTTCAAAAATGGTATTTTTTTATTAAATGATTATTTTAATTATAAAATAAAATTTCTTATATTTAGGGAATTATTGACATAATATGGAGTTAATTTATTGGATTATACATGTCAATAAATGTTTGGGGATATTTTTTGGGTTTTTTCTGAAATACTTGAATATTTGGTGAGTAGTAAAATATGAAAATTACTATTTAAATAATTTATAAGATAAATACATTGTTACATGCATAATGGATGATTTAAGAAACCATTAGTTTGAAATTAGATGCACATATTAGTATTTTTAGTCACAAGAATAAATTCAATTCATAGTCATGAGGCAAAATAATAAAGTAATGATTAAAATAATGAATGAGCCTCCTCTCCTCTACTATATAAACCACCCTCACCCCATCTTCCTATCACCCCACTCGAGAATATTGTTTTGACTATGTTCAGAAAAATATAAATCCCAAGCACCCCTCCACACCTGAGACCCACCGATCACTCAACCAAATTACAAAATAAGGCCTTAAAGATATTCTCAATGAGGAATATTCAAGAGGTAATCCTCTCTTCCTTTTCTTTGAAACTTCTTTTACAAATTTCATTATTTTTTATGTCTCTACTCACCTCCCCATATCCAAATAATTTGATAATTTTATTACCTTACATGTTATACAATTATATTATCCTAATTTAATATTTCACCATCATATCTCTATCCCCCTCCTCTTATAAAAAAATTAAAACACCCTCAGAGATGTCTTAATTTATCAAAAAAAGGATGATAGGTTTTCAGTTTTTTTTACCATCTTAAATTATGGTCATGAAACCATCTTTGTGGTTGGAACATATCATATTATATGTAATATATAATGTCTAATATTTTGGAATAATTTTTTAGACATTTTATTTAATTATAAAAAAATGAGTTCGTGGGGATCGAAAAAACCATAAAAATTTTGAAATCATTTATTATTAAAATTATATGTAATGATTGAAACTCTAATAAAATAAAGAAAGGATTTATATGATCATATAGCCTATCAGATAAAAATTTAAAACTCATAACTTAAATTATGATTTAAATTTTCCATTTTACCCGAACATTTATACTATTATAAATGTAAATTTATCATGAAAACTAAGAAAACATGATCTCCCAAATGATGAAACTAAATATCATAACCCATATAAAAGGCCATAATTGAAATTAATGATGATAAAAAAATAAATTAAATATATATAAGGTTATTTAATTCATTATTAATGAATCTATTTTGATTATTGAATACATTACGTTCTAGTGTAGAATAAATTCAGACTTTAAGTAATGGGTTTCTCATCTCACTTTTATTTACGTGAGATTTTCATTGTTCTCCAAATATTTCTTGTATGTGGTGTAATTGTACAACCATTTGATGTATAATTTCATGATTCTATTTATATTCATATTATCAAATGATTCATTTTATGATTATTAATTTTTGGTCGTACGATTCGATAAATTATAATGTGTTGAGGGACATTGTCACAATTTCTACTCCATTGATATTTACTTTGTATTGTTGACCTAATAATTATTATGTGGCATATCTACTACCCCCTTGAGGAACTTATTTATTTAAAATTTAATTATATTATATATCCACATTCCTGTTGGATGGATATGATTTTTTTAAAAGTTGTATATCATTTTTCTGATGATCGTAATTTTGAATTTTATGAGGAATATGTATCCTCTACTCAATATGGATATTGAAAAGGCAAGTTTTTCTTGTATTAAATACTCTTAGAAATAATAACATGGACATGAAATGATGAGAAAGGGCTGATATAGCCCCTTGATGCATCGATATGTCTCATGAGACAAAATAGTTGGCGAGAAACCCTTCGAGTTTGTTTCCAAATCATTATCAGAGGGATATCTACCCATAGACATATACAGTCTTGATGGTATTATGATTCATGTACTAGATACATGGAATCCAAATGAAAATAATTATATTTATTCATTATAGAACTATTAATTTATATGATTTTTTTATTATGAAAAAATATATGGATGCATTTTCATTCATTATTTATTAATGCCATGTGTTTTTCATTTATTCACCATACCATATTTATTATGTCAAATTGATTATGATTAATTTATTATTGATTCAGGTTTCTTATATATGTAACGATTACTGAGAAATTTATCTCACCCCTTTAATTTGTTTTCCTTTCATAGTTTGTGAATAAAGGATCATTTATTGTGTTTTCATGGATGCAGTTTATTAGATTTTTTCATGTATTATGTTTTCTTTTCCTTTCCCAATGTAAAATGGTATCCATATATGTATCTAGTTTCTACATGACTAGTAAACTGATCATTACATCAGTATTTGATTCCATTTAATCATGATAATGTAATAAAGAAATGAACATACTCTAAATTATAGTGGTTGGTGCATTACATGATTGGGGAACCTGTTCTAACTCTATGAACTGTTAGAGAGAAATCTGTTATCTTATGTGATGTATAATTAAAATTGAATGGATGTGTTCTCATGAAAAATTAAAATGTGACTACCTAGGAATCTCTAAAGTCAATGTACCATGAGCTGAATTATCATACTCACGACCTGGTGTTAGTTACGTTCATATTTTAAATAAATATATTGAGGCAATATATTTATATGTAAAAGTGTGATATATACACAGAATACAAAAGTTTAATGTCTTTATTCACAAAACATTAACTAAACATGAAAAAAGGAGATAATTATTTATCCGTAGTGACTATGATTGTTCAATTTATTATCACCCTAGTGGTGAAATCAATGTTTCATATGATTTTATTATAAAAGACCCTAGTTTTATTGCAATGTTAATGATTAGAGGGGATCCATTGACCAGGGACCTAGTAAGGTTGGAAATTGTAATAATTAGTAATTGAAACCATCAATAATATATAAAATGATTTATAAACCTTCCTTTCAGGATAATATCATGAAATATCACTAAGATGATCCTTTTTTTCAATAGAAGATAGAGGTTGTGAAAGATGAGATGTCTACCGAACTCAATATTGGTCAAAAAGGTGTACTCCAATTTGGTGAAAGGTTACAAATTCCATTTATTATATAAAAAAATAAGGATATGATGGATGATGATCATAGATATACATTCGCTATACATATATTAATCAATATGATGTATAGGGAGATTTTTAGTCACTAATGGTTAGATAATATTAGAAGAAAGAATGATAAATATATTGTAAGGTTCTTGGTCTATCAACAAGTGATTTCAGAGTGAAAAATTCCAATAGGTGTATTACAACCACAACCCATACTAATATTGATGTGGCATAACATAACTAATTACATTTAAATTAGCCTTCCAATGACTTACATTTTTAACAATTAGATATGTGTAATCACTAATAGAATCAAAAAATCCTTCCTATTTTACTCCCATTAGATATAATTTCTCTGTGGAATGCCTTACTTGACTCAATATTAATAAGGTAGTCAGACTCTATGGAGTATTAATATTTATTGATTATAATTATGATCCACAATTTAACTCTAAATTACGGTGATTCCATCAAAATTATATGAATAATTAGGTTAATATATAAAGAATATGTGATCATCAAACTGATTGGAATTTTTAGAGGACTATTTAGAAATTGGAAGACTTGTTATGGGCTAGCTCAATTTATTTTCAAGGAATTTTGGAATAAATAATAAATTTATTGAATTATTCTATAACAATAGATTCCAAATGACAATTAAAATGGTACATTTTGAATGTATCTTTTTAAAAATATGTAAATTTACAACATGTTGGGTTGAAGTTGGAGAAGGGAAACTTTTGGGACTATAAATTGAGAAAAAGACAACTGAAAAGGTAAAATGTATTCCAAAATACAACAAGGTTGCTCAGGGTTGATAGAAAATTTATGATAACAAATAATGGACGTCCATATATTTTCATGTCAGGAATCACATATTTATCAAAATATCACCATTGAAATGGTTCATGGGTTTTGAAAGAATGGGAATATGAGTTATATCTATATTGGACAGTTTTACATTCACAAGAATTTTAGAATGATTTATTATCAAATACCACTGCCACAGTATCCTTTGAATGTCTATTATGTCTTCCATGTATCCAGACCGAGAAAGTATATTTTTCACCCAACACTTATACTTGATACTAATAGTGTAAAGTTGGAAGAATACTTTTGGTATATAGATGAACTGGTTCAGATCCTTGACAGAAGGGAACATGTGTTGTATAAGAATCCAAAAAACCTTGTGAATGTATTTTAGAGAAAGCTAATTTTTAAAGAGGCTTCTTTGGAAGCTGTGGAAGAAATTCAGGGGAAATACCCTCATTTGTTTTTGAGTTTAGAGTTAAATTTTGAGGGTAAACATTCTCTTAGAGTAGGGGGAATATAATGTAATGAAATTTTTCTATGATTAATAAAATAGATCTGTTTATTTCCTAATAACAATCTATTTATATTCACATTTAATGTGAATATAAATACTTTTTTAAAATATGAAATATTACAAGTCATGTGATAATAAAATGTACTACATATAATAATAGTGTAACGATATAAAAAAAATATTATTGACCAGGAAATGGTGTACAAAATAAGATTGAACTCTCCCAAGAATATTACACATGAAATAAAAACCATTAAAAGATAAATCATTTTAGGAATAGAATTTACATTATCAATGGAATGGTGAAAACCATTGGGAATCATGTAATAAATGGTGGAGTATATATAGAGTACAAAGGGTAATGTTACCTTTGGAATCTTACCATTATTTAACCGTTGTCCAATATGCCCATTTATGACCATTAGTAAATATGAAAATTTTCCAACTTAGAGTTTATTTAGAAAGGGGTAACGGTTGAAAAAACCCACAGAGACATGCCTTTTGAACCCCATTTTCCATGACTTGGGATGATGTTGAATCTATAGGGTTCACCCTTGACAAAGAATATGTAGATCATCAACAGGTGGGGCCTTAATGAATTTGCATATAGGAGATGCTCAAGTTAGTGTAGATTACCACTATGTCAATGTTAGCTGAACCACCCTATGAACCTACCACCATCGCAGACCTTACCCTTATGACGCACACTTGTGTAACAATGTGTTATGAATCTAGACACAAGTAGTATGAATTTAAATATCTTTTTAATAAATTAATTATTATATTCATCCCTTTTTTGTTACATTAAAAATTATTAATGTGTGTGTTCAATAGAAAAATTACATTTTAATATAAATAAATAAAAATTTTATTTTTAATAAATAAATTTTTTCAAGTGAGAAATTCATTTAATGAAACAATAATTTTTAAAAAATAATTTATTTTAATAAATTTTTTTATAAAATCATATTTACATAAATATAAATTATATTATAATTTTATTAAGTCAAATGTAAAGTTTAAAAGGATATGATATTTTATCATCGCTAAAATCTAAATTTTAAAAATATTGGGTTTTTAATTTAAAAGAGTATCATTTTATATTTAGAGAATTATTTTTATGAAATATATACTATTTGTGAAATTATCATGTAAAAAATTTTCCAAGAGATATTTTTTTATAATTTTCTATGATAGTGGTATTTTTTGGAAAAAATTAAATTATATATATATATATATATGACATGTATCATGACATCATAAATGCCCTAAATGGATTTAATAATTACTATAAAGAGTTCCACCACCAAAATAATATTTATCATTTTAATGATGTGTTTTTGATGTTATTTGAGTATTTTTAGAAACCCTTAATTGATTATCCAAAACCTATATTTTATTTTAATGATTTAAAATCAATTAGTTTAAAAAATGACTCACTTACACATCACCAATGGTATTATTTTAATGATTTAAGTTTATTTTCATATAAATTATTGAAAAATAACCATTATTTTATATAAATCAATTATAAACCATTATATGGCTTGTGGTTTGGATTACATTATCATATAGAGTCTGAAACCTATATTAATAAATTAATAAACAATCCCCCAGTTTTAAAATACATATCCACCCATCACTTATTACAATCCACTAAAAATACATAATCAATAATTTTATGGTCATTTTACCTTCCAAATATTCCACCCAATATATCTATAATTCCTCAAGGTTCTATCCTCATGTAATAGGAAGAAACACTTGATGATATGGGAATTATCCACTTCTTATTTTCCATTCAACAACCTCATCCAATGAATATTTTTTATAATTCTTATATTAACAACCTTTAATACCATCTTTATTATACCATTACTTCAAAATAGTGTTTTATCAATGGGGTAACTTCATCCCCTTCCATTATTCAATTTCCATAATCCACGTAGTATACCATTAATCTTGTGAATTTATTTCTTGAAGTTCTCTCTTTCACATGAAAAATTATTATAATTTGAATACAAAAACATTTTATTATCCTTTAGTATCACATATTTGTAAATATACTTTTTTGGGTATTTAAATTTATTAAACCCAAACTCGTATTATGTGGTGAAAAATGATGAATTATTGATATCATTATGAATGTATGTGTGCAATGATATTATTAAAAAGTCATTACATATTCTCCATGGGTTATTACTAAAATTGTTTATTTTTAAAAATGCGACTCACAAGAATTAACATATATAAAAAGTTAACCCTAATTAAACTATAATGAATTTCATATTAAATTAAACCTTATATATGACATGTTTTATGATACCTTGGTCATTAACCTTGTTATTTAGGATTTTTGACCACTTAATGATAGGAAATATTGATATAATTACGAATGCCTAATTTTAATGATTTATCAACATTTATATGTTATTTATCATGTACCTATGACTATTCTCCCATTTTAGGTCACATATTTTTTCCAAGATCACTGTTCATGTTCAATTACCTTTTTTATCCCTCTCATGTATTTATTCTATCACCTTTCTATTAATATATAGCTCCATGAAATTAGTTGTAGTGAGGTGACATAGGACAAACTATCAAAAGAGTGTTTCAAAAGTATTGACTAATGTTTATGTTCACATTTGTTTTTTCAGTTCCTGTATTATGTAGCTAGATTACAAGACTCGAGACCTATGAAGATCCTTAAATGTTAAAAATGTGATATTTTGTTATGAAATTATGCGAAAATTCATGTAATAAAATTTTGGGATTCTATAGTTTTTCCCTATAATAATAATAAAACCAAAATTAAAAATCTACCAAGAATATTGAATGACTATAAAAAAATTTGAAACCCATTCATTGAATTTAGAAGAAACATAATAATAGAAAAACTAATAAAGAGTCAATAAATAAATGTCCAATCAAAATATACAATTGAAATAAGTATAATGGAAACATATACACATATAGAAAACATAAAGTTCCCAAGGCTGAATTTGTTGATAAAGTTACCAAAAATAAAATGAAACCCAAGGATGTCCAAAATCTACCACATAACTCATAGTAACTCGCTACATCTGACTCATCCATCATCAAACTATTCGATCATACAACTAACTGAAATCAAGAAAAATGTTCCTTAGGTTAGAAAAAATAGTTTCATAAACTATGAGGTGCATTCATGGTTTAAGATAAAAATTCCCCATTGGGTTAAACATTGGTGTTTTTCAATTTACTTCATAAAAGAATTCATAAATTGTACTTTGAACACAAATTAAAAAAAATAGGGTTTTCACTTACAAGGGTAAGGGATTCCAAATATAAATCCATAATTTCCCTTCTTATAGAAGAATCCATTTTTATTTCATAAAACTATTGTAGAGTGGACCCTTTAGTTAATCCTTTTTCAACCCATGGAATGATTTATTTTAAAATTAATGAATATAAATCCAAATTCACTATTCACCTATATTTCTAAAACATTTTATAATACCTAATTCACAAATTTCCATTTTAATTTCATAAAACATTATTTAGTCTATACTGTTAGGAAACCCATACACGAAATTTGTGGGATCCACTGAAAATAACTCTCATCCCATACATGGTTTCGAAACACAGTTTTCCCTAACCATGAAAAAAAAATTATGGGGAAACCTCATAAAAAACTAGTAACAAAATTTAAATGGGAACCCCCACATGGTTTCATAAAACCTGCATCAATCATAGAAATATCACTATCAATAATTGAAATAAAAAATAATGGTCACCACATGGTTTTAACTAACTATTCAAAAGATATCTTCCAAAAACTGAAAGCGAATTTAAGATCACCCATTTCACATTTTTTTTCTCATGATTTAGACCTAATTCCATACTACCAATATAAAACCCCATATATGAACAAAATGAACTATAAATGTTCTTACGTAAAGGTTATGAAAAAAATTTCTTGAATCCATGTGCAAATAAAATGGAATATATGTTTTTTTTTTGAAAACTAAAAAATGAAAACATAAAAAAACATAAATACTCCAAGAAAATACAAAATAATACAAAATAACCATGAAAGTTACATAGGGAGTCATATAATCTAACCTCAGATAGATGAACAACCATTATGTCCCCTATGATAGCCCCATAATTTTACAAACACTATATTTTTACACATTTATTATGTATATGGATCCTTTGGGATATCTTATATATGTGTTTTGGATGTAAAAAAAGTGATGTTCCTGGAGTCCTACTATTATAAAAAAAATAAAGGAAAAATTTACAAACTAAATAAATGTTGTACAATATAAATTTTTTAGGATAGATTCTATAAAAAAAATTAGGGGTAAAAAAAATATATAATGTAAATTCAATTTTTTACTGTAAAATGGGTTTCCCATATAAAAATATCCAAGGTTATGTGTATTAAATAATAATTTAACATTAAAAAATTTATGGAAAAAATCCTAAATTGAGGCGCTAAACCATTTGGGTGGAGTATTTTTTATTACATGAAGTGGTTCTAAATCATAATACATTATCTTTATTCTTTCTCAAGAAATATGTGATTATATTAGGAATTTTCTAGAAATGAGTGACCTCCAAAATCATGGGAAAATAAATTTTTGAGCATTTAGTTATGTAAATCAATGTTTAGGGTTCCATTATTCCTCCTCATTTCAAATCTTGTTATGCTGGATTAACAACACCCACATATTATTGGGTGATTAATAGATCTATGGGTTTGGGTTTGGGTTGATGGGGACTTCTTGGGTTTTGATTGTGGAATATATGGAGTAGGTTGATCCATGTTTTTAATTAGGATCTTTTTTAAAAATGAACTCGAAGTACGTGTCTTATGTCATAATATACTATTCAAGAACCATTTTTCATGAATCTTGTTAAATATTAATTTTAATTGATTTCAATTATATTTAGTGGTTTATGAGGAAAACCATCTTGATGATGTGATTTCGAAATTCATGTTTTTAAAGATTATCATGAGGTGTTTTAATTAATTTTTTTCAATTTTTTTCAAATGTAATGTTTGGTGTGGAAAACTTTTTTTTATGATGGTCTTGGAAAACATGGTGGTGTGTTTTCGTAAAGCATTGTATAAAGCATTTTCGAAATATGATTGGTTATCAATGTTGACCTAGTGGAATAAGAAGATATCAAATAGTGATGAATTGAAGACAGATATATTTCTAATCATGGTTGTTGGGATTTTCATTCAGCACACATGTTTTTATGATTTTGGAACTAGTAATGTGTGTTACAAGTGGAAATGAAATGAAAAGTAGAAGTAATTATTTTAACAAATTTATTTCTTTAACAATTTTATGTGATATTTTTTTAATATTCTCACTATATTTTATATATAAAATGTTCCAACTTGTTCTAGTCTTTGTGGTTTGTTTTGGAAATTCCATGTGGAAACATTTTTGAGTGATATAATCACCCCCATAGTAAGGACTCATACTTAGACATTACATAAAATATGACCGTATACTGGTCTAGCTTCTGGAGAAAATATACATTCTTACAAAATCATCAAAGATATAGAAGGAATTAAACAAAATGAAAGATCAAATCTGCTTCCGCATGCGCTAAAAAAAGAAAACCAACTCTGGATTTCAAGGAATCCTGTGAAAAATATTTCAAAAATGTATGGAGAACACAAAGGTTTACCAATAAGGGGTTTAAAAACAATCAGTGATTTTTTATAAAATACTCGTTGAAAATATATGTGTAAATATATTTAAAAACACCCTTTTCAAAATACTCTTTGAAAATACTTAAGGTGATATAGTAATAGATCATTTTTGTAAATAGATATGTTCCAAATTTCTCAAACATAATCCAATATTTTTCTAAAAACATTAGGAAAGATTCTGAAATCCAAACATCTAATTCTGAGACTTCTTGACACATTGCAGGCTATGATGGGTCCACTCCCATTAACTTCCTGTTTACTACACTTGAGAGTTGTGTTTTCCTAAAATGTTTTTAAGCAAGATTTATATATACATATACAATTTTCACTAGAGTTTTAAAATTCATGAAAACGCTAACAATACATTATGGAACACTTGTATTTATATGTAAGATAATATATAACTATATAAAGACTTCTATTTTTTATCCTCTTCATGTTTGTTTAAGACCAATACTTCTACCAACAATATGTTGCTAGGTCTATCCATGCAATCTTTCTTTCTTTCACAATTCTCCTTTGTTTCCCATATGTGTAGTTCAATCGTAAATATTAAAAACATTTCAAACATAATATTATAAATATAATATTGCAAATAAGGCATTCAGTTATATAATGTAATTCATGTAATCAATAATCATCAAAATAAACCACATGTTTTTTAATGAAAATATTGGTCTATTTTAAGTGAAATGAATGTCAATGATATTCCTAAACACTTTTCCATGTATACGTGCAATTACAACGCCCATTGTGTTGATAAAAAATGATTGCACGTTAAGTGCATTTTTTTAGAAATTTGAGGATAAGTCAACAACAAAATTATAAACTTGATATTTATCAATTCATCCATATATATATACACACCTATTTTAAAACTCAATTTATGAATATATATATATATATATATTCATAACTTGTACAATAAATATGTAATTGTGCACCCACTTACAATGCTTTGGTGAAAATTTTCGTAGAGTTCGAAAACTAATACATATATATATATATATTTGTATAGTTAACCAAATCTTGAGATCGCAAACATATATATGAATTTTTAATATATATCATGAATATAACATATAAATTGGCAGTTAGTTATATATAAAACATAGAATTTGAGATAATCCATATAATAAAATTAAAAATTAATCAACTATTTTTTTAATATAAGAATAATCAATTACCTCAGAAGGTCAAAAAAAGTAATTATATTTACTAAATTCTTAACACAATAATTTTTTAAGAAGGAATTATTCTCTAAATACAAAGAAATTAAAAGTAAATTTTAAAAGAAATTAAAAATTTCTTGAACATAAATTAGAGAAATATAAAGTCTTAATTTAAAGGATGTTCTTTTCAAAAAAAATTCAAAAATAGACATATAAATGATATATAATTATCCATGAAAAAAATATATGCGTAAAGAATCAATTTGAAAACAACCCCTCAAGGAAAATTAAATAGACTCAAGAAAATAATAAACCATAATCATAATTCATCCCTTTCCTTCATTCTAATGCTTGAATACACTAAGTAATAATGTAGAAGTAGGTTATGAAATACCCTCAGCATTAAATATAACTAAATTCAGAGGAAGCAAAACACAAAAGTAAAACACCATAATGAATCGCAGAATTCAACCATAGGTGGAGAGATGAAAATGGGTTCACTCATGTGTATAAATATATACACTCAATGAAGCTCACCTGATATCCATTGTGGAAATAGTGGTGATTAATTAAATAAAAAAATCCCATTAGAGATCTGATTCATACTAAAAAATCGATGATGCTAAATTTTAAAAAAACGATACATTTGTATATTACCCAATCGAAATGAAAACGGATGTAATTTGACAAAAGTAACACAATAATGTTAATTAACAAACCATAAATAGGAGAAAATACAACAATTTAGGAAAACAATATGTAGACACCAAATGTTTTCAGAAAACAGTGAATGTGACGGGTGGGGGTTGGACTTAATTCGAGACTAATGACAAACACGCAAACGGATAGACAACCTATCAGAAAAAATATAAAAAGAAAATAGAAAACCCTCATATCCAAGATTTGAGGACTATGAACACAGAACCAAACTCTCTTAAAAACAAAACCCTAACCTAAGCTCGATCCATTCAGACCAACCTTGTCATCCGCTGGTATTCATTCCCGATGGTACTACATCTGCGAACGAACCCTAGTTGCCACTTCATTCACACTTCAACTTCAACGGACCAAATAGTGTCGCATGAAGCGGAGGCCAATCCTCCTTCCTGGTTGCACGATATTCAACTCGGACAATCCTTGAAGACCCCCTGACTGTGATCCCCTGATTCCCTCCATGATGGACCTACTCTCCCTCTCTCCATCTTCGTAGTGCGACACTTCCTTAAAACTAGGACCCCAAAATCCCATTATGAGATTCTTATTTTCTTATCATTTCCTTTTTAGTTTATTATTATTATACCTTTATCACTTATTTAGTCTTATATATTATTATTAATAACTTGAAAAAATTTAAAAGATTAATAATGATACTTATCTATTAATCTTATTTTAACAATACTTTTCAAAAAATAAAATTTGTTATTACTAATTTTTTATATAAAACATATAATTATATATTTTATATTATATACTTATAATGTTATAAATTAAATTAATAATAGAAAATGTATTAACTTGAAAATAATAAATATTATAATTTGTTATAAAATATTTGTGATTTTTTAATAACTGTTAATATTACACATAAAAATATGATTTAATGTAAAAAAATTATTAAAAGATCATTCATACATGTACAATTTTAATCATTATATTAAAATGGTAATATTATATATTTATAATTTTATTAAAAAAAATTAAAATTATAATAATTTTTTTAGAACTTTAATCTAATAAAAATACAAGTAGACATCAAATTTTTTGTAAATGTATAAAACTCATGAAAATATTCATAAAATATATTAAATCATTGTCCATAAATATAGTATATATATATACATATCATATTTTGGAAACCAAGCAACAAATTATCCATATTCATATAAATATTATTTAAAATATTAAATAGTTATTTGATAAAAATAAATTATGTATAATAATAAACTGTTCTTTTAATAAAACAATATTAATTTTCCATTATTATTTTAATGAATACCGTATTAAAATTGGTAATATTATAAATATTCCCTTTAATAAAATATTTTCTTAATAAAACTAGGCTTAGATTCTATGGACTATTATATTATTCCCCCCTCTAAAGAATATTGTCCTCACAATTCATTTTATCGGAATAAAAAAAATTCTTAATATTAATCATCAGAATAATGAAAACTAGAACTGATAGACATTTAAAATCTGCCTCTTAGATGAGAATAACTAATCTACAATGTTTTCCATACCGTTCCTCTGATACCATTCGTAAGGAACTGGTCGTAGACATAAGATTCAAGAGGTCTTTATATTGGACAGGGTTTTGGAGAAAAGATACATGATTATAAAATCATCAGAGAAACAGGATAAATTAAACACCACAAAAGAATAAATCAACTTTGTTACACGCTACAATAAAGACTAACATCTCTGGATATCAAGGAAACATGTGAAAAACATTTGGAACACGTAGGGTGAGCACAAAATATTCCCATTATGGGGTTTAAAAACCATCAATGATTATTTATAAAATACTCATCGAAAATATTTGTGTAAATATATTTAGAAACACAATTTTCAAAACACTATTTCAAAATAATTACGTTGTTAAAGTGCCAGATCATTTTGGTAAACACTAATGTTCAAAATTCATCAAACATAATCTAGTGTTTTTTGAAAACATTAGGCAAGATTATGAAATCAAAAACATCTAATTCTAAGATAGGTTGACACTTAGCATACTATTATGGTTCCTCTCCCATTCCCTTCTAGTTTAAAATGCTCGAGAGTCCGGATTTTTGAAAACGTTTCTAATATTGATTTATATATACGTATACATTTTTCACTAGAGTTTTCAATTTCATTAAAATGATAACACTGAATTGAAGTACACATGTATTTATAAGTATGATAGTATATAAGTATATAAATAATTCTATTTTGTATCATCTATAACATTGGTTATGACCAAAACATCTACCATAAATACATCTATTGGTCTACCCATGAAATCGTTCATTATTTCACAATTCTCATTTGTTTCACATAAGTGTAGTTCAGTAATAAATATTAATTATGTTTCACACCTAATATTATATATAACATATTACAAATAAGGCATTCAATTCTTTAATTCAATTCATGTAATCAATAATAATGAAAATAAAACTTATGTTTTTAATGAAAATATAGTTTTTTAAGTGAAATGAATGTTAATGAAATTCATAAGCACATGGCCATGTATATGTGCAATTGCAATGCCCATAGTGTTGATGAAACATGATGACATGTTATGTGCATTTTTTTAGAAATTTGACAATATAAATACGATAAAATTATAAACATGGTATTAATCAATTCATCCATATATATATAAATATATATACACCCATTTTCAGACTCAATTTATGCACACACATAGATATATATATTTATTTATTTGTAACGTGTATAAGAAATATGTATATGTCACACCCACTTCCAATGCCTTAAAGAAAATAGCCATAGAGATTGAAAACAAATACTTATATATATACACATATATTTTTATGGTGAAAAAAATCACGAGATTACATACTTATATTTATATTTACGTATATATATATATCATTAATTTAAAGTAGAAATTATTGGTTAGATATATATAAAACAGGGAATTTGAGATAATCTATCAAACAAAATTATAAATTCATCAAATAATGTTTCAAAATAAGAATAAAAAATTACCTCAGATCTTGAAAAGAAGAAATTATATTTTCTTAATTTTGAACATAATAAATTTTCAAGAAGGAATTAACCTTTGAATACAAAGAAAATTATAATTCAATATTAAAAGAATGGCCAGATTTCTTAAACATAAATGTGATAAATATGAAGATTTTATTTTTAAGATGTTCATTTCCAAAATTTTCAAAAATAGATGCATAGATCATATAAAATTATCCCTGACAAAAATATAAGTGTAAAGACTCAATTTGAAAACAACCCTTTAAGGAAAATTAAATGCACTTATAAAATAAAACACCATAATCATAATTGATCCCTTACCTTAATTATAATGCTTATATACACTATGAAAGGATGTATAAGTAGGGTATAAGATACCCTCATAATCATGTATAAAAAAATTCAAAAGATGCAATACACAAAAATAAAACAACCGAAGGTAGCACAGAATTCAACCATAGGAGGACAGAGGAAAATGGGTTCACTATTGTGTATAAATATATACACTCAATGAATCTTACACGGGAAGAATTGTGGAAACAATTATTATTAGACAAACAAAAAAAATCCCATGAGAGATCTGATTCATAAAAAAATGTAAGATGATAAATTAACAATAGAATCATTTGTACATTTCACAATCAGACTGAAATTAGATGGTGTTTGAAAAAAGTAACACATTAATGTTAATTAATAAACCATAAATAGGTGAAAATAAAACAGTTGATGTAAACAAGATGCATATAGCAAACATTGACAGATAATAGTGAATGAAACATGTGGGGGTAGGACATAATTCGAGATTAACAACAAAAATGCAAACGGAGAGACAACCAAATTAGAAAAAATATTAAAAGTAAAACATTAAACCCTCATATACAAGATTATAAGACCATGAATATATAACCTAACTAACCATAAAAAAGAAAACCTAACACGAGATCAATCCATTCATACCAACCTCGTCAGCCTTCGTTCTTCATTTTGGACGACACTACATCCGCAGTCGAACCCTGGTTTCCACTTCATTCGCGCCTCAACTCGACCAGACCAAAGCGGCATCACAAAAACCTAAGGTTGAGCCTCCTTCCTCGTTTCACGACTTCCATCCCGGACACCCCTTGATGACCATGTGATTGTGATCCACTAAAACCCAATGTGACTACCCGACTCTCCCTCTCTCCCTCTTCCCGGCGTAACACATCCCTGAAACTCGGACGCACCAAATCCCATTATAGGATTCTCATTTTTTTCATTACATATTTAGTTTATTATTATTACAACATTATCACTTATTTAATCTTATATCATATTATCAATAACATTCAAAAAAGTCAAAATATTTATAAAGATGCATATATATTAAACTTATTTTACCAATAATTTTTAAAAAATAAATTTTATTATCATTAAATTATATTATAAATCATATATTAATATATTTCATATTATAAACATATAATTTTATAAATTAAATTAATAATTGAAAATGTATTAACATGAATATAATTATTATGATAATTTGTTTAAAAATATTTGAATTTTTTAAAAAAATATTAACATTACACATATATATATATGATTTAAATTAGCAATAATTTTTATTAAAAGATCATTCAAACATGTACAATTTTAGTCATTATAATAAAATGTTTATATTATATATTTATAATTATATTAAAAAAAATCAATATGTTAATAACGTTTTTTAAAACACTAATCTAAAAAAATAGTAGACATCTTAACTTTTAAAAAATATAAAAATCATGTAATTGTTCATATAATGGATTAAATAATTGTCTGAAAATATAGTATACATATATATTTAAATAAATACATATCATATTTGGGAAACAAAACAATAAATTATTCATATTAGTATAATTATTATTTAAAATATTCTATAATAATTTGATAAAAATAAATTATGTTTAAAAATAAACTGGGCTTATAATGAAACAACATTAATTCTAAATATTTTAAATAATACCATCTTAAAATTGATTAAATTATAAATAAACCATTTAATAAAATATTTTCATAATAAAACAAGTGTAATATTTTCTGGGTTGTTACACCCTTACTGGGAACTTCAGTGCATTTGCATATACTATTTATAGAGATAGAGAGAAGGGTCAGGTTTTGTAGTTATCTGGTGGAGATTATTGACATCATGGGTTTATTACTGAATCTAGAGTGGTAGAGTGTCTATATCATGGGTTGGGATGTTTCCATTATGAATCTAATGTATTTCTATTTATAGACAGATCCATTACCTTCAATTTCAGTTGATTTTATTTGATATTGTTCTAGTATCGATTTTTTATTGAATTGTGTTATTTATTATTCAGGCATCAAGTAGTTGGATGTTTATTTATTTATTTTAATTAATGAGGTTATATTTCCTATAGTAAAAATCACCAACCAATGGTTTACTAATCCCATGACATTTATTTCCAACCATTGGCATCTATGGGATATCACCAAAAGTCACTAGCACTTTTGCCTCTTCCTAAGATAATGAGTGATCGCCAATATTTTATAAATGGTATCATTCTTTCTCAGTCTATTAATATTTTTAGGATAATTTGTGTTAGTTTTGTTCATTCAGTCCATTAGGATTCTTGTATGGAGATACGATTTTCTGAACAAAAAATATTGTGAATTAAAAGTTATATCTAACCTATTTATGGTGAACATCATGTTACTTGGGTGTCTGTGTAAAAAAGACTTCTAATAAACTTCTATAGCTGTTTAATATTATCATAATTAGTTTAGATAACGAGTATTTCATTTCATACATTAGTATTAATACTCACCACTAGTATGACTTTGTGAATCTATTGTTATATTATTTTTGAAAAATAATTAAAATGATTAAATTTATTATTCTTGAAATGATTGCTGCACAAGTTGTTTCTAATGGTGATGATAATATTTTATAATGTTTTTATATTTATTATACCCTGTATTTATTTTAGTGAAATAGACTAATTTTTGTATTATTATTTTTTATTTTATCACCAATAGAAATCCATAAAAAAATAGGAATAAGAAACTGAAAATGTAGTTCCACATAAGCAATAGGAGAACCAAAAACTTGTACATAGTATTGTGAAATGATTTCATGTTTTTTATAGGTGAAATAAAAATGATAAATTGGTGTAAGGGTATCATTCCGTGTAGTTTTAGATGCAGAATCCACCAATATTTTAAGGGGTTCTAAACCTAAGAAATTATATGTGTTTCTAAAATGAGTGAATAAAATTTTATATTTTATTGGCACAACATCAGGGATCATGATTAATTTAGAAACCAATATGATAGATGATCTTTCACGCTAATGGTGGTATATAACATACAAATATAAATACATAAATGGAAATACGTGGAATGATTTTGAGAAATTTTTCAACAAAAAATTCACCCTCAACCATTCAATATATCAAGAACAATAGATTTCCACATATTGATGAATGAAATCCTCTCCGTGATTGTTTATGAAGCTGTATTTATGAAATTGGTTCATTTTTTCATGGATTTAAATTCATTTTCATCCTTTCATGTTCATAAATTTGAGTTAGTATTCTAGTTATATAATTTATTAAAGAGATAAGTTCATTATATTATAGATTATATAGATATTTTTAATATTGAAATATTGGAAAAATGAAGTAACACCTTATCTTGAGTGCCACATACTGGTGCCCCAAGATGGTTAGTTACGTGACCTCTGGTGCACCTCCCTATATTTGAGAGACTACTGAATAACATCAAGGTTCTAATATATATAAAAAATGGAGACTATAACCTATTTATCAAATCATGACAATAATGGAAATAAACATGAAATCTCCAAAACATAATAACTAAGATGAAAAACACTATAATAACCAAACAACTGGTATCATATAATGAACCAAAACTGAAAACAATATGTAAACAAGAAGTAAATATTCCATTTCATAGTACATGTCATGTGTCAATGAGAAACCCAAAAAAATAAAGACATTGAGAACTAAAATTGGGTCCCAAAATAATGTATGGTTCCCTTATCGGTGCTCCATCCCGACTCAACCACCTCACATTGGGATTTTCTCTTATCATATCCTGCAATCATGAATTCTATTTTGGTTCTGATCAGAAATCCTAAGTATGGTGTGAGTATAACTTATTTGGCCACCACCAAAGAGTTTAGAAACAATATCCAGTCAGTAAAAATTTATAATATTGTAAAAAAGAATAAAATAAATTCAATACGGTATATAGTTCATACAATCAATTTTTCCTTAATTGACCACATTTTACCCAATGTTCACGATGACAATCAATAAATCAATAAATTCATTCGCCCATGAAAAATTCTAAACCATAGTATATAAGGAATAAAAATTCATTTTATGATAGGATTTCATTATCTATTTCATTATATTTTTTATAGTTTCTACATGGAACTATAGTCTAATGCCAACATTTTGGGCCTATAACACTATATATAGCACCCGATTAGTATTTAGTGCATCATTATTTTTCTAACACCTCATTTATCAATCAATCACAAATTTATATTTGTAGCATTAGTCAGTATCCCACACTCATATATCAATCAATCCCATATGGTTATTTTTAGAATCAGTTTGTGTCCCACACCCATTTATCAATCAATATCACATTTATCACATTTATCACATCAATCAAAGTCAATCAACAGTAACACCCTTTTATGATTTCACTTTGTGGATACCCTTTCAATTATCAAAACAGTGATGGTTCAAAATATAAATCACATTGAATATTATATAAAACCCACCATTTTCTATTTTGAAATATTTAAATTATAACCCATTAACCCATTAAGGATAAAAAAACCATATCACAATTCTCATTGTCAATTAATTAAAAATCCAATTATTTGACCCATTTCACAATCTGATTAATTATCCAATTTCATATTCCCCAAATCCCATCAATTTTTAAATCACATAATTCAAATAATTAATTAATAAATTAATTAATCCAATTCAACATGTGATCTCTAAACATGAAAATAACTATTTCAAATTTCCATAAACACAATATTTATCATGACTATGGTATTTTTTACATTGATTACCTACCTAAAGATTGTTGATGGATGGTTGATAATGGAAATCCTCAAATTGAAGTAGAATGTTCAATTGAACAATGAATAATGATATCTAGACCCAAAACCGAGATCCAAGATCAAAGGAATTAGATACATAAAAATATAGATCCCTACCATCACCAATGGATAAAATCATCCTTTCAAAACTGGGGGAAATCTATGAGAGGTGGAGGAAACTAATCAGTATGAGAAAATCTTACTAGGAGAGGAGTATACTCTTTAATCCAGCCTTTGATTAGTCAAGAGAGATGTTTGGTATCCCTTTTAATCCTTCATGAAGCCTCCAAAAATTATATAATGATGTTAGGGTTGAGTTGGATTGAATTATGCTTAAATATGAGGGGTTTGAGAATATTAAAACAAATTTTTAGGGGAATTAATTCAACATTCACTCTTATTAGGGTTGGGGTGCATGATTTTCCAAACCGTGCCCCTTGACAATGAACCTCACATGTGGGGGTTCACAGTAACTCATAATAGGGTGCACGATTTGACAAACCATGTTCCAAATGAGAAATCCCTCTCGGTTTGGTGATGAACGATTTTCTAGGGCAAAGCTCATGGTTTCAAAAAATCGTGCATTAATCATGCACTAACCAAAACCCCTCTAAATACATCACAAATCACCCTATCACACCCAAAAAATTCCTCAAACAATGTATAAAAAAAACTCATGAAAATGACCTCGATACATCTTCAGAAAAAACGAAGGAACCTACAATTTCCCTGCCTTATAAAATCTCTTCCTTTAGATATACATCCATGAATCTCTAAGATTATAAAGTAAAATATTTATTCACTGATCCAATAATTCCTCTTCACTCTCCAAATAATCCTCTAAAAAATTTCCATGTTACCACAATATATTAATTTCTAGAACAATATTTCCATCAAAACATTCTCATTGTGATCCAACACACGTATCAGATGTTATTCAAAGGATACATCAGTATCACTATCATCTTCATCCTCATAAATCACATTATAAGGGTTAGGGTGATACCACCAATGTTGAGAAATTAGAATAATTAAATCCATAACACTAAACTAATATGGGAGATCCAATTAATACACCACCAACCTAATTCCCTTAACAACCTCAAATTGTCCAACAAGTCTACTTTCCAACTTTTCCTGCATCTCAATCCTAGGGTGACCTAATATGGGAGACACCATAAATCACACAAGGTGAACCACTATAAACTAAATGAACCATAAACATCTATTAACATACATATTCAATGTAATCTGAGATGTATCAATATGCTTCTGAATCAATCGATCCTTCCATAACAGCTTAAGCATAAGACTTAGTCATAATAGCTCTGGCTCACCCACCTCTATCCAGCACTAAGGTGATCTACATAGGCTACCATAATGTTTATCATATGGTGAAATCAATAACTTTTCTTGATAACTAATAGTATAAAAGAACTCAATGAGGAAAAACTTCTTCTCCTAATACCCACAAAAATTCAAGAGCACATGCTCGTAGCATATCCTCAAAAACATGTATAGTACGTTATGAATACCCCAATATTTGTGTATATATAGATATAATAGAAATATTTTTGTACCAAGATCCTTATACAATCTTTTACAAAAGTTTGATGTAAAATGGGATTCACAGTATGAAGCTACACTCAATGGAACCTCGAAAAGAAAAAATATCTCCCAAATTTACAATTCATTCTATTGATCCATAGATAAAGTATTTTATATAAGAAAAAAATTCACTACCTTTTTCAAATATTCCACAACCACCCAAATAGAGTAATTATTATAAGGAATCATCTAGATACCCTCCATAAATTCCATGGTAACAACATCCCACATCTATTCCGAATTGAGAAACAGTTTTAGTAAAACACTAGCTCATTGATGCACGGTCATGACCTATTGACTAGTATAGAACTATTTTATAAACCCTATAATCACATTTTTCATGTATCGATACCCATATTATAAATGTATCTCACAATACATTTTGGTCACACATGGATTCACAACCCACATATAGAAATTAAAATCACACATTAGCTCCTCTCGCATACTCATAGGCACAACTAAATATCCCCAGACATAGATTATTGCATCCCCATATATAGTCTAATATGAATCTATATCCCCACATTCATGTATTTCCCTCAATTACAACCTCTTCATATTCTCATACTGTCTGTCATTTATCCGACTCAAAAGATAGACTCCACTAAAAATGATATGGGATTCATCTGTATAAGGCCCTCTTCAACCACCATATGAAAATCAACTAATATGGTTATCATAATCTACTTTGAACTAAACTCCTCATGTTCATGGGTCTGAGTTTGACTAATCAAAGAATAATAAACCCTAGTTCCTTTCCCATGAACATATTTTAGCTAATAATAATATGATTTTACTCAACCCATATACACTTTCGGATATAAATGTGTCTTATTTTAAAAGATATAATTTAATATATTTTGATCAGTATACACAGTAATATTCTCACCATATAGATAATTATGGCTATACATCATGTCGTACACCACTGCAACTATCTTGAGGTCATTTGTTGAGTAGTTCAATTCATGTGGTATCAAACTTCATCACTTATGTACAATAACCAAATCTCCCTGCAACTACACTACTCCAATCCCAATCTTAGAATCACCAAAAAACATTATATTCTCCTCCCATAGATCAATTAGGATAAATATTGGAATATTTTCAAAATTAATCTTCAAATTCTATAATTCATTATAACATTTTCTAAACCATTAAAAATTTACACCCTTCTTAGTCATGCTCAATAGAGTTGCTCCTAATTGGGAATGGTTCATAATGATCCTCTGATAATAACCTTCAAAACCTAATGAACATCAGATATTGAAATCATTTTTCTCATACTCCTAATAAAACCCCACTTGAACATTCTCTAGGTATTTTAAAACACCTTTATATGATGTTATGTGAACTAATAAATGTGATCAGTCTAAAACTTTCACTAAGATATAATATTATATTAAAAATTATCTCTAAGTGTACTCAACGTTTTTTAATGATGTTCTGAATAGTTTCCATGAGTCATAATGTACACCATGATGTCATCAACAAAAATTAAAACAAAATAATCGAGGTACATACAATAGATTCACTTCAACAATACTTAAACATAACTAGTATTTACATCATCCTGAGTGGTATCACATCTAACTCATATAGGTTGTATCTTCTTCTGAAATTAGCCCTTTTAAATCAAAAGGTCAGACACTCAACAGATGATACCCAGATATGAAGTCAATCATGGAGTAGATACAAGAGTCCCCCAACTAGTCCAAAATATCATTCATACATGGATGATGATAATGTTTCTTCATTTTAATGTGATACAACTTATTCTAATCAATACATAAAAGAAATGTACCCTCATAATTCCATGAAAAAAAGGATAACCACAATTTTAATTACATGGGCAGATACACCACTTATATATCAAATCTTCCAGTTGGGTCTTAATCACCAGGAGCTCTAATGTTTCCATTTTGTATGGGGGAATAAAAACTCTCACAACTCATGGATTGAGCTCAACTCCAGGACTGAACTCAATCACAACTTCCATATCTTTCTCATGTTTATGCCCTGATAATTCATCCAATACGAGTGGGATGCCACCATGATTTTCAAACCCATAATCCAACAAAAGACTCGAAAGATAGGAAGTATGCTCTCCTAGTTTCTTATGAACCGGCCTTGCACGGTATGCCTAGATATCCCACTCTCCATGATGTGTGTACCTATCACCCTCAACAGACATAAAAGTCCATCCCCTATGGTAAAAATATATGTGGGATATTTATGATACAAATTAGTCCATACTCAAAATCATTTTAAGGCATGATATATTATGTATATAGAGATCCCATATGAAATGATACACACTATCCTTGAGAGAACAACCTTTATACAAGAAGATGTCCCTTAATTTTAATCCCAAAGGAGTATCGATTATCATAACCCCACTAAAAAAGATATTACATTGATCAACAAACAAATTAATTTTTAGGATATTAAATTAGGAGAGGCAACCATATCAAATAATGCACTATAAATTATAGAATCAACAAGATTATTACCTATAACTATAGATGGTTAGGAATCCCAATCCACGAGTGTATCCTAAATTACATACAATTATCCTTCCCCTCATAGTTATGATGCAGTCTGAGTCCCCAGAATGGATCCAATATTTTGATATAGGTTATCATTCCTAAATGTATTACATCCACATCCTTGACTTCCATAACTAGTAGAATAATCACATCCAGAATAGTATGATGTAGAAGACTCCCTTTCCATACTCTATTTCTATCTAGTCTCTCCATCACTACCTATCTGTCTTGGTTCTTTCAATAACCATTTATGATGTCCCATCCTACCTTGGGCTTGACACTCTACTAGTGGTCAGGGGAACTATTTGAGAAAGTGACCGTGCCTACCTCAGTGACGAAAGAACATTTGAGTAATATCATGAGAAATTGATCCTTAATTATGGCCTCTATGATTTCCACTAAATTGGACAACAATATCATAATGATGGTTCCTTATATCAGAAGGTGTACCTCCAAATAGTCTATCAGACACCACTTTTCCTCCACAAGAAGCCTCTATCATGTTAACCTTATAAATGAGATCCTAATTCACCACTTTAGAAACCCTTTTTGCTGAAATATATTGAAATGGGACTTAATATCAAATTTAATCTCATACTTGAAATATTTTTCCTCCATTTACTCATCTCCCAACCACACTGTTGAAAATAAATATTGTTCTATAGAAAACAACATAATCTATAATGGAAACAACCCCTGATTCATCCTCATAAACTCATCCCTTCATTCCCATGTTAGAATATCAGGGTAAATGTACTCTATAATCTTTTACCAGATGTAATTCCACTCCATATTTTCCAGCCGTCCATCCGGATTTTGGATGTACCACCAAAGCTTTTCCTAGCAGCGTAACATGTAATTAGACAATTTGACTATATATATAGCACGCATCTACAAGTGGTCAAGAAACATCTTGATAAACTCAATCTATAAAGCAACTACCTTAGGTCCACCCTCTCTGGTAAACGGTAGAGGGTGCTACAACTGAAAGTCTTGTGTCATGTATGACATACTATTTACCACCTTACTTTGGTATCTTTCCAAAAAAACATTATTATGTGAGCAATGTTCTCTAGGAACCACTCTCTGAATTCCTCACTCGGAACTATTGGAGGCTTAAGTTCCACTACTTCTGGTTCATACCAATGAATAAAGTCATACTTTTAACTCAATAAGTGTCCAAATGGATGCATATCTCTAAAATTACACACAAACAACACATCACACATAACACAACAATTAAACATTTTACAAGAGGTATCAATATAAATCCACAACAATTCATCCCCCTCTTACACCACACAATCAATATTAATGAACTATTAATACCCTTACCCATCCAATACATATTTGATGGTGGAAAATGGGTAAACACATTATCATAAACCCAGTTTCTCATTAGACACCCATTTTAAACAATCATCATCATTTTAAAATTTTCAAATCAAATTAGGCACCTTTTCTGTTTAATTACACAAGAAAAATTAAAAAATCAATCACAATAACTGATGAAAAATCATGTTATTACCATGCATTCCTAAAATTATGTAAGTCCTCTCAGTCAAAATTTTTATTTTCAAGAAAAATCAATTTCATGGGTTATGTGATAACCCAAAAAAAATGACATCTGATTACATAACAACATCGCACATGAAAATTCCACAATATTAGAATCTGAACTAGAAAACAATTGAAACACAGAATTCCAAAACAATTAAAAGAAAACCAAAAAAAATAGTAAAAATTTAAATTTTGTATACATGAAAAACCTGTGTCTATTATACATGTTCACCACCTTTGATCACCACCAGCTTCATCGCACACCACTAGACCAATCCTACACATGACACAGCTCCTGATATTCTATTGAATGCTCAAACAACACATCTACAATCCACTTTGAAGCCACCTAAGCTGACTGAATGAGATAGGAGCAAGTGGAATGTGAATCTAAATAAATGCTGGAGCGGATTCAAGACTCACCAATGAGTTGTGACCAATTCCAACACTATTGAACCCCATCCAGTGCAAGGTTCATCAACCTAACTCCATAAAATCTAACATGAATGTGAGGACCCAATGTGAAGCACCACCAAGAACCCATGAAAAAACACCTTAATTCACCAAAATATTAACTAAAACACAGAAGGAGAGAAGAAACTGAATTCTAAAAAAACACGAAGAACTACTACCTCTATATCCCTTTTGAGAATCACTTGTACAACCACTATCAAACAAAATATTTGAGTAGAGCTATCCAGAATGATACATCAATGACTCTAAGGTCATATCAAAGTTGCATTGGGCTAGAAGAATAACAATTGGTAAAATAGTAATCTATGATAAATGGATATAGGGTGACCTAGGAGTGGAAATATTGCATTGGGATGGGATTCCTACAATCCTCTGTGAATTATCGAAGGTGAAATAAGATCCCACTACAACAATAGACAACAGTAACAACAATCCCACTGTGGGTACCTAGGTTTTCCCCATATATGTGTTAGCTACTCCCATGCATGACCCGTTTCCAAGGATTGATTCTTCCTAGTCTACTATATATATATACAAATTAGTAAGATAAAATAAAATAAAATAAATCTTCCTTTGATAGTCCGTTGTAACATCCTAACATGAGTGCCACATACCGGTGCCCTGAGCTAGTCTATTGCATTACCATCATGAACGTCATCCCATATTCCAGATGATGTTGACCAAAAGTGTAGGTACCATATATATAAAATTGAGAGAATATACCCTCTTTATAAAAGTAGAACAATATTGGAAATAAAAAAGAAATAAGATTTATAATACAACCATCGACCAGAATTATAAAATAATCAGAACAAACCAATATCAAATCATAAACCAAAAATGAAAACAATATCCAACTAAGTAGTAAATATTCAATTCCATATTACATTTCTTATTTCAATTGAAAACTAAAAAAATATAATGACACTGAAAAGTCCAAGAATGCACTGAAACCATGTCCAGATCCCTCATCAATGTTCCATCCAAACTCAACCACCTATCATAGGACTTTTTCAGTTATTCTTTCTTGAAAACATGATGTCTATTCAAGAATCAATCTAGTCGCCAGAGTAGTGTGTGGCTAAAACTCAGTAGTTCACCACCAATGATGTATAAAATAATATATATTCAATAATAGTTTATACATTTTTATAAATAATAAGATAAAATAAATAAAAATAATATTTCATATAATCAATTATTCTTTATTTAACCACATTTTACTATGGGTTCATGAGGACACTCAACAAATGAAAACCAACTTTGGATAGTCTTAGAGATAGAACCATATCACATAAGGGATAATAATTCATTATATCATTGGATTTCATTATCCGTTTCATTTAAATTTTATATCATTGAAACGTGAAACCATAGTCCAATACCAACATTTTGGGAGTAGAATTCCATGTCTACAACCCAATGAGTATTTGGAGCACAAGTCGTTTTCTCACACCCCATTTATTGTTCAATTAGAAAGGGGTATTCTGAGCAGCAGTACATATACCACACTTGTATATCACCCAATCACATATAGGTATTTGTATCATCAGTTTATGTCCCACAACCATATGTCAATCAACCAAACATATATCACATATAGCACATTAATCATGGTTAATAAATATTAACCCCATTTCATTATTTCACTTAATGTATACCATTTCAATTATCAAAACAATAATAGATCAATAATTTAGTGACATAGAATAATATGATCAATTCAACATTAATTTTTTTTTAATATTAAAATCACAACTCTTTAACCCATTAAGGTGAATCCAACCATCTCATAATTATAATTTTTATTTAATTTATAATCATATTAATTGAACAATTACATAATCTCATTAATGAAACAATTTCATATTCCCCATATCCCATCAATTTCATTATCACATCTTTCTATTAATTAATTGATCAATTTATCAATCAAATACAATATGTGATTTGAAAATATGTAATTTTTTATTCCACAATTGCATTCAAATTATATTAATGTGTACTATGGGATTTTCTATATAGAACATAGAACACTGCTTTCATGATAGACACTCGCTAATGGAAATCCCAAAATTGAATCCGAACATTGCATTGCACAATGTAAAAGGAGAAATGGATCCAAAAAATAGATCAATGATCTAACATATTAGATCCATGGAAGCCTAGATCGAAACCATCATAAATGGTGGAAATAAACCCTTACAAAGATGATATGAATACAAAAGAGAGGGAGGAAACTAATCAGGATGAGAATCTCCAACTTGGAGAGGTGGATATTCTTTTATCCGGATATCAATTCAGGAAGAATGGAGTTCATAATACCTTAAAATATATTTAGAAGCCTGAAAATGTGAGCTAATTGAGTTATGTACGAGTTGTGTGAAATTAGTGTGAAGGCTGGGGGTTCAGAAATAGAAAACCTAGTATTTGAGGAATTAATTATATGTTCATGGTTTCTTGTGTAGGGGCATATGATTTTCAAAACTATGCACCCTAACCGCAATCCTCGCCTATGGGGGTTTGAATTAATTCATAAGAGTGTTAAAAACATGAAACATTATATTCCAACTATGAAATACCACTATGTCTTGGATTTCATGGTTTTCTGGGGTAGGTAGAACGATTTGGAAAAACAATGCGCTAACCTTTAACTTCCCAAAACCAGACCTAATATATCCAAATTTCATCCAAATACACCCCAGACATTCTGAAACTAATGTATAAGAAAAAAATTAATAAGAATAAATGAATATTATCTCAAAAAATCTCTTAAAAAGTTACTGATCTTATAAAAGGTATCATGTAGGGATTCCAGTCAGAAGTGGTCTATTTATTACAAAGGGGATCAGTTTATACTATAGTACAACAAATAGAAGGAAGAGGTATTTCCACCCTTATAGAGGTAGTTCACCTCAGACTCTGAATATGATATCAGTTAATCTTTAGTGATCTAAATTAATGCACATGAATGAGTGTTTACTACAACACTGATGAATTATGACCACTGTGACAAGATAGGCCTTTTTTAAGGAGATTTTTTTAATCCGGATAGATTAGTATGTAGAAAAGGCTTAAATAAGCAGCAAATTCCTTATTCTCAGAGGTAATTATCCAACCAGACTTATTCACATCCACAAACACATGTGAACTCTGATTTTTCTAGGAACAATTGAATTATTCAATCGATATGTCATAGAGAAGAAATATATGTCTGATGACTGCTGGTCAGTTATTTTATAGATAAAAACATACTATTGAGATTGAGAAACCTTGCCCATAAATAGTGAATGGTATCATTCATCTTAACTCCACTAGTATACATATTTTTTTTGCCATTGTTGTGTAAAATTATTTATTTTATTCTTATGTGGTTACAAATTTAGGAATAAATGCGGAAATTATGCCTCATATCATGAGAATGATGATAGATCTTGGAAAAAGAGAGTGCACAGTTTTCAAATTACCAACATCTTTCATTACCATTGATTAGGTGTTATTTAGATGTGAGTTTCTAGTCCTATAGATTTATGTGTTTGATTTAATAATCAGTATAGACAGGTTGGTGGGATTTAAATCCCATATCAACTTTTATTCCTAGTTGGTAATGTCTACATCCCATGATGGAGTATTTCAAAGTTTTTTAAAGGGATTGGGTTATATATTCATGTAGAGTATGTCATTTTTTGATTGTTGATGGAACCATAATGTTCCAATTTATAGCAATGACCTTGTGCACACCTGATGAAATAGGGAACAAATCTCTTCATGAAATAGTGGATTGATACCAATATGTTTTTATAAAGGATTTATTTGGGTGACTATCAAAAATAGAAGTTGAATTTACTATCAAACTACTCACAGGAAAATACCTATTTCACCAATTATATACAAAATGGAACTCACTAGGTTTTGGAAATTAGAGGATCATCATGAAGAGTAAAAAAATAAAGGATTCATCAAACCTAGTACATTTCATTGGGTTGAACTAGTTTGATTTGTAAATAAGGTAGATATAATTATTTTCTTATGTGTCATTTATCATAAGTTGAGTCATGTAAAAATGAAAAATCAGTATCCACATCCTATAAAAGATGACCCATTTTATCATTAAATGGATCTAGGCGGTTCTCTAAAATTGATTTATGTTCATGATATGCTCATCTCAACATTATAAAATATGATATTCCTAAGAAAGAAATTTATTTTATTTCTATAGATATTATGAATATATCATCATTTCATTTGTTTTGATGAATGCAATGGTTGTTTTCATGGATTGGATTAACCATATCATTCATAGGTAACCCTAATCCTTTTTTTGTATTTTTCAATTATATTTTGGTATACACTATAAATAAGAGTGACCATGAGGTTCACATGAAAATTATTCTGAGTACATTTTGTGAAAATAATTTTTATGCTTGGTTTTATATGTGTGAATTATAGATCTATGAATTATAATTCATTGATTATTTAATTTGTGAATAAGTAATATTAGTTGACCCAAAAAAGAAATAAGATGTAGTATATTTGAAGAATCATAATAATATTTTTGAGGTATGCTATTTTTTGGGATTAATTGGATATTATCATGATATTTTTTGGGATTTTTCATGCCTTGATTCTACCAAGACTATTATTAAAATAAAAGTAATTTCATTTAAATGGAATGAAGAATTTCAAAAACAAATTTTTAAACTAAAATATCTTCTCACCAATTTACCCATCAAAATTTTTCCAGAACATGGTAAAAACTATGTTGTATATTTTTATGTGTCTTCATATGTTATTGGTATTGTTCCCATAAGGGGAGACTAGGTTTTTAATTACAGTTAGAGATAGTTTTGAGTACATGAATTGAATTATCATAAACATGAAATATAATTGAAAATGGTTTTCCATTCCATAAAATTTTATTAATTACCTATTTTTAGAAAATTTCATAGTTATTACTTTCCATCAGTGTATAAAATACATAGTTCTTAGTTATAACTGAACTTGAAAAAAGATTATAGATTAATTACTTTTGAATGCCTGATTTCTAATTTGTATAAACAATCAATAAATTGAATTCTGTTTAAGATTAATTGAGACATAAATCATAGAACAAAGTGTCACAAGAAGCTACTGACCAATAGAAGTTGATGAGAATGGTTGATGATATACAATTATATTGTGCTTTAAAGGGTGGTCGTCTGGTTTGATTTCATGTCAATATTGTTCTTGAATTGATAAATTTAGTAAGATAATTTCAGACATCAGATCTTGAGTGTATCACCATTAGGTCAAACCTAAATGGTGGGGAGACATGTGATGATAGGACAGAAGTTTAAATCACATTTATAAACTTTCAAATTCAAATTTTAGTTCTTTAATCCTATCTAGATCAACTCATTACTACATAAAACCATTCTTAAAGAGGAATTCATTTGATTTATTAGAAAATTTACATTGTGATGAAAGATCAATTCTATTAGGAAGGTATAAAATGTAATATTTTAGTCTATTATATAAAATTTCTTACATGTTATTAGTTAACGACTAAACATCTAGAATTATCTCGTATGTTACAGCCTCTACTTACAACTGTATCAATTTTGGAGTAAATTGAAATGGAATTTTTCTTTGTCCTATTGATAATGTTAATGAAACATTACTCTATATGTGTAGTATTGGATCACCTTATCATGTTACATCAAATTATCCCTATTATAGAATAAAACATAGTAGTGGGATTTGAAAAATAGAATATGCAATAATTTATTAGGTTATAAAGAGTTCTACCTATTATTTTATCTAACAGAGACACCCATTTCACTTCTTGATTCTGGAAATCATTATAACAAGCTCTCAGAACTCAATTGAATATTATCAGCACATGTCATCTATATATGGATTGGATTTTTGAATGCACAATTAATACATTGGAAGATTTGAATATAGAGTGTTTCATTGACTCTAGTGGATCATGGTATGATCAAATTCATCTGGTTGAATTCTCCAATAATAACTATTATTTTTTGAAATTATAGATGACCCCTTTTGGGGATTTATATGGTTATAGATGTGATTATACATTATGTTGGGTGGAAATATGATAGAAATATTTTAATAGACCATGTATTGTTCATGAGACTATATACAATCTTTGAGTATTTGGTTGTGGAAATAAATGTTTTGGGATTCATTCTTCCTTCTCACATAAGATCTAATTTTTATGGATTAGTCAAAACAATAGATCCATGTGTGATGCCAAGATCTATGATTTAGGGTCTGTGTTGTTGATTTCTTCTTGGGTTTTGATAGAGGAACAAAAAGGAATAGGTTGATATGTGGAATCATTTAAAATACTTTCTGCAAATGAAATTGAGGTAGGTGGATTATATCCCACTCTACTATTCTAGAGAATGTTGGATTTAATATTAACAAATTAACATTTTCCATTCATTGGAAATATCTTTAGTGGATTATCGAGAAACCCCTCTTCTGATGATATTTCCATTCTTTAGTTTTGATGGAATCTCAGGATATTTTTCATGTAAAATTGTTCAAAGGATTTAGTTTTCAAAATAAATATTTTGTGTGGAAAATTATTTGATATGGATGGTAGTAATGAAATTCATGGTAGCTTGTGTTACTTTTTCATTATATTATTACTTGTTGAAATAGCGTTGGTTCTAGGTACTTACAGAAATAGAATAAGTGGATATCACTCAGTTTTGAATTTTTGAATGATTTATTTCCTCTAAAGAGTGTTGGTATTGTCATTCATCATGAATGTGCCTATGATTATGTATCATGGAATGATTATTCCACGTTCAAAGTGAAAGGGAATGTCGATGTAGTGATATTGTTAAATTACTTAATTTTGATATTTCCTTTTTTAAAATGTTTTTACATTCTCACCCTCTATTATATATAAAATGTGAAAACTTATTCTTTTGCATGTAACATGTGCCTCGATGTTTTTGGGAAAATCCCACAGGGTGATATACTAACCCCATAAATTGGAACCTTTGTGTGTTAATAGGTGTTGTCAGTCATGATATAAGGAAGATTTTTTTTTACTTTTCTAGTGGTCATCATTGATGTAATGGTTTTGTTACTAAATCTAGTGTCAGGGAGTGTCTAGATCATGGTATGGAATGGTGCCACTTTGGTTCTAATGTCATTTTATTTGGGTTTTGATCCTTAATATATTATTTCCATTTCATTAGTACTCTAGTATTGTTTATGTGTTGGTTTTTAATTATGTTACCTAATTGGCCATTAATGCATCATGTAGTTGGGTTGTATTTTATTTTTTCATTTTAGAAGGTTATGTGTTCTTAAGGGAAAATAATCCCCCAAAGGTTTACTAAGATCATGGAATTTATTTCCAAAAAATGGTATCCTATGGAAATCACCTCATCTCAGAAATGCTTATTCCAATTCTCATGATAATGTGTGAGGTGCGGGTCAGTACACATACATTTAACCTTATTTAGAATTTTTTTAAAAGGAATCGTTATCTATTCCACGAGTATGGGGAGTCATCGCCACGTGATACATGGATATACACACATGTATTTTTTTTTAAATTATACCCCCTCCCTCACATATATTTTTTCCTCATACTTCCATGTGATATTCACTGACTATTAGGGTAATGAGGTTTATGTCTTCTATGGAACCCAATTAGAACATAAGATTGGGGATTTCAATACCTCTAATCCTCATTATCCGATTGGTGTCACTTAATAGATGTACTATCTCATTTATATACATGTTTGAATGGACCATAACTGGGGAAAACATATTATTAGATATAGGATCACCCCCACACTTTCTATAGAGGATAAGGACATAGATGAATCTAGAGAGGTTACATATCTAGTGCCTACACTATCTTTTCTAGTATCCCCACAAATACTACTACCCAAAACCCCTTCTTCTACCCCTTTATTTTTAACCCATTGATAACCTACATTGAAGCCATCCACATCCCATCCTCCACCAACAACCTTGAAAGAGACATTGAGTCCCTCTTAACTAGATAAGATGAATAAATGTTTCGATATCATAAATGGGAAATTTTATTAACTAAACATGACAATGGTCCCCATTTAATAGTAGTTTTTCTATATCGTTCTTCAACAATTTACCTCCCCATCTAACTAGAAGCCTTTTTCCGAACATGACAAATATATTTTTCCAGAAAACGATGGATAAAATTTCATGTTCGTTGAGTTTAGTGATAACATGGACCTTCTCTTCTTATCATATATACACCCACATAGATGTATTATCTGGTTCCACCTACAACAACATCCACAAATGACCCTGTTTATGCGCTAAAGACAGTGGCTACAAACATTTCATCTCTCCATAAAAACCAGTGACTATTCTTAGAACACACATACACACACAAACAAATATATATATGTGTGTGTGTATATATATATCAATGTGTTTCATTGTGATTCTTGGGGTTGAATATATACTATTTTCATTTCAATCATTAGTGAGCAATTTTATTTAGGATTCCATCATTTCACTAGTTCTTCTCTTATAGATTTATGGCATTTGTAGAGTGATTTTCACACATTTGAAAGTATCCTCCATCCAAGGGTGGGTATTTTTAATTTTTTTCACTACATTTTTAATAAAAATAATTCATTATTCACATTTTCTTATGTCATGTGGTGTACTATTTCTCCCATTTTCTGTAACATGTGGGGCACTACGTGGAATATTATAGACGGGAGAGGATACCTTGGAACAACACATATCATTTTTTTTATTGTCTACTAGAGATAACGATTTTATTTTTGGAATAACTTTAATGATATTTTTTAAAATTATTTACATTTTTTATTAAAATAAATGAGATTTGGTGAAATACCAGGATAATTTTACACTTTTATAATGTGAAAAATTAATTTTGGTTAATTTGTTTTGAAATTTAAAGAAAATATATTATAAATTTAATGTTTATGGTTTATAACAGTTAAATTAAATTTATCATGAATAATTTTGCAGTTAAATAATATTTTATTTTGAAATTATTTTAATATTATTTGGGAAGAATTATATTATGAAATTTAGAGGCACACAAATTATTTGAGCATGATCATAATTCCAATACTTTGTGAATTTTTTTCAAAAATATTATTGTTAGTTTAAACAAATATTTGAACATGATAATAACACCATGCATGCTTCAAATTCATATATAAACAAATATATTTTCCCTTTTAATAAGAGAACTTTTTGAAGTCATTTTAGTTTTTTTAAAATATATATACACAAAGGATTGATGAATATATTAAATTAAATAGTAGTTACCTTAAAAAAGTATCTCATCGTAGATAGTAGTTTGTTGATGATATATGATGTAACTCATAAATATTCAAACGTAATAACCGCATTATTTTCCTTTTTTTGTTTTAGAAACTAATAAATAATTGAAAAGAACATTTAATTTTTTATATTTGTTTTTATAGTGAAATCAAATTACATATACCCTGTTAGTTATCAACTTTTAGAATTTAATATGCTCTAGATGTGTATAGATTGTCCCCATGCCATGAATCTGATGATATATAAACATAACCCTATCATAATATAATTCTAATAAATAAATAATATCAAATATATAATTATAGGTTTAGTTATTAAATGAGGGATCTCATGTTTTTTTAATTTAATAAAATGATCACATGTGGTTGGTTTGTTGTGTTTCAATTCATTGAATCCAGAAAAAAAAAATTGGTTTACCAATTTACAACAATTAGTACCCAATGTTACATAAATTAATATAAATAAATAATCAATTAAAGTAAAAAATTATATTTTATATTATTAAATAATAGATTTTTACCCTTTCATCATTGGTATTATGTAGAGTCTTTCATTTGTAATTTTTTTTTCAAATTATGGGGCCTTTTTTACACTATTTAATCCATTTTATTTTATTCTATTTCTTGTTTGTTCTATAGGAGTGTTTTTGCGAATAATGACTCTATATTTATGTTCATGGGTTAATCCCTTAAAATAGTATTCATATATGCTTCTTTAAAAAACATGAATAGTCTTTAGTCATAATTTACTTAGCAGATCGACTACTGGGAAAACAAATTATAATAACACACCTCATGTATACCTTTACAATTGAAACTCTTATCCATTCGTCCATGAGGATTTCAATTACATTCTCAAGATTAATGATGTTTATAATGGAATATTTATATAGTTTTTCATAAAAATAAACTATGTTATTACTACAACTTTATGACATTGTATATGTAGGATTCTTTAATATTAGTTAATGCAGATATTAAATGGGTAGGGTAAATTCTCTTTGTAAAGATATTTTTTATTGGTCGGTCGATACTTTAGATCATTTTTATTTGAGATTTCATTTCTACCCCTTCCAATTTTCTGACTATAATAAAAATCATTGGTGTAGTCCCTTTATAATTAATTAATAATGTTTTAGAACAAAAAATAAGCCAGAAATGAATACCTCCTTATCAAAATGTATTATTAAAATATCTAATAACCATTATATGAATGTTTCAATAGCATGTTCAAGGGGAGGGATACCTCAACACATATCAGAAGATAGGCACTTGTGATCTATCATTCTGGGCCCACGAAGTGAGCCCCGTGGGTGCTCTATGGTTGACCATTAGAGCTGTTGGTAGCGACATTATGGGGAGGACCATTGCAAATTCTACTTCCACTTCCATAATTATCTAATGTAATGATAGGTTCTTGATCCTTTGTTGATATATATTCAAGGGAATTAAGAACCCTAGCTTCAAGAAAAGTAGGATCATGTTTGTGCTAGTCATTTTCTGGTTGACTTTGGTGCTTATCATTTTTTTGCACTCTCATGTGGGCAACCAGGGCCATATGTTGTTGGTAATATTATTCATAAACAATTCCATGTCTGATTGGGTAATGTGGTATCATTGTGATGTGCTGACTGACATCTTGAGTTTTTTGAAATGATATTTTCCTTCCATGGAGCAGCCACTATGTTTGAACGACATCCCCTAGTAGGAAAGAGTATTTGTTTCAAATATGATTTTCGTTATATCATGGGATATTTCTGTCGACCTACCTGGAATGGAGAATAATTGTATAACTAATTTGGAGTGACTAAATCATTTTTCTAGTGAGTCATTCCGTTCGACGAAATCAGGTGGTGGGCCCGATGTCTCACCTTTACAGTTTATTCAATGATATATTGGCATGTTTGGAAGATATGGTCTGGAATTGAAATATGATCTTCCATCATTGACAGGATATGGTGGCATTTATCATTGGATAGAATGTTTATATAGAGACCCTGCCTTTTCTTACATACTATTATATCATTTTAATGGTAAAAAACATAATAGTATTACACATAGAGGATCCAACAGTTTAGTTTATTGGGAAAAGTAGGACCATACATAGCAATTACAACATCATGCATAAACATTTATTCAATTTCTTCTTCTCTAGATTCTTATTGGCACTTGACCTCTCCTTTGTATATATAGAAACCTGAGGATATACATCAAAAGGGGAGAGATAAAAGCCCCACAATAGGATAGATAAGAACAATATATCATGGGGTGAGAATAATCATGAAATAAGAAAAAATCATGAACATGAGAGGAGCATGAAAAAAGACTTGAAATGTGGAAATGCATAAACAAATGAAACATCATGTCTTAGTGGTTAACTACCACACATACTTGTGAACCATGATTGCATCTTGTTCACACATCATTTCAAATTTACTCATGAGGTTAATCACTTTACCCAATGAATTAGAGCGCTGTATAATTTCATGCACACCTGTCACATTTAAACCTTCATATTGCATTATATAATTCTGGTTACACCCATCACATCATAACATTATCATTTATCATGCATGCCACAAAAAACATATAACATAAATAAACATAACTAACACATGAAATGGAATGGGTATCATCTAATAAGAACACATTCATAAACATTGGGTTCCCAAATGATGTAGGGAATAACATATATGTTACAAGAACCGTTAATCTTTAATGAGATGTAAAAGGTGTGTTCTTAAAAGAAGTGTTCTTTTGGAAAACATTTATTTTGACATAAAAACTAGGGACATATATTTATATCCAATAAAAATAAATAAACTGGTGATGAAATGATCTTGAAGGAGTTACCATATCACAAATGGAGTGAAAGAGGGAGAACCTGAAGGATGAAAGTTGGGTTTTAAAATTTCCCATTACCTTGTATCTGTATGCTTCCTCCACTTCAATGTCCTGTATAATGACATTATATACATAAATTAGAAATCCAGAACATTTTAAACATTAATATGGTTAATTATGGTTTTATTAAGTGATTTTATGTTCCTTTTGATGAGTTATTGCGTTTTAAAACATTGTTCGAGAATTTTTGTTTTTATGGTTTTCATGAGTGGTTCACTTGTATTCTTAAAATGATATTTGGGTAGAACAGTGGTAAAAAACAAGAAATTATATTAAATGTCATTAATGATATTATAAGAGTTTTAATGATCTTATAATGAATCATATTATATCCATATGGATGAATCATTAGATAAGAGTTAAATGATGATTGTTTGAGTTAATTTGAACAGTTTTTTTGATCATAATAAACTTGTTTTATTTTATCACTAGTAATTTAGCCATGAGTTATTTATATAACATTAAAAGAGAAATAATACATATAAAAAATTCTGGTTCAACCATAAAAATGGTTTCATGACCAGATCTGAAGGTAGAAATGGAAGAAGAAAGCACATCGTTCTCGAAGGTGATAAATTAACACCTCGCGAACAATGTTCTCTTTAGTAAAATTAAAGGAAGAGGGAAAGGGGGTTGGATGATACAATATCCCATTATAATCATAAAATTATATTACATGTATAACACAGAAGTTAAAATACCATTTTGATGAATATAGGTGTTGAGAGATCAAGAAATGAACATGAACTTGAAAGGAAATTAAAGGAGAAGAGGGAGAGAAATTACCTCTTAAGTACTCCTCTTGAGATTCTCCTTAAGGAAGCTAGGTTTGGTCTTTTGATGAGACCAATAGCTCTTGAATGTGGGAGAGGGGCTAGGGAAGATGTTTTGGCCGAGTTTAGGGAAGGCCTGGAGCTTGTGAGGTGTGAGGAAATGAGGGTGTGTAGGGTAGTTTTTATAGTGGAGGGGAGAGGGGTTTCCTTAATATAAAATTCATTAGTTTATTAATTTCCCATAAGATAAGATATATTTAGTATTGAATGACCAGGAATACTAATTTTATCATGTGATCCCAAACCAAGTGGGCTTACATCTATAGAACATCACACATGACTCTAATTTTCTTAATTAACATATTTTTGTAAATTATGGTATTTCACTATTCAACAAAAATTCAAGTGTCTCAGAAAAATCCCAAAAATTTACCCCAACAATTTTTCAATCTGTAGAATCCCAAAATGAAGTCCATTTTTAAAAAAAATCCTAAATATGGTTAATTTAATATTTTATTAAAATCATGGTTTTTTACTAAAAATAGTTTTAAAACAGTCAATTACTTATTCTAAAATACAGGTATATCATACATTCAATTGAATATTATTTTTATAATATCATAGGTAAGGTTATATTAATTAGGGTATATCACTATTAATAAGGATATTTTACTATTCATAAGGGTAGTTTACAATTCACCAAAAATTATTTTTGTTTTATTAGACTCCAAAAATCAACTTGAACACAACCATGTATGTCAGATTTTCAAAATTCCAAACTCAGAAGTGACAAACTTATGTTTAAAGGTCGCTTATCACTTAGTAGTTCATTATTTTCTGTTTTCATGTGATTTTATGACATATTTATAAGAATGGAATTTCCATTGAAAAACATTGGATTGTTACATTATTAACCCCTTAAGAAAATTTCCCCTCAAAATTTCATTTTACATAAACAGGTGAGGGTACTTATCCTTTATCGCCTCTTATGGTTCCCAAGATGATTCTTAAAATTTATGGTTCCTCCACAAAACTTTGACATGTTGGGTTGTCTTGTTTCACAGAACCTTATCTCTCTGATCCAAAATCATTACTGGCTTCTCCTCATAGGAGATATCATCTTATGGCATCACCATTTCTGATTTTAGTACATGTGAGGGGTCTGGTATGTACTTCCTCATTAGTGATACATGAAACACATCATAAACTGTAGCCATATTCTGTGGAAGTGCAAGCCGATTGGCCCTGACTCTTATGCGGTCAAGGATCTCAACGAGGCCAATATACAATGGGCTTAGCTTCCCATTCTTCCTGAATCGCATGACTCTCTTCCATGGAGATATTCAAAGGAAGTCTTTATCTCCAACATCTAACTCCAAGTCCCTTCGACGGTTTTCAGCATAGCTCTTCTTCTGACTTTAAACAGATTTGATGTGTTTTTAGATGACTTGAACCTTCTCTATCATCTCTTGATCATGATCGGGTCAAATTTTCATTATTTATCCATCTTCATCTCAAAAGGTTGGAGTTCTACATCACTTTCCATACAGAGATTCATATGGAGACATCAAAATACTAGAGTGGAAGCTATTTTTGTATAAGAACTCAACTAATGGGAGATTCTGATCCCATCCACCATTGAATTCTAGAGAGCAGGCTCTAAGCATATCTTTAAGTGTATGAATAGTTCTTTCAGACTGGAAATCTTTTTGGGGGTGATAGGTCGTGCTAAAATTTAATTCAATACTCAGAGAATATTGAAGGCTCCTCTAAAATATTGATGTGAACCATGGATCATGGTTAGAGACAATTGATAGTGGAACATCGTGTAGTCTCCCCACACCATTCACATATATCATTTCATGTTTTTCAAGTGAGGGATCTTCCCGAATAGTGATAAAATGGGCAGTCTTGGTGAGTTGTTCAACCACAACCCATATCGCATCATTTCCCTTCAATGTCTTTTGGAGACCCATGACAAAGTTCATAGTAACATTTTCCCATTTCTACATGGGTTTAGGCAATGGGTGCATCATACCTTTGGACTTTTGTCGTTCAACATTAACTTGCTAGCATATCAAGCACCTTGAAATATATTCTACTGTCTCCTTCTTCATTTTATCCCACCAGAAGTGTTCTCGGAGATCACGATACATTTTGGTACTCCTAGTATGGATAGAGAATATTGAGCTATGTGCATTATCCAATAACACCTTCTTTATCCCATGTGATGAAGTCACACAACGCCACATTCCAAACTGAATAACACAATTTTCATCGATATGAAACCCATGAAGCTTCCCTTCCTTTACTGCATTCAACCTTATTTATATCTCCACATAATCCCTTTGTGGTTCCTTAATCTTCTCCTGGATGGATGGTTTCACAAGCATTTGGGCAAGGTATGATGTATCCCCTACCCTTATGATTTCAAAATACATTCTTTGAATATCTAAGTAGATATGATCTTCATCAATCCGTATCATGGATAGAGTAGCGGGTTCTTTTCTGCTTACAACATCAGCGTCCTTGTTCTCCTTTCCAGAAAGATAGTGGATAGGGCAATTGTAATCCTTGATTAGATCTAACAATATCCTTTGACACATGTTGAGCTCCGTTTGTGTGAATATATAATTTAGGCTCTTTTTGTCAGTGTATATGCCACACTTCTCTCTATAAAGGTAGTGTCACTATATTTTCAAATCAAAAATCATGGTTTCTAGCTCTAGATCATGCGTCCGGTAGTTCTACTCATGGATCTTCAACTATCGTGAGGCGTAGGCTGTCACATTGTCATTGTGCATGAGTACACAACCCAATCCTTTCTTTGAAGCATCACTATATATCACATAACTTCCTCCAATTTTCGGTAGTGTGAGTACTAGTGCAGTGATCATCCTTCTCTTTAGATCCATGAAGCTTCCCTCACATTCTTCCATCTATGAATACTTTACCCATTTCCTTGTTAACTTAGTTAGCGGGCTTGACAATCATGAGAATTTTCTCACAAACGTTGGTAGTACCCAAAAAATCCATGAATACAATGGATTTTGGTGACACTAGAGGGCTTGGGCCATTCCTCAATCTCCTTTGTTTTTTAAGGATCCATAGAAATTCCCTCCCGTGTGATCAAATGTCCCATGAAAGTGACTTGTTTCAAACAAAAGTCGCACTTGTGAACAAGGTATACTAATTATCCTTTCTCAAAGTCGCCAAAACAAGTCTTATATGTTCTTCATGTTCCTCCTTGCTCTTGTAGTAGATGAGAATATCATCAATAACCACTACCACAAACTTGTCTAGATAATGTCTAAAGACTCTATTCATCAAATATATGATGATAGTAGGGGAATTATTAAGGCCGAAGGGCATCACCAAAAACTCATACTGCCCATACCTTGTACAGAAAGTAGTCTTCTAAATATCTTCCTTCTTCACCTTTACCTGATGATATCCATTATAAAGATCCACCTTTGAGAAGTATTGAGAACCACTTAACTGATCGAACACGTCATCAATCTTTGGGAGAAGATACTTGTTCTTTATGGTGATCTTGTTGAGTTCTTGATAATCAATACACAACCGCATTATTCCATCCTTCTTTTTCACAAAGAGCATTGGTGCACCCCAATGCGATTCACTAGGGCATATGAACCCTTTGTCCAAATTCTCATGCTGCTGCTTTTTTAACTCCTCCAGTTCTATAGGATCCATCCTATAGGGACACATCGAGGTAAGAGTAACTCTAGGTATGAGTTCAATTGAGAACTCTACCTCACGATCTGGGGGGATTCCGGGAAAATATTTGGGAAATATATTTATATATTCCCTCACGATGTAAAATTCCTCAAGGTTGGAACTTTCCATCAAATAAACCATTTGGGGGAGGTATGCTTCTTCATAGGGAATCAACACCCACTCCATTGAAGGATTTTTCAAAGGAGATTAATGATCTTCCTCGCATTTTTAGAGGATCATGGGATGGTTCAGAATATGACAAGTTATTTTTTTCCTAAAAATTGATATGTGATCAAAATAACGAGAGCCAATCCATTCCCATTTAGTGTCAAATTCAACCAAAGGAAGTATGACGAGATTTTCCAGAAGAATCTTCCCACATACGCCAATGATAGAAGATTCAAACACCTGGGTTACAATGATTGCACCACATGGTGTTTTTACAGATATATCTACTTAAATGTTTCAGGGTATTGATTCTATAGTTCTAGAAAACTTGTAAGATATAAAGGAATGCATAGAACCAAAATCAAATAAGAATTTTTCCATTCATGAATGAATAGGAAGTGTACCTTGTACGACTTCATTATCATGCTCCTCATCCAAAGTAGTGATGGCATATGGCATCCCTTGTTCCTTTGGATTTGGTGGTTTATAAATTTGATTACCCTCGAGAACTCTAGGTTTAGTGCACTGACTTGCATAGTTCCCTAGCTCCCTACAGTTGTAGTATTGAACCATGATTGGTTCTTTGCTTTCATCGGTAAAATTTTTCTTCATTTTCATGTCTTTTCGTCACTCTTGTGCATGGTTTCCTTCTTTTCTACACTTGAATCATTTCCCCATCACTTTCTGGAAGTTCCCATGGTGTAACATCCCACATTTTTGGCTTGTGGGTCGTTGAGTTTTCTTCACACTTTTATCATTACATCCCCCAGATTGAAACTCCTTTCTTTTCTTATACCCATAACCATGGGACAATTCTCAAAAATCCATATCCACTTTGAGGTTAAATCGAAAAACTTCTTCCTAACACCCAATGTCTTGAATTGCTAGAGCGTTTTGAAGGTGTGGTTTTAATCCACTAAATAATCTATCAATTTTTCAATCATTGTTGATAAAAAAACCCAAAGCGTACCTTACATGCCTTGTGAAATTCTCTTAATAGTTTATGACTAATTCTCCTTCTTTTTTCTTGACCTCTAATAATTATCTCTCTGTCATAGTGCGAAGAGTTATTGGGAAATAGTTGTTAAGAAACATTATTTTAAAGTCTTCCCATTCTTTTCCTTCATTTTCCTCCATTGGATTGGTGTTCTTAATCAATGCCCACCATTGATCAGCCTCTCCATAAATATGATAAACGGCTAGAGTCACATTCTCCATCTCCAAATAAGGAAGCACAGAAAAGATCTTCTTCATGGAGTTGACCCGCTATTCACTAACTACTGGATCCGAAGATCCACTAAATGTTGGTGGTTGTTGTCGCATAAAACATTCAACATCCAGTTGCTCCAACTTTAGTGAAGGATGAAGTTCCCCATTATTTTGTTTATTGTTCATAACTTGAGATAATTGGGTAAGAATACCCATGAAGTTTTGAACTCCACCTCTGAAATCATTGGGGATGTCGTTCAGGCAATCGTTGCATTGGCCCTCGCGCGAGTTGTTGGCCTGATTTCTCCTGGTTCCCACCATTTTCTAAAATAGAAAAGGTTAGAACAAAACATAAGTAAACAAGTCATGAATAAAATATCCATTTAAATGATTTATACCAAATACATAACATATGGGATCCATGTGTATATATTCTTATGTGCATATTTTTACTTAGTCTCATGCTTTAGGTTTTCTCTAGGGTTCACTAATCCTAATTTCCAAATTAATTAAACCTTTCCTCTGATACCAACTATAGAGCCCCTGCCATTTCATACATTACTATTACATCATTTTAAAGGTAAAAAACATAATATTATTACACATAGAGGATCCAACGGTTTACTGACTTGGGAAAACTAGGACCATACATTGCAATTACAACATCAAGCATAAATATTTATTTAAATTCTTCTTGTTTAGCTTCTTATTGGCACATGACCTCTCCTTAGTATATGTAGCCACCTGAGGATATAAAACAAAAGGGGTGTGGTAAAATCCTAGTAAGAGGATAGATAAGAACAATATATCATGGGGTGATCATAATAATGACATAAGAAAAATATCATGAACATGAGAGGAGCATAAATAAAAGACTTGAAATGTGGAAATGCATAATGAAATGAACTATCATGTATTAGTGGTTGACTACCACACATACTTATGAAACAAGATAGAATATTTTTCACACATAATTTCACATTTAATCATTAGATTCATCACTTTACCTAATGTATTGGAGTGTTGTATAACTCTATGCGCACTCGTCACATTTAAACATTCATATTGCGCTATATAATTCGAGGCACACCCGTCTCATCATAAAATTTTAATTTATCATGCATACCACAATGAACATATAACAGAAATGAACATAACTAACCCATGAAAAGGAATGGGTTTCGTCTCATAAGAACACATTCATAAACATTGGGTGCCTAAAAGAGTTATTTAATAACATATATGTTACAAGAACCATGAATCTTGAATGAGAAGTAAAAGGTGTGTTCAGAAAAGAAGAGTTCTTTTGGAAAACATTCTGATTTACCTAAAAACTAGGGAAAACATTTATATCCCAGAAAAGGAAATAAAATTATGATGAAATGATCTTTACGGTGTAACCATATCACAAATGGGGTGAAAGTGGGAGAACCCGAAGGATGAAAGTTGGGTTAAAAAATTTCCCCTTACCTTGTATCTGAATGCTTCCTTCTCATTAATGTCTTTTATAATGACATTGTATTAATTAATTAGAAATAAAGAACCTTGTTTACATTAATACGGTTCATTATGGTTTCATTATGTGATTTTATGTACCTTTGGATGACTTATAGAGTTTTAAAACATTGTTCGAGAATGTTTGTTTTTATGGTTTTCTTGAGTTCTTCACTTGTATTCTTAAATTGAAGTTTGGGTTGAACAAGGGTAAACATCCAGAAATGATTTTACATGTTATTAATTGTATTACAAGAGTTTTAATGATCTTATAAGGAATCATATTATGTCTATTTTGATGAATTATTATATAAGAGTTAAATTATGATTGTTTGTGTTAATTTGAACTGTTTTTTATCATAATGAACTTGTTTTATTTTATCACTATTAATATGGACAGAAGTTATTTCCAGAACTATAAATAGGAAATAATACAAATAAAAATTTATGGTTTAACAATAAAAACGGTTTCATGACCAGATCTGATGATATAAATGGAAGATGAAAGCATGTTGTTCTTGAAGGTGATAAATTAACACCTCACGAACAACATTTTCTTTAATAAAATAAAATGAAGAGGGAAGGAGGGTTGGATCATATAACATCTCATTAGCATCATAACATTCCATTACATGTATAATACTGGAGTTACCATACCATTTGGATGAAGATTTTTGGTGAAATATCAAAAAGTGCACTTGAACTTGAAAGTAAATTAATGGAGAAGAGAGAGGGAAATTACCTCTTAAATACTCCTCTTGAGATTCTCCTTAAGGAAGCTGGGATTGGTCTTTTGATGAGACAAGATGCTCTTAATTGTTATAGAGGGGTTAGGGAAGATTTTTTTCTAGAGTTTAGGGATGTTTTGGAGGTTGATAGCTGTGAGGAAATGAGGGTGTGAAGGGTAGTTTCTATAGTGGAGGAAAGAGGGGTTTCCTTAATATAAAATTCATTAGTTTATTAATTCCACCTAAGATAAGGAATATTGATTCTTGAATGACCAATAATATTAATGTTATCATGTGATTTCAATCCAAGTGGTCTTACATCAACATAACATCACACATGACTCAATAATCAGCTTATTTAACTTATTTTTTTAAATTATGGTATTTCACTATTCAAAAAAAATTCATGTATCTCAAAAAATTCCCAAATATTTACCCCAAAAAATTTTAAACATTTAGAATATAAAGTTGAAGTCCATTTTTGAAAAATAATATTCTAAATAATATTTATTTTATATTTAATTAAATTCATGGTTTATTACTAAAAAACAGTTTTAAAACAGTCATTTACTTATTCTAAAATATATGTACATCATACGTTAACTTGAATATTATTTTTATAATATCATAGGTAAGGTTACTATTAATTAGGGTATATCACTATTTATAATGGTATGTTACTATTAATAAGGGTAGGTTACTATTCACCAAAAATTATTTTTGTTTTATTTGACTCCAAAAATCATATTGAACACAACCGTGTATGTCATATTTTTAAAATTCCAAACTTAGAAGTGAAAAACTTACTTTTAAAGGTCACTTATCACATATTAGTTCATTATGTTGTGTTTTCATGTGATTTTGTGACATAATTATAAGAATGGAATTTCCATTTAAAAACATTGGGTCGTTACAGGTTATGATGGCCCATTCTGATATCGAAGTAAGAGTTTGTGCCTGATCTAGTCCTCCATGAGTTGCTAATCGATACAGAAAGTTCTCCTCTGATGAGACAGAGGAACGAGTCTATCACCGGTTGTCTTCCCCAGTTTCCACCTTATTTGACTAGTGAATGTCATATTCACGAGCAAGGATTTTCATCCTCTATCTTGCCACATTATTTATATCATGGACTTTGTATGTATCTTCCGGAATTTGACTCTGATCATATTTGGTTTCTTCCCTCTTTAGAAGGAGGGATTGAAATGTGACATCAAGTATTTGTGTCAGTGTGTAGCTGGATGCCACCCTATTTGGATGGTGGGGTTGATGTGAATAAGTAAGTCGTTATGATTGCGTGTAGCTGAGCACATCCATATTTGGTTGACGGGATTGTTTTGTATCTGTAGCTATCTACATCTGACTGTAGTTTGTTGCTCTGTCTGCACAGTGGGACCAGAGAGCACTAGTAGGAACATGAAAGTTCTCATATTGTGCCACCCTATTTCTATGGTGGGCTTGAGTAGAGGGGTAAAATCATATATCTTCCTGTTGAATGCCACAATGTTAGTATGGTGGAGCTTCTTCTTAGGAACCATGGGGTTTTCATTGTCCTGGTTGTAATTGTCTCACCCATGGAGGGTAGCTCGAGGGTCCCAGGTCTCATGGACTTTGGTAGGTGCCATCATCATAAGATCCTCTTCAATGGTGGGAGGATTGGTCATTCGGTGTCGGTGAAAAAACTCTCTGGAGGGGGCCTGTTAGTAGGAATGTTGTAAAATTTAGATGAATCTGTCATCATAAAGTTCATATACCTCCTTAATATAAGGGATGTACTCTTTGTCATGTTCTAGGGACATGATCCAAAAACTATTTGAGACAAACACCCGGGCCGCCTTTTTTTGGGGTACTGACAGCGGCTAAAGAGGTCGCTGGTAGACCTTTTCAGACTTAAGGGCTTGTCTTGCAACCTCTATCATGGCGAGAGTACCATTTAGGTTTCACTCCCTGATCAACATTTGGGAGATGAAGTGTTAAAGATGTTGGGTAGGTGAGGGGTCATTCTCTTCGTTGGGAGCCCATCCACCTACAGGATCGCTGATGTGTGTGTCTGCATTGATCTTTGGGGTGTCATTTGGATCGAAGGTTGCTCTGAGGGAACCTGGAATATTCATATATGACATACAGAACCCAAAACCTCATCTAAGTATCATTATTTTAAACATGATCATATCTTATGATTCAGCTTGGCCAATGCCCTTCTCTCTCTTATTTTGATATGAGATGAAGGGGCTTGAGTGGGGTAAGACCACCACCTTGGTTAAAGATTCATGTTGAGTTCATCATTTTTTTCTGCCTCTGAGGTGGCACGTTTAGTGCTTACCGGGGAAAAAAAGTGTCCAAAGTGAAAATTCATTTTTCCTTTTAACTTTGGGGTAGACCCGCCTCCTTGGTTAAGGATTCGCGTCGGGTTTACCATTTTTGTTCTGCCTACGTGGTGATGTTTTTCCAGGTGGTGTGGAAATAGTCAGATGAGGATCATCTCCCATCCCATTTTCAATAAAGATTGGTTCTCGTCTAATTATCAATTACTTTTTTTAACCAATTTGGCATCATTATTCATTCATGATGTTTGAATTAACCCTATGGGAACTATTGGTCCCAGTAAGAGATTGCATGGGGGTCAATTACTTGTGAAATTGGTTCTGATCAAATATAACTTCCTCAGATGGTCTCTAATGTGTTTATTCGTGGAGTCAAGAATTCCCAACATCCCAGGTATCCATGATTCATGGACCTTCTTTCCAATGGAAGGTGCTCGTTGGCTAACTATTTGGCCAACGACAATTAAGGACTCAATTTTTTGGGAACATGGGAGGTTAGGCTCACCGCACCCTTCTGGGGGAGGACTGTTACCTATTCTGGGACATTCTTATAGATTTATTTTGTGTTAATATGTTCATGAATCCACGGTTCATTCCTGAAGAGTGAGTCCACTGGCTACCCTTGGTTTGCAAGATTGTTGTAGGAATGCATATATTTCATGAAATAGAGGTGATACTAACTTGAACCATATTATATGGTTATCTAGTGTTTATCTTCATCTAGGGGTATATAAGGTGACATGATGTTGGGATCGGGCCCGTAAGAATGGATTCTTAAGTATCCTCCGTAGAGGAATCAGAACACACATAGTTCAGATTGGGTGGTGATTATTCATAGAAGCATCCCATTGAGGGGGAATGGTTGGCTGAACCCTCTTGGATGAGCCCCCTTTTGATCTCGGTCCTTCTGGTAGGAATCCTAAATATCCTGGTTTGAACAGGAATCATAGTTCTCATAGTTCATATTCATGTGGCTGTTGTAATCATCATGATGTTCAAATTCAACGTGAGTCATTCTCATTGTGAAAAAGATGAGGAAGTGAAATATTCAACAATACTGATGCCTCCTCTCCTATTGGTTGGGGAAGTAGAGCCCAAGAAGAAAGAGGCTGGGGTGACCATGGGAGAGGGTGAAGAGAGATAAACCATTCAATGTGAAATCTAATTGATGGTCATGCAGCCTTGCCTATGAAGATTTGGGACATACCTCAGTTGGAGTGCCCTGAAGCACATTCTGGGAAGGTGAGGAGTTTCTGCCTCGTTAGAGGGTGGAACGAACATAACCCCTTCAATTGATCTATATTCCTCATTGAATAGAAAAGAATGTTTTCACCCTTAATCCCTTGAATAGAAAGGTTTACATCGGCATCCCAATGTTGGACTCCCAGTTATCATGGGAATGTAGATCAACAGGAATTCATGAAGCCTGAACCATTATGGGGAGAGCCTTTGTGACTCCACTTACCATGGGTATGTAGAATATAATGGGCATGCTGATGCTCCTGATGGTCTGATAATATGGGTCTTATGGATTTGGAAAAGGTGTTTCCCTTATTTTCATTGATTGGTTAGAATAGGAATCATGGAGTACTGGATGGTAATGGAAGGGTGAGGCTGGTACATGAGGAAATAATAGACGAAAATACCCTCATCCCACGTACTAGGTTCTAATGTGGGATGAGGGAGGATCTGTATACCATAGTGGCATATGATCATTGGGGACATCCGTATACTAATGTTGTATGCAGGCATAGGTATAGACCACCGCGTACCACAGTGGTACATGTAACAACACACCTCTTTGGGTTCCATCCACAAACTGATACAGGACACAGCTTCAGGTTCACTCCTCATATTAGTTAATTGTGCAGAGAACCATATTGAATGAGGTTACCATGTATTTTCATACACATGGAATTCATTCATGAGGAGTATGTGGTTTTCAGTTCACCAGTTAGATTCATGGTTTTATTATTATTATTATTATTATTATTATTATTATTCAATTCCCATATATTGTGGTTTAGGGCTGGATATACATGCAGAGAGAGTGGTTTGCGATTCAGGCTTCGCAGATGAATCAAGGCGGAAGATGGAGTCTTCTCTGAAAACTTTCAACCAATCTCTTTTTCCACTTTGAACCTTCAACGTCCATCCTTTGTCCATCTACAATGATCCATTTCATAGATAATCATGACACATTTATCTATTGGGCACACAATTCCATATTAGGAGGCCCACAAAGCAATACCATGACCCACAGAAGAATAGGTCTGCCTAGGGTTTGCGAAGGCTTCAGTTTGCGATAATGGTTTACAGAACCATGAAGGTTTTCTTCATCTGGAAGTAGATGGGTTCGCAACACATTACGCAGATTGACATCGCACACACAACTATTTCGGTGACACGGTTCATGGTTGGCCCTAGTCGCTGGCCATCATTTTAGTAGGCATGTTGTTCACGGATAGTTTTGTGTACATGTTGGTTTGCGATCTAGCTGTGCCACATACCTTTCCTAGTGATGGTATGTGGGCCAAATGAAATTCCAAGAAAGCGTGAATCGATTCATGTCTCTTATTAAAATTGCAACTAGTTTTGAGTCCATTGAACTTTCTAGGCTTGTAGAAGTACTTTCTTACTTCTGCAAAGAGAGTGTTGGGGTATTTTTCTTCCCTTGGAAGATTTTTTATGACCCTACATACATCCAATAAATGTATCTCACACTTCATGGCTTATTAGGTGTGCATATATATGTAGTGGGATAAGTTATGTTTTCCCTTCAACATATTTGAGATGAAATTTCCATAAAATTGTGAGAAAGCCTATGTGATCCTTTGCAGTACTAATTGAAACTAATTTTTTGTGGGATATTATACTATAAATCCTCACTTCAAGTGATAACGAAGAGTAATTCAATTTTTCATTATATTATTTATTAATAATATAAATAAAGGATATCAAAATGTTACCCAAATATCTTCCCAAATCAGTGCCTTAAGATTGGGATCAATATTGTTCCGTGAATCTATAAAAATGATCATGAAATTTTGAGTGACTACCCAAAGGAAACTACTGAACATGGGATTTTTGGGATTAACTGGTTGGACACACTAATTAAATTCGACCATGAATATTATTACTTTTCTTTTCAAAATAAATTTTTTTTTTCGGAATCTATCACCCTATGAGAATCTTATTTTTTGGGAAATAAGTACTTTACCATCTACCGTTTCCTTTTGATAAATATATTTTATATGATTTTCCCCATGGTTTAGAGAGTCAGCACATATATAATTCATTACCTCAAATAATGGATCAAAATTTAATTTATATTACAAAATTGTAGTAGTGAACATATAATTACATGAGGTACCACAATTTATATTATTAAAAATTATTCTGATCATATTGAACTCTTTTATAAAATATAATGTTATATGAACCATCTATAGTGTATCCAAATTACATTATTGTTGTCTCCTTTGTCATATACGACCGCATCTACAATGATACCATCACAAAAATATTTTGATGTCCTAATTAATGGGAAATTTTTCATTAAATATTTTTTGTACATTTATTGATTTTGGTCGATAACCGAAAAATTGTCCAATTTTGGTTTTATGTATCTTCAACATAAAATACTTATACATCCCATGATTACAATGGAAATAGTTCATATTTATACCCTACCTAACAAATTTAAACATTTACATATCCTTATTCATCTATTTTAACAACACTCATGTTATCAACCCACTTACATAGTTTAATGGTCACATTGAATGTTGTACAATCTAACTCCCATACTTTTTTGATGATTCTAATTCAACAAATATTCACATAAATTGGATTTATATCCATGGTTCATGATTCATGAATTTCATTATCCACAATTGTAACTCCACTATTTACCATGATACATACATTATCATGTTCATTCTTAAAGAACACATTACCATTAGTTGCATAACCATTATAATATAATACATGAACACATCGTCCTATAGATATCAATCAACGATATAAAACTAAATTGAATTCTTCATCTAAATCATTTATAATATATTCTTGAAACCATCCCATAAACCGATGATTAGTTTTATTTGGTATCCAATTTGCATCCCATGAAAGATTCAAGTGCCTATGAATTACATTGTGGGGTTCAAGATATGGGTAAACCTATAAACCATTTTATATAACATAATAGTGGTCATGATCTTGATCTATAATATTTATTGTGACCACATCTATTCTAAAAATTAATTCACCCACAAGCCACACAATTTGATAAGATATCGGTGAACCAGTTCATTCCACAATGTATAGGTATTTGGAACCAAATTAAACAACTTACTCAAAAATATATCAATTCCCAATAAACCCCTCTAATTTTTTTTGATTTATTAAATAAAAATTCAGTATCTTCATTTATTTTTCAATGGATTACATCTATATATAATTTAGAAGACCATGTAGTCGAATATCTATCAACAATATAACCATAATGTGAACCATAATATCGATGAATGACTTTGGAAATAACATTTCTAATTCACATAATATGACGAAAATTTTATTTTCCATCATTTATGAATTTTCAAGGTATATTGTAACATCCCAGGTAAATGAATAATAAGACATATTTCATATTTATTAATATTCGTGAATTAAATATTATTTTTTACTTTAAAGGGGTTTCTATGTTCGATAGAATACCTGATACGCAACAACGAGTTTCTTTGGAATCTTAGGTTGCAAACTAATAATATAATATTATTATTTTAAATTGTAGTTAACTCCTAGTCGTTGTATTGGCGGAAATGAATGAAACTAACTACAATATTATTATACATGATTGTTAAATGTATTTACATTAATCTTATAAAAATTTAATGGCGTAAAATATGAATGAATCTTATTTTAAGCATAATTTACATTAAAAGGCTGATTTACCACATTTTAATGGAGAACCCTCCTTAAATATAGTTCTGGTCACTTTGATACATTCTAATTTACCATATATAATCCTTTTTTAGAATGGGGAATTCTAATTTTACTTTGGGTAATTTTTTGGTATTTTTCTGATAAAGTTTATTTTTTAATGAATAGTTAAAAAATTTATTTTAATTCAAAAGTGCCTTTTATTCTAATTTAGTTGTATGGTTAGATTATATTTTTAGTTGGTTTTAAAGTGAAATTGAAACATATTTTTACCATTTAATCCAATGTTTGTCATTGTAATAAATTTCATTTTGAAATTCGGCATAAACAAGTATCAATCTTTTGATAGTTATTGTTTCTTAAAAACACGCTATTTTTTTTGATAACGGGAATTAATTTTAAAATTAATTAATTCCACTTCTATGTTTTTAATTTGGAAGACTAGAAATCTTTTTTGAATTTGTAATATCAAATATATCTTATGCTTAAGTTTTGGAATTTTTCTGAAAAACTTCAATTTTTGATGAATAGTGAAACCACTTTGTGGTAGTTAAAAAACTGATATTTTCATTTAAATGAAAATTTACCGCTTCTGTGAATTGAATTTCAAAAATCCGACAGACATGGTTTTTATCAATAAGTAAAATGTGGTTCATTATGATTAAATAATTTTAGGTGAATAGAAACTTTTGACTTTTATTTACCGCGGTTAAAGGTAAATAGGGTAATACAAGGTTAAAAGAATATTATAATAATTTAAAAATACATTAACACTTGTCCAATCCATATTTTCTGAGTCATTAACGACCATGGAAATCTTTGGGTCGATTTTGGAATCCCATTGAGCAACTTGGAAGAGATAATGACAATTTAGATAAATTAATTTAATGTAAAGACAAAACTAACATTAACAAAAAAAACATTAAGCAATTAATTTTTATATGGTGTTATGTAAGTTCTATTTTAGACTATAAATATTTTTTAGAAAGATAAAAATATTTACTATATCATGGTATTTTTCTATAGTTTTTAGACATCAAATAAATTAAATTATTTTTGACACAATAATGATGCAGTATTTATCTCATTATTAAATGATTTAAATATATAAGATTATAATTATTAAAATATTATCCAAAACATTTCCAATTCTGATTGGATGATTTTATTTCGACCACGAGTCATGTTATCTTCTAATATAATGTTTTATGGACATTTATAAGCTGAATATAATTATATAATAAAATAATATTTTCACACTCTCCTAAAGAGCCCCTCCTCTACCTTAAAGAGACCACTTCTATCCAATTACACAAACCTATCATGCCATTTGGCACGTCCAAAATCTGCCCAATTAAGCTCTAAAATCCCTATACTCCTCTAAAAAGCCTTACCTTAGGCAGAAGTCACTTCAAGAAGTCCTTTTGGTTCAAACCAAAGTGAGTTACCCAAATTAAAGGTAATCGTTTCTCTTAAATTGTTTTCATTTATTTTACTTCTCCAACCCCTATACTCTTTTTATTACTTTATTTTGCAACAACACCAGTATCCCCAATATACTAGGATGTTTTTATGTGAATAATTAGAACTACACTTACACACACCTCCATCTAATGCATGAAGAACATAATGTTTCTGTTGATGGAAAACTAAGGCCTCACGAAACGATGATTTTTGAATTACATCTTACCACCTCTCATGGAGGCCATTATGATGGAACTATATTTATATATGATATATATTATGTTTATTATTTCCTTATGCTTCTGTACTTCCCATTTATATCATGCCTTTATGGTTTCCATAGTGGCTAAATACGATTATCTCATTTGTGGAAGTGCGGACTAACACCCTCTCAAAGTGATTTGATTAATTAATCCCTTGTGTGGGATGTATGAAGGATGGAGATAATGATATTATATATGATATTATACTGTAATTATAATATAACTTTGTATCATTATGTTCTAATTCAATTAAAATAAGAAATAGAAATGAAAGTAGCGTTCATGCGTACGTACGACTTACCGTCTCCATGAATAGTGCATTTCATTTCTTACATCCAAATGTTATGTAACAATTATAAATACATGTATATACTTTATATATATATGATATATATGATATCTAAATCATGAATACCATTATGGATATAATTGACTATTTACCACATGGACAACTTGTAAATATAAGTTGTTCATTTTTAACTCAACTGCCGAATACCAACAAAATGAACGTCATTAACTTAAATGATTACATAATGTTTATAACATGGTAATAAGTGATATAAAAGGAATAATAAACTTGAAAAGGTTTCTTAAGAAAGTATAAATTAACTTTAGTTTATTATTCAGGATATTAAAAAACTATCGAGTCAAGTCGGACGCTAGGTAAAGGACTTCGTCTCAATCTCTTTTCATTGATGCATTTTTTGTTTTATACACGACATTATTTTATACGATGTATAAACCCCATTGAATTTTCATTTTATTTAAAGGTTATATTTTTAAAAGAATCATTTTACTGAACGTCTAAAAGGAGTTTTTTTTAACATAATCAGTGACAAAGACCATTCCACAGCCATGAGTATTTTTTGATATTTAGCTTCCATAACAAGCCGTAATGTTTTTAAAATGAAAAATAAATACCAAATACTTTTTTAATGTATTTTGGTATTGAAAATGATTTTGATAAAGGATTTCTTCTTTCAATATCATGAAATGATATTTTTTTATTGCAATGTGGGAATGTTATAATATTTTATGCTTATGATATGTGTTATGATCATGTTATGGTTCTTGGGAATTATTTACGTATACAGGTGGTTCCATGATTAACCTAGGGCGGGTGAGCCCAAGATATCACTCCAATGCATTGGGTAACGTGACCGAGGTAAACATGAATGTATCTCTTACGATATTTAGGAAATAAACTATGATGGGTATTCCAATGTAACTCCCTATGTAGATGTGATAGCTATAATGTAAGTATGATATGGGTGCCAAAATTTAACTTAATGATTTATTATTTCTATGTGTATTTCATAAACCATATGATTTCATGATGTAAGTAAAAGATTCCATGTTTTGTATGTATTTATGAACAAATATTTTCATTCATTGTTTTATATCCCTTAATGAGCTTTTTATGCTCATCCCAAGTTTTGAAATGTTTTCATAAGACTTAAAGATGAATAATGTCAAGGATGGGATCAAGGAAATGTCATGCAGTCTAAATGACTCTTTTTTTAAGAGTTTTTATTTTATGAAAAAAATGAAAACTGTGTAGATATTTCTACCTTGTAATCTTTTGAGATGTAATATTTATTTCCTAATTCTCTAAAACTGTAAACCTAAAAAGATCCTCAATTTGAATTATTCACTTAATTCAATATTATGTAATGTTTAAGGCCGAGTCGTTATAGTCGGTATCAGAGGTCGGTTTAGATAAATTTAGGAGTTAGGGAATTGTTAAATTAATATCCACAATGTAATTTATGTTAATATTGGAAATCATATAGCATTTAAATATTACCATGTTGCTTCTTCTAAGATATTTCTTTGTTAAGAATTTTTTTACATAGAGGAAACAGAGAAGCTTTTCTTGGAAGGCATAGAGAGGGAAATGACCTTCCAAATCAGCAACTTGAAATGGTCATAATAAGAATTGAGCAGTTTACTCCAGTGATGGCTCAGTTGAATCAGGTGATAAATTATGGTTTTCTTTATTGGTTATATTTTTGTTTTTTCTAAAAGTAATGAGGAGCATGAAAGTCATTTAAGGTTCATCTTGAAAATCGTAAAGGAAAAGAAAGATTATGGGAAATTAAGAAAGTGTGAGATTTTGTTACAAAAAATTTCTTCCCTTGGTGGCATTGTTTAAAAAAATGGCACAACTGTTGATCTTGCTAAAAAAAAGTTGTTGAAAAATGGCCAAGACCCACAAATACAACCATGATTCGTAGTTTTCTTGGTTGGGTAGGTTATTACCAGAGGTTTGTTTAAAATTTCTCACAGTTGTCTCGTACAATGACTATGTTAAATCGAAAAGGTGTTAAGTTTATTTAGACAAAAGAATGTGATGACTGTTTCCACGAATTGAAAAGAAGATTGGTGAATGCTGCAGTTTGGGAACTACCATCAAGAAATATTTAATTTTTTATCTACAGTGATGCTTCATTTAATTGACTGGGTTGTGTCCTAATGTTGAATGATCAGGTAATTTCTTATGCTTCCCGTCAGTTGAAACCTCATGAGTTAAATTACCCTACACATGATTTGGAATTATCTGCTGTTGATTTTTCTTTAAAATTTTGGAGGCATCATTTGTATGGAGTGAAGTGTGAAATATATACTGATCAAAAAAGTATGAAGTATATATTCACTCACAAAGAATTTAACATGAGACAGAGGATATGGTTGGAATTAATCAAGGATTATGATTGCATGATCCTTTATAATCTAGGGAAATCAAATAAAGTGGATGATTCTTTGAGTCTAAAAAGTAATATTTCATTAACCATGTTACATTTGGAACGTTATCCTTTGGTTTTTGATTTGATGAACTTTGGAATAGAAGTTTTTTTGCAGGAAATTATTCTGTTTTGTGTCAGGTGTCAGTGAAATCATCACTATCAGATAGAATTATGAAAGCGCAGAAGGAAGACAGCGAGTTACAGAAAAAAGGTTGTGTTGGTTCAGAAGGGTATGTTTCCTGATATTAATGTTGACAGTGATTGTGTTTTGATATTTCTAAAGAGATTATGTGTGCCTTGTGGTTCATAGTTGAAGAATGAGTTGTTATGTGAAGCTCATAGTTCCCCATTTTCAGTTCATCCTGGTAGTACTAAGATGTAAAAAGATCTTCGGAAGTATTACTGGTGGGATGGAATGAGAAAAGATATTTCTGATTTTACTGTGAAGTGTTTGACTTGTCAGCAGGTTAAAGCAGAGCAGTAGTTACCGAAAGCGATGCTTCAGTCTTTACCGGTGCCAGAGTGGAAATGAGAAAATACATCCATGTACTTTTTTATGGGATTACGAAATACATCTCGAGTTAATAATGAAATCTGGGTTATAGTTAACTGATTGGCTAAATCTACTCATTTACTTCCTATTAGAGATACATTGTCTCTAGATCAACTTGATCGGTTGTATGTTAACGAGATGGTCAGGTTTCATGGAGTTCCCCTCTCCATTGTATCTGATCGTGATCCCAGGTTGACTTATAACTTTTGGAAACGCCTTCAGAAGTCATTGGGTACTGAATTAAATTTTTGTACAACTTTTCATCCTCAATCAGATGGACAGTTAGAACGAACAATTCAGACCTTGGAGGATATGTTACGTGCTTGATCGATGGATTGCTGGGGAATTTGGGACCAACTTCTTTCTTTGGTTGAATTTTCTTATAATAACAACTTTCATTCTAGTATACAGATAGCTCCATTTGTGGAATTATATGGAAAGAATTGTCGAACTCCACAATTCTGAGATGAAGTTGGTGAAAGGAAGCTGATGGAACCAGAATTGGTTGAAGAGATAGTAGAGAAAGTTCAGTTGATTTAGAAGCACATGATAATAGCTCATAAAAGACAAAAAAAGATATACAGATAATCGGAGGAACACAACTGGAAATACAGGATTTCCCAACGGTTTAGAACTGTTGGAAATGGCTGTAGAGCCATTGGTATATGTTATACCAACAGTTCTACAAACCGTAGGGAAGTAAGTCGTTGGGAAAAACTTTTCCCAATGGTTTATAGTGAACCGTTGGGATAGGGTGGAGAAAAATTACCCTATCCCAACGGTTCAGAACCGTTGGGATAATGTACTGAAAATTTCCATGTTTTTTCCAACGGTTTTCAAAACCATTGGGAAAACCCCAAAATTTCCTCTTTCCCAGTGGTTTAGAACCATTGGGAAAAGTGTTTTACCAGCGGTTTTATGAACCGTTGGTAAAAAAACCTAGACATTCTATGCCAACAGTTTTGAACCGTTTGCATAGCCTCTGCTGGGAAAATTGAACAGCAGCTCTGCAATTTGCCTAGCAGCTCCCCAATTTGCAACCAGCTCTCCAACTTGCCCACCAGGTCTCATTTTGTGGGTTCCCTCTCATTTTCAATACAATTATTATACCTGCAATAAACTAACACATACATATACAATTATTGTACCTACAATAACCATCTAACACATACATATAGAGAAAAAATTCATCCACATTTAACATATAATTGTTGAACTATACACATCCATAATTAAATTAGAATTCATAACGTAATTATAAACCTACATGATTCCTTTAGAATTAAATTTAAAATTTATATGACAATTATATGTTGAATCCGGAAGTGAATTCATAATTTGATCAGTTTTTTGTATACCGTATATTTTTACCTGAAATAATGTCCATTTTAAACATAATACATACACCTGGAGTGCTACCAGCCACACCATGCCTCGGATTGAGGAGGGGTTGACTGGTACATGTCCCATATGACCTATGGATTGTTTTCCTAATGTATCGACACAATCCGAATGCATTTGGTCAGTTTTCTGAATGCCAGTTGATGTTTTTCAATTAAAATGATGTACTTTTGAAACAAAAGGCAGACACAATGAGTGGTGTCAGCCACACCGCACCTCGTATTGAGGCGGAGCTGACTCGTACACATCACATATGACCCATGGATCATTCTCCTAATGTTTCAATGGAAACCGAATTCATTTGGTTGGTTTTCCATATGTACTTAAATTATTGTCCATTTTAAGCAAAAGAGAGCCACATAGAGTCATTCCGGCCACACCGTGCCTCCGATTAAGGCGAGGTTGACTCGTAAACATCACATATGACCCATATATCATTGTGATAAAGTATCGATACAATCCGAATGTGTTTGGTCGGTTTTCCATATGCCAGTTGATGTTTTTTACTTCAAATGACGTCCTTTTGAAACAAAAGACATGCACTTTTAGTGGTGACGGCCACACCACGCCTCGGATTGAGGTGGGTTTGACTCTTACACATCACATATGACCCATGGATCATTGTGCTAGTGTATCGACACAATCCGAATGCGTTTGTTCGGTTTTCTGTATGCCAGTTGATGTTTTTCAATTAAAATGACATAATTTTGAAACAAAAGGCAGACACTTTGAGTGGTTCCAGCCACACCGCTACTCGGATTAAGGCGGAGTTCACTCGAACACATCACATATGACCCATGGATCATTCTCCTAAAGTATCAATGGAAACCGAAAGCATTTGGTTGTTTTTCTGTATGTACTTAAATTGTTGTCCATTTTAAGCAAAAGAGAGCCACTTAGAGTGATTCCGGCCACACCGTGCCTCAGATTAAGGCGGGTTTGACTCGTACACGTCACATATGACCCATGGATCGTTGTGCTAAAGTATCGACACAATCTGAATGCATTTGGTCGCTTTTCCATATGCCAGTTGATGTTTTTCTTTCAAATGATATCCTTTTGAAAGAAAAGACAGACACTTTGAGTGGTGGCAGCCACATCGCACCTCAGATTGAGGCAGGGATGACTCGTACACATCATATATGACCCATGGATCATTGTGTTAATGTATCGACATAGTTTGAATGTGTTTGGTCGGTTTTCCGTATGCTAGTTGATGTTTTTCAATTAAAATAATGTACTTTTGAAACAAAAGGCAGACACTTTGAGTGGTGTCAGCCACACCATGCCTTAGATTGAGGCAGAGTTGAATCGTACATGTCAGATATGACCCATGGATCGTTCTCCTAAAGTTTCAATTTAAACCGAATGTGTTTGGTCAGTTTTCCGTATATACTTAAATTGTTGTCCATTTTAAGCAAAAAAGAGCCACATAGAGTGATTCTGACCACATTGTGCCTCAAATTATGGTGGGGTTGACTCGCACATGTCACATATGACCCATGGATTGTTGTTATAAATTATCAACACAATCTGAATGCGTTTGGTCGGTTTTCTATATGCCAGTTGTTGTTTTTCACTTCAGATGACGTCCTTTTGAAACAAAATACAGACACATTGAGTGGTGGAGGCCACACCGCACCTCAGATTGAGGCGGGTTTGACTCGTACACGTCACATATGACCCATGGATTGTTGTGTTAAGGTATTGACACAATCCAAATGCGTTTGGTCCGTTTTCCGTATGCCAGTTGATGTTTTTCAATTAAAATTACGTCCTTTTGAAAAAAAAGGCAGACAATTTCAGTGGTGGCAGCCACACCGCACCTTGGATTGAGGCAGGTTGACTCGTACACCTCACATATGACCCATGGATCGTTTTTCTAATGTATTGACACAATATGAATGTGTTTGGATAGTTTTTTGTATGCTATTTGATGTTTTTCAATTAAAATGACGTACTTTTGAAACAAAAGGCAGACACTTTGAGTGGTTTCGGCCACACCACACCTCGGATTGAGGCAGCGTTGACTCATACACGTCACATATGACCCATGGATCCTTTTCCTAAAGTTTCAATGGAAACCGAATGCGTTTGTTAGGTTTTCCCTATGTACTTAAATTGTAGTCCATTTTAAGCAAAAGAGATCCACTTAGAGTGATTCCAGCCACACCTTGCCTTAGATTAAGGAGGGGTTGACTCGTACACGCCACATATGACCCATGGATCATTGTGCTAAAGTATTGACACAATATGAATGCATTTGGTCGGTTTTCCGTATGCTAGTTGATGTTTTTCACTTCAAATTATGTCCTTTTAAAACAAAAGACAGACACTTTGAGTGGTGGTGGCCACACCGTGCCTTGTATTGAGGCGGGGTTGAATCGTACACGTCACATCTGACCCATGTATCATTGTTCTAATGTATCGACCCAATACGAATGCGTTTGGTCGGTTTTCCATATTCCAGTTTATGTTTTCCAATTAAATTGACATACTTTTGAAACAAAATACAGACACATTGAGTGGTTCCAGCCACACCGCACCCCGGATTGAGGCGGAGTTGACTTGTACACGTCACATATGACCCATGGATTGCTCTCTTAAAGTTTCAACGGAAAACGAATGTGTTTGGTCAGTTTTCTGTATGTACTCAAATTGTTGACCATTTTAAGAAAAAGAGAGCCACTTAGAGTGATTCCGACCACACCGTGCCTCAGATTAAGGCGGTGTTGACTTGTACATGTCACATGTGACCCATGTATCATTGTTCTAAAGTATTGACACAATCCGAATGCGTTTGGTCGGTATTCCGTATGCCAGTTGATGTTTTTCACTTCAAATGATGTCCTTTTGAAACAAAAGACAAACACTTTGAGTGGTGGAGGCCTCACCGCTCCTCGGATTGAGGCAGGGTTGACTTGTACACGTCACATATGACCCATGGATCGTTGTGCTAATGTATCGACACAATCTGAATGCGTTTGGTCAGTTTTCCGTATGCCAGTTGATGTTTTTCAATTAAAATGACGTCCTATTAAAACAAAATGCAGACACTTTGAGTGAGGCTGGCCACACCGCACCTCGGATTGAGGCGGAGTTGACTCGTGCACGTCACATATGACCCATGGATCGTTCTCCTAATGTTTCAATGCAAACCGAATGCGTTTGGTCGGTTTTCCGTATGTACTTAAATTGTTGTTCATTTTAAGCAAAAGAGAGCCACTTAGAGTGATTCCGACCACACCATGCCTCATATTAAGGTGGGGTTGACTCATACATGTCATATATGACCCACGTATCGTTGTGATAAAATATAGACACAATCCGAATGCGTTTGTTTAGTTTTCTGTATGCCAGTTGACGTTTTTCACTTCAAATAACGTCCTTTTGAAACAAAAGACAGACACTTTGAGTGGTGGCGGCCACACCGCGCCTCGGATTGAAGCAAGTTTGACTCGTACACGTCACATATGACCCATGGATCGTTTTTCTAATGTATCGACACAATCCAAATGAGTTTGGTCAGTTTTTTGTAATCTAGTTGATGTTTTTCAATTAAAATGACATACTTTTGAAACAAAAGGCAGATACTTTGAGTGGTGCCGGCCACACCGCACCTCAGATTGAGGCAGAGTTGACTCGTACACGTCACATATGACCCATGGATCGTCTCCTAATGTTTCAATGGAAATCGAATTCCTTTGGTCGGTTTTCCGTATGTACTTAAATTGTTGTCCATTGTAAGAAAAAGAGAGCCACCTAGAGTGATTCCGGCCACACCGTGCATCATATTAACAATGGGTTGACTCATAGACGTCACATATGACCCATGGATCGTTGTGCTAAAGTATTGATACAATTCGAATGCGTTTGGTCGCTTTTCCGTAATCCAGTTGATGTTTCTCATTTCAAATGATGTCCCTTTCAAACAAAAGATAGACACTTTGAGTGGTGTCGGCCACACCACACCTCTGATTGAGGTGGTGTGGACTTGGACATGTCACATATGACCCATGGATCATTTTGTTAATGTATCGACACAATCCGAAGGCGTTTGGTCGGTTTTCCGTATTACAGTTGATGTTTTTTAATTAAAATGACGTACTTTTGAAACAAAAGGCATCCACATTGAGTGGTTTCGGCCACACCGCGCCACAGATTGATGAAGAGTTAACTCGTACATGTCACATATGACCCATGGATCGTTCTCCTACAGATTCAATGGAAACCGAATGCGTTTGGTCGGTTTTCCGTATGTACTTAAATTGTTGTCCATTTTAAGCAAAAGAGATCCACATAGAGTGATTACGACCACACCTTGGCTCAGATTAAGGTGGGGTTGACTCGTACACATCACATATGACCCATGGATCGTTGTTCTAAAGTATCGATCCAATATGAATGCGTTTGGTCAGTTTTCCGTATGTCAGTTGATGTGTTTCACTTTAAATGACGTCGTTTTGAAACAAAAGACAGACACTTTGAGAGGTGGCAGCCACACCGTGCCTTGGATTGAGGCGTGGTTGACTCGTACACGTCACATATGACTCATGGATAATTATACTAATGTATCGACACAATACAAATGCGTTTGGTCGGTTTTCCATATTCCAGTTGATGCTTTTCAATTTAAATGATGTCCTTTTGAAACAAAAGGCAGACACTTTGAGTGGTGGCGGCCACACCACACCTCGGATTGAGGCGAGGTTGATTCATACACGTCACATATGACCCATGGATTTTTCTCCTAATGTTTAAATGGAAACCAAATACATTTGGTCGGTTTTCCGTATGTACTTAAATGTTGTCCATTTTAAGCAAAAGAGAACCACTTTGAGTGATTCTGACCACACCGTGCCTCAGATTAAGGAGGGGTTGACTCGTACATGTCATATATGACCCATGTATCGTTGTGATAAAGTATCGACACAATCTGAATGCGTTTGTTCTGTTTTCTGTATGCCAGTTGACGTTTTTCACTTCAAATGACGTCCTTTTGAAACAAAAGACAGACACTTTGAGTGGTGGAGGCCACACCGTGCCTCGGCTTTCCCAATAACCTCCTATATACTAGAATTGGAAACCCTCGTTCTTAGGTCAAAAAGTTTGTTTGTAACACATTCCAAAACCACAATAGCTGTAACCAGCCCTAGACCTAGAACCAAAAACCAGGAACTGTATCTTGTGGAAAGCCACATCTCGATGCCATCACGCAGTCATCTCTTTCTCCACTATAGAGTCTAAAGTCATCAACATCCTACAACCCATAATTGTGGTCACCTGATGTCATAATAGTACAAATATTTCCATCGATGTACACATCACTACATCATCTTCTGAAGACATTATTATCCAGCATCACTATCCACATATTTCCATCAATATATGTATCATGTCGCTATCATCCAAAGATCACCTTTTTGATGTAACAAATAACGATGTCGCCGGCTTGCCCGAACACCATAACCAAGATTCTCAAATTAACCACCTCCCCCATAGACACATCATATCTCACCTAACACCTGGAGAGATCTACATGCGACACAGACCTAGAATCATAGGTACCATATTCAAAGCTCGACATTGGGGCATGTCATAGCGCAATCATGTCCTGTCGTTTGTAAGACACTATCTTGGGAATCCCGTTTCAACAAATAGGGTTGATGATACCACCAAGATTCCATATCACAACATTATCCAAAATAGAAAACTATTGTTGGACCACCCCTTTCTTATCACCAATTACCTTTTTGACCACCACAAATAGCTAGATCCCTGGGGACAATGAGAAAAATTGATGATACATCCTCACCTCGAGAGGATGAGGTTGTCTCTTTCCAAGAACGCCACTATCCAACTCATGAAATCCACAAAATCCACCCTATCACCCATGATTCAAGGTCTATGGAATCTATCCACTTGATCTCGATCATCGTCACAGGTTTCACCTAACTAAGACCATCTTTCTCATATTAGATCAATGTCCCCATTGACGAGAAGGAACCCTGTAGGAACTAGGTTTATCCCTAGAACTCCCTTCATTCCCAAATATTTCCTACATGAGAAGATTTTTTCTAACACTCGAGAAACATAGAGAAAAAAATCATTATATCGGTATTGAGGGATTCCACGTGCTCACTAAAATGATCACCATAAATAGTTAGAGTGATAACCTCTTCATAGGTGGGAGAATCCATTACATGAATATCATACTATAGATAATTGATTACATAATGTGTATTTTTTTCATGCAGAACCATGATGGATAGATATGTTTTATTAATAAAACCACACGTATACTATGATTTCTACTTCTAGAACAAGAAGGATTAAATCCATCTATAAATAGCACAAGATGAAGGTTTTTGGGCCCATTTACAAATTCACGATATACATGATCAATTATATTCCACTGAGGTGAGTTTGTTAGGTGATTATATTTCTCATTACTATTTTATGTATCTACAAGGAACATCCATTTTCCTATAGTCTCCTTACATCTATATGGGACCTAATCATTGGATTGATTGGAATGTACCATAGAAATTTCAATGGACTCGATTTATATTTCTTGTATCAAGTACATCACAATTTGGTGATTAGGTAAGGGATTTTTTTCCCATTGAGAAATAGTATAAATTCATTTGGATTGGAATGTATTTTTTCATAGATTATACCCATTGAATATATAATTGATTTAGAATCATACGTTCGGCTTGGAAACTAATTATCTTCTCGGATCCTGTCATTGAAGAGAGAAAGTAGTTTATTAAGTTTTTCATCACTATATGTATTTCATTTTTTTAAACTACACAACTTTATTAAAACTCAAAATGTTATATATTTATTGCACCCATCAAAAAATAGTGTCTTTGCACAACTTGTTAACTTCTCAATCAATTATGTAAATCATGAACTTCATCTTCAACTATCATTTATATTTATTCTACAAGATATTAAGCATCATTCACACTTGTAATCAAATCCTTGATACAATAATTTTCATTTTCTACACTTGTAATCACATCAGTTGATCCATAAAACATTGTTCTATCCTAGTAACTAGCTACATTAACTCTTTCTCGTGGTTTATTCTAAAGTATATAAATCTGAAAAATTCTGTGATAGATCATGTGTTCTTCCAACTCCTATAGACTAAATATTATTGAATAAAAACATAATAAACATGGGGAAATGTTTTGAGAAGTGTCATATAAATGATATTTTTCAATGTTGATGAACTCTTTCAACCAATCTACATACACTTCTATAATATAATTGAAATCCATTTGCATTAAATCAGTATCCAGCTTATTTGATTCCATGATATTAATATTTAACCAACTAAATAAGTACAGAAAAGGGGCCTCTCAAATAATGGGACCCTACAATAAAATATTTGAAATAATTTCTTCATGATTTGAATGAAAGGGTAAATGAATTCAATAAAAGAATTACATAACTAGTGGTACATGTTATCCTCTATATTAATCCCCAATGATCATCGATAACCGATATAGAAGGGATACATCTTAAGGTAATTCAAGGATTGTTGGTGAATGTCCAAATGAGAAGGGGAATAACTCTAAAGAAAAAATTACAATTATAACTATCCAATAGATGAATCTAATGTGGTTTAAATTTTTTTCGATAGATCTAAATTTTCCTAGGACAAGGAATTGATGGGCATCGTATGGGTTGGATGGTGTTAGTGATAAGTTCCTTCCATAGTGTAATTATTAATCAATATTTTGTACGAGGTGAGATTTTGTGTATCTATGAGGTCTCTCAATGTTAATACCTTCATATAAATGTAGATACCCCCATTTTTCCTTTCACATGTTTTCATTTTTTAATAATGAAAGTATTCATCCATTTTCATTTATAAATATAGAAACCAGAATATATTTTTCAAAAATATTTTATGGAGTGTTCGATAAGTAAAAGGAGACTAGTGAGATTATTTTGTAATTAAATAAATAAAAAGTAATAAATAGTCATAATTATTTTTAACTAATGTGATATTAAGTAGTAATCAATTTAAAAAATTATGAAATTACTCATTAAGCATAATTATTATTGATTATAAAAGATATACTAATTTTTTATTCTCTTAATTATAATTAATTATGATCAAAAATTACAAATTATTATTAATTATTATATAATAATATTTATGAATTATTAATTATTACTAAATATTTATTATATATATTTTAAGGGATTAAAAAATAATAAAAATTTATCATTATTAGTAAATATGTAAAAATTAATATTAATTGAAAACTTTTATTCATGTTTATTAATAAAATATTAATTAATTAATCATGATTAAAACTAACTGGTAATAATTTTATACTATGTGGAATTCAATATTAATCAATCAATAATTATTTTTAAATTACTAATTAAGAGAACTTATTAATTACTTACATGTTATTAATCATATTTATTTATTATGTAGTACTTAATTTACAAGAATTAAGAAATAATTGTAATTATAAACTACTGACTAATGTGAAATATTAATTAATCCAAATTAATAGTTAAATTACTAGGAAAATTCATTAATTAATGAAATATTAATATTAATATTTAGAAATTAATTTTTAATTAATTAAAATATTTTAATATTAACTAATACATGTCAACCACTGTATTTTATTAATTATTAATTAAAAAATCCATAAAAATTAATAAGTTACTATGACTAATTATTAGGTAATTAAAAATTATTTTCCATATTTAAAAAATAATATTGAAATTATTAATATATATTATTAGTAAATAATAATTAATTGGATTTTTATAGATATTAATTCATGATAATTATTGAAATAAATGTATTTATTATTTCAATATATTTCTACATTTTTATAAATATTTAATTAAATAAATATATTTATTTATATTTATAGTTCTAAATAAATATATTTAAAAATATGTCTATGAATTCATAAATATAATTATACAGTTATATATATATATATATTATTCTATATATTTATTAATATATAAGTATATATAATTATATATATAATAAATATATATATTTTTGTAAATACATTTCAAAAAAATTATATATATATATTTGAATTATTAATATATATTAAATTAACAAAATGAAACAACTTATAGAAAACAATTACCAAATTTCCTGGGAAAAATTGATTATAAAAAAATCTAACTACCCCTCAACAAATATCAAATTAAAATCCAAACCATAAAATAATGGCGAATCATAAATTGAGAAGATTTTTTGGAAATTTATGAAACTAATTACCAAAAATAAAAAATTAAAATGATAAAAGAATTTTAAAAACCCTTTAAACTAGGATCCTAAACGTCACCAAAGGAGGGGTGAGATGAGGGTGTAGTCATCTTTTGAAATTTGGACAATATAAAGGGTTAGAGGAATGGGGTGTTTGGCCATTGGTTTGAGGACGACCGACAACAAGTAAGGCAAGGCTCATGAGAGGCTAGGGGTAGTTGACTGAAAATTAAGGAGGAAGGGGAGGGCATCCAGTCTTCCATTGGTAGGTGAGGAAAATGCTCGTGAGAGGGTTCTGTTGAGCAGAGTAGTGAAGGGGGTCTTGATCATCAATCATCAATTGAGGCAGGCGTAGACGGACCTACTAGTCGTCGAAAGCGGATAAAATAGGGGAAATTGTACACGGGTTTCAATTTAAGGAATAAATCTAGAGACTAACATAATTAATTGAAACATGTTTATATTTGGAGTGGATTAGTTCATCGAGAAAGAAGATAAAAATGGTTGGGGTTCAGTGAGTGAAGTGGTAGTGGCGACATAGAGGTTCTATGAGATCTTATTTGGGCACATTGAAGACAAATATTTTAGGGTTCTTTTTATAAGAACCCTAAAGGATTTTAAATGAACATTAAAAAAAGCCTGTGTAAAAAGGTATTTTTATCAGTGCTAAAATAAAAAGCCCAGATAAAAAATCATTATCAATATTTTTTAGCGCTAATAAAGAAGAGCCATTATCCATGATAAAAAAGTGATGATAAAATAGTTCTTCATTAGCACTATATAAGCGTTGACAAAGATCGAATATTAATAATATTTATAATTACTTATAATAATATATATTTTTTTAATTGTTTATAATTACATCGAAATATAAATAATAATTATTATAAATTTAATAATAGTATTTATTATTTAATTTTATTTATTGTAATTTTATAATTGTATAAATATGTATATATATAATTATAATTATAATTGAATATATTAATAAATATTTCTACATAATTATAAATACTTGTATATATTTTAAAAAATATATATTTAATTATAGTATTATATATATCAGTTTTGTGTTACTTGAGTGGTAATGGATCCCCGTAATTATGCATCAGACCTAGCTTCAAATACTACAGGGTTCAAGTACTCTTATAGTACTATACTAGCGGTGACATAGATGATGATGCAAGAAGGTGGTGATCTTGTCATCATACAGGTAGGATGTTGAAGGCCTGATACTACAGAAGGTTTTCAGGCCATGTTATGTGCTTGATACCTACTATGCCTATGGATCATGTACTAAATAAATAAGTTTTGATGTGTGGTATATCCCTTTGGGGGGATATGGCCCACCTTTAATGCATGTGGGTGTGTTGTGAGTGTGGTTGAATGAAATTGTACCCCTAAGCTCATTATATATAAATATACTATTATATATGTATATAAAATTATAAATATAATTAACATATTATTTATTGGAATATAGTTAATATATATATATATATATAACAGTTATTGATATAAATACAAAAAAAATATTTTTAAATCATAATAAATAAATAAATATTATTGGATGTTGGTGGATTTGCGACCATTGGATTCTTCCTCATTGCATTTGGAAGCCGTTTCTGCATCTTGTAGTTTGACGTCGGGTGGGCGACCTCAAAAGAGGGATGGGTGTGCTGACACTCATCATCAGCCATTTGTCTGTTTGGATGGATGGGCACTTTGTCGGATCTTCTGCACTGTGTTTCTGTCTGGTTTTTTCTTTCATCATGTTGATAGTTCTGTGTTTTTTCACATGCACTGCCGGTTGGGCGGCTCGATAGAGAGATAGGTGTGATGGCACCTATCATCCGGTCTTCCATTTGCATATCAGTGTATATTGGAAGAGTTGTTTTCCGCGTTGTGTTTCCAGCATGACACAACTTCATGGTAGGGTGTGAGGCATCTCTTTCGACGGATCACAACTTTGCATGGTCTGACAGAGGGGGTGATGAGGTTCATTCCAATTCTTGTTTTTTCTTCTGCTTCCATTCTGTCTAAAATGTTTTTTGAAAGCCTTTGGGATGTTCTTTATGGTCATATATGCCCTTGTCATGTAATGGTTTACCTATTCTCCCAGTCCATTTAAGAGGTTGTTTTATTTCTACTTCAATAAAGAGGGCTTGCATCTCAACCTTTTATAAAAAAAATTTTTACAAAAATTTTTAATCATAATATTTAATAAATTAAAATATATAAAAAATATTTATATATATTACATACATATTGAAAATATTAAATTTATGGTAAATAAATATATTTATAAATAAATATTACAAAATTATAAAATATATTTTTAATGTTATTAAGAAATATATAGTAATAAATTAATAAATTAAATTAAATAAATTAAAAAATATATTACAAAGTGAATTCATAACATTTCTATGAATTAAATATATATATTTGTTCACATATGTATCCACACACACACATACATATAAACATACATACAAAAATTTGTAAATATAAATATATATAAAAATATTTAATATCAAGATAAATGTATATCTAAATAAATATATTTTTTTATTTATTATATAATTGTTTAAATAAAACATTGATGTAATAAATTTATTTTAATTATATAAATATTTTGAAATCATTATATATAAATATACTATTTGACATTTTCAGTAATATGAATTTTAAAATTATTTATATATAAAATAATGGGAATAATTTTCAATAAAATGTTATGTAATTCAATCTTTTATCTTACAATATATATATACTTATTTTAATATAAATATTATTTTCAAATATATAAATGTAGATTTAGTTATTTATAATTACAATGATAAATAAATATATTTTTAAGTATTTCTATTTAATTATAAATATTTTTATATATGAGGGGGTAAGTGTCTTAGGAGCTCTTTACGGAAGCGATGATGGTGCCTAAGGATTCATTATTTCCATGAAAATTCAACGTGATATTGAGAACAATCTAATTATTAGTGGTGATATTTATAATTCAATTCCTAATGGTAACTCCTCATAGAAAGATATCAATGCAACCTCTTCATCTACAATATGAAGAAATGGTCAACAAAGTATTTACTCTTATTCAAATTATGGGGTTCAAAATCATGTAATCAAAAGTTTCCAGACAATACGTGTCAATAAAAATCATGATTCTATTCAAGAAAGATTCATGATCTATCGATACTCAGTCATTTCATGATTGGTTCTCCCTCGTGGAGGTAAATTCTGGAATAGCTCGGATTTGGTCAATTTTTTCTCATGTTTTATGCTTTTTATAATTTTCAAAAGCATTCTTATGTTCATGGGAAATTTTCATTAATTTTCCCCTATAATTATCTCAATAAAAAAACATGGGTATTTGGTTGTATTATTTTGAAGCCTGAAATTGTGTTCCTCCAGGTCTGGGATAACCGATTCAATCCATTTGAGGTTGTGAACTGGAAGGCCCATGTTTGGGTGAAATTTCATTATCTTTGTTTGAATTTATTCCATCAAATAATTTCTTACACCTACACTACCACTTTTTCCCACTAAAATGGGTCATGCTACTGATGAATCAAAATTTGGATTCTTCACTTTTGTGTTGGTTGAAGTGGACTTAGGAGCCCCTCTAATCAAGAATTTTTTTTCTTCATTGGATGATAAATTACACTTAAGAGTTTAATATGAGAAGATTATCCACCTCTCTTGTTATTTTAATCTATTAGGCATGTTAATTATAAATATCGCCAGGACTTATCAATCACTTTCTATAATAGGAAATGGCACAACATGATGCACTACCATAAGATGAAAAATGGCACCGAGGGATTAAATCAGTCTATTTTTCAGGATGGTAATAATCAGAACAATCAAACTATCTTGGGGTTTGATTTTATGGAATAATGGAAAATAAAAAAGGAAGTTCAAGATTTCACTTTTCAGTGTAAAGGGATTTTTAAGAGAGATCAGTCTACTACTTTGGGGGTAACCCATCTGGTTGATGTTGGTGATGATTTTGAAAATTTATGGACTACTAGAATTATTCTGGATCATGATGGTCCTATAGAGAAGATGAAGTGTCTTGGGTTTGATCCAAAATTGTGGAAGCATTCATTAATGGATGAAAATTATAGGGAATTACCTCTTAATGAAGATTTTTATGACTGGATAACTAGAAGAAATTCCACCCAAAGTGAAGGAAATCCTAATAAAAAATGTTTCTGGATGTTCTGGATGAATTAGAGGACTATAGTAAGGTTGTACCCACTATTGTGAATTCAGTTGGAATGAATAAGAATTTTGTGTCCAAGACATTGGATGATGTTGTAGATGATGAGACGAATGTTCAAGTGTAATATTATAACAAGGATATTGTACAAGAGTTGGATGATCAACATATTCATAATGAGAAATTAATTTCTTTGAGAGTGCGTTATGGAAAACAAAATATTCATGCTCAGATTCCTTCATGTTGAAAGCATCGAAGTGGTAACCAAAATTAATTTTTTTTATTACACCTTGGTGAAGGATCTGAGAGAAGATTTTAACTAAATTATTTTCCCTAAATACTAGTAATAATTAAACTATTTTGGTTGTTGAAAATTTACCTTATGTTTTTTAGATAACCTCACATATTATGTGGGAGCACTCCAAGATGAGCAGCACACATGCTATATATAATTGTGTGGCGATTGGGGTTTCTATTATTGGTGGATTATATCCAGATGAAAATTGGACATGTGATGATGGTATAGATGGGATGAACTTTATGGAGGGATTTGATGGTTTTCCTATTAACAATATTATCAAGACTAGAACTTAGAGGGACCATTCTCCTCATGTTGTTCATGTATAGAATGAGTCACACAACTTTTATTGTAACCAGAGAAAGGCTATGGTTCTATGTTCCAATCATTTTGGTGTGATTGAATAACGAAAGTTAGTTCCCTTGAATGTATAATAGGAAGTTGTGACCATGGATGGGGTTTATGATAAGTTATGGAAAGTGAATCTGATTCTAAGTCGGTGGATGCCTTATCTGATATTGGGAGATCTGACCTAGTGGATAACTTCATTGAAGGCCTTTGGTGACGTGTTAAAAATCATAGAGGATAAGTTATCATCCTAGAGGTCATAGATGTTGGAATGGACGAAATTATTTGAATTCTATTCATGATGTCGACATAAAAACCGGAGTTAATATTAGAAAAAAGTTAGGAATTTGATTGTTTGTATTATTGACGGTAGTGTGCTTTGTATATCCTTATACATTGCTTTTCTCTATTTTTCCTTTCATTAAAAGGGATTTGTTGCAACAATTTAAATTTAAATTAATTAAATTAATTATGAATGTATTTATATAATTATATATTTTTTTATTAATATAATGTATATATACTTAAAAATATAGTAAATATATTTTACTGAATCATATTTTTATGACATTAAAAATATTTGAATAGATATATTTATTTATAATTATAATAATAAATATATATATTGATAAATATTTTTATATAAATATAAATATATTAATATAATTATATATATTAATGTAATTATATATATTTATATGATTATATTTTAGAAATAAATAAATATATTTATATAATGAAATATATGTATTAACATATGAATTTATATAATTACAAATACAACTATATATTTATTCTTGAAATATATTTATTATATTTATTATATTATATATATATATATATATAATTAAATATATTTAATATTTTAATAGATTTATGTAAATTCTATAATTATTTAAATAATAATTTATTTATTTCTAATTTTATGAATACTATTTTTAAAAATATATATATACATTAATTATTGAAAAATATATATTAGTATGTCATATTTATATTAATTATAAATTTATGTTCTTAATTAATTTATATAAAAACCTTATTTTTAAATATAAATATGAAAATTATTTATACATTAATAATATTTTGTATTAAAGGGGTTTATTGGTGCAAATAATGAAACATATAAAGGGTACACCTTTATCAATGATTTTTAACCTTGATAAATGTTACCTCTATTAGCACCTTTTGGTAGTATTGATAAAAGTGTACCATTTATGAGGGCTTTATATTTAGCACTGATAAAAGAAGGAACAAAATTTTACCTGATATGTGGAAGTGATTCCACTAAAATGTGGTTGGCTAAAAATATAAAATAATCATTATTTAATCACTTAAAACCAGCCCTCTGTAAGTATAAATATCACCCTTCACCAACCATTTCTCTGCATAATCCTTGAGAGACATCAAATTGCTTCCAAAACATTTTTTACCCACTCTACAAATTCAATGAGCTTTTGCAATCACAAAACTACCAATTCCATATTCCATAAGTGGTCATTCATGGAGGTGAAATTCAGGAGGTAACTCTCTCAAACAAAGTCTCTTAATTTATTTAATTTTTTTACCATCTCTTTACCTCCTTCATACATAAATTAATAAAAAATATTGTATAATTTATGTACTATAATTTTAATTTTATAATGAAATATCTTATATCCATCCCTTTAATTTCATCATCTTATTCAACGAAATGAAACCATTTTCCAAAATATGGCTTTTAACTATCTCAATTAATAATGATTTTCTTTTTTCATTACCATCTTAAATACTTGTGATAATAGTATTATTCTTCTGAATGTTTTAATTAATAGGTATATTATAACCCAATTAATGTTCTATATCTAATATATGTACATAATATCAAATAAAATCAATCAATTTCACGATGGTCAGGAAACTACAAAAATAAAAAAAAACATTTTTCATTAACATTTTATCAAATGAATCATCCTCATGTTATAATGAATAATAATATATGGGACTATTTATTCATATGCAAGTTCATGAATACCATTTCATTTCATTTCGGTATTTTAATTTCCATTTGAAAAGAAAATCCACAATTATAAACAAATGATCTGACCATGAAACCATGAAACAAACATACCTGAAACAATGAAAATAATGAAATATTATTAATTAGTTTCTAGTAAGATGTTATAAAATTATAATTCATGGTATTATAAATATTAATATGATAATGTAATTAATTTAAAATATTCTTTAAACCATTATTCATGAGGTTACCTAATGATAAACTAATGGGAATTGTGAGGTAATTTTTTCTCTTCCTTGTTTTAATTCTATGAGATACATGAATTATTAACCACATAAATATCGTGTTTGGTGTATATACTTCCCTTTGATATATAATATCAATAATAACATTATCATAATGTTATTAAATGTTTTTTTACAATAATTACTTTTATGAGGAATATTATTTGATAGATTCTGATGTTGTAATCGATTTCTTTACTCAACTGTCATTCTTTGGGTTAAAAGTATACTTCACTGATTAGGCCATTATATAAATATGTATGGGTTTAATTTTTATTATCTTATGTTGAATATATAAATTTTTATGTGGATTCATTTTTGAAACATATAATTTATTCATTTTAATAATGATCACATTAATTAAAGGCTATTTATAAGGGATTTTTTTTAATATTTCCCATAAAAAACTATTTTGTATCCATATTTGTGTTTCCGAAAATTATTTCTATATATTTTTTAACATGATATTATGATTTTTGTACATACGTTTTTACTCATGTTTTAAATTTTAAAAAATGGTTGGAAATGATTCTTTCATTCATTTTCTATGAGGTTCTTTATAATTTTCCAAAAAACTATAGAATTAATGTTTTTTAAATTATACAACATGAGAATCTAGTAAAATCACCACAAAACCATAATTCCATGAATATTCCTTTAAAACATACAATGTTAATTTAGGGGATAAATTTTTCATATATAATTTCTTGAAATTTTTAAATAATGTTTTCAAAAAATAAAGGATATTTTCATCAAGAATTATTTTAATTGATCGTTTAATTTTGTTCCATTTCAGATTACATTATTTTATGTTAATAATTATTTAATGGGTTTATGATTCAAGGATACAATTATTATAATTTTTATGGACTGATTATGTTTATGATGTCATGATATTTTTGAAGCCTTTTTATTTTCCAGGTGTTATACTACGATGAAATTTTTTTGAACCACAATTCTTGTCATGTGTTCTGATTTGATAAAATAACTTTCATTATTGTGGAACACATATGTATGGTCTTAATTATGTGACACATACGAGATATGTCTCCATCCATTGAATTGGATGTGGATTTATATTTCATGAGATAGGCCTGAATGGAATAAAGAGTTCACTCAGTTTTGTAAAGGACTTTGTCCGCTATGATAGACTTTCAGAGTGAACCTTGAATAATAAAATGGTTTGGGGAGTGAACCCATTCAAATATTATAGTTTTGGAACATAGCCTAGATTACTAAGGAAATTATTTTCTGTGCTTTTATGTATGTCAAATTCCACATCATCTTCCCAAATTATTCTCTCATAGATCATGTTCTATTATGATTAATGTCTTGTTAATTTATTAGATTTATTACATGACTCAAGATTAATATCTTTGATATGAAGGGTTTAATTTTTTAATTTTATGATCATGTTATTATTCTATTATTATTGTGTTATGAATTATATATACCTTGATTACCCTGACTATGTATCCACATTCACCATTTTCATGTGTTTCATTTCTGTAGGACAAAAAGATATGTATTAAGTTTGATATATAAAATATTGTTATAATTATTAAGTAATAAAAATGATAAGATTCATATAATACATGAACAAGTTTTTTGTGTTTGCAATTATCAAAATACACTAAACCCCTACTATTGTGGTGTGGTTTTGTTATATTATGTAATCAATATTCTTCTAATTTATGTAATAAATACATGGAAATAATTGGTAGATATAAACTTTTGACACATTTAGAAATATAATTTTCTAAAATAATCATCAATTGGAATTCATAATACCAAAAATATATTAGGGTGATTTTTTGGGTTCTTCGAGAAATGTTTTATTTTTGGATCAATGGTGAAATATATTTAATTTAAGTTAAAAACATTCATTTAATTTAATATATATATTGATAAATTATCATTTAAATTGGTTTTTAAGTATAATCAGTTCAATTATATATATATTAATAAAATTTTGGTTATTGGTACATTGTTAACATTAAAATTAGATATAAAAAACACTGAAAATTATTGATACTTGTCTCTTTAAAAACCTGAATTCGTGACACATCAACATGATTAATTTTAAAATATTATCTACTACTTATATGATTTGAATTTTGAAAAATGGATTCCATAATTTTAATTATTATAATTTATAATTATTAATGAGACAAAAATAAATTTTTATCAATGTTATTAGTGAATGAAATTAAAATTAATTACGGTCATTAAGGTAAAAATAAGATTCATATGTGGTTAAAAATAGAATTTATAGTACCAAAACAAACCAAAAGTGGTTCAAAAACACTTGTATGGAAATTTTTGGCCCTTATAAATTTTCTTCTAGATATGTTCCATCAATAGATCCAGTTTTCATGAAAAAAATGTGGTCGAAATCTTCTCTTTAAATTGTTTTACAAGTGTGCCCCTCACCTCCCTTATAAAAGGAAAAAACTATCCCCCTATCATCAAACCTTAAAAATCAATTGGATTAGAAAATACATAACCAAATACATTCTAAAATATCATAATATAATAATATAATACTTACTTTTTTCATAAATCCTACCAAGGGAGGGATTTGGTGCAATCAAAAAAGAGATATCTAAAGAAGTGGTAACAATTATCAATGAACTTTTTTTTATTTCATACTCAAAACCCTTAAATTATTTTTATATTATGTATATAAAATAACGTCAATGTATTCCATATTTATTTGTTGTAATGGTTAGGGTACTACCTACAACGACACAGACTTCCATAAAATGGTTTACAAAATCCTCATTCGTGTGTCTGAAAAACTACCTCATCATAAACTATTGTCATTTGTTTTTCTATTACCACCTACCATGGTTTATAATAATTATGGAAATAATATTTTTAAAGAATATATATATGATATTTATGATTAATTTATTCTTACTTAATTATAATATAAAACATATGTTATGTCCTCCATTATTGGGAATATGATAACATCATTCATGTGTACGATAGACTACCTCCTCATGAAGCAATTCGATTCGTTCAAAAATTGCATGGAAACTATTATGGATGTGTTTAATATGAATTTGTGATATATATTAAATAAAAATTCCACTAGAATGATAATATATATATATATATATATACCATTTACTTTTCTTTCATTATATATGATAAAAAATGGAAATAATATTCATGCTTACATATGACCCACAATCTGCTTATATGATGTATTTCATTTCCTATCACTAAATTTTATGTAATAATATAAATAAATATATAAGAAATATATTCTATATTTATATCATTGTTATCATTTTAGATGTTATGAAATCATGCTATAATTAATAGGATAAAAAATAACAAGTCCAAACAAGTATAGAAAACAAAAGCGGTTTTTACATGAAACATAACTTTTACAGGGATATGATAATAAATGGGTAAAATAACGTCATAAAAAATTATATATAGTTTGAATGTATTACTGTCGTTATATGTTATATGTATAATAAAATTAATTTTATTATAAATGATGTTTCAAAATGTTTGATGGAAGTCATGACTTAAGGTAATTGATTTTTGTATCAGTTTTTAAAATGAATGTTCCTTTCAAAATGATTAATGTTTTAGAAATAAAATTTCTAATAAAAAAGGATATTTTCATCATGAAATGATTTAAATTATATTTCAAAATCACTTTCCAACAATTCTTTCATCCTTTGATGTATCATAGGACTTAATAGGGATATAATATTAGGAGAAAATTCATATTATTTCTCTTAAATGCTTTATATTTTGATGGAATGATGTTTATGAAATACATTTATCTTACATGGTTAATAACATTATTATTTGATTATGAAACCTTCTTCCTTTCACATGTTATTCAATTAAAAAATTATTCTGATACCAATATCGTTTCAATAGGTTAAGATGTGATGAGATTTTTACGATACCCATTTAATTTCATGGGCTATGATATGAAGACTATTTATGTATTGTGAAACACATATGTATAGTCTTAATTATGTGATAGATGGGAAGTATATATCCCTCCAATTAATTGGTAATGAATTAAATCTCACAAGATATACATGACTTGAATTACATGTAAACATAGTTCAAAATGATAATGATAAAATTATATGTGACACAGTTCAATAATATTTGACAGGAATGCGATGTGAACCTAGTTTGGTAATATAGGGTTGGAACATAGAGTTATCCCAATTCAATAAAGGAAATTGTCTCTTATTATTGTTTACATTGTGATCCTTATATAATATACAAATTATTTTCTATGATTATGTGTATTACAAAAATATTTGTCGTATATGTATATTTTTATTGGATTCCTTAATTACTAATGTCTTATGATATTATAATATTTATTTTTAGACTCATGACTACGATCATTAATATAAAGGGTATGGGTTCTAAATGTTACACTCATATTCTCATAACCTTATGTTTATGTTATTCTTTTGTATCTCCCCTGTTTCCCCTTACTGAGAATCTGAGTTCATGATTTCTTATGTTACTTTTACCTATGTTGTGATGATATGTATTATGTATGATATTTCTAATAAGGTTGCTAGTTATTTAGAATATATTTGGAGATTACATAGATCACTTTTGGATCATTGTTTTTGATTCCTTGATTCCAAAGGAACTAAAATGTTATGGATTTCAAGTGTGTCTCTATGTAATGAAATAGATATTCCAAAAAAATTATGTAATGTCTATGTATGAGAATCATGTGTCACTATAGAAACATTTTTTTGGGGGAGTGGTTTATATATATACATATGTTAATCTTTTGATCTTCTTGAATATACATTTATTAAGTCATTTATCATATTTTAAATCATTAATCTCTTGATAAATATGAATATATTACTGTTAATCTCTTAATAATGTTTAATATACCTTGTATTTTAATGTAGTGAATTACTTTAATTAAATGTTTCAATATTTTTTTATAATTAAAATATCTTTTTATTATATGTGTACGGGATCACAAAACATGAGATATTTTTGAACAATTATGTGGCATATTTTTTTCTTGATAAAAAAACTCATTTATAGTTATAATAATTTGATTATGTTTTTCTCCTTTATGCTTTTTAAAATTCATATCATGTTCTAAATAAATTATGGTGTGGAATTCAAAAAATCATAATTTTTTTTAAATATAATTAATGTACTGTTTTAATTCCTAGATGGAGGATATAATAAACATAGAAGTCTTTTGAAGGAACTAGAGGAGATACTTGATAAAGGTGAAGAAGTTAAAGAAACACTAGATAACTAATGCAGTGGAATATAGTAGCTGGTGGAATTGATAGAACCTTCCCATGATTTAGGGGGACACCAACCAACTAGTGTAGGAGAGTTGACATAATGCTGGTGGTATATAGTAGTTGGGGCTTCCAGGTGGTCCAATAGCTACCCTGGGGAGGACATTGGGTATCTGGTGTCATCAAGGCTACTCTTCTAGGATAACATTTATTATAGTGAAAAATAGATTAATGTTATCTTCTTCAACTTCAAACCCCTTAGGTATTTCTTGAGGGCTCTCAATGATTTTGGAGGCTATAAATTGAGGTTCTGGTGTCATGGAATATCTACAACAATTCAATCTATTTGTAAATAATGAATATGTACTAATCTCCAATTCATCCTCTCAAAGTGGAAATCATCATTTCTATATACAAAAGTCAAAAAATTATCTCTATTTCTTTACTCTTGATTGCATCTATATACCAATAGAGAAATAAGAGAGAAATTATAATAGACTTATGCTAAGCATATCTTCTTTTATAATCCTACAATTTACCTCTAGTTTTATTATATCTTTGTTCAAAATAAATGGACATTTGGTTCCTATCTATATTTATTAAAGTGATAGTTATATTGGTTTGTTTCTATATAAATTATAAATAAAGGTAATAATTGGATATTGGATCTCCATTAAAATCAAGGGACTCATAACATATCTCTTAGTTTGAGTTCTGGAAGTATATGGTGTCACGACCCGTCCCATTGGGTCCTGCGCCGCAACTCCCCAAGCCCACCTCCAATAGGCCAGGGGTTGGTGACTAGCACTGAGTAGGAATATTACCAACATGGGAGGCATTGCCAAAGTACCTATGCACATGCACACATCTCCAAGACCACAATGATGAAATGTAAAACAACTAAGGAAAAAAAATTCATGCATACAACAAAACCCAAACAACATAGTACGATGGAATGTAAAGTATTGAAAGTAAACTGGACCAGAATACATGCCCATAAAAAACAAGAGTCTGAAAACTACAAAGTCCAACCTGTAAACACAATGGGGTACTAGGGATGCTTCTCATAGACGTAGTATCACCTCGACCTGTAGGGATCTTAGATATCTTGGTCTGGTCCCGGTCTGCCCTGGACCCAGTCACTAGGATCCTTGTATGCAGAAGACATGACACATGTGGGAAAACCTGTGCAGGGGTGAGTATAACAATACTCAGTAGGAGACCCCAAAAAACAAATAATGGAATACGCGAAGTAATGGTTCAATGATCTCTACACAGTATATTTCCACATAACTTATAACAATAGACACAAAATATATATATACTCAAGACCCATACCCATATTCTAGGGACAGGTCTTACAACCACATACCCCCGCTAGGGATTCAGTTCAAAAATTCCATGAAGAACTTGTTTCGGGAGAACTCACTACATGAGTCTGATTGCTCGGATGACTTTCGTCTGAGAAGTACTATTCATTAAGAAAAGCCACAATAGATAGATACACTCATTATTGGATACACACTCATGAGTGGGAAATATCACAATAAATAGATACACTCATTACGGGAGACATAGTCTTGGGTGGGAAAGATCACGATACATAGATGAGGATCACTGCCAGGGATATGGTGGATACCACAACTCATCCGGACTCACATGCAAGGTATAGAATCGACGGTTGGTGAAGTTGGTCATGTTGATTCCTGACTCTACAAAGGTTCAAGAATGGATAGATGATATCGCTCCAAGCCACTTGGCGGGATGCCTAATTCAATCACAGAATGTCCTGCTGAAGGGATAATACTCATGTAGAAGGAAACGATGCTGGACCATCAAGTGAATGAGATGAAGGGGCACTAATCCAAAAAAAAAACATGTCCCAGATACATGGACAAGAAGACAAATCCATTTCCAAAAAAGTACACGATGTGTATAAATTTAAAATGTCATGTCTTCAGTCCCTCGGTACTGCCCGTGTTCAACGGCCAATGTCGTAAGGCCGGTCGGGTAGAAAAGTCATCACACAGAGTTTGGTACATATTACACGTCATGTCTGAATAACTGGGGTTGGATCCATGTACACTATCCATGTGCCCAAACATGGCCTCAACCCATGTATGCAAACTCGTGTAATTGGTACATGGGGTGACCCGCGTTTACTAGCCACACCTAGCATTGTGGTGGAGTACACAGTCGTGTACTCCATCCCATGTCCGTGTACTTCCCATAATTCATGTCGAGCATTAAGGAAGGACCTACACGTAGTGTGACCAGGGAAAAAGGTTGTGTGATACGTGTCTTATACCCAAAACCCTATCCGTCGTTGATCCGGTCCACGCTGCGTGTTCTTTGGGATACACGCCGTGTATTCTGGAAATTTACAGAATCACAGACATTTGCCATCACGCCTTCCGTGCGACCCCATTCATCAATCCATCAATTTGACCACCATGAAACATATGGATTTTGATTGCCCCAACACCACGTAGTCGATTCCGTTGGTTTCATACATCCGATCAGCTCCATGATGTGAAACAATCCACCAGTTTGGTGAACGCTCAAAGAAAAGTCCTTCTCGATCATGTTCGATTCATTGTCCCCTATCATCTTATCTCCTCTATTAGGTTGTTTTGACATTGGATCCTAAATTTTGGATTATTTCATCACAAGACGGGTGTTCAATGATCGATTGTTCATCTCCCCACGAAGAACGCTAAGAACACATCAGGAAAAGAAATGGGAAGGAAATCCAATAAGCAAATAGAGGAACGAACTTCCATCGTCGTTCATCGCGGCATTGAATATTCTCTCTCTAGTAGGCTTAAATATAGCAGTATCAAACAAAAAATTCAACATGGATTAATTTCCAAAATAGTTTCCTATAAAAAACCCTACTGCAAGAACATACGAATCTGCGGATCAACACGTTCATGGTTGATCCACTTTTGTCGTTTTAAATTCAAAAACAGGGACAGGAGAATCCAAATAACAACCCCTAACTCAAGAAGGGATTGATCACTGACGAAGGGGTCATGTCGCCATCATTTTCCAGATCCTTCAACTTTGTTAGTGCATCGATTCATAGCATTGATTCATCATCAATCATCACCGAGAGTTCTCTCCATGGTCTCATGAATCCACTAGAGTTTCTCTATATTTTCCATCCACGACCAACATTTTCATAACCCATAAAAAATGGGAAAACATGTTTCTTCATTCCATCACGTTGTGGTATTAATGTGTCATGTTTCCATTTCTGAGTCATTATGATGTGCCATTTATTATTGAAACAACTACCCTATCATTGCGCTGCAACGAATGTTTACAAATAAAATAATACAAACTTTGAGAATTTATTTTATTTTATTTTACTAAAAAAATCTGAAAATTAACTTTTTATCTCGAAACGCGCTAGTAGAGTTTGGACATGTTCTTAGGTAATGTCGTCATCCCAGACGCAATGGTGCCCTTAGATTTTTTATTTTTGCATCTGTTAGGAATCCTCCATAACTACTTGCAACTGCTGATTTACTTAACTTAAAATGAAACTTCAAACCAACCTTACGGGCTCACTGGGCCTCAGAATCGTAATCCCTAAAAAAGGATGGTCTCATAATAATTCCATATAATATTTATAAATAATACACAAAAAATATGAGATATTACATTCTCCCCACCTTGGGGATTTGCATCCTCAAAAATCCAAAACAAGGCTACCCAGAAAGACGTGGGTATTGGGCATGGACCTAAGCCTCCCGCTCTCACAGGCTCTCCTGAACATTTATGTGCTGCCACTGAAAACGTACCAGCGGAGTCAATCTCCCACGAATGATCCACTCCTACTGATCCTTGATCTCCACCGGGTTATCAACAAAGGACACTCCATACTCGATTTCCATCTCGCCCCAGTCAATGACATGTGATTGGTCATGCACGTCTCTCCTAAGTTGCGACACATGAAATACGTCATGTACCTGATGCAACATTAGTGGAAGAGCTAGGTGGTATGCAACCTCACCAACTCTGCACAGTATCTGGAAATTTCCAATGAACCTCGGGATAGCTTTCCGCCTCTTACAATTCATTGTAACCCACATCGAGGTGTGACTTGAAGAAAGACGTGGTCTCACTCTTCGAACTCTAGAGTTCTCTGTCTTCTGTTAGTATAAGACTTATGTCAGCTCTGTGTAGTCTTCTTCTGCTCTCGGATGGTCTACACTATCTAGATGGTAGCTTGGACCAACTCTAGACCCATGAGTGCTGACACTCCGGGGTTGGTCCAGCAAAGTGGTGACTGACAGCGTCTTCCATATAAAGCCTCTAACGGTTCCATACCAATGGGGAAGTGGTATCTGTTTTTGTACGCATACTCCACCAATGTTAGGTGGTCCTCCCAATTGTGACCAATGTCCATGATACATTCCCACCCCATATCCTCTAGAACCTGAATGCTCCGCTCTGTCTGACCATCGGTCTGAGGATGGAACATCGTGATCAAGTGTAGAGGAGACCCAAAATCCTTTTTCAATACCTTCCACAACCAGGATTTGAAATAGGCCTCTCGATCCGAGTTTATTGTCGATGGAACGCCATGAATTCGAAGTATCTCCTACACTTAGAGGCATCCCAATCTATCTACGGAACTTTTCTCCCTAATAGCTAGGAAGTGGGCCGACTTGTTGAGTCGGTCAATGATCACCCAGATAGAATCAGGCCCCTTGGACATACTGTAACACCCGAGACTTTTATGTTATATAAATCATCAAAGTAATCTTTTTCTACACAACACTTTCTTGGCTTGCTTTACACGCAATCGCGACCTTCCTCGATAGCTTGCGTCGTACGCAATACCGAGTTTCACTAAACAACAATATGCTATTAAAACTAGCCGTTATGAATAGTAATAACCACTTTTTGAAATTTTATAAATTTTATTTTTCAAAATGGACTTCATTTTTGGACTCAGAATATCGGAATTAGCCTAGGGTGAAATTTTGGTATTTTTATGAAAACTTTCAATTTTTGATGAATAGTGAAACCACTAAGTGGTAGGTTAAAAACTGAATTTTGCATAAAACTTAATTTTACTGCTTCTGTGAATGTAATTTCAAAAATCCGACAGTCACGGTTGATATCAGTAAGTAAAATGTGGTTCAATGAGATAAAAATAATTTTTTGGTGAATAGTAACTTTTTACTTTTTTTACCGCGGTTAATAGTAAATAGGTTAACTAAGGGTAAATATGATATTAATATTACCCTAAAACATGTCCTAATTCTATTGGACAAGTGTAATTCGACCAAAAACAAACTTAGGAATAAAATATGACAATTTAGGCCCACTTGGATTAGATTAGGACAATTATTATTAATTTATTTAAAGAAGGGTTAAAATAGTTAAAATCCAAGTTTTATAAGTAAATCATTTTTAATATGGGGTTATACATAAGATAAATTCGATTGTAAATATTCATTAGAAAGGTAAAAATATATCCTACATGATGGTATTTTATTTGTAATTTTTAGAAATCAAATAATTTAATTTATTTATGACACAATGATGATGCAGTAATTATCTTATTAATGAAATATTTACATAATTGATAATATAAATACAAAAATAAATTTAATTTAAGACTTTTTATGAATTACACTAATTTTATAGTTTACTATGATATATTAGTGTTGATTTAATCAACTTGGTTCGAACATATAATTCTTTTATGACTTTCACAAAAATCATATATCAAATAGTGTCAAAATTGACACAAAATAGTTTTTAAAACAAATATTATATTATTAATTGTTATTTGATTCCTAAAAATATAAGGTTCGGCCAAATGACTTATATAAGGATATATATATTAATAATAAACAATTTGGGGTTCGTTTGGCATGTTATAGCAAGTGTATTAACCATATAGTGAAAGAAAACAAAAAGACATGGTAAAAGTTAAATTATTTAACTTAGAGTTAAATCTAATTGATAAGGTTAAAATAATACCCTAAACTTGTCTAAATACTATTGGTTGATAGTATTTCGAACCATCCCCACTTTAGCTTCGAAATATGACCCTTTGGAACCATTATAAACTGATTTTGACTTTAATATAAAATAATATTTTGAGATATTCCTAAGGTGCCCCTCTCCTCCCTTATAAAAGGGCACCTCCTCCCCCTCCTCCTCACACCAAATTGAGAACTCAAGCTCGTCCAACCCCTGCCATTTTCTCCTCTCCACTTCCCTTGAATAATCCTAGAGGTCCTGGTCTTCTTCAAAGACCAATCTTAGTTCCCTAAGTGGAGGATTCAAAGAGGAGTTCCAAAGAAGAGGTAATATCCATTACCGATCTTTTCAATTTCTTTCTTCTTCAAATTCTTCTTCTTTAGTTGTTTCATGATAATGTAATGACATCAGTATTACTTACATGTTATTATAAATATTAAACAACCCTAATTCACCTTCAATCCATCCTACGGAAAAATGAAATCACCGCGCGTGCGTACGTACGGAATACCGTCTCCACGCCGTGGTGTACTCTATTTTTCCACCATCACTTTACAAGGATGGGTATAATGGTGTAATGAGTAACTATTTATGATTATTATAAATTAATATTGATACTGAAATAATATGTATATACTCCAATGTAGTTCCACGATCATAGGAACAATATCATCACTCGTGCGTACGTACGGAATACCGTCTCCACGATGTGATGTGACTCGTTCTACATGATCATCATTACATAGTAATTATATAAATGAATTGAATGAATAAATATGATATATGTTACACTAATACCATTATGTATATAAGGTATCTATAACCTTAAAAGAAGAATAAGAATGTATTCGACAAAACACGCATAAGAACAAAAGGCAATAAAGACCCGAGTAACAAGTAACAATGAAATATTACTAACAAGAAGCTAAGAATATGACCATATATGATATCATATCAATATGTATGATTCTGGAATAAGTCAATAACATTATTTAAACCATTATACAGGAGCTTCGGACACGTACAAAGAAAATCGGACCTAAGGTAAGGGAAATATCACAATCTCATTTTTATCCGAGATTGTTTATTCGTAAGTAATTAATGGGGTGTATTTTATCATCCACATCCATGTTTCATCAATATGTAATATTATTTCCATCCACCTACAATTTTTTAAATCCATTTTTACCCTTCGGTGAGTTTTTAGTAAAATAAATGAAAGGAATCTTTTGTCATTTTTCGTACGAGGTACTTTTTGACTTTTCCGACAAAAGTAGGAGAAGAATGTTTTTTAACTTATACGGCATGAATGGATTTCTAAAACATTATTTCAATGAAGTTTCCTTTAAAAGTTTTTATGTTTATTTTTAATCAACTTCTTTTAGTTTATAATTGTACGACATGTTAAGAAAGGAAAAGTATTTTTGAAGCAGAATGGATATTTTCCTCAAGAATGAAGTTCAAGTATTTTATCAAAATTATTTTCCATCTAAGATAATAAAGGGTTCTGTTTTTATCCCTATTATAACATTGATTTGATTATGTTGTGATGGAATTATTTTTGTGAATTCCTTTATCATATATGAATTCTTTTATGATGTCATGATGTTTAAGATTCCCATTTTTATTACATGGGTTATGAAATGATGTATGATTGTACATGGGTTATGAAATGATGTATGATTTATGATTTTGTGGCACACATAAGAATGGTATCATTCTGAGATGGGTGGGACCTATATCTCCCTCCAATGAATTGGGTAAAGATTTTATATCTCATGAGATAGACATGGTTGGAACGGTAGGTTATACCGGTTCAGTGAAACAGGACTGGAACGAGGGTGACTCGGTTCGGAAAGGGACTTTGTCCACTAAGATAGTCTTGGAAATGAGTCATGACTAACAAGAAATGATTTTCCATGATTATGTGTGCATGCCACAATGTTTCAAGTTTTATGTTATGATTATGGGGATCTCATTTTCACTTCTATGATTTATTCCATGTTAAGATATTATGATCTCTTTTACAGGTTTTGATTTTCAAAAAGATATGATATGATTTTTATTTCCTTTATTTTCCCTTGCTGAGTATTTGAGCTCACCCTTTTATGTTTTCTTTTCCCTAGGTCAGGAAGATGGATATTAAGTAGAATATGCTAAAAGGGACCCTAGATATGATGAAACAAATGGGAGACACTGTAGAAGATTTATGAACCAGTTGTTTATGTTTCCCAGTTTCTAAAGACACTATACCTATACGGTCCTTTGCGGTTTTGTCATTTGTTGTAATAAGTGAGCTTCAATTTTGAAGTATTAACAATGTATGTAAAGTATGGGTCGTTATAGTTGGTATCAGAGGCAAAGGAGGTAGGAATGTATCCGATCCTTGGGAACTCTCACATGTGAGCGTTGGACGAAGCATGGCTCTCCGCCCAAGGGCTTCATGAGGAAATGGCTGCCACTGGGGATGGTGGTGTGTCCCGCCCAGGGGGTGTAGCCGCCCATGGAGTGCCCGAATAGGTATCAACTATAGTCCACTGGAAGTAATTCCAGACCGTTATAGTTGGTATCAGAGGAAAGGTATAGTCAACCTTTGGAAACTAGGATGTTAAAGCCTTAGTAAGAACCCTACGGATAAGTCTAAGCATAGAACACAATCTTAGTGTTTTAGAAATGGCCTTAGATAAGACCTTAATCATGAAAATTTTATTCTTGAATTATGTGGTTTTCCTATTATAATTAGTGTTGCTCACACTATTCTTCTTGGTTTTAGTCAATGGCTGGAACCCGAAGGAACCGTGTTAATGCGGAATGCGATGGGCAATGCAATGATTGTCCCCCTGAGAAACCAAACGATATGGGAGCTGGAATGAAAAATCTTGTAGCCATGCTCACACAACTTTCTCAAGCTATGAATCATGCAGGACTTCTAAACGAGCAAAGGAAGGAGCAACATTCTGTTGAATCCTTCATGAGGCAGCGTCCACCTTCTTTCAGCGGGTCTACTGATCCATTAGTTGCTGAACAATGGATTAGTACTAATGAAAAGATATTTTCAGTTCTTCAATGTTCTGAACATGATAAAGTCATCCTAGAAATGCATCGTTTGGAGGGATATGCTGATCAATGGTGGAATCTTATTAAGATTACGAGGCAAAGGGATGAAATTGAGTCTATGGAATGGGACGAGTTCAAGAACTTATTTTTCAATAAGTACTTCCCTCGTATTCTCCGAACAAAGATGGAGAAGGAGTTTCTTGAACTGAAGCAAAGGGATGATGAATTTGTTGGTACCTATGAAGCAAATTTTACAAGACTTGCAAGGTACACTTCTGATATTATTATCCAACCTGAGAGTAAGATCGATCGATTCTTTAGTGGCTTAAAACCAAGTCATCGAAGGGCGTTAGCCATAAGGGACTTCAATAGCTACGAGGAAATCGTTCGATGTGCTCTCAAAGTAGAGATGGATATTGGAATAACCCCTCAGTCACATGGGTTTGATAAGAAGTGGAAGATGGAATTCAAAGAAAAATCTAAAGAGCACACGGAAAAGAAGATGAGCTTTTCCTTATGCTCAAAGTGTGGAATGAAACATGGAGGGAGTTGTCTTAAAGGGAAAAGTAAATGTTTTAAATGTGGAAAGGAAGGTCATCGTGCATTTGAATGCCGTGATAATGGGAAGAAGATGTCTAATGATGCAAATAAAGGAAGGGATACACAAAATGAACCTACTACACTTCAATGTTTCAAGTGCAAGGAGATGGGGCATTATGCCAATCAATGCCCAAATCCAAGGGTTGATGATGATGGTCGACGTCAACAAAATCTTAAGGCTAAAGACAAAGGAAAGTCACATGCAATTTCTATCAGCGATGTGGAGTACGATAACGAAGTGGTGAAAGGTACACTTACCATCCACTCTAAAGTAGCAAATGTTTTATTTGATTCTGGATCCACCCACTCTTTTATTTCTAAAGAATTTTCTAAGGGTATCACCTTATTACCTCAACAATTAGATGTTGAGTTAGCTGTGACAACACCTAATGGCACAACAGTCGCATCAAAAGTTTATAATTCTTCTCCGATCGAAGTTTTTGGGAAAGTGCTTCCCGCAAATCTTGTGATCCTTCCTTTAGTGGAATTTGATGTGATTCTTGGCATGGATTTGCTTTCTATACATGGAGCTCATATCAATTGCCAAATAAGGGAAGTCACATTTCATATTCCAGATCAATCTACGATCGTATATCAATGCAAGGATGAACATAACCTTCCAGTGGAAATTTCTTCCATATTATGGGTATTGCTTCCAATAAATGAAGGTTATTTATCTCAAATGGTTGGTGAGAAACTCACGATTAAGAATATGCCCATTGTATGGGAGTTTGGTGATGTATTTCCGGAGGAATTACCAGGTCTTCCACCAAATCGTGAAGTTGAGTTTTCAATAGAACTCGTACCGGGTGCTTTTCTTATTTCAAAGACACCTTATAGAATAGCCCCAATTGAGTTGCAGGAATTGAAGAAGCAACTCCAAGAGAATCTTGATAAGGGATTCATACGCCCTAGTGCGTCACCTTGGGGAGCACCTGTTCTATTTGTTAAGAAGAAAGATGGATCAATGAGACTCTGCATTGATTATTGAGAACTTAATAAGATCACTATCAAGAACAAATATCCTCTCCCACGCATTGATGACTTATTTGACCAACTACGCGGAGCTCAATACTTTTCCAAGATTGATCTTCATTCAGGGTATCATCAATTACGGGTCAAAAGGGAGGATATACCAAAGACGGCTTTCCGTACAAGGTATGGACACTATGAATTTATAGTGATGCCATTTGGTCTTACTAATGCCCCTGCTATCTTCATGGATCTAATGAATAGAGTCTTTAGAGACTATCTTGATCAATTTGTGGTAGTTTTTATAGACGACATTCTTGTCTATTCAAAGAGCAAGGAAGAGCATGAAGATCACTTGAGAATTATATTGAAGACCCTGAGAAAGGAGAAGCTTTATACCAAATTTACCAAGTGTGAATTTTGGCTGCAAAAAGTTGCATTTTTGGGTCACATAATCTCAAAAGAGGGGATATCTGTGGATCCAGAAAAAACAGAGGTTATCGAAAGATGGTCAAGACCAACAACAGTAACTGAGATCCGAAGTTTTCTTGGTTTGGCTGGATATTATCGACGTTTTGTAAAAGATTTTTCACGATTATCTAATCCAATCACCAAGTTGACTCGGAAAGGAGTTATGTTTGTCTGGACAGAGGAATGTGAAGAGAATTTCAAGGAGTTGAAAAGAAGGTCATCCAGTGCACCTGTGCTCACACTACCTTGTAGTGGAGAAAGGTTTGTGATCTACAGTTATGCATCCAAGAAGGGATTGGGGTGTGTTCTTATGCAAAATGATATGGTGATAGCTTATGCCTCACGACAGTTGAAAATCCATGAGCAAAATTACCCATCACATGATTTGGAATTGGCTGCGGTAATCTTTGCATTAAAGATTTGGAGGCATTACCTTTATGGTGAAAGGTGTGATATTTATACTGATCATAAAAGTTTAAAGTATATTTTCACACAAAAGGAGTTGAATATGCGTCAAAGAAGATGGTTGGAGCTGATTAAGGATTATGACTGGTCAATCCATTACCACCCTGGGAAAGCAAACAAGGTGGCAGATGCATTAAGTCGACAAGACCATGCTAGTTTATCCATGATGAGGATCACAAAAGATCCAATATTTATGGATTTACAAAGGATGGATCTTGGAATTATAATGGAAGGGGAAAAATCTTATCTTTCTCAAATGAATGTTCAACCATCTATACATGTGATGATTAAAGAGGCACAGAAAGAAGATGACGAGATACAAAAGATGGTGAGAAATGTTCCTGAATTCAACCTTGATTGTGATGGGATAATAAAGTTCAGGAATCGGGTTTGTGTTCCTCCCATCCCCGAATTAAAGAAGGAGCTACTGGATGAGGCTCATAGTTCATCATTCTCTATTCATCCTGGAAGCACGAAGATGTATAGGGACCTAAAAGAGTACTTCTGGTGGGATGGCATGAAAAGAGATGTTGCTGAATATGTCTCTCGATGCTTGGTTTGTCAACAAGTTAAAGCTGAGAGACAGAAGTCTAAGGGGATGTTACAACCATTACCCATACCCGAATGGAAATGGGAAAACATCACTATCGACTTTGTCACAGGACTTCCTAAAACATCCAAAGGCAATAATGCTATTTGGGTCATAGTTGATCGTCTTACAAAGTCTGCACACTTCATTGCTATTAGAGAGGATTTCTCTCTAGATCAGCTTGCCAGGATATATGTAAAGGAAGTTGTAAGATTGCATGGAGTACCACTTTCTATTATATCTGATCGGGATCTGAGATTTACCTCGAAGTTCTGGCGAAGTCTTCAGCATACTCTGGATACAGAGTTGAGTTTCAGCACTGCTTATCATCCCCAGACAGATGGTCAGTCTGAGAGAACAATTCAAACCCTAGAAGATATGTTGAGAGCTTGCTCTATGGATTTCAAAGGAGGTTGAGATCAACACCTACCTTTGGTGGAATTTTCTTATAATAATAGCTTTCACTCCAGTATTCAGATGGCTCCTTATGAAGCTCTCTATGGAAAGAAATGCAGGACTCCAACTTGCTGGGATGAAGTTGAGGAAAGAAAGCTACTAGGACCTGATCTCGTTGATGAAATGGCAGAAAAGGTCAGATCTATTCAACAACACATAATCACAGCTCAGAGTCGACAGAAAAGTTATGCCAACAACCGAAGAAAAGATCTAGAGTTTGAAGTGGGTGATAAAGTGTTCTTACGAATATCTCCCTGGAAGAGGGTTATGAGATTTGGAAAGAAGGGGAAGCTGAGCCCTAGATATATCGGTCCTTTCGAAATACTGGATCGTGTTGGGAAGGTAGCTTACCGATTGGCGCTTCCACCGAATCTCTCTCAAGTTCACGATGTGTTCCATGTATCTCTCTTGAGAAAGTACATACCAGATCCTTCACATGTACTCAGCTCAGAAGTTGTACCGCTGGAGCAAGATCTTTCTTATGAAGAACAGCCGATAGAGATTCTGGATCGTAGGGAAAAAGTCCTACGAAACAAGACCACTCGCTTGGTGAAAGTTTTATGGAGGAACCACCAACTTGAAGAAGCTACATGGGAGCTTGAGGATATGATGAGGGAGAAGTATCCTCATCTGTTTGTTACAAAGTGATGAATTTCGAGGGCGAAATTATTTTTAAGGGGGGTAGAATGTAACACCCGAGAATTTTATGTTATATAAATCATCAATGTAATCTTTTTCTACACAACACTTGCTTGGCTTGCTTTACACGCAATCGCGACCTTCCTCGATAGCTTGCGTCGTACGCAATACCGAGTTTCACTAAACACCAATATGCTATTAAAACTAGCTGTTATGAATAGTAATAACAACTTTTTGAAATTTTATAAATTTTATTTTTCAAAATGGACTTCATTTTTGGACTCAGAATATCGGAATTAGCCTAGGGTGAAATTTTGGTATTTTTCTGAAAACTTTCAATTTTTGATGAATAGTGAAACCACTAAGTGGTAGGTTAAAAACTGAATTTTGCATAAAACTAAATTTTACCGCTTCTGTGAATGGAATTTCGAAAATCCGACAGACACGGTTGATATCAGTAAGTGAAATGTGGTTCAATGAGATAAAAATAATTTTTTGGTGAATAGTAACTGTTTACTTTTTTTTACTGCAGTTAATAGTAAATAGGGTAACTAAGGGTAAATATGATATTAATATTACCCTAACACATATCCTAATTCTATTGGACAAGTGTAATTCGACCAAAAACAAACTTAGGAATAAAATATGACCATTTAGTCCCACTTGGATTAGATTAGGACAATTATTATTAATTTATTTAAAGAAGGGTTAAAATAGTTAAAATCAAAGTTTAATAAGTAAATCATTTTTAATATGGGGTTATACATAAGATAAATTCGATTGTAAATATTCATTAGAAAGATAAAAAGATTTTCTACATGATGGTATTTTATTTGTAATTTTTAGAAATCAAATAATTTAATTTATTTATGACACAAAGATGATGTAGTAATTATCTTATTAATGAAATATTGACATAATTGATAATATAAATACCAAAATAAATGTAATTTAAAACTTTTTATGAATTCCACTAATTTTCTAGGTTACTATGATATATTAGTGTTGATTAAATAACATGGTTCGAACATATAATTCTGCTATGACTTTCACAAAAATCTTATATCAAATAGTGTCAAAATTGACACAAAATAGTTTTTAAAACAAATATTATATTATTAATTGTTATTTTATTCCTAAAAATCTAAGGTTCGGCCAAATGACTTAGATAAGGATATATATATTAATAATAAACAATTTGGGGTTCGTTTGGCATGTTATAGCAAGTGTATTAACCATATAGTGAAAGAAAACAAAAAGACATGGTAAAAGTTAAATTATTTAACTTAGAGTTAAATCTAATTGATAAGGTTAAAATAATAGCCTAAACATGTCTCAATAATATTGGTTGATAGGAATTCGACCCATACCCACTTTATATTCGAAATAAGACCCTTTGGATCCATTATAAACCGATTTTGACTTTAATATAAAATAATATTTTGAGATATTCCTAAGGTGCCCCTCTCCTCCCTTATAAAAGGGCACCTCCTCCCCTCATCCTCACACCAAATTGAGCACTCAAGCTCGGCCAACCCCTGCCATTTTCTTCTCTCCACTTCCCTATAATAATCCTAGAGGTCATGGTCTTCTTCAAAGACCAATCTTAGTTCCCTAAGTGGAGGATTCAAAGAGGCGTTCCAAAGAAGAGGTAATATCCATTACCGATCTTTTCAATTTCTTTCTTCTTCAACTTCTTCTTATTTAGTTTTTTCATGATAAAGTATTGACATCAGTATTACTTACATGTTATTATAAATATGAAACAACCCTAATTCACCTTCTATCCATCCTATGGAAAAATGAAATCACCGCGCGTGCGTACGTACGGAATACCGTCTCCACGTCGTGGTGTAATCTATTTTTCCACCATCACTTTACAAGGATGGGTATAATGGTGTAATGAGTAACTATTTATGATTATTATAAAGTAATATTGATACTGAAATAATATGTATATACTCCAATATAGTTCCACGATCATAGGAACGATATCATCACTCGTGCGTACGTACGGAATACCGTCTCCACGATGTGATGTGACTCGTTCTACATGATCATCATTACATAGTAATTATATAAATGAATTGAATGAATAAATATGATATATGTTACACTAATACCATTATGGATATAAGGTATCTATAACCTTAAAAGAAGAATAAGAATGTATTCGACAAAACACGCATAAGAACAAAATGCAATAATGACCCGAGTAACAAGTAACAATGAAATATTACTAACAAGAAGCTAAGAATATGACCATATATGATATCATATAAATATGTATGATTCTGGAATAAGTCAATAACATTATGTAAACCATTATACATGAGCTTCGGATACGTACAAAGCAAATCGGACCTAAGGTAAGGGAAATATCACAATCTCATTTTTATCCGAGATTGTTTATTCGTAAGTAATTACTGGGGTGTATTTTATCATCCACATCCATGTTTCATCAATATGTAATATTATTTCCATACACCTACAATTTTTTAAATCCATTTTTACCCTTCGGTGAGTTTTTAGTAAAAGAAATGAAAGGAATCTTTTGTCGTTTTTCGTAAGAGGTACTTTTTTACTTTTCCGACAAAAGTAGGAGAAGAATGTTTTTTTAACTTATACGGCATGAATGGATTTCTAAAACATTATTTCAAAGATGTTTCCTTTACAAGTTTTTAAGTTTATTTTTAATCAACTTCTTGTAGTTTATAATTGTACGACATGTTAAGAAAGGAAAAGTATTTTTGAAGCAGAAAGGATATTTTCCTCAAGAATGAAGATCAAGTATTTTATCAAAATTATTTTCCATCTAAGATAATAAAGGGTTCTGTTTTTATCCCTATTATTACATTGATTTGATTATGTTATGATGGAATTATTTTTGTGAATTCCTTTATCATATATGAATTGTTTTATGATGTCATGATGTTTAAGATTCCCATTTTTATTACATGGGTTATGAAATGATGTATGATTGTACATGGGTTATGAAATGATGTATGATTTATGATTTTGTGGCACACATAAGAATGGTATCATTATGAGATGGGTAGGACCTATATCTCCCTCCAATGCATTGGGTAAAGATTTTATATATCATGAGATAGACATGGCTGGAACGGTAGGTTATACCGGTGCAGTGAAACAGGACTGGAACGAGGGTGACTCGTTTCAGAATGGGACTTTGTCCACTAAGATAGTCTTGGCAATGAGTCATGACTAACAAGAAATGATTTTCCATGATTATGTGTGCATGCCACAAAGTTTCAAGTTTTATGTTATGATTATGGGGATCTCATTTTCACTTCTATGATTTATTCCATGTTAAGATATTATGATCTCTTTTGCAGGTTTTGATTTTCAAAAAGATATGATATGATTTTTATTTCCTTTATTTGCCCTTGCTGAGCATTTGAGCTCACCCTTTTATGTTTTCTTTTCCCCAGGTCAGGAAGATGGATATTAAGTAGAATATGCTAAATGGGACCCTAGATATGATGAAACAAATGGGAGACACTGTAGAAGAGTTATGAACCAGTTGTTTATGTTTCCCAGTTTCTAAAGACACTATACCTATACGGTCCTTTGCGGTTTTGTCATATGTTGTAATAAGTGAGCTTCAATTTTGAAGTATTAACAATGTATGTAAAGTATGGGTCGTTATACATACATGGTAATCCTATCACGAAGTATATTGATATTTCATCCCACTTCCACTCTGGAACATCCCAAGGGTGAGCCAATCCCGCTGGAACCTGGTGCTCAGCCTTCACTTTCTGGCATGTAAGGTATAGAGAAATGAACTCTACTACTTCGTTCTTTATACCTGACCACCAGAACTGTCATTGAAGATCCTGGTACATCTTCACCACTCTTGGATGTACCACCAAGGGGGATTTATGAAACTCATTCATGAACTCTTCCCACAATGCCATTGGTTCAACAGTTTGTCCTATGAAAATAAGTACATGCTCTCCACCTTGATAATATCTATCAAGAACATGTTTTGTGGAAAACTGGGCATGTAAAGCCTCACTGTCAACATCCTCAAGTTGTGCCTCCCAAAATCACTGTAATATTAGAGGAGAGATAACCATCGACTATTGGTATGTAGTATCCTTTCTGTCCATGAAGGACAACTTCAACGTGGCTAACTTCTTTGTCACCTCAATCAACACCTATGAGCTTGACAATCTGCTAAGAGCATATGCCACCTTATTCCCCTTCACAGGAGTATATATAATCTCAAAATAATATTACTTGAGGAACTCTATCCAATGCCTCTGTCTCAGATTCACATCCTTCTACAAGAAGATATACTTGAGTTTCTTATGGTAAGAGTAGACAATAAACCCCTATCAAATAGAGGAGTGTAGCCACATCTTTAATGCGAAGACTACCACTGCCAAATCGGGATTAGGGGTCACATAGTTCTGCTCATGTGACTTAAGATAGCTTGAACCATAATCAATCACTACCTGCCTCTACATCAGAACACATCCAATCCCAGTTCCTGATGCGTCGTAGAAAACTACATACTCGACACCCTCCTCCAGCAATCTCAAAATCGGGGCGCTCATCAATCACTATATCAACTACTCAAAAGCCTACTAGCACTTCTCCAACCACATGAATGGTTGTCCCTTCCCGATCAAGGATGTCATTGATGTTGAAATTTAGGAGAAATTAGGAATGAATCTATAGAAATAACCTGCCAATCCGTGGTTTCATAGCACCTCCATCATGCTCTACGGTGGATCCCATACTAACATTTCCTCCCCCTTGGCTAGGTCTACAGCTACTCTACCTGCTGAGATGACATGTCCTAGAAAGTGGACCTCCAGAATCCAGAACTGGCACTTCGAGAGCTTCCCATAAATCTAGTGCTCCCGGAGTTCATCTAGACCCATCCACAGGTGTCCCACATGCTCCTCCTCTGACACCGAGTACATAAGATGTCGTCGATGGAGACCACTATGAATTTGTCTAGGTACGACTAGAAGAAACATTTCATCTATCCCATAAACAATGTGGGTGTCTTTTCATGCCGAATGGCATCACCAAGTACTCATTAGTGACCATAGAGGTATCTGTAAGACGTCTTAGGTATATCCTCATCTCGTACTCATAACTGGTGATAACCTAATGGAAGTTCAACCTTCGAGAACCCATGTCCCCTCTTAAATGATCAAAGAGGTCATCGATTCTTGGTAGTGGATACTTTTTCTTCACCGTCACCTGATTCAGGCATCGGTAATCCACACACAACCTCAATCTCCCATCTGCCTTCTGCAAAATATGACTGCAGCCTCCCAGGGTGAAACATTGGGTCTTACGAAACCCTTTCTCTTCAAATCCTCCAACTGCACCCTCATCTCAGGAAGCTCTTCAGAAGCCATCCGATATACTGGTGATTAAATTGGTGTCGTCCAGGGGTGTAAGTAGATTTATAAGTTGATTCCCCGATGTAGAGGAAATCCTGGAACGTCTTTGGGAAAGACGTCCCCGTACTCCACCACTACTGCTGGAAATTGGGAGGCCACATCATCCACTTCCCCAAGGGAACGAATATCCAACTCATGAGCGATTGGATGCACCCTCATATGCATAATCCCATTTTGTGCTACCTGGGTTTCTCTTTCTCCTACAAAAGAAAATATCATCCCATAACTGCGGACACACCACACTCATCACCTAAAACAATCAATCTGGGAATGGAGTGAAGATAACCAATCCATACTGAGAATGAAATCGTAAGGACTCTACGATACCAACATGAGGTTCCCACCTACTGTCTCACCTTCAAGGGTCATATAACATTGTCTACTATGGTGTGTGATCATCGTCTCTCTTCTCATAAGTGTCTCAAAGTGCAAGGATCAAGTCAACAGCTCTACAAGAATCTCATGGTTTTGTACAAGACATGTGGAGATGATGGAATGACTGACACCTATGTCTATAAGTATGAAAGCTAAGTTAGAGAAGACACAAACCATACCTTAGGACATCCATGGAGCCCATGGGTCGTATACCTCAACCGCATGTAGTTTCCCCCTATCCCCCAGCTCCCTGAGCCTGTTGAAGACCTCATAGGGGTGGTGGTGGAAGTAAATTGAATCGTATGTCACCTCCTGCAGCTCTCCCTGATCCTCTGTCACATCCGCCTCCAGGTGGCTCTATCTGCTCCACTCTCTACCTCTGCCTCGGTGGTCCATCAACTACTTCACTGAAAGTAGCTCGATAGGTTAGAAAATCCCTACTATGATGTCCCCATCCATTTCATGAGTATCATCACTTCTCTTTAGGATGACTGGATCCATCCTGAGAGCCTTGAACTGTTGACTCCCAATCCTAGGTCCTCCTCTGACATATCCCATGTCGTGATCCCTATGTCTGATGTAGGATCCCAATGGATGATGTATCCAGACCTGCCTGCCTGCTGCTGATTACCAATGCATGTCTCTGCTCCGCCAAAAAGTACTCGATCACCAAGGCCCGGTCGAGTACTTCAGCATATGTCAAAATTCATAGAGGAATGAAACTAGCTCAGATATATTTTCTTAGACCTTACTCGAAGTTCTGAGCTCTAAAGTACTGATCCTTGACTATATCCATCGAGTACCGGGTGAGGTTGGGGAACCTCGATGAATAGTCACCAACCATCAAACTACACTGCTGGAGTTGAAGAAGCCCTTGGATGCACACTACTCTCAGCATAATGGGATAGAACTCTTCCCGGAAGAGTCACTCAAACTCCATCCATGAAAGATTCTCATCATCGTGAGTCTGTGTGTACAGACTCCACTATTGTCTTGCAAAACCCTAAAGAAGACTCACTCCTAGGATTTACATCTAGTCCGTTGGTGTCCCCACTAGACAGAAAACACCGGTCACCGCCTCATGCTAGTCCTCAGCCGCCTGTAGGTCGGCCTCGCCTCAGAACCTAAGGGGTCTCTTTCTCTGGAACTCATTGAGCACGCTCCGTCGTCCCTCCTCGTCGGTCGGTATTGTAGGTACCACGAGCTTCTCAACTGGTGGTGGTATATTTGGTGCCCCACCAGGTTGAAATTACTAGGGAACGAGTCCCTATATCGAAGCTTCATCACTGAGGGGGTCATCTTCGTGATTGTGCTGTTGAATCCAAGCGGGTATGTATCGCGGAGGCATCCTGTAATAAACAAGATGCACCATGAGTGTATCTGGAGAGATGACTCAAAGGAAATAGAAAAAACAACCCTTTCCTATATGAATAATGTACCATTATTTTACTTCCCCGCAACTAGTGTTTCCATATAACTAGTGGAAAAGAATATTATCATAGTCCAGGTTTATGGATATGTCAACACTAGAGTCCATGGCCTAAATGATGAGCTCAAAACACTTAACTATGTTTCCCCAATCCAATATCACATACTCTTTTTCCTAAGGTAGAATAGACCACCTATGATACAACTATGTCATGACCTGTCCCACTAGGGCCAGTTTCGTGACTCCCCACGCCCACCTCCAATGGGCCAGGGGCTGGTGACTAGCACCGAGCAGGTATATTACTTACATGGGATGCATTTCCTAATTACATTTTCACACAGACACATCTCCAAGACCAAAATGTTGAAATGTAAAAACCACTAAAGAATAAATATTCATGCATAAAACTAAAACCAACCACCATAGTACGACAGAAAGTTATGTACTGAATGTAAATTTGGCCAGAATACAAGACCACCAAAAACAAGAGTCTGAAAACTACAATGTCCAACCTGTTAAAAGAAGGTGGTACATGGGCTGCTACGCGTAGCTGTAGGAGCATCTCAATCTATATGGAATTTTGAAAGATTGTTCTGGTCCCGGTCTGACCTAGACCCTGTCAAAAGGTTTCTCATCTGCACAAGACACGACACATGCAGGAAATGCATGCCTAGAGGTGAGTATAACAATACTCAGTAGAAGGACCTAAAAACCACAATGCAATACATGAATCCATGTTTCAATCAACTCTACTCTATATATGTCCACATATCATATAACAAGCTACATGAAATCTAGATATACTCATGACCCAGACCCACTGTCTAAGAACAAGTCGCACAACTACATACCCCAGCTAGGGATTCAGTTTGAAGATTCCCTGATGCACTGGTTCCGAGAGAACTCAGTCCATGAGTCTGATAGTTCTGATGACGTCTGTTCGAGAAGTATTGTTCATCCGAAAAGCAACAAGATATAGATACAATCATTACGGGAGACACACACATGTGTGGGAAAGATCACGATACGTAGATAAACTCATTATGGGAGACACACTCTTATGTGGGAAATATCACAACACACAGAAGAGGATAACTTCTAGGGCCCTAGAAGATAATGCAACTCATCCGAATTCTCCTGGTAGGTAGACGATTGATGCTCGGTGGAGTTGGTCACGTTGATTCCTGTTTCTACGTAGGTTCAAGAATGGATAGGGGATCTCTCTCTAGGCCTCTCGGAGGGATGCCTTAATCTATAACAGAATTTTCTACTGAACTGATCACACTCTTATAGAAGGAATCGATGCCTGACCTTTAGGGGAACGAGAAGAATGGGCACTAACCCAATCAACAGAAGCCTAAGATATGGTGGACAAGAAGACTAAACAATTTTACAAAAATTACATTTGGTGTAGAAATGTAACATGACATGTCTTCAGACCCCAGGTATTGCCAGTGTACAACGGCCCGTGTCGTAAGGCCGGTCAGGTTGAAAAGTCAGTACACGACATGTGGTACATATTACACGCCCTGACTGAATAACTGGGGTCAGCTATAAGGCCCCAGCCTTAAACCTTACTTAATATTGAATTAAATGAATAATTCACATTGAGGATCTTTTCAGGTTTAGAGTTTTAGAGAATTAGAACATAACTATTACATCTTAAAAGATTACAAAGTAGACACTTCTACTAAGATTCCATAAAATAAAAACTCTTAAAAAGAAAGATGTCTAGATTCCATGTTTTAGATAGCATGACATTCCCTTGATCCAATCCTTGACCTTATTCCACTTTAAGTCCTGTGAAAAACATTTCGAAAAAACTTGGGGTGAGCATAAAAAGCTCAGTAAGGAATACAAAAAGAATGAAAACTGTTAGTTTTTCAAACATCAAGTAAACCAAGTATACTATATCAAAGTAATACCTTCACCTTCATTAAGTAGTAAAAAAATCTTCACTGAATAAAGTATAATTACTTACCTTTTTGTAACTAAAGGATTACCATAAAACCCATATAAAGAACACATAGAATATATAAAGGTAACTTGGGACATAAACATACTTAAGTTGAATAACCATAGGGTTGACTTTCACACATATCACTTAATGGAATAGCCATACGGCCAATTTCCATACATACTTAATGGAATAGCCATACGGCCGACTTCCATACCCAATGCATTGGAGGTTATAACATAACCACCCGTCCTGGTATTCACGGCACCACCCGTCATATGGTTTATAACGTAACCACCCGTTAAAATGTCCGAGTACCAATATAAAATCATAAAACATAAAACCAATATAAAGGAATGATAACATTTCCACATTTCAATCATAATATAACATAAATATATTGACATAATAGAATCCTTTATCAAAACCATTTTCAATACCAAAATACACAAAAGAGTATATGGTATTTATTTTATTCTAAAAACAATACGGCTTTTTGAGGATGCCAAAGACAAATTAATACTCGCGGCGGCGGAAAAGGTCGTTGTCACCGCGTACGTTAAAAAAACATTCCTTTTTGTCGTTTAGTAAAACGCTTTGTAGAAAAAGATTCCTTTTGTATAAAAGTAAAAGTCAAATGGGTGTATACACCGTATAAAAGAATGTTGTGTATAAAACGAAATATGCCTCAATGAAAGGAGATTGAGACGAAGTCCCTTACCTCGGGTCCGACTTGACTCGATCGTTCTTTAACGTCCTGAATAATAAACTTGAGTTAATTTATACTTGATTAAGAACCTTTTTAAAGTTCATTATTACTTTTATATCACTTATTTCCATGTTATAAACATTATGTAACCATTTAAGTTAATAATGTTTGTTTTGTCAATATTTGGTTCTTAAGTTGAAAGTGGACTTCTTACAATTACATGTTGTTCGTGTGGTCAAAGGTTCTTTATATCCATAATGAAATTCCTGATTTGGATATCATATATATCATATATATCTAGCATATACATGTATTTATAATATTACATAATCATTTAGAGGTAAGAAATGAAATGCACCGTTCATGGAGATGGTAAGCCGTACGTACGCATGAACGCTACTTTCATTTCTTTGTCATATTAGTGGAATTAAAACTAAATGAGAGGTATGTATATTTTAATTCCAGAATTATATTCATCATTTAGATATATCATTAATTATATATATACATTATATACATGTAATTTTAATAGTACATTACATTTGGGTATAACAAATGAAATGCACCGTTCATGGAGACGGTAAGCCGTACGTACGCATGAACGCTACTTTCATTTCTATCTCATACTTTAATGGAAAGAAATAATAATGATTTAGAGGTATATTATAATTCCAGTATAAAATCATATATAATAACTTTAAATCCATCCTTTACACATCCCACATATGGCATTAACGAATCACATCACTTTTAGGGGGCGGTAGTCCGCACTTCTTTAAATGAAGATATCGCTTTTAACCATAATGGAAACCATAAAGGTATGTCAAAAATGAAAAATACAGAAGCTTAAAGAAAACATAAACATATTATATATCATATATAAAAATAGTGACATCATAATGGCCACCCTTTAAGGTGTTAAATGAGTATTGAACAATCATCGTTTCGGGAGGCAAAATTTCGCCATCCACAGAAACCGTATGTTCTTTAAACATTTGATGTAGTTGTGTGAGAGTGTAGCTAAAATAAATATTATAACAACATCCTAGTATATTGAAGATACTGGTGTGGTTACAAAAGAAGTAAATAAAAAGAGTTTAGAGGGTTGGAGAACCAAAATAAAACAAATGAACAAGAGAGAATGAATTACCTTTAAAAGTGTAACTCTCTTTTGATTTGAGCCTAAAGGCTTCCTTTGAAAGGATTATGCCCAAAGGGAATCCTCTAGGATGAGGAGAGGGATGTGGAGAGTGTAATTGGGCAGGGGTTGGCCGAGCCAAAGGCTTGAGAAGTTTGTGAAATGGGGTAGAGGTGGGGGCCTTTTACAAGAGGAGAGGAGGGGCACTTTTGGAAAGTAAAGGAATATTACTTTATTTGAAAATGTGTTTCGGTTTTAAAAGGTCCCACATTGATATAATTCGTGGATAAGGTGATAAGGGTTAGAAATCCACCCATCCAATAAGTTTTGGACATGTGTAGTTCATAGATTTTACATTATCTTTCCATTTTATTTAAATCGTCAAATAATGATGTCATCACTGCATCATTATTATGTCATATATAATTTAATTTATTTAATGTCTAAAAATTATAAAAAAACTACTATGATGTAGGAAATATTTTTAGATTTCCAATGACTATTTATAATCAAATTTCGGACTTGTATAACCCCACTCAAAAATTATTTTAGTAAAACACTTTATGTTAGTGTCATTTTCACTTTAACATTAAATAAAAATATATTAATGTCATTTTCCAACTAAAGTGGCTCCATGGGGTCCCCAAGTTGGCCCATGGCTTGTCTTGGTCGGCCATGACTCACCCAATAGGTGTAGGACAAGTTTCATGGTGTTTTCACATTCTTATAATACCATTTTTACCTTAAACTACACTAATTACCTCTAATCGCGATTAATGAAAAAAAGTTACAATTCACCACAAAATTATTTTAATCTCATTGAACCACATTTTACATCTTAATGACAACCATGTATGTCGGATTTTAAAAATTCAATACACATTAGTGGTAAACTTTCATTTAACTGAAAAATCAGTTTGCTTGATTACCACTTAGTGGTTTCACTATTCATCAAAAATTGAAGTTTTTCAGAAAATTACCAAAAATTCACCCTAAGCTATATTTGATATTCCGAATTCAAAAAAGAAGTCTATTTTACAAAATTCAAAACATATAAGTCATATTAATTAATTTAATAATTAATTCCCGCTGTCAGAACAAATAGCGTGTTTTTATGAAACAATAAGTATCAAAAGATTGACACTAGTTTAAGTCCGATTTCAAAGTGAAATTAATTCCAACGACCACTATTGGATTTAATGGTAAAAATATTTTCTAATTTCACTTTAAAATCAATTCAAAAGATAATATAATCATATAAATAAATTAGATTAAAAAGAGGTTTTGAATTAAAATAAAACATTTTACACTATTCATAAAAAATGAACTTATTCAGAAAGGTACCAAAAATTTACACAAAGTAAATTTTGATGTCCCGATTCTTAATAAGAGTTTTATTTGGTCCAAAAGAATGTATAAGAGTGATCAAAACTATATTTAATGACGGTTCACCATTAAAAGGTGATAAGTGAACCTTTAGTGAAAATTAGAGTATATATGCCCGTAAAATTGAACTCTTTCCGTATTTTAAGCCTTTATCTTTTATTGGGTAAATGTATAAACATTTAAAAACATATCTAATAATATTTTAGTTATTTCTATCCATTCCCGCCAGTACAACGACTACTTGTTAACTAACATTTAAAATAATATTATTTTATTACTTGGGTGCAACGTAAGTTTTCAAAGAAACTCATCGTTGCGTACCAAGTACGCTATCGAACGTAGAAACCCCTTTTAATTAAAATTAATATTTAATTCGTAAATATTAATAAATATGAAAATTCTTTATTCTTTATTTACCTGGGATGTTACATCCTTCCCCCCTTTTGGGAATTGTGTCCTCGCAATTTTATTCACTTATCAAAATAAGTGGGGGTATTTATCCCTCGTAGCATTTTCAGATTCCCACGTTGCCTCTTCAATCACATGGTTTTTCCACAAAACCTTTACCTGATGAATCACCTTATTCCGTAACACCTGCTCCCTGTGGTCATGAATCTGGACCGGTTGTTCCTCATAAGATAGGTTCTCTTCCAGCTGAACTACCTCTGGACTCAAAACATGAGATGGATCTGGCATATACTTTCTCAACATCGAAACGTGAAAAACATTGTGTACCTGAGATAAACTCGGAGGTAAAGCCACTCGGTATGCAACTGATCCAACTCTATCAAGAATTTTGTATGGTCCAATAAACCTTGGACTCAACTTTCTTTCTTACCAAATCTCATCACACTTTTCCAAGGAGAAACCTTGAGAAAAATATGATCACCTACCTCGAAGGATAGATCCTTCCTCCGGTTATCCACATAACTCTTCTGCCTGCTCTGAGATGTTCTCATGTGTTTCTGAATCAGCTGAACTTTTTCTGCCATCTCTTCTACCAATTCTCGTCCCATCAATTTCCTTTCACCAACTTCATCCCAGAAAGATGGAGTTCGACACCACTTCCCATATAATGCCTGAAACGGTGACATCTATATACTGGAATGAAAACTGTTATTATAAGAAAACTCAACCAAAGAAAGATGTTGGTCCGAACTTCCCTGATAATCCATCGAACAAGCTCGTAGCATATCCTCCAATGTATGGATTGTTCGTTCTGACTTCCCATCTTCTTTAACCTGTTGACATGTCAAACACTTCACCGTAAAATCAGCAATATCTCTTTTCATTCCATCCCACCAGTAATACTCCCGCAGATCTCTGTACATCTTAGTACTGCCAGGATGAACTGAAAACGGGGAACTATGAGCCTCACATAACAACTCATTCTTCAACTGTGAATCACAAGGCACACATAACCTCTTCCCAAACCTCAAAACACAAACACAAACTTATCCAAGAACTCATGGAAAATTTTATTCATAAGGTCCATGAATACAGCAGGTGCATTGGTTAACCCAAAAGGCATAACTACAAATTCATAATGGCCATATCTAGTATGGAATGCAGTCTTCGGAGCATCTGCTTCTTTTACTTTCAACTGATGGTACCCCGACCTGAAGTCAATCTTCGAAAAATACTGAGCTCCCTGGAGCTGATACCACTTCATTCGATGGCCCAACATCTACTGAAGTTGTTGCAAAGGATTTCGCCATCCATTTCTGCTTGTAGTCTGGCTGCATTCCCCCAGTTTAGTTCTTCGTTGGACACTCGTTTGCATAATGACCCATTTTATTACACTTAAAACATCTTACCATTGGCTTTTCATTTCCTGCTTGATCATCTTCCTTACAGTTACGAGCAATATGACCAGACTTACCACACCAAAAGCACTTACCAGACTTGGATAAACATTCTCCAGGATGCATTTTACCACACTTCTCATAGGATGTATATTTGGTTTTCTTACCTCCTTGCTTCTTTGATGAATTCTTCCCCTTTTCCTGCCAACTAGATCTCTTATTCTGTTGTTTGTCATAGAACACCTGATAATCGGCAAACTCTATTTCCACCTTCTCCGTACATCGAACTAGTTTTTCATAACTTTTGAACTCACGAGAAGCTAAATCCCTTCGATACTTTGGCTTTAACCCTGAGTAAAAACGGTTTATTTTACTATCAAGATCTCGTATGAAGTTTGGAGCATACCTTGCCAATCGAGTGAACTTTTCTTCATAAGTAGCCACTGAATCATCCTCCTGCCTCAATTCTAGGAACTGTTTTTCCATCCTAAGACGAACCACCATAGGAAAATATTTCTCAAGAAACTTACCTTTGAATTCGTCCCAGTGAAGATCCTCAATCGCATCACTATCCCTTATATTTTTTACCATCGACCACCACTGATCAGCTTCACCTTCAAAACGGTAAACAACAAGACTAACTTTTTGATGTTCTGAACACCCCATGACATCAAAAATCTTCTCCAGTGCTTTAATCCACCCTTCAGCTTGCATAGGGTCAGATGATCCTCTGAATGATGGGGGATGTTGCCTCATGAAATGTTCCACCACTGACATGTTCCTCTGCGGTTGATCTGGCTGATCTCGTGCATGGATACCACCACCATTTATAGCCTGATTCAACTCTGCCATTACTGCAACAAACTGTTCAGTTCCGATTCCGACCATCTCAGGTTGCTGATTTGGAAGGTTATCTTCCTCCTGATGTCGTCCCAACATAGCTCCTTTGTTTCCTCTGCGGAAATCCATTCTGAACACAGAAATATCTTAGGCGAAGCAACATGGTAATCCGTAAATGCTATATCATTTCAATCATATTATAATTTAACACTTTTCTAACTCCTAAAGTTGTCTAAACCGACCTCTGATACCAACTATAAGGCCCCAGCCTTAAACCTTACTTAATATTGAATTAAATAAATAATTCACATTGAGGATCTTTTCAGGTTTAGAGTTTTAGAGAATTAGAACATAACTATTACATCTTAAAAGATTACAAAGTAGACACTTCTACTAAGATTTCATAAAATAAAAACTCTTAAAAAGAAATATGTCTAGATTCCATGTTTTAGATAGCATGACATTCCCTTGATCCCATCCTTGACCTTATTCCACTTTCAGTCGTGTGAAAAACATTTCGAAAAAACTTGGTGTGAGCATAAAAAGCTCAGTAAGGAATACAAAAAGAATGAAAACTGTTAGTTTTTAAAACATCAAGTAAACCATGTATACTATATCAAAGTAATAACTTCACCTTCATGAAGTAGTAAAAAAAAATCTTCACTGAATAAAGTATCATTACTTACCTTTTTGTAACTAAAGGATTACCATAAAACCCATATAAAGAACACATAGAATATATAAAGGTAACTTGGGACATAAACATACTTAAGTTGAATAACCATACGGTTGACTTCCACACATATCACTTAATGGAATAGCCATATGACCAATTTCCATACATAGTTAATGGAATAGCCATACGGCCGACTTCCATACCCAATGCATTGGAGGTTATAACGTAACCACCCGTCCTGGTATTCACGGCACCACCCGTCATATGGTTTATAACGTAACCACCCGTTAAAATGTCCAAGTACCAATATAAAATCATAAAACATAAAACCAATATAAAGGAATGATAACATTTCCACATTTCAATCATAATATAACATAAATATATTGACATAATAGAATCCTTTATCAAAACCATTTTCAATACCAAAATACACAAAAGAGTATATGGTATTTATTTTATTCTAAAAACAATACGGCTTGTTGAGGAATCCAAAGACAAAATAATACTCGCGGCGGCGGAAAAGGTCGTTGTCACCGCGTACGTTAAAAAAACATTCCTTTTTGTCGTTTAGTAAAACTCTTTGTAGAAAAAGATTCCTTTTGTATAAAAGTAAAAGTCAAAGGGGTTTATACACCGTATAAAAGAAAGTTGTGTATAAAACTAAATATGCCTCAATGAAAGGAGAATGAGACGAAGTCCTGTACCTCGGGTCCGACTTGACTCGATCGTTCTTTAACGTCCGGAATAATAAACTTGAGTTAATTTATACTTAATTAAGAACCTTTTTAAAGTTCATTATTCCTTTTATATCACTTATTGCCATGTTATAAACATTATGTAGCAATTTAAGTTAATAATGTTTGTTTTGTCAATATTTGGTTCTTAAGTCGAATGTGGACTTCTTACAATTACATGTTGTTCATGTTGTCAAAGGTTCTTTATATCCAGAATGAAATTCCTGATTTGGATATCATATATATCATATATATCCATCATATACATGTATTTATAATATTACATAATCATTTAGAGGTAAGAAATGAAATGCACCGTTCATGGAGACGGTAAGCCGTACGTACGCATGAACGCTACTTTCATTTCTTTGTCATATTAGTAGAATTAAAAATAAATGAGAGGTATGTATATTTTAACTCCAGAATTATATTCATCATTTAGATATATCATTAATTATATATATACATTATATACATGTAATTTTAATAGTACATTACATTTGGGGATAAGAAATGAAATGCACCGTTCATGGAGACGGTAAGCCGTACGTACGCATGAACGCTACTTTCATTTCTATCTCATACTTTAATGGAAAGAAATAATAATGATATAGAGGTATATTATAATTCCAGTATAACATCATATATAATAACTTTAAATCCATCCTTTACACGTCCCACATATGGCATTAACGAATCACATCACTTTTAGGGGGCGGTAGTCCGCACTTCCTTAAATGAAGATATCGCTTTTAACTATAATGGAAACCATAAAGGTATGTCAAAAATGAAAAATACAGAATCTTAAAGAAAACATAAACATATTATATATCATATATAAAAATAGTGACATCATAATGGCCACCCTTGAAGGTGTTAAATGAGTATTGAACAATCATCGTTTCGGGAGGCAGAATTTCGCCATCCACGGAAACCGTATGTTCTTTAACCATTTGATGTAGTTGTGTGAGAGTGTAGCTCAAATAAATATTATAAAAACATACTAGTATATTGAATATACTTGTTTTGTTACAAAAGAAGTAAATAAAAAGAGTTTAGAGGGTTGGAGAAGCAAAATAAAACAAATGAACAAGAGAGAATGAATTACCTTTAAAAGTGTAACTCCTTTTTGATTTGAGCCTAAAGGCTTCCTTTGAAAGGATTATGCCCAAAGGGAATCCTCTAGGATGAGGAGAGGGATGTGGAGAGAGTAATTGGGCAGGGTTTTGCCGAGCCAAAGGCTTGAGAAGTGTGTGAAATGGGGTAGAGGTGGGGGCCTTTTATAAGAGGAGAGGAGGGGCACTTTTGGAAACTAAAGGAATATTACATTATTTGAAAATGTGTTTCGGTTTTAAAAGGTCCCACATTGATATAATTCGTGGATAATGTGATAAGGGTTCGAAATACACCCATCAAATAAGTTTTGGACATGTGTAGTTCATAGATTTTACATTATCTTTCCATTTTATTTAATCGTCAAAAAATGATGTCATCGCTGCATCATTATTATGTCATATATAATTTAATTTATTTAATGTCTAAAAATTATAAAAAAAATACTAAGATGTAGGAAATCTCTTTATATTTCCAATGAATATTTAGAATCAAAATTTTTACTTGTATAACCCCACACAAAAATTATTTTAGTAAAACAATTTATGTTACTGTCATTTTCACTTTAACATTAAATAAAAATATATTAATGTCATTTTCAAACTAAAGTGGCTCCATGGGGTCCCCAAGTTGGCCCATGGCTTGTATTGGTCGGCCATTACTCACCCAATAGGTGTAGGACAAGTGTAATGGTGTTTTCACATTCTCATAATACCATTTTAACTCAAACTACACTAATTACCTCTAATCGCGATTAATGAAAAAAAGTTAATATTCACCAAAAAATTATTTTAATCTCATTGAACCACATTTTAATTCATAATGAAAAACATATATGTCGGATTTTAAAAATTCAATACACATTAGTGGTAAACTTTCATTTAACTGGAAAATCAGTTTGCTTTATTACAACTTAGTGTTTTCACTATTCATAAAAAATTGAAGTTTTTCAGAAAATTACCAAAAATTCACCCTAAGCTATATTTGATATTCTGAATTCAAAAAAGAAGTCTATTTTACAAAATTCAAAACATATAAGTCATATTAATTAATTTAATAATTAATTCCCGCTGTCAGAATAAATACCGTGTTTTTATGAAACAATAAGTATCAAAAGATTGACACTAGTTTAAGTCCGATTTCAAAGTGAAATTAATTCCAACGACCACTATTGGATTTAATGATAAAAATATTTTCTAATTTCACTTTAAAATCAATTAAAAAGATAATATAATCATATAAATATATTATATTAAAAAGTGGTTTTGAATTAAAATACAACATTTTACACTATTCATAAAAAATGAACTTTATCAGAAAGGTACCAAAAATTTACACAAAGTTAATTTTGATGTCCCGATTCTTAAATAGAGTTTTATTTTTTCAAAAAGAATGTATAAGAGTGATCAAAACTATATTTAATGACGGTTCACCATTAAAAGGTGATAAGTGAACCTTTAGTGAAAATTAGAGTATATATGCCCGTAAAATTGAACTCTTTCCGTATTTTAAGCCTTTATCTTTTATTGGGTAAATGTATAAACATTTAAAAACATATCTAATCATATTTTAGTTATTTCTATCCCTTCCCGCCAGTACAATGGCTACTTGTTAACTAACATTTAAAATAATATTATTTTATTACTTGGGTGCAACGTAAGTTTTCAAAGAAACTCATCGTTGCGTACCAAGTACGCTATCGAACGTAGAACCCCCTTTTAATTAAAATTAATATTTAATTCGTAAATATTAATAAATATGAAAATTATTTATTCTTTATTTACCTGGGATGTTACATCAGCTTCGTGTACGCTGGCCATGATCCCATACATGGCCTCAAACCATGTATGCCAACCCGTGTAATTAGTACTCAGGGTGAACCAGGTTTACTGGCCTTGCCTCGCCGTGAGGTGGAGAACATGGTCATAGGCTCCATCCCATTTCCGTGTACTTCCTAGAATTCATGCCGAGCATTGGGGAGTTTCTTTAATGTCGTGGGACCGGGGTCACATGTCTTGTGATACCTATCTGATGCCTAAAACTCTAGCATCCACTGAACCAGTCCACACAATGTGTTCTTCGAGATACATGCTGTGTATTCTAGAATTTTCCATAATCGCGGACATCCACCATCGTGCCTTTTGTGCTACCCTGTTAATCGATTTGTCCATTCGATCACCATGAAACATATGTGTTTTTATCACCTCAACACTACATAGATGATTTCATTAGCATCAGACCTCTGATCAGCTCCAAAACGTGAAACAATCCACCCATGTGAAGAACACATGATGAACTGTCCTTCTCAATCCAGTCTGATTCATTGTTCTCTATCATCTCTGCACCTATGATAGGTCGTTGTGACTTAGGACCTTCAATTTGTGACCATTTATTCGCACAACATGTGTCCAACGACCCATTGTTCATCGCCCCATGAATAAAACGAGAATGCATGAGGAAATGAAAGCAGAAAGAAATCCTATATGAAAATAGAGGAACGAACCTCTGTTGTCATTTGTCATAGTGTTGAATATACTCCTGTTAGTAGGAGTAAATAGTGTAGAGTCAAACAACAACTTCAACATGAATTAATTTCCCAAAATTATCCTAATAAAACCCTCCCACAAGAACGTACGAAACCATTGATCAACAGGTTCATGGTTGATACTCGTTCGTCGTTTTAAATTCAAAAAATGGGGAATGGAGAATCAAAATAACAACCCCTACCTCAGGAAGGGGTCAATTGCTGGTGAAGGGGTCATGCTTCCCTCATTGTCGAGATCTTTCAACATTAGTGCTGTAGCGATTCACAGCTTTGATTTGTCATCGATCATTACCAAGAGTTCTCTCCAAGGTAACAAGATTCCACCAGAGTTTCTATCAATTTTCTATCCACGACCAACATTCACTTAACCCATAAAAGGGGTGAAAACACGTTTCTTCAATCGATCACACTGCAGTATTAATGATTCAAGTTTCCTTTTCTGAGTTATTTTGATGTGAAATTTATTATTGAAACAGCTTCCATGTCGTTGCATTGCAGAGAACGCTTCCAAAAAAAATTAAACTTTGCGAATTTATTTTATTTTATGTTACTAAAAACATCCAAATATTAATGTTTTCCATTTACCCGCACTGGTCGAGGTTTGAATCATTATTATGTAAAGTCGTTGTCCTTGACGTGATGGAGCCCACATATTTTTAAACTGGTCATCCGTTCAAAAACATCCACAATCGTGCACAAGTTCTGATTTACTTAACAAAAAAAATCAAACCACCATTTCGGGTACACTAGGCCACATAATCGCATGCCATCAAAAAGCCCAGCCTCGTAATAATTCCATATAATATTTAAAAATAACACACGGAAAATATGATAAATTACATATGGTCATACACCAAGCTGTTTCCAAACTCCTTATCAAATAGTTTTATCTCTCTCACTCTTTTATTTTATGCATTGAATAATTCTATCTGAATTCAAAAAAATTGAATAAATTTTATATTCCCACATTCCATTATTCTTACTTGATTAATTATGGAAGATATTATATTTATAATATATATTGAATTTATTAGTTTATTGTTTCATTATACTGAATTCAAATTAGTTTTTAATTTGTCTATTATTTATATGATTTTATTTTTAAAATGAAATTCACCGATTCTATATAATATAAATAATAATTTATCATTATAATATTTTTTTTCATTTCTCATCATTTTTCACCATAATTGGTCAATATATTTTGGATATTTTCTTCTTAATAATCTTAACAATATCCAATTTTACTTAATCCCTTAATATCTCGGGAACCTTTTGTCTTGAGGGACTTTGAATCATTATATTGTTATAATTAATAAAAACAATTTATTTATATTTTATTTATTATTGTATTTATTATTTAGTTTTTATTTATCTTGAAATTACTTTTTTAATTATTAATTATTCATATTTATTATTTTATAATTCTAGAGTTACTATTTCTTTTTTGGGAATGTGTAAAAGGGAATACAGCATCTCAATCATTCATTCAGATAACAAATATATTTTTATAAAAGAATTTTTTTTGTAATTTAGTCATAATTATCTTATTTGGTACCCAAAATATTTGATCAACATAACATTTGGGAACCACATGTGGGCGATTAGACCCATGTTCGGGAACCCCACATTGGCAATGAAAGAAACATTTAACAACCACAAGTTGATGATAAACCAAACATTATGGAACCATACATCATTTATGAACCACACATTTTTGAATATATCATCATAATTTTATTTTAAACTATTATAAGAACTCTAATTTCACTATACAAATCCTTTACCATGATATAATTGAAATTAGAATCATGCTATATCCTATTGAGAAGTACAGAATCATCTAATCCTATATGATTTACAGACCTCCATTAAAAGAATTTTTACTTTACATGAACTTTTTAGTGGTCAAAATATATATTAGGAATTATATGAAGTATTATGAAGTAATTATGTTTCATAACTGAATGGAATTAATAAATAAACATTATTTTATGAGAATAACATATAGATATGTTTTCCACATTTCATACAAGATGTGGTTCAGGGTTAACATTTATTTGTATTTTTATATGTGTAAATTTAGATGTAATATTTTGATATTTATTATAAAATATATCCATGATTATTGGGGGTTTTGTGATGTGTTTTATTCATAATTTAGGAATAAATGTGATAATATTATTTTAATATCATTATCTAGAGGGGTCAGATGATACCAGGTTATTCAAATTCAAATATGTCATTTTTCATATTAATGATACTTTATGATTTCATATATTCTATCATTTAATTTTGATGAGTTTTAAAATATTTTTTATATTTTGATTTATATGTATTTTTAATGTGTATTCTTCAATGGAAGTGATAGAATATCATAGGAGTGTAAATTTATTTCATTGAGTTTTTTTTTGAAGATTATTTATGAAAAAAAATAATTAATTTTGTGTAATATTTCATTTTACTTTATGGAACTCATTTGACAAAATTATTTTGAATTTTTAAAGGAAGTGTAACTACTACAACTACTGGATTTTTTCTTATTCATCATATACTTCCTATAACGTTCAAAATAAGAAGATATACAATGATATCTAAAACCGTTGAAAAAAATATTGATGTGCTATAATATTATATCCTTACAATTTACCACTAATCAATGCCTATAGGAGTGATAAAATTCATTGCACAATATTATACCCTCACTGTTCAAAACAAGTTAGAAGGATACAACCTTTTAAATTTTTTAGATACTCTTTCCACTATTTTTCTAAGATTATAGCCAATTCAACATTGTTTTTATCTATTTATTCCTCATATATAATGTAATAATAAAAAGTAATCCTTGTAAATAATTGAATATATGTTTTTTAATTTATGTGTGACATAAAAGATTAGTTACATCTGTCAGTTTGTTTTACAACTATGTCCCAAAGCTGTTCAACCCATCTATATATGATCTGTTTCACCCAAGTGTCTACTAGATGTCCTCACAAATTTTTTAGGACCCTAGAAAAATAATTCTAAGGCTCTTTAAAATCCTTTTTGTATGTTATTAACTTCTAAAATGTAGTTTTTATAGTTCACAGATAAAATAAATTTCATTATAAAAACCATTAAGATCATGGAGAATGTGTTGGTGAAGTGGAATACGGGATCTATATTCCATAAAAAAATATAAATATAAATTTAATTCATGTTATTTTATTTACTTTTTTTTAAATTACTCAACAATATATGATAAGGAAATAATCACTTTATATCCATTTGAATTATTTAAAATTGTTTTGATTTTTAAAAGGGTACAATTCGTCCCCACTAACAAGACTTCACTATCATTATCTCGGACCAAAAAAATGTTATTAACGGGATGGTTATCATTAGGGAAATATTTAATGATATGTTATTATTGTGGTTAGAAACTAAATTTTTTATCAGTTCCCTCTCTGTAAAGTAATATAATTTTTCTTCTTTAACAATATAGAGAGAAACACCAAATGGATGGTGAAAGATTTTAATGGGATATTTAAGAAAATGTATGTTCATGATTCATTATACATATTTAAATGGTGTAAATTACAGTCTCTAGAAATATTGTATTATTATCTATTTTAAGAATAATCAAATAACATTATATTTGAATTCTATCAAACAATATAATATTTTTTAAGATGAACTTAAAAAAGATGATATATTCGTATGTGGCTATTTGTTATTTAAATTAAAGGGATATAGATATCATTATTATTGGATTAGTCACTGATTAAATACATCATGTTTCTTAGAGTGAAATAACATATGAAATATAGGAAAACCATTATTGGGTCTAATAAAATAATTGATAATGTTATAAAAATGTGGTATACTACTACTAAACATAAACATTCAACAATAATGATGTAGAAAGATGAAATAATTACTGAGATAACTGGGAGATTGGAAAAAATTATCAATTATTTTTCTATAGTAAAAACACTCATTTAATAATTTGAATAATCATTATAGTTTGTTAGAGTTTTTTCCACTATGTGGAATAAAAATTCCTTTCTTCTTTGATAATCCACACAAATTAAGAATATGAAGATTGTAGAATTATTGAATTCCATGAAAATCTATAAAACTAAGATATATGATAAAAAATATCATATTTATATCAAAAATGGAAAATGATGAAATTAATGTTACAAAGGATGAATATTTTGATTCTTATTATAGTGATTTGGGATTATGTGATGAGTTATTAAATAAATCTTGATAATTTTTCATTCTATTTTAAAATAGAAATGAGAAATTAAAAAATAATAAAGGTAATTAATTTAGAGACTATGAATGTATGAATAATGGTTACGTGAGACCTAAATTCCCTCCACTTAAGGTATAACAGAAACAATATTATAAAATAAACGGTCAGAAATACATGTTGGCTACTTGGAGTACATAGGAATATGGAAGTGTAAAATATAATTCTAAATCTAAATTTGTACATATGACTAAGAAGGTAAATCTACATATTATGTCGCACATTGATGTTGATATAAAAGAAAAGGTAAGAAATACATATAGGAAAATTTGACTACATATGGATATTCAAGTGAAAAATATAATTCTAGCACTAATGATGAACATAAAAATGAAATAGTAATTCTAAATATTATTTCTCACTCTAATTATGTAAAATAATTATTCTCTCATTATTCAAATTCTGAAAATATTTAATTTGATTTGTAAAGACCCGTAAATTTCAAGAGAATTTTTTTCTTATATTATTTGGGATTTTACGAGTACGCAGTTTCTGACGACACCTGATTCTGAGGCCCGGTGTGCCTAGAATCAATTTCTGAAGTTTAGCTCAGGCACATTCAGTGAAAGAATGAGCATGTTATTTTTTCTTTTGATCTGGTACACGAAAATGGAATCTGAGGGCATCGATGAAACTACAGCACCAGTAATTTCTTAGGAGGACCTTTACTGATGATGTGTTTGCTTGGGGGGAGTTGTTTAAAAAAAGTGTATTAAATAAAAAGTGAATAAGATTGTGGTTCAATTTTATTTCCAACTAAGGTGGTTTTATCCTACATGGGGGAGTTAGGGTGGGACCCACTAGCATCCTAACTACCATTGTGAGAATAAATGTGAGGTGGGGCCCGCACGAGCCCCAACCCTTCACATTCCCTAAAACCTCTAAAACCCCCCATTAATCTCTTTCTGTTTAATGTTGTCAAACCCTTTGAACTTAATTAAGTAAATCCTCCTCTCCCAATATAATTCATACCAACACATGCTAAATTAATTGATTAAACCTATTCTATTAATTTAACTAAGAGTTTGAATTTTATTTTTTTGTAATGCATGGCAGAGTAAAATAAAATAAGGGGAAGATTATTTTATTTTTGGTTAGAATTGTTGTGTGAGGAGGATTTGGGGATAACCCTAGTTTTTCATTGAAGAACTTCATCCTACTGTGAATAACGTCTCCTCTTCGATGAATAACACTGTCTCCGCAAAGAGAGACGAAATGCCTTTCCTTCTTCTCTCCGCAACTACTGTGGAGACTCTGTTTCCTCCATGAACACACACCAATGCCATCTTCAAAACCTCACCCCACGACACCGTCTTCCACGACGCCCGGTGAACGACATCGACTGTCAAGGTAGGGGTTAATTCTTTTGTTCATGTTTATTCATCGTCCTTCTTTGTTCAAGAATTGGCCTAATGTTATTGTCATAACAAGTGGAGATCGGACCGCACAAACACCGCAGATTCTACAACCCCTTCTTCTTGTTGTTATTCGTTGATGGTTGAGCCGAAGGCGGCATGGTGCCATTACACAACGTGGGGACAGAGAGGACCTTGGCCAGAGCGGGCCATGATGGTGGGGCGCGGCGTCGTTGTGCCGCGCCAGTGAGGCCGAAGGAGGCCGTGGACAAGAGCGGGCAGCGGCGGCGGAGCGCAGCGCCGTCGCGCCACGCCAGTGAGGCAAGCCGAGACCTTAGGCCGCAGAGGCCCAGGCAGGGGCGGCCGGACAACTGGCCATTGGCATATCCAGGAGTCAAGACCCTGAAGGGTCCTACGGCGGATCAACCGGTCGTCCATAAAGGCTGGTTGTTACTAAGAAATCGGGGGATGTAACCCCTCAGACCAGCATCTAGGGCAGACCCCACAGGGTCCTCCGTTTCCAGAAATAAGGTGTGCACCCCTCATGCCCCGCTCGACCAGTGCCAAGCTGCGGCTGGATTCCAAGCCAGGCCGCGCCAGTAGGTTCGGACCCGGACCCTGGTCAGGTCAACCCGGTTATGGCCAACCCAGGGGGTATTCGGCCGGGTCGGACCGGGCCTAGACCCCCTCTTTTCGGACCATGTTTGTTCAAACGCCCATATCATGGGCTACGGATGTCTGATCGACAAACTATCGGTTGCATAGGAATACTTGGATCGAGGGGGTCGTTTCCAGATATTACACTCGAGGTTTCAGCAATGTTTGGTTCTGGACGGGTTTGTTCGAACCTGAAACAAATCGGGCCCTTGGAGCGGAAACGCTTATAACATTAGAAACGGACGTCCGAATAAAGTGATGTCAATTACGTCGAATTAATCTTAGTGAGACGGTTCTTTTGGCTTACTCAACTGGAGTTTTGAACGTTTCTGGAGTATAGTCGGGTTGGTTTTAGCTTAAAAACAAACCAGGGCCCTGGGATGGAAAAGCCAATATATGTCAAACTGAGCGTCCGATTGACGCGCCGTCTGTTGCGTTGAGTTTCTATTGACGAGACAGAACATTTTGATTCATCAAAATTGGACTTCGTGAGAGTTGATGTTACTCCCTCTTGGCTCATGGAGCGGACCCTCCTGAAAACGAGCGTGATATGTACGGGAATCCTAGAGCTGGCTGCGACTGCGACGACGATGGTGACTGTACTTGGATCCTACGTGGGTTCGACAGTGAGGACGATTGTACTTGGATCCTCCGTGGGTCAGCGGTGATGAAAGCTGTACATGGAACCTATGTGGGATCGACAGCGTTGCTTACTGTACTTGGAACCTACATGGGTTTGGCAGCGATGAATTCTGTACTCGGATCCTACATGGGTTCAGCAGAGGAGATGATTCAGAGGCTACATATAATCATTTCCACACCTCTTCGTGAGTAGTATAACGGTGGGAGCTGAGTCTTGACATTCAATCAATATCATCGATATGATTGAATTGCCTTTCTATGTGGTTGGGTTGTGCATTCCTCTATGGACTGGGTTGTACATGGGCTTGTGAGTTAGAGATGAACTGGAATTGAGGACCTTGGTATATTTATGAGCATATACCTAAGTAGATTTGGTTGATACTTCATGTTTGTATCCTTCCATTGTGGTTTATCCTTTGTGGATTCTGGGAGACCTTCAGGGGTCTTGGGGTCCCTACTGAGTATCGTATACTCAGCCCTGCATGGGCTATGCCCGCACTACATTGTGTTGGTTGTAGACAACGGACAATGCTGATCGTGGTTGATGCTAGTGGAGAGGGACGATATCCGGTAGTGGACTATTAGGCGGGACGTACGCGGAGCGTATGACCGAACCCGAGGAGCTGAGGAGACCATATGTACCCACTCTTCAGGTGGGATAGTCGGAGGACGACTCCGTGGTTGCTGATTTACTTTACTACTGTAGTTCTTTATTATTAGTTGTACTGTACTTTCAATTGGGTTTGTGTTCTGACCCATTTACTTTTCATCGTTTACTTTTGTACTCATTTTACTTAGTTTTTTCTTCATCTTGTGTACTCTGTTGTGTTTTTTTTACTTATATAAAGGCAATGTCTTCCCTTTTATCAGGATTTACTCCTTTGGTTCATATCGCCAGCCCCTGGCCTATGGAATGCGGGCTTGGGGTAGTCACGACATGAGCCTCGAGGACTGGTCGTGAAAAATTGGTATCAGCGGAGTCGGTTCTACCACATATCTCAGGACACTAATAATTTCTTCTCTATGAAGCAATAATGATTAGAGTATTGACTGTGGTTATTAGTCCAGGGAGTCCAGTGTCGGTGCGTCAGCCGATGTATCCGTACACCAGGACACATGACTTCTGATTTCTGACTGAGTGCATGAAAAGATTGATTGCATGTGTGTTAAAAAGTTCTCTCTATGATTACTTTGTTTCATCTCACCAAGTATATTTTATTAACCATGGTGCACCTGTTTATTTTTAGGATGACCCCACGATGGCATCCAACTAGGGTTCCCAGTTACGTGCGAGATGGCAGCCCACCGAGCGACGAGGCCTCGGTGCGGGGCCCCATTATAGAAGAGGCACCGACGGTACCGCTTCCCTCTGAGCCACCGATACCACCATCCCAAGCAGCTGAGAGTGCACGCCGCCTGAGTGTGTTGCATGAGTTTCAGTGACAGAGGCCTCCTAAGTTCCACTGAGAGACGGACCGTTAGGCAGTTGAGGATTAGACGGAGGCTGTTGTCCGAGTCTTCAGATTAGTAGGGACACTAGTTGACCTCATGGTTATCCTTGTGGTGAGTCTCATTCACGCAGTAGTAGGTATATGGTGGAGCCTAATACTCCAATTGCATGACGGGGAATCTCTACTTTAGACTGACTTCGAATGCCTCTTTCTCTCGGAGTTCATTCCATCCACCCACCGTGTGGTGTGCATCCAGGAGTTACTACAACTGTGGCAGGGCAACAATATAGTTGCCCAGTACTCGGCGAGATTTACTTATCTCTCACGCTACTCCACAGACATGGTACATGACCCATTCTTCCGGGCCCTGACCTTCAAGGAGGGACTGAAGCATGAGATTAGGGTTACGATTATCTCTCTCATCATTCCGGCGTAGGCAGGAGTACTGGAGCAAGCCCTTCTTGTGGAGAGATTTCTTGCTGAGCCTACACTAGCAACGAGGCCTACCGCAGAGCGACACGTAGCAGAGTCTTCTACAGCTGGCAGTAGAAAAATGTCGTAGAGGACCAAGCGGAACAGTCCATCAGGAGGGCGACATTAGGATACTGGTTCGGATGTGCGGGGCACATGTAGTAGAGCCAGTCATACGAGAGTCAAACAATGTTATTCATACGGCGGGCAGGGCCACATGGCCTGTGACTACCCGAGCCGCCATGCAGAGGAGCATCAAATGGTTGAGGGACCACCCAGGCAGAGGCAGAGGTTCGACCGTGGCAGTCCGCAAGGAGCAGGTGGATGAGGTAGAGGAGTTGTCCGAGTAGCAGGTGGTGGAAAATGCTTTGATGCTCTACCACCACCACCACCATGAGGTCCATTGGGACCACAGGGAGCTGCCGGATAGAGGAAGGCTCAGCTTCAGGCAGTGGTGGCTTACGACCACAGTGCACCTGAGATGATTCAAGGTAGTATCTGTGTCTACTCCACCCTTTCTGCAGTTCTTATAGACACAGCAGTGAGTCATCCTTTCATTGCCGCTTCCCTTTTTCAGAGCTCGGAGATTCCGACAGAGCCGTTGGATCGATCGTTATGGCAAGAGACTCCTACGAGATCAGACTCGATGATTACACACTAGTTCCGGAAGTGTGAGATTACTCTAGGAGGCGATTGATTCAGTTGGGATCTTCTTTTAGAAATGTCAAGGCCATACAACGTCATCTTGGGAACGTATTGGTTATCTGCAGTCCATGCTCAGATCGACTGTATTAGGTGAAAATTGCGGTGTGTCCGCACATATGACAGCAGGTTCACCTTCACCGGTGAGAAGAGAGCCTTTGTAGCGTAGGATGGACTTACACAGAGGAGAGGGCCGCCGATCACACATTAGTTGTCTAGTCTCATCATAGGAGTAGTTGATGTGCGGGGTCCGAGTTTTCCTGTTATGGTGGATCAGAATGCAGACATTTTTCCTAACGACGTTCTAGGACTACCTCCTCGTAGAGAGGTAGACTTCTATATTGACATGTACCATAGGATAGCCCTGATATCTCCTCCAGTATATCGGATGGCTCCTGCTGAGATTTGTGAGCTATGGGTATAGCTGGAGGACTTGAAGGGCAAGGGATTCATTCGACCCAGTGGTTCACCCTGGGCTTCCCCGATATTGTTCGCCAAGAAGGAGGATGAGAGCTTGCGACTCTGAGTCGACTACCGTCGCCTGAACCAGGTGACCGTAAAGAAAAAGTATCCACTTATGAGGATTTAAGACCTATTTGATCAGCTCATGGGAGCACATAAGTTCTCGAAGATAGACCACAGGTCAGGATATCATCATCTCAGAGTTTGAGACGAAGATGTCCATAAGACAGCCTTCAGGTGTCGGTATGGCCACTATGAGTTCTTGGATATGCCTTTTGGCATACCCAACGCTCCAGCAGTATTCATGAGCCTCATGAACAGTATCTTCCACCATTACCTTGATTGTTTTTTCATAGTCTTCATCGACAACATATTGATTTACTCGACCATTGAGGACGAGCACACTTACCACATGTGAGTTGTTCTAGACACACTCCGAGAGCATCAGCTTTATGGTATGCTCTCGAAGTGTCAGTTCTAGATTTGAGAGGTTAACTTCTTGGGAGACGTCTTCTCTGAGGTAGGAGTTGTGGTAGATCATGTGAAGATCGAGGCCGTACTTTCTTGGGAGCCACCCAGGAGTGTGACGGAGGTGCAGAGTTTCCTAGGTCTGGCTGGGTAATATCGGAGATTTGTGCTAGACTTCTCTAGAGTTGCAACACCATGTTAATCATTGAAGAATAAGGGGAAACCCTTCATGTGATTAGATAGATGTCAGTAGGGCATAAAGGAGCTGAGACAGAGATTGAGCAGTGCACCCATCTTGAGGCTACCGGAGGAGGGAGTAGGGTACATAGTTTACTGCGATGCACCAAGGACCAGACTCAGGTGTTTCTTGATCGAGGAGCGGGCATTGATCGCTTATAGTTCACAACAGGTGATGCAGCACGAGCAGAACTACACCACCAATGACCTGGAGGTATCAGTAGTGATCTTTGCCTTGAAGATGTGGCGACACTATCTGTTGGGCGAGCACTTTACAGTCTACTCTGACCACCAGAGTCTTAGGTACATATTCTCATAGAAGGACCTGAACCTGAGATAGCAGCGATGGATCGAGTTCCTCCAGGACTATGACTTTGAGATAGACTATACTCGTGGGAAGGGGAAAGTAGTAGCTAATGCTCTCAAGAGGAGATCTGGCATTCAGATAAAAGGAGAGACAACGGAGAAACTAGCCGCGTTGTAGATATCCTTCATTGATAAAGATGGGGCAGCCTTCATACAGTCCCTCACAGTCACTCCTCCACTACATCAGCTAGTTAGAGAGGCACATCATGGGGACGTTGACTGTGAGACACGGTGTGCATAGATTTCCATAGGGCAGGCACCTGATGGTTTTTATATAGGAGGAGAGCACGTCATCCTCTTCTGTGGACATACCATGGTACCAGTTGCAATATAGGAGGAGGTGCTGAGGGAGTATCACACTTCCCCACTGGTGGTGCATCCAGGATTAGCGAAGATGTATCAGGATCTCAGACGACACTAGTGGTGGCTGGGTATGAAGAAGGTTGTGGAAGATTTCATTTCATGATGCCTCACCCACCAGTAGGTGAAGGCAGAGGAACATGTACCAGAAGGCTTGGTGCAGCCCTTAGAGGTACCTATGTGGAAGTGGGATGGGATATCCATGGATTTAGTGACAGGGCTCCCTTGTACTTCCAGAGGACACGACTCCATCTGGGTGATTTTCGACTGACTCCCCAAGTTGGCCCATTTTCTAACTATTAGAGAGCAGGGCTCAGTGGAGAGCTTCTGACGCCTCTACGTTTAGGAGATCGTATAGCTTCCCAATGTTCCATCATCTATTGTCTCCGATCGAGATGCTCTCTTTACTTCCCAACATTGGAAGGGGTTGTAGGAGGCATTTTGGGATGCACCTATGCATGAGAAATGCATTTAAACCTCAAAAGGATGGCCAGATGGAGAGGTATATTTAGACAGTCAAGGACATGATTCGTGCATGTGTCCTCGACTTTGGTCCTAGCTGGGAGGATCACCTACCTTTGGTGGAGTTTTCATACAACAACCGTTACCACTCCACCATCGGGATGACACCATACGAGGAATTGTACGAACAACCTTGTAGATCACCTCTGTGCTGGAATGGCCTAGGGGAATCAACACTTGTAGGTCCAGAGACGGTCCAGGCCATGATGGAGAATGTGGAAATCATCCAAGAGTGGATGAGGACTGCACAGAGCCGACAAAAGTCATATGCTGAAAGGAGGTGGAGACCACTAGAGTTTGAAGATAGCGACCACGTTTTCTTACGGGTCTCACCTTGACGAGGATTACAGAGATTTGGAATGGGTGTCAAGTTATCTCAGCATTTCATTGGACAATTCCAGGTTCTCAGTAGGGTAGGTGAGGTGGCTTATCTCCTGGCCCTTCCACCTCAGTTGCACCGGGTGCATGACGTTTTCCACATATCTCAGCTGAGGAGATACGTGCATGACCCGACGCATATCATCGATCATAGGAATCTGGACATCGATGATGGGGTGAATTTAGCGGAGGTCCCAGTGGAAATTGAGGATCGACTGGAGCGGGTCCTATTTGGATAGTCGATTCCTCTGGTGCGTATTCATTGGCAGCACAGGAACCTCTAGGAGAACACATGGGAGCGGGAGGCTCAGATGCGTGCATAATACCCTCATTTGTTTCCCCATTTTATGATGTATCTTTACGGGGACGTAAATCCCTGAGATGGGAGTAACGTAATGTCCCGTAAATTTCAAGGAAATTTTTTTTCTTAAATTTTTTTGGATTTTACGAGTACGCAGTTTCTAGAGACACTTGATTCCGAGGCCCGGTGTGCCCTGAATCAATTTCCGAAGTTTAGCTCAGGTACGTTCAGTGAACGAACGAGCGGGTTTTTCTATCTTTCGAACTGGTACTCAGAAATGCAATATGAGGGCATTGATGAAACTGCATCGCCGATAATCGCTTAAGAGGACCTTTACTAAAGATGTGTTTGCATGAGAGGAGTTGTTTAAAAAATTGGATTAAATAAAAAGTGAATAAAATTGTGGTAAAATTTTATTTCAAAGTAAGGGTTTTTTATCCTACATGGGTGAGTTAGGGTGGGACCCACTAGCATCCAAACTACCCATGTGAGAATAAATGTGAGGTGGGGCATGCACGAGCCCCAACCCTTCACATTCCCTAAAACCACGAAAACCCCCCATTAAACTCCTTGTGTTTAATGCTGCAAAACCCCTTGATCTTATTTAAGAAACTCCTCCTCTCCAACATTAATTCATGCCAACACATTCTAAATTAATTGATTAATCCTCTTCAATTAATTTAACTATGTGTTTGAATTTTATGTTTTCAAAATGCATGGAAATGTAAAATAAAATAAGGAGAATCTTATTTTATTTTTGGTTAGAATTGTTGTGTGAGGAAGATTTGAGGAGAACTATAGTTTTCCTTTTAAGAACATCATCCTCCCACGAAGAACGTCTCCTCTTCATCGAATAACATCGTCACCACAAAGATAGACAACGTGCCTTTCCTTCTTCTCTACGTAACTATTGTGGAGACTCCCTTTCCTACTTGGACGCACACCAACACCATCTTAAATACCTCACCCCACGATTCCGTCTTTCACGATTCCTGGTGAACGACATCGATTGTCGAGGTAGGGGATAATTATTTTGTTCAAGTTTAATCATCGTATTTCATTGTCCAAGAGTTGGCCGAATTTTATCGTCGTAACAGGAGGAGTTAATACCACATAAACACGGCCGATTCTCCTCCCCCTTCATGTTTTTGTTCTTCACTGATGGTTGAGGCAAAGGCGACGTGGTGGCGCTGCACCGCGCGGGGACAAAGAGGACCACGGGTGGAGTGGGCCATGAAGGTGGTGTGTGGTGCTGTAGTGCAGAACCAGTGAGGCCGAAGGAGGCCACGACCGGGAGTGGGGCGCGGCGCCGTCACGTCGCTCCGGTTAGACAAGTCGCGGCCTTAGGCCATGGGGGACCAGGCAGGGGCGGCCGGACAACCGGCTGCCGGCGTCTCCAGGAGGTGGGACCCTGAAGGGTCACATGGAGGCTCAACCAGCTGGCCATAAAGGCCGGCCGTTACCAGGAAATCGGGGGGGGGGGGGGTGTAACCCCCCCAACCAGTATCTAGGGCAGATCCCACAGGGTACGCCGTTTCCAGAAACGAGGGGCACGCCCCTCATGCCCCGCTCGACAAGCGCTGAGCCGCGACTGACTTCTAAGCCGGGCCGTGCCAGCTGGGAGGGACTGCGCCCTGCCGCGGGCAGAGCCGCACCAACCAGGATGGGCCGCACGCAACCGTTCCGGACCCAGACATGGGTCGGGTCGACCCAGTTCGGGCTAACCCATGGGGTATTGGGCCGGGTCGGACCGGGCTCAGACCCCCTATTTTTGGACTAGGTTCATTCAAACACCCATATCATGGGCTAAGGACCTCCGATCGATGCACCGTCAGTTACGTAGGGATCCTTGGATAGATCCGGTCGTTTTGGTATATTACACACAAGGTTTCGGCCATGTTTGGGTATAGCCGGGTTGGTTTGAACCCAAAACCATCCGGGCCCTTGGAGCGAAAACACATATAACATGAGAACCAGACGTCTGAATGATGTGCCGTCAATTACGTTGAATTCTTCATTGTGAGATGGTTCTTTTGGAGTAATCCACTTGAGGTTTGGATGAAGCTGGAGTATGGTTGGGTTGGTTTTAGCTTAAAAACCTAGAGGGCCCCTAGGATGGAAAATCCAATATCTCTCAGACCGGGAATCCGATTAACGTGTCGTCTATCACGTTGAGATTCTATTGAAGAGATGGAACATTGTGATAAATCAGCTCTAGAATTCGTGAAAGTTGATGTAATGCCCTCTTGGATCATGGAGCGGACCCTCCACGAAACGAGCGTGCTATGTGCGGGAACCCTATAGTTTTCTGCGACTGCGACAACGATGGAGATTGTACATGGATCCTACGTGGGTTCGGTAGCGAGGACGACTATACTTGGATCCTACGTGGGTTCGACAGCGATGAAGATAGTACTTGGATCCAACGTGGGATCGTCAGCGATGGTGTCTGTACTTGGATCCTACGTGGGTTCGGCAGTGACGACTTCTGTACTTGGATCCTACGTGGGTTCGGCAGAGGAGATGATTCAAAGGCTAAATCTAATCATCTCCACCACTCTTCGTGAGTAGTATACCTATGTGAGCTGAGTTTTGACATTCAATAAATATCATCGATATGATTGAATTTCCTTCTTGTGTGGTTGGTTGGTGCTTTCCTCTGTGAACTGGGTTGTACTTGGGCTCGTGAGTTGGAGACGAACTAGAATTGATGACTTAGGTATATGTATGGGCATATACCTAAGTAGAGTTGGTTGATACATCATGTTTGTATCCTTCCTTTGTGGTTTATCTTTTGTGGATGTTGGCAGACCTTCAGGGGTCTCAGGGTCCCTACTGAGTATCGTATACTCACCCCTGCACGAGCTATTCCTGCACTACGTTGTGTTGGTTGTAGACGACGGATAGCACTGATCGTGGTTGAGGCTAATAGAGAGGGATAGTTTCTGGTGGTGAACTATTAGGAGTGAAGTACGCGGAGTGGAGTACCGGACCCGAGGAGCTGAGAATACCATCTGTACCCACCATTCATCTGGGATAGTCATACTACAACTCAGTGGTTACTGATTTACTTTACTACTATTGTTTTTTCTTTTCAGTTGTTATGTAATTTCAGATGGGTGTGTATTCTGGACCATTGACTTTTCAAAACTTACTATTGTACTCAGTTTACTTAGTGTTTACATCATCTTTTGTACTCTATTGTGTTTGTTTACTTATATAAAGGTAATTCCTTCCCTTTTATTAGGATTTATGCCTTTGGTGCTAGTTGCTAGCCCCTGGCCTATGGGAGCCGGGCTTAGGGTAGTCACGACACGGGCCCCGAGGATGGGTCGTGACATGATTGTCCAAATTAATATTTTACTATGCTTAAAAAATATTAATGCTTAAAATAATATCATATAAAACATATAAAATATCATTATGACATCTTTATTAAAAATATATTTTGATGAAAAATATTTTAAATTTAATATCAAATTCAGTTAAAATTTAATATACAGTTCTTGAATATTTATATTTGGGTTTATTGGGTGAAGATGATTATTTAAAATGTAGTTCTGGTATGATTACCAATTGAAGGAATTATATAAATAAAATTATTGGTAAGGAAAAAATTAATAAATGTGGACTTCAAAATGGTAGTAATGGTCTTATCCTTGAATTAAAGAGAAATTATTTTGTTTCTTGTTCTAAAATATAAATAACGTCTATTGTTATATTTATTCATAATGGTATTAATAGAAATTATTCTAATGATATATATTTTAAAGATACTAAACATTGTGATGTTACACATTTTTATTATTCAAAATAATTATGTACCTTTAAATATGGAATTCTTGATCAAATTAATTAGTGTTGGTGACCTAAATATTTGACTGCTAAAACAACCATACCGAAAAGAATGATGATACCAATGGGAAATTTTAATTGATATTTTTTTGGTATATTCCATAAAATTATAATGTGAAATTATTTAGTGGCTATTTAATAAATGGATATTTCTTATATTTCAATTTAGAAATCTTTTTTGTGAAAATAATAATTATTTTCTAGAGATCATCCACCTCTGAAGTGGTTCATTATTAAAAAAATATCCTTAATGCTGGAACATTAAAATAGATGAAGTATTTCATTTCAATTTCAATTTTTATATATTATTCAAATCATCTAACTATTGTATATATCTAGAAAGGAATCTGAATTTTATTATTCTTTACTGATCTACCTTTTTTATCACATAAACCGAAAATGTAAATTAATTTTTCATTATTATTAACTATGTAAAGTACTACAATTTACTCTTTATCCATCATGTATGCTTGTTTTAATTATATATTGGCATGGTATGTCTTAAAAAATATTTTTCATAATTTTTATTGGTCTATCATTATTTATGTGTTTCAATATTATTATTTTATATGTTAAATTTATTTCATCATTTATTTTAATTTTGAGAGTGCATAATGACCATGAAAATTTTAAATGGAATATTGTAATCTACTATTATGAACACATATTTTTCTAGTGACCATTTAAATAAATATCATATTTTATGAAATGAATTAAATTTTTTCAAATTGAATTTATAGTATAAATTTTATTTTAAATTCCTCGATAACATTAATTTTGATTCTTAGTTTAATGAGGAGTTATTTTGTATTTTAAATTTTAATGACATGAATTAGGTTATTATATATTTATTTTTATTTGTTTTAGATCATTTATTATTGATTAAAAGTTATTTTATATGTTTATTGGCTTCTTGAAATTCACATTTTATATATTTTATTAATAAATATTATTTTAAGGGGGATTTAATTATTGTGATTTTAGAATTATTGAAAAAAACTTTAATTTCTTGTGTTTCATATTTTCAAAGAAAATATGTCTGTTAATTTTTTAATCTCTAATGGCTGATAATTTTTTTTCCAAAAAGTTGATTTTTTTTATTCATGATTATTTATTTACAGAATGTTTTGAAAATTTATATAATTAATTTTTTGACAGACATATTTTATATTGAGTTCAAATTAGTTGTCTATCTATTATTTATTTTTTCAGACATTCTTTATTTTTATTTATTTATCACTACGTCATGAATACTAATATGTTTAATTATTATATTTCCGGACTCACTTTTTTTATAATGTGTCAATATAAAATTAACATCTAAATCCTTCATTTAGATAAAAATATATTTTTATGGAAAAAATTCATACTATAGTTCTCATCATCAAATTTGGAACCCCATGTTGGTGATCAAAAACACATTAAAGAGTCTCATGTTGGTGATCATCCTCATGTCTTGAATCCCATGTTAGTGATCACCAACACATGTGGGAACATCATTTTAGTGATAAAACACACATTCTGGAACCTCACATTAGTGATGAATTAAATGTTCATGAACCCCATATTGGCGATTTAACAATAATTGCAGAATCTTATGATTTCGATGAACTACATTTATGAAAATAACTCATCAAAATCTCATGACATCCTATTATAATAACTCATCTTTCAGCATATAGATACTTTAAGATGATATGTTTAGAATTTCATTCTTGTAATATCACATCGACAAGATTACACTTATCTCATCATGCATGCTTTATAGACAACCATGCATAGGATTTTCCATTAATGAAAACAACTGTATGTTATCATAACTATCTAAGATGATATGTAATATGATGATGTATTCACATTGTAACATTGAATGAAATTCATAATAATATATGAGATCACCAAAAAAATATTGCAGAAATGATTTTCACATTTCATAGTAGATGTGGAATATGATAAATGATTATTCAAGTTTTATGAAATATGATTTTCAAATATACATCTAGAAATTTTCATAAAATATAATGATGGTGATCATGTTTTTGTGATTAATTGATGCATAATTTTGAATGAAAATTAATCTGATTATATTAACATCATTTTAATGAGAAGTTACATGATTCAAAGTTATTCATATTCAAATATTTTAATATTTATATAGATGTTGTTGTGACATTTCATGGATTATTTAACATAGTTTAAATTTTTTATAGGAATAAGTAAATTGGTATTTAAATATAATTTAATGGAGGAATGTTCAAGGATTATTATAAAATATTGTAAATATTTATACTTATATCACTAAGTCCAATTAGAAGAATATTTTCAAATGAAAATAATGATGTGGTGGAGAATTTTTGGTAGGGAGTTTTATAGATCATATTTTGTAGATTTATTTTGAATTTATGAAGGAATATTAACTACTAAAACTATGGTATTTTTTATATTATCTATATCTCTTCGTAGTAGGTTTGGGAAAAAATAGTCATATAAGAAACTCTGAAAAAATATATTGCGTTGTTGAAATAAGATATACTTAAAATATAATAATACTATATGATTTAAAGTGTGAAATAATTCTCTTTAAATTTTCATACTTTCAATCCTAAAAAGTATAAATAAGTAGATAACTTGTGAACTCTTTTAGATCCTATTTATGTTTTTTGATGATTCATTCTTGAGAAACATTGTTATAATATTCTTTATACATTCTAAATAAATAAGAAAAAAAATAAAAAATTAATATTTGAATATCTTTTTTAATTATTTCTGTTATATTGATGAACATATATATATATAAATATATATCAATTTCCACTAATACTATGTTCCAAATCTATTATAATATGATATATATTATTTATTTCTCCAAATTTTTAACTTATTATACTCAATCATTTTTGAGTTTCCCTAAAAAAACTACCTCCAAGAATATAAAAAAACCTTATTATAAGGTGTTAAATTCATGAAAATTTCTTTTGAGGTCATAGAGATAAATTACATACTTATTAAAAATCACTAATATCATGAATAGATGGGTAATATAGTGGGCCAGTGGATCCTTGTTCCCTGAACCACAATACGCAAATTTTTCCAACCCACTATTTTATTTATTTAATACTTCATTAATTAACATTAAGAGAGAGGGAGATGATTTGTTTACTTTAAGAGGTGCTGTTTAAATGTTTCATGTTTTCTAAAAAGACCCAAATCATCACCTCTTGTGTGTATTTGTCATCATTATCTCAGACTAACACATTTATAAAATCTCATTATATTTGGATTATGATTATGTAATAATTATTTAATCCATTACCAACTTATGAGTTTTCATTATCATTCTTGATGAATTATTAAATATCTCTTTAAAACACTTTTAAAAAGAATATTATAAAATCATTGGTGGTATTGAAAATCTACATCCGCAATCAATTTGGTATAGCTTATATCTTATTAGATACTATGTATCTTTTATGGAATGTTAGGTGAGAATAATTTATTATAATTTATTATAATTTATTATCATTGATACTAGTCTTATGTATAGGATGAAATTTTTTATTTTATCAATATATTCTTATGATGCCCAAGATTAACAAGTTAATATGATATCATATTTCTATTTTCATGAATCTTTGAGGTGATTTATGATCATATTATTTAATAATACCATGTCATTTTTGTTGACTCATATGATATATATCATATTTATGATTATTCATATTATCCCCTTACTGAGATTTTATCTCACCCTATCTTTTATATTTGTTTTTAGAGTATCCCATTAGTTATTAATGTATGATGATTAAATAATGATTATAATGAAGTTGGGAACACATGAATATGTATTTAGATTTGGTAATGTTATACTATATATACCTATTCATCCAAAAAATATACCTTTAGATTCTAGGTGAGTGATATTAAATTATTTTTATGTATAATATTTGTAAAGATATAACTATATGTTTTTTATTATTATAATTGGTATTAGAGAAAGGTCTAATTCTTTTGGTTGATTAGTTTAATTAGAATACATGGTAATTTTCCATTAAAAACTAGGTTGAATGGTCATATTTAATAAGTCATGATTGATAAATCATTCTTTTCATGTTTATAACATTCATTTTATTTTCATAATAATAAGAGTGATTCATCACTAACTTTTATTATCTTTAGTAAATCTCCTGTAATAGGAGGATATGTATCAAAAACCAATTTATTTGGAAATGGAATTATTTCCTAAAAGCGATGGTAAATACGAAAAAATAAGTGTTTAAAACCTGATAGTGGTATTAACTCAATTTACGCAAGATATGTATAATAATTTGAATCATGTGGATGACTCGATTTTTCTGCAAAGAGAACATGAATTCGTAGAGCCATTTTGTTGACAATGAACACCATAATTTGGATGGTTGTTTGACTCATTAATCATATTGAAATGGATAAATTATATTTAAAATATATTTTCTATTATATAACATTGTTGATATTGGAATGTAATCATGGAAATATTATTATCAAAAATTAAATTTTATTATGGGTGGAAACTGATAAAGAATACCATTCATGAGGATAATATAGAATCAATAAAATAATAAAATTTCAATATAATATATTTGATAAATATTTTCCTCACACACTCCATTTTAAAATTATGATATAATATCATAGAAATAATTAAAATGAGGGTGATTAAATATAGTATCATAATAAAAATGTAACTAGATATTCTAGGTACACCATATGATTTTTCATCAGTCATAAAAAAAATATAAACCATTTATTGAGTGGATTAAAACGTAATCTAATGAAAATCATGAACAATTCTTGACATTGATAAAAATGAAGAAATTGTTTTATATTACCCTAATGTTGAAATATAGATTGGTGATTATTAATGTTCTCTAGGTACTAGAGATATGAAGTGAAAATGTAGTTTAGTTCTAAAGTCACAACTAATAAACCTCAGGGAGGGAAAAATATTTAATTACCCACATATAAAAAGTGTGTGAAGAATCCCCTTGGAAACTACCTCAATGGAATGTTGATGTGTTCCAAGTACAATGTATATGGAATAAATATCTAGATATCTAAATAGGATATAAATAATAAAATGAATATTATATAAGAATTGAAATTTTAGGTGAATTCCCCACTCATTATCTCGTGTTTAAAATTTATGGAGAATTGAAACTATATAATTTGATGCCTCAATTCAAGGGTCATTAAGGATAATAATTGGTGATAACCATTAAATCTATGTGAATAATGATGAACTTATACTATCACTAATATCAAGGTATATTATAAATATTATTTGGTTTTCATGACACCTATTATACATTCAATAAAAAGGAATGTCCAATATGATTTAGGTTTTAATAATTCATTAATATCATAAAAATTTTCTATAAATGTAATAACATAAAATGAAAATATGATTTTTGAGTTATAATTTAAAAAATATGTACTAAATTTATAACATCTCAATATTTCCCAATTATAATTCATTGGATGATTATTCCAAAAAATAATTTCATTATTAATTTATTATAAATTTAAACTTTATTGGGAATAAATATGAGGTTCTGATATATAAACAATATATACTATTGAGGGAATAAACTATTATTCTATATCTCTAAATAAACTATAATTATTTAAAACTAAAAGAAGAAAATTGATAATTATTTGAAAATTATTTCTCAAGTTTAGATATTATTTCATTATAAGTTACCATATTTGTACCAAGTGATCAAGTCAATAGATAAGATCATTTTTAAAAGTATTTCATTGTGAGGAAAAATGTAGATGTATTCCCATTTTTCTTGAATTCTCTCGATCTATAGGATATGATATCAATAAAAAATATATTTACCTCAATTCCAACATTAAAAGGTCCTCTTAAAATGTCCCCTATTGAATATGAAGAATTAAATAAGAAACTATAAATTGATTTGGAAAAGTGATTCTTACACTATGGTGCTTCACTATGCGATTCAGTAATCCAAAATTTTAAGAATATAGATGAGTAACTTCATCAAAGAATTTATTATAATATGATTAAAATGATCATGATAAATAACAAGTATTATCTTCCATAGATTGGTGACTTGTTTGAATAAATACATAGTGTTTAATACTACTCAAATGTTAATATTTTATTAGGAAAAAAAAATTTAAGTTGAAAATGGGGATATTTTAAAAGATTTATTTTCTATAAAATATATATACTTTGACTTCATAATAAATATATTTAGGTGTAAAAATAATACAAATGTATTATTGGTTTTTATGAATATATTTTTTAGAGATAACCTCAATAAAGATAATGTTTGATTATAAATGATATTATAAAATATTTTAAAATCCATGATGAAATTGATTTCCATTTGAGTATTTTCTTAATGACTCTAAAAACCTACACTTTATTTTAAAATTATAGAAAATGTGACATCAATATGTATAATGTTTCCCAATTATGTTTTTAAATCATAAGACCTCAGATATATGCAGATCCTTCTAAGAAAAATAAAATTAAATAATGACTGAAACCATGATATGAAATGGATATTTGTTGATTCTTTATAATAGATAGGTGTTATAGATTGTATGTGAGAATTTTTCATGATTCTATAACCAACTAAAAATTTTATCTTAAAAAGTATTAAATTTTTAATATATACAAGAATATGATTAGAAAATTAAAGAATATAAGTATTATATTTTTTTAAAAAATTACATTCACATGGACCTCCTGAATGGAAGGGATTGTGATATAAAATTATTCTTCAAATTAGATGATGGGTAGTGAACTCATGAAAAATTAAACATTTATAGCATATGACTCATTAAAATTATGAGTATATGAGAAAAATTACCCAATAAATTATCTAGACTTGTATAAGTGATATTTAAATTTATAATGTGAGGGTATTATCAATCTGCTGAGATGTTTGGAAGATATACCAATTATAATTTCCTAAAATAATATTTACCTAAAAAAATATCAACATTCACCAATAAATATGGTTAATGATGATTAAAATCTATGGGTGGTCAATCCATTACCATCATTGAAAGGTAAAAAAGAACCATATTCTCTATATAGACAAGATATTATAGGATTTTCCGTGATAAGTATTGAGAGGGATACAATAATTTTATATATAAAAAGGATGATAATGGGAATAAAAAAATGAAACTATATCGAGAATGTCTCAAGTAATTAGAGAACCACCTATCAAGATTAATTATAATCATTAATCCCTCTTAACTATCACTCTCAATAAGGTTTACACCATCGTCAAAAATGACTGGACCCGCAATCCCTCCCTTTATGGGGGGGGGGGTCATTGTGGCGACTCATCAAAATAGTATTAACATCTCAAATGTAATTTTCTCATAGGTTTATCTGATTCATAAACCCACTCATTTTCTTGATCATTCATATAAAATCAATATACCTAACGGTACTGTGGTATGTATATAAAGCTCATATACTACCCCAATATATCCCTCTTAGTGTTCATAGAATTGTATTAACTTTACATTCATTCTATTATTTCAAATAATGGATATAAAATTGCATTTATTAATGTTAATGATAGGTATGTGATAAAATATGGGACACTATCATCACATGGTTTATAGAAAACATGATACATGAATATTGCTTATTTTTTTCTCTATAGTTGAAGACATCATCCATTAATGGTCAAATTACCCATGAATCTTCAAATTTTTCTAGTTATATTTTCTTATATGATTATTCATAATTAAAATAATCCATGAACTTATGTTTTTTTTTGACTTATATGCATACTTATTCTGACATGACATAACATATCAGGACCCCAACTAAGATGATTGTTGGCCATGTGTGCCACCCAAATCCCACCTCAAATAGGATAGAAGATGATAAATAACATGATGTATCTATATAAAAACCCGGAATGCCTTATCTTATACAAACCTATAACTCAAATGAACAAGATATATATGAAAACCACCAACAATAAACCAAAAGAACAAAGCAATAAAAAAATTATTTAATGTGTAAATAATTATACACTATATGACCAAATAGATGAATATAAAAGAAAAATAGATAATAGATAATATCCCTTGAAAAATGGACATTAAAAAAGAATAAAACTACCTCTACCTTGCATTAACTGATGGTAAGTGAAAAATAACACAAAAAAACTATGAAATGATCCGTAAACCACTATTATGCATCATCTTGACTGAATATACTAGTACCACTAGCTGTAAATGAAATTCTAGGACATCAATCAACTAGATAGACATAAAAAATAAGGTATATGGTCTATCATGGGGTACGTACATTTATATCTATTAAGATGAAATGAAAAAAGAATGTAATAATTGTTGGTCATATCATAACAAAAATTCTATTATAAATCAATTGAAGGATTATGAACAAAATTAGATATTATATCAACTCAAGGAGACTGTGGAGAAATATGAATAATTCATCTCTCTATAGCTCAATAAATATTCAAATATTATATTGAATCCTAGATATTTAAAAGAACTAATATCATATAAAAAATCATTTTTGATAAATGAGTTATATTTCATTCCACATGGGAATCCAAACATGCCTCTTATATTAAAATTTCTAACAACATCACAACTCATTATTATAAGAAGTCAGACATATAATTTCCCCATCTACAACATCATCCATGATAGGGGAACCAAACATTAATGTATAATTTAAATCATTCAGAGGGGTACCCAACCATATATGAGGGTTGGGGAATTGTAATATATCATGACGGAAAATACAACGTATAACCAATATACCTATAGGATGGTTATAGACTCCATCTTGTAGTATGGATGACTCGATAATTTTAGGGCCTAGGAGGTACTAACCCCATTCATGAAAAGAGGATACACACACAAAGGATCAAAACTATATAACATCATCCTATAAATGGATATATACTGCTCAATTAAAATGTTAGGCATTCCAAATATCATAACAATTATCAGGGGGTTACAAACCCTAAGTATACACAAAATGTATATCCCTAACTATTACCCGAGTGTGCATACTTATGGACTCAATTTCCAGTTCAATCAACCTTTTCCATCATTATGCATTCATTCCACCATTTGGGTTCATCATAATCAATATAAAAAACCTTGAACACACTATAAAAACATTCCAATCATAAATTTATAATGACCCATCATGGTCTGAGTTAGGGGTTTTAATTATTTATCATTATCATATTTTTTAAAAAGCTATATTCTCATGATTTACAAATTGTAATTTTTTAACCAAATAGTCATATAAAATAAATCCAATATATGTATCCAAATAAATATATTTAAATTAATCCCATGAAAGAATATCAAAATTCACAAATATAGGAAAACTGATTTTATCAAAAAAACATACTATTCAAAACATAATTTATTCACATAAATCTCTTGGTATAGGTAAGTCACCAATTTCAAAACAATTAACATTTCTAAAAATTTACAATTTTGATTAAAAATTATTGATGATTTTAAAATTTTAAATTTCAATAAATCAAATTTTCCTAAAAAATTATTATTTCCAAAACTACCAATTCAATTTCTACATAAATTACAAATAATAGAGCAATAATTCTATGTAATTTAATTCTTGCTCATGGATTATACAAATAATGAAAAAAATGCATAATCTACCTACACAATTTATCTTTCAACAAAAAATTTTCAAAACAATATTTGATGATGAACTTCTAAAACAAAACAATCAATTACTACAATAAATGTAGTGACTATTAGAATCCTTTGGTTCTTGATAAAATATTTTTATACAGTATCCAAGTGAGAGAAAAAATAGGGATGTATGGATATCTAATAACAAAATTGTGAAAATATACTTTACCATTGATATAATAATAATCCATTAATTATTGAGAGAAATTAAACTATAAATGGTGGGGATCTTATAAAATAATAATCGATATATCCTAAAATATTCTATTGCCAATTTATTTTCTTTATAATGTTTAATAAAGGAAATAATGGGTTTTGAAATAAAATTATAAGATTTCTACAAAATATATAGTTAAAATTAATATTTTAATACCTATACTATAATAAATATATTTTTTGACATACTAAATATTCCAAAACACATTTTTTATCTTACCATGATGAAAACCTTACAATTATGTATGAATATTACACTACCAAATTGTCTTAAAATTCAAGGTTACCTAACAATGTAACTAACTATTTATTTCCACCACCCTATATTTTTTTGAAAAATCATGATTACCAAACCTTAAGACAAAAATTTATTTAATTAGATCTACTCTAGACTGAGGGTTTTTTAAGTCAAGTAAATAAAAAATAAATTATTATTTAATAAATTAATTATATCATGATTATCCCATCCATATGAATTCCCATACCTATATGGTTATCAAGATCCATTCCCTACATAACAATCTAAAAATTTGTTCTAATTATGAGTCTCTATGTCTCACATATGTCTTCCCAAACCCCACCATGAATACAAGAAACCTGATTTAAAAGGATGGTGTATCTACTCAAAATATTTTCCAATTAATTAATAATATGAATTTTCATATATAGTAAACACGTATGGTTCCTTGACAATGCTTTTTATTTGAAATACATGAAATGAATACATTTAATAATTTACCAAATTAGAAACATAATAAATAACATAAATAAAAAAATGGTATTGTTAGTTTAAACAATATTACACTTATCCATTTCATATAATGACATTAAAAGGTCCCACATACGTTTCATCATTGATGATCCTTAATTTGTTTAAATATGTGTCATTAAAAATATATTAAACTTTATAATGAATGTTATTCAACATTTCATACACCAAAATAACCCATAATTGTATTTCTCACCCATTTCTATCTTATACGGTCATAGTGATCAATATGAACTTCCATATAAATAATTAAATGACTATATATCAACCAAATACTTACAACTGTCATTATAAAACCCCCCGAATATAGCCTTCCTAAGAATTTTTGGAATCAATCAAACATGTTTGAAGAACATCTTCCCTAATATGAATGGTCATTAACATTATATATATATATATATATGTGTTTTATAATAAATACTCATCTTTAACTATGTAATAATATCCTTTATAAACTCCTTTCATAACATAGAAGTTATGCAAGGATTTGGATATGAAAAAATGGATTTAATAAATACACAAAATCTAAGGATCTACTTTATAATTATCTTTTCATAATCATTAATATAAAATATATATTTAATGATTAGGAAATGAATTATATTTATAATTCTATAAAACACCAATAAAAAGGAATCATGATTCATTGGTGGTCATGGTATCCCAATAAATAAATACATTGAAATATAATTTCATTTCTATGTCATCATGGGTAATGGTTTTAATAATCTTTTTGGTTCATGATGGTAAATATTATTGTGGATATATAAAATAATGTCCAAACCATGATGGGTAGAAATTCAAAAAACCATGGATTTTTTATGGAATGATATTTTCTTTCATGTAATAGGGTTCGTGGTGATTAATTTGTGGAATTAATTTTCAAATTATCAAATGATTATTAATATACTATTGTGTAATGAAACAAAATTTCATTCCATAAAAAATCCATGGTTTTGTGAATTTCACCACATCATGTGATAGTGTGATAATTATACTATTGTCTAATGAAACATCATGTGATAGTGTGATAATTATATTGTTATTATTAATGGTGTTTAACATCACATAAGTAACTAAGGAGTTTTTTTGTAAATGTCACAATAGATAAATACTAAGAGGTATTTGGTTTTATAGTATATGAAATATATAAACATAATATGGATCCATCTGTTAGTGAAATATTTCTATTTTAAAAGAGATTATAGTATAAATTTAGATACTATGGATTAATCTCACATGTGGTAAATCTATATATCAATGTATTTTCATTATTAACCATGAATTATATTCTAACACTACCTTGAATGGAGGTAAAGTTCTATAAATTGTCTAGTTATCATATTTCAAATGGAAGAAACATTTAGATAGATGATTCATGTTTTTTATACATAGGGATCTCTTTTAAGATCACTATTGGGAAATATATAACATGGAAGGTGAGGTATGAATGTTTTATATTTTCATTTCATTTTCTATTTCCTCTTACATTTAATCTTTTAGTTTTATTTTTTGTTTTTTTTTCACTATATTTTTAATAATAGGATTCATATAATACACTTCAGTGGTATTTGAACAAGTTTAACTAAATTATCGATAAGATGGGGATTTGAAAATTGAAATTGTTTTGGAGTCCTCCCTATTCATGGATGGTAGATAATATAAAAATGTTGTGTTTGATATAAATATTAATAAAAAGGCATGGTTTTTTGGAAAAATTACTTAGTTTTTATTGTAATGAAATATATCTTTGTCATTTTAGTAACATCTAGATTTTAACAAAAATTGTTATAGTTCATAAAAGGTATACTTTCTGGAGAAAACCTGGACAAGAATAAGAGGAAGAAGGCATTGTTAAAGGAATGTCCTTTAGAAACCCCAATTCATTGAAAACAGGTGTAATAAAACCATATAATTGTGTATTGGGGGTTATTTTATTAATAATTTGTCTAGAAACATGTATATAGAAACCATGTTATGATTTCAAATAAGATCTTATTGAGTATTAAAAACATATTCTTGAGAACCTTCATAACAGTCGATATTTTGGGTTCGACCATCCAAAATTTTGATTCATCCTATGTTAATAGCTATTAAGAGGTATATTATGATGCATTTATATGTTTCCTGGGGTGTGTTCTAATATATGGTAAAAAGGAAATGTCCTTTTTTTCTCATAATATTTAGTAGTTGTCAATATTAAATAATATTTAATCTAGGTAATGCTTGTAACAATATATCCATATGATATCAAGAATGAATTTTGATAAATATATTTATTTAAAAATATATATTATTGTTGTATAATAATGACTTTTAAGTATAGTAATAATTGGGTAGAATGTTATCTTAGACAAACACAAATAGAGTACACATATACATTATAATGTTTTGGGAATTGTGAAAAAGTGTTTTGAGAATTTTTGATATATTCCTAAATACATTTCAGATGTTTATAGAAGTTTTAGAGTGATTAGAAAGTCCCTAGGAATAGTTGAAGAGGCTCTGAGATTATTTGAAGAAGTACAAGAATTATATGTTGATGTTGATATTTGAAAATTACATACAATGGATTTTCCACGATGTTGAATATTGGAAAATTATTAGAACTAAATATAATATATAATATTAACTTTATAGTATATATATATATATCAAGGAGTTACACTATGATACATATCGTATTTCGTATAGAATGATATATGTTTTTCTAATACAGAAAATGTCATAGTTCATATAGAATGTATTTTATAAACATTATACTAAATAAAAACAATGGATTGATCATAGAATGATACATAAGATTTAAAAGAATATATATGACATTTTATCAAGTTATTACTGAATTATAGTAAAGTAAAAACCATTCATTAATACTTCATATTAGATAAATGAATAATATTGTATCATATATTTCATAGAAGATATTAAATAATATAATAATTTCAAAGAATCGGACCAACCATTATATGAATGATATTGGGTCAAATAACAAATACATTCAACAAAATGTCAATGAATTTATCGTGAATACATAATATTAATTTGATCACACTAAATATATTCATGGGAATTTTTTTTGGAAATTTGATCTCCCAGATATGATATATAAGTTATTTGATTTTGTAAGTAAAGATTATTAGTTTTAAAAAAATACATGATTTATGGTCATTTATGTTACAATGTGATGATATATTCTGTATAGATTAAATATCATGAAATATTAATTATATAATCCAATTAAAAAATATAATTAAATGATAATTATTGGAGACTATTTTAGCATAATATTAATTGATATTTAAAATATAAAATTTGAAATATTTATTACAGTTATAAACTTGAGATTTTATCAGTAGATATTTTTACCATTTTTCAATAGAGAATAATGATTCATCAATTTAATTATTGTTTTATATATTAAAATTATTAAAATAATATTCATGTGAATAAAATATTAAAATAAATATGAAGAAGATAATTAGGATTGAGAAAATTTAAGAGAGACTAAAGATCCCCTACAAATACCATTATTCATCTGCATTCAGGAAAACATATTTAAATACTAATCAATTGAAATATTTTTAGGATGTATGTAAAATTCAATTACTATTTTCATGTTCAAATTCATAAATTGTAAATTATTATAGTTTTAGACGAATGAAAATTTTCATTCAATGTTGGAGATCATCCATTGGCTATCAATGAACTCCGTATGAGGAAACAATTGCATTATATTAATGCAGTAACTACTATAAGTACAAAGAGGATCTTGTTTCAGAAGGTAATTAGAACACCATAGAAATATTGAGGGATCTATTATACTATCATCCAAATGTATTTTAGTAGGATATATGAATAGATCAAGGATTATTCTTTCCCATTGGTTAAGGATGATAACATCCCTCCCCTTGTATTTGTTGATTCACGGATGAAATCAAATAAAATTTTGAAACCAAGAAATTAATTGGTGATTAAATATTTATCTCAAACTCATCCAAAAAAATATAAAGTAGATAAAAATAATAGAATAAATCCTTCTAAAAATAATGTTCTCTACTCTCTTATTTTATTTTCTACTTACGATAATAAGATTCATTCATTTTAACTAATATAGATGTTTAAATATTTATTTGGATAATTAATCGAACGATAAAAAATATAATTCTGTAAAAATGGCCCACAATGATTCTCCCCCATCCCAGTGTGACTTTTCATTTAAGTAGTAAATTTCAAGTTATATCATAGAAAACATAGTTCTTCTTTATATGATAAATTTATCATCACACATTATCTAATCATTCGTTTATGAAGTGAAAATTTTAATATCGTACCATGTTTCAACATGTAGATAATTTTTTCTATACCTATCAATTAAAACATGGAGGTTTTATCCCAAAAAATAATGTGAAATTTGATAAAAATTTACGAAAAATCATAATTCATAAATATGTTACACAACTAATTTATAGAAATAAAATTTCTAGTTGTTTTCTTAAATCTATAAAGTACTATCCACTTGAAGAATCCAATTATTGTTTTGAATATTATGTAGAGACTGAATCTCTAACATATTTTTACTCTGATGAAAAATATTACAAAGAAAATCATTATATTAAAGTTAACACTTATTATTGTATAAACTAATAATCTATAAGATGAAAATTCATATGTGGAGTTGAAGACTGATGTGATGGAGAAGTAATTAGCTAAGAATTTGTAAATGTTAAACACTATCATCAGTGAAGTAATATCCAATAAAAGAAATTATTGACTAAAAATAAAAATTAACCATGGATTAGGAATTATTATAGAAGAATATTGATGACAATTCAATGTTTTGAAAAATATTAAAAGAGAGGATTAATTAAATAGAATAAAATTAAAAATCATCCATTAAATTGAATGATATTCATTCAATAATAATGGAAAATAAAATAAAATAACTTAATAACTAATTTTAAGAGAAAATTATTTTTCCTAAATAAAAATACAAGGCTATAAGAAAACATTGGGAATGTAGAATAATTTTTTTAGAGCTGATCACATTACCTTTATCGTGGCGTGGTTTAAAGTTGAATTTAAAATGATACATATAGAATAATCTGAAAAATAAAAAACCTAATAATGTAAAAGACGAAGTGGTTCCATGAAAGTAGTCAAACAGGGTATTTTATTAGAAATACTTAAGATGGTGGAATTATGGTCTTTGGATCATCCAAATATTTATCATTATTAATATCTAATAAATATTTAACCATTTTTATAGAAATATTTTTCCCTACTAAAATGATTTACAAGATAAGTGCACATGAAAAAAAAAAGATTTCTCTTAAATCCCAATTAATAAATTATTATTACCTAATAATTCATTGAAGTGTATTTAGCTAAGTATTATCTATCAAGGAAACAACTCACAAAATTGTAATTTCTATTTTAAATATTTCAACTATATATACTAATTAATATATTAATTATATAGTCAGGGTTCTATGAAAATAATATGAAAACATTATTTAAATATATGAATGAAAAATAGGAAGTGTAATACAAGAAATAATGATTCTCGTGAAGAAGAAATTATTTCTCTATGGATTTCACAATCAGGTAATCAATGATCATTTAAAGTTTTAATTCTCAATATTCTATACAATTTTGATGTTATTCCTAACAATAAATACCATACCTTGTAAAATGTGATTATCCTATGATATTCACCAGAATGTGGGATAATCTCCCTCACATCATCACTATAATGATACTCCAATATAAGAAATATTATGATTAGTAAGAGTGTCATATGTATGAATAAGAATTTGATGTTAATTGTTGAGAAAAGAGAGTGAAAATGTAAACTAATAAGTGTCAATTATTTAAAAATCATAGTATATAATAATGATCATCATTGAAGTGAAAATAACTAAATTATAACAGAAATCTCCCACTTTAAACAAAAATGGATTTCAGCTCACCATTTTTAAAGAGATGAGAAGGTGCGTGGTGGGGGAAATGGAAAAGACAAAAAATTAATTTGAAGTAAAAGAGAGGAACATGATAAATATTAAAAATTTATAAATCTACTACAACATAATAATAATTACCTAGACAATGAAAATTTATAACTCTTTTGAAAATAAATAGAAGTTCATTTTTTTAGAAATGAGTGTGGAATGTTTCCCTCTAAATCCCTAATCATAATGTTAATATGTTTTTATCCAACATAGTTGAAAAATATTGAAAATTGTACTACATTAGAGTTTTTGATGTTTGTCTCTTTTGACCACTCAGAAAATAGAAGCTCATTTGGACACATATAGAGAAATATACCACTGAATTACTTAGGAAAATATTAATTGATAAGTTTTATCTCGATATTTAGATCATAATATTTCTAATGCATTTATAGACATAAAATTGGATGAATCTAGAGTAAATAAGATAATTAATTTTTCCCATGGGATATTCTATATCTTTAAAAACATTATCATAAAATTTGGAACTTCCATTAGTTTATTTTAAAAACATTAGAATTATCGAAAAACAATGCATGAATTTCATGTGTTGAAATGAATGCTCTTTTTATGATATCTATGGTTCTAGTTATCTTATGATCTAGTGTAATTAAATGTATATTAGGTAAGTTCCATAGTAATATCAATTGAAATTAATCAAATAATCATTTAATAATATTAATATAATGTTTTTCTTATTCTAAAGAAGGTGTTTTGTCTATATTGGCTTCTAAGAATTTTAATATATTCAAAATGTGAGAAATAAAAATGATTTTAATCATCAGTATGTTTCATTGTGGTTTGGTAGAGATGGGTTGGAAGAAAAAATATTAAAAATTCTAGGCTGAAAATGAGGTTAAACTCTAATATATAATGAATGAATATTTAAGTGGAAACACAAAACAAATATAACTCACTCAATTGCCCTTATATTTGTGAAACTCACATCCCAATTTATGAATGACATGGTCCATGATTCATGAAATGAATATAATGAGTGAATTCATCCTAATTTCCATTTTTTTCATACTATCCTCAAGGAGGACGAGATGACCATTAAATTAAATAAATGAATGAAATTTCACACCATCTATTTTTGAAATAGTTGTTATATATAAAAGTATGAATACTAAATAATTCAATTATATTACAATTCGTTCTATCTTTCGAAATGGTACTCAGAAATGCAATATGAGGGCATTGATGAAACCGCAGCGCCGATAATTTCTTAAGAGGACCTTTACTGAAGATGTGTTTGCATGAGAGGAGTTTTTTAAAAAATTGGATTAAATAAAAAGTGAATAAAATTGTGGTAAAATTTTATTTCAAAGTAATGGTTTTTTATCCTACATGGGTGAGTTAGGGTGGGACCCACTAGCATCCAAACTACCCATGTGAGAATAAATGTGAGGTGGGGCATGCACGAGCCCCAACCCTTCACATTCCCTAAAACCACTAAAACCCCCCATTAAACTCCTTGTGTTTAATGCTGCAAAACCCCTTGATCTTATTTAAGTAACTCCTCCTCTCCAACTTTAATTCATGCCAACACATTCTAAATTAATTGATTAATCCTCTTCAATTAATTTAACTAAGTGTTTGAATTTTATGTTTTCAAAATGCATGGAAATGTAAAATAAAATAAGTAGAATCTTATTTTATTTTTGGTTAGAATTGTTGTGTGAGGAAGATTTGGGGAGAACTATAGTTTTCCTTTGAAGAACATCATCCTCCCACGAAGAACGTCTCCTCTTCATCGAATAACGTCGTCACCACAAAGATAGAAGACGTGCCTTTCCTTCTTCTCTACGGAACTATTGTGGAGACTCCCTTTCCTACTTGGACGCACGCCAACACCATCTTAAATACCTCACCCCACGATTCCATCTTTCGCGATTCCTGGTGAACGACATCGATTGTCGAGGTAGGGGATAATTATTTTGTTCAAGTTTAATCATCGTATTTCATTGTCCAAGAGTTGGCCGAATTTTATCGTCGTAACAGGAGGAGTTAATACCACATAAACACGACCGATTATCCTCCCCCTTCCTGTTTTTGTTCTTCACTGATGGTTGAGGCGAAGGCGACGTGGTGGCGCTGCACCGCGCGGGGACAAAGAGGACCACGGGTGGAGTGGGCCACGAAGGTGGTGTGTGGTGCTGTAGTGCAGAACCAGTGAGGCCGAAGGAGGCCACGACCAGGAGTGGGGCGCGGCGCCGTCATGTCGCGCCGGTTAGACAAGTCGCGGCATTAGGCCATGGGGGACCAGGCAGGGGCGGCCGGACAACCGGCTGCCGGCGTCTCCAGGAGGCGGGACCCTGAAGGGTCACATGGAGGCTCAACCAGCTGGCCATAAAGGCCGGCCGTTACCAGGAAATCGGGGGGGTGTAACCCGCCCAACCAGTATCTAGGGCAGATCCCACATGGTATGCCGTTTCCAGAAACGAGGGGCACGCCCCTCGTGCCCCGCTCGACAAGCGCTGAGCCGCGACTGACTTCTAAGCCGGGCCACGCCAGCTGGGAGGGACCGTGCCCTGCCGCTGGCTGAGCCGCACCAACCAGGATGGGCCGCACGCAACCGTGCCGGACCCGGACATGGGTCGGGTCGCCCGGTTCGGGCCGACCCATGGGGTATTGGGCCGGGTCGGACCGGGCCCAGACCCCCTATTTTTGGACTAGGTTCATTCAAACACCCATATCATGGGCTAAGGACCTCAGATCGATGCACCATCAGTTACGTAGGGATCCTTGGATCGATCCGGTCGTTTCGGTATATTACACACAAGGTTTCGGCCATGTTTGGGTATAGCCGGGTTGGTTTGAACCCAAAACCAACCGGGCCCTTGGAGCGAAAACACATATAACATGAGAACCAGAGGTCTGAATGATGTTCCGTCAATTACGTTGAATTCTTCATTGTGAGATGGTTCTTTTGGATTAATCCACTTGGGGTTTGGATGAAGCTGGAGTATGGTGGGGTTGGTTTTAGCCTAAAAACCAAGAGGGCCCCTAGGATGGAAAATCCAATATCTCTCAGACCAGGAGTCCGATTAACGTGTCGTCTATCACGTTGAGATTCTATTGAAGAGATGGAACATTGTGATAAATAATCTCTAGAATTCATGAAAGTTGATGTAACGCCCTGTTGGATCATGGAACGGACCCTCCACGAAACGAGCGTGCTATGTGCGGGAACCCTATAGTTTTCTGCGACTGCGACGACGATGGAGATTGTACATGGATCCTACGTGGGTTCGGCAGCGAGGACGACTATACTTGGATCCTACGTGGGTTCGACAGCGATGAAGATAGTACTTGGATCCAACATGGGATCGTCAGCGATGGTGTCTGTACTTGGATCCTACGTGGGTTTGGCAGCGACGACTTCTGTACTTGGATCCCACGTGGGTTCGGCAGAGGAGATGATTCAAAGGCTAAATCTAATCATCTCCACCACTCTTCATGAGTAGTATACCTGTGTGATCTTAGTTTTGACATTCAATAAATATCATCGATATGATTGACTTTCCTTCTTCTGTGGTTGGTTTGTTCTTTCCTCTTTGGACTGGGTTGTACTTGGGCTCGTGAGTTGGAGCCGAACTAGAATTGATGACTTAGGTATATGTATGAGCATATACCTAAGTAGAGTTGGTTGATACATCATGTTTGTATCCTTCCTTTGTGGTTTATCCTTTGTGGATGTTGGGAGACCTTCAGGGGTCTCAGGGTCCCTACTGAGTATCGTATACTCACCCCTGCATGGGCTATTCCTGCACTACGTTGTGTTGGTTGCAGACGACGTATAGCACTGATCGTGGTTGAGGCTTGTAGAGAGGGACAATTTCTGGTGGTGAACTATTAGGAGTGAAGTACGCAGAGTGGAGTACCGGACCCGAGGAGCTGAGAATACCATCTGTACCCACCATTCATCTGGGATAGTCGTATTACAACTCAGTGGTTACTGATTTACTTTACTACTGTTGTTTTTTCTTTTCAGTTGTTATGTAATTTCAGATGGGTGTGTATTCTGGACCATTTACTTTTCAAAACTTACTATTGTACTCAGTTTACTTAGTGTTTACATCATCTTTTGTACTCTATTGTGTTTGTTTACTTATATAAAGGTAATTCCTTCCCTTTTATCAGGATTTATGCCTTTGGTGCTAGTCGCTAGCCCCTGGCCTATGGGAGGTGGGCTTAGGGTAGTCACGACACGGGGCCTGAGGATGGGTCGTGACATGATTATCCAAATTAATATTTTACTATGCTTAAAAAATATTGAAGCTTAAACTAATATCATATAAAACATATAAAATATCATTATGACATCTTTATTAAAAATATATTTTGATGAAAAATATTTTAAATTTAATATCAAATTCAATTAAAATTTAATGTACAGTTCTTGAATATTTATATTTGGGTTTATTGGGTGAAGATTATTATTTAAAATGTGGTTCTGGTATGATTACCAATTGAAGGAATTATATAAATAAAATTATTGGTAAGGAAAAAATTAATAAATGTAGACTTCAAAATGGTAGTAATGGTCTTATCCTTGAATTAAAGAGAAATTATTTTGTTTCTTGTTCTAAAATATAAATAACGTCTATTGTTATATTTATTCATAATGGTATTAATAGAAATTATTCTAATGATATATATTTTAAAGATACTAAACATTGTGATGTTACACATTTTTATTATTCAAAATAATTATGTACCTTTAAATATGGAATTCTTGATCAAATTAATTATTGTTGGTAACCTAAATATTTGACTGCTAAAACAACCATACCGAAAAGAATGATGATAACAATGGGAAATTTTAATTGATATTTTTTTGGTATATTCCATAAAATTATAATGTGAAATTATTTAGTGGCTATTTAATAAATGGATATTTCATATATTTCAATTTAGAAATATTTTTTGTGAAAATAATAATTATTTTATAGAGATCATCCACCTCTGAAGTGGTTCATTATTAAAAAAATATCCTTAATGCTGGAACATTAAAATAGATGAAGTATTTCATTTCAATTTCAATTTTTATATATTATTCAAATCATATAACTATTGTATATATCTAGAAAGGAATCTGAATTTTATTATTCTTTACTGATCGACCCTTTTTATCACATAAACCGAAAATGTAAATTAATTTTTCATTATTATTAACTATGTAAAGTACTACAATTTACTCTTTATCCATCATGTATGCTTGTTTTAATTATATATTGGCATGGTATGTCTTAAAAAAAATTCATAATTTTTATTGGTCTATCATTATTTATGTGTTTCAATATTATTATTTAATATGTTAAATTTATTTCATCATTTATTTTAATTTTGAGAGTGCATAATGACCATGAAAAGTTTAAATGGAATATTGTAATCTGCTATTATGAACACATATTTTTCTAGTGACCATTTAAATAAATATCCTATTTTATGAAATGAATTAAATTTTTTCAAATTGAATTTATAGTATAAATTTTATTTTAAATTCCTCGATAACATTAATTTTGATTCTTAGTTTAATGAGGAGTTATTTTGTATTTTAAATTTTAATGACATGAATTAGGTTATTATATATTTATTTTTATTTGTTTTAGATCATTTATTATTGATTAAAAGTTATTTTATATGTTTATTGGATTCTTGAAATTCATATTTTATATATTTTATAAATAAATATTATTTTAAGGGGGATTTGATTATTGTGATTTTAGAATTATTGAAAAAAATCTTTAATTTCATATGTTTCATATTTTCAAAGAAAATATGTCTATTAATTTTTTAATCTCTAATGGCTGATAAATTTTTTTCCAAAAATGTGATTTTTTTATTCATGATTATTTATTTACAGAATGTTTTGAAAATTTATATAATTAATTTTTTTTACAGACATATTTTATTTTGAGTTCAAATTAGTTGTCTATCTATTATTTATTTTTTAAGACAATCTTTATTTTTACTTATTTATCACTATGTCATGAATACTAATATGTTTAATTATTATATTTCCGGACTCACTTTTTTTATAATGTGTCAATATAAAATTAACATCTAAATCCTTCATTTAGATAAAAATATATTCTTATAGAAATAATTCATACTATAGTCCTCATCATCAAATTTGGAACCCCATGTTGGTGATCAAAAACACATTAAAGGGTCCCATGTTGGTGATCATCCTCATGTTTTGAATCCCATGTTAGTGATCACCAACACATGTGGGAACATCATTTTAGTGATAAAACACATATTCAAGAACCTCACATTAGTGATGAATTAAATGTTCATGAACCCCATATTGGCGATTTAACAATAATTGCAGAATCTTATGATTTTGATGAACTACATTTCTAAAAATAACTCATCAAAATCTCATGACATCCTATTATAATAACTCATCTTTCAGCATATAGATCCTTTAAGATGATATGTTTAGAATTTCATTCTTGTAATATCACATCGATAAGATTACACTTATCTCATCATGCATGCTTTATAGACAACCATGCATACGATTTTCCATTAATGAAAACTACTATATGTTATGATAAATATCTAAGATGATATGTAATATGATGATGTATTCACATTGTAACATTGAATGAAATTCATAATAATATATGAGATCACCAAAAAAATATTGCGGAAATGATTTTCACGTTTCATAGTAGATGTGGAATATGATAAATGATTATTCAAGTTTTATGAAATATCATTTTCAAATATACATCTAGAAATTTTCATAAAATATAATGATGGTGATCATGTTTTTCTGATTAATTGATGCATAATTTTGAATGAAAATTAATCCGATTATATTAACATCATTTTAATGAGAAGTTACATAATTCCATGTTATTCATATTCAAATATTTTAATATTTATATAGATGTTGTTGTGACATTTCATGGATTATTTAACATAGTTTAAATTTTTTATAGGAATAAATAAATTGGTATTTAAATATAATTTAATGGAGGAATGTTCAAGGATTATTATAAAATATTGTAAATGTTTAAACTTATATCACTAAGTTCAATTAGAAGAATATTTTTAAATGAAAATAATGAAGTGGTGGAGAATTTTTGGTAGGGAGTTTTATAGATCATATTTTGTAGATTTATTTTGAATTTATGAAGGAATATTAACTACTAATACTATGGTATTTTTTATATTATCTATATCTCTTCGTAGTAGGTTTGGAAAAAAATAGTCATATGAGAAACTCTGAAAAAATATATTGCGTTGTTGAAATATTATATCCTTAAAATTTAATAATACTATATGATTTAAAGTGTGAAATAATTCTCTTTAAATTTTCATTCTTTCAATCCTAAAAAGTATAAATAAGTAGATAACTTGTGAACTCTTTTAGATCCTATTTATGTTTTTTGATGATTTATTCTTGAGAAACATTGTTATAATATTCTTTATACATTCTAAATAAATAAGAAAAAAAATAAAAAACTTATATTTGAATATCTTTTTTAATTATTTCTGTTATATTGATGAACATATATATATAAATATATATCAATTTCCACTAATACTATGTTCCAAATCTATTATAATATGATACATATTATTTCTTTCTCCAAATTTTTAACTTATTATACTCAATCATTTTTGAGTTTCCCTAAAAAAACTACCTCTAAGAATATAAAAAAACTTTATTATAAGGTGTTAAATTCATGAAAATTTCTTTTGAGGTCATCGAGATAAATTACATACTCATTAAAAATCAATAATATCATGAATAGATGGGTAATATAGTGGGCCAGTGGAGCCTTGTTCCCTGAACCTCAATAAGCAAATTTTTCCAACCCACTATTTTATTTATTTAATACTTCATTAATTAACATTAAGAGAGAGGGAGATGATTTGTTTACTTTAAGAGGTACTATTTAAATGTTTCATGTTTTCTAAAAAGACCCATATCATCACCTCTTGTGTGTATTTGTCATCATTATCTCAGACTAACACATTTATAAAATCTCATTATATTTGGATTATGATTATGTAATAATTATTTAATCCATTACTAACTTATGAGTTTTCATTATCATTCTTGATGAATTATTAAATAACTCTTTAAAAAACTTTTAAAAAGAATATTATAAAATCATTGGTGGTATTGAAAATCTACATCTGCAATCAATTTGGTATAGCTTATATCTTATTAGATACTGTGTATCTTTTATGGAATGTTAGGTGAGAATAATTTATTATAATTTATTATAATTTATTATCATTGATACTAGTCTTATGTATAGGATGAAATTTTTTATTTTATCAATATATTCTTATGATACCCAAGATTAACAAGTTAATATGATATCATATTTCTATTTTCATGAATCTATGAGGTGATTTATGATAATATTATTTAATAATACCATGTCATTTTTGTTGACTCATATGATATATATCATATTTATGATTATTCATATTATCCCCTTACTGAGATTTTATCTCACCCTATCTTTTATATTTGTTTGTAGAGTATCCCATTAGTTATTAATGTATGATGATTAAATAGTGATTATAATGAAGTTGGGAACACATGAATATGTATTTAGTTTTGGTAATGTTATACTATATATACCTATTCATCCAAAAAATATACCTTTAGATTCTAGGTGAGTGATATTAAATTATTTTTATGTATAATATTTGTAATGATATAACTATATGTTTTTTATTATTATAATTGGTATTAGAGAAAGGTCTAATTAATTTGGTTGATTAGTTTAATTAGAATACCTGGTAATTTTCCATTAAAAACTAGGTTTAATGATCATATTTAATAAGTCATGATTGATAAATCATTCTTTTCATGTTTATAACTTTCATTTTATTTTCATAATAATAAGAGTGATTCATCACTAACTTGTATTATCTTTGGTAAATCTCCTGTAATAGGAGGATATGTATCAAAAACAAATTTATTTGGAAATGTAATTATTTCCTAAAAGCGATGGTAAATATGAAAAAATAAGTGTTTAAAACCTGATAGTGGTATTAACTCAATTTATGCAAGATATGTATAATAATTTGAATCATGTGGATGACTCGATTTTTCTACAAAGAGAACATGAATTCGTAGAGCCATTTTGTTGACAATGAACACCATAATTTGGATGGTTGTTTGACTCATTAATCATATTGAAATGGATAAATTATATTTAAAATATATTTTCTATTATATAACATTGTTGATATTGGAATGTAATCATGGAAATATTATTATCAAAAATAAAATTTTATTATGGGTGGAAACTGATAAATAATACCATTCATGAGGATAATATAAAATCAATAATATAATAAAATTTCAATATAATATATTTGATAAATATTTTCCTCACACACTCCATTTTAAAATTATGATATAATATCATAGAAATAATTAAAATGAGGGTGATTAAATATAGTATTATAATAAAAATGTAACTAGATATTCTAGGTACACCATATGATTTTTCATTGATCATAAAAAAATATAAACAATTTATTGAGTTGATTAAAATGTAATCTAATGAAAATCATGAACAATTCTTGACATTGATAAAAATGAAGAAATTGTTTTATATTACCCTAATGTTGAAATATAGATTGGTGATTATTAATGTTCTCTAGGTACTAGAGATATGAAGTGAAAATGTAGTTTAGTTCTAAAGCCACAACTAATAAACCTCAGGGAGGGAAAAATATTTAATTACCCACATATAAAAAGTGTGTGAAGAATCCCCTTGGAAACTACCTCAATGGAATGTGGATGTGTTCCAAGTACAATGTATATGGAATAAATATCTAGATATCTAAATAGGATATAAATAATAAAATGAATATTATATAAGAATTGAAATTTTAGGTGAATTCCCCACTCATTATCTCGTGTTTAAAATTTATGGAGAATTGAAACTATATAATTTGATGCCTCAATTCAAGGGTCATTAAGGATAATAATTGGTGATAACCATTAAATCTATTTGAATAATGATGAACTTATACTATCACTAATATCAAGGTATATTATAAATATTATTTGGTTTTCATGACACCTATTATACATTCAATAAAAAGGAATGTCCAATATGATTTAGGTTTTAATCATTCATTAATATCATAAAAATTTTCTATAAATGTAATAACATAAAATGAAAATATTATTTTTGAGTTATAATTTAAAAAATATGTACTAAATTTATAACATCTCAATATTTCCCAATTATAATTCGTTGGATGATTATTCCAAAAAATAATGTCATTATTAATTTATTATAATTTTAAACTTTATTTGGAATAAATATGAGGTTCTGATATATAAACAATATATACTATTGAGGGAATAAACTATTATTCTATATCTCTAAATAAACTATAATTATTTGAAACTAAAAGAAGGAAATTGATAATTATTTGCAAATTATTTCTCAAGTTTAGATATTACTTCATTATAAGTTACCATATTTGTACCAAGTGATCAAGTCAATAGATAAGATCATTTTTAAAAGTATTTCATTGTGAGGAAAAATGTAGATGTATTCCCATTTTTCATGAATTATCTCGATCTATAGGATATGATATCAATAAAAAATATAATTACCTCAATTCCAACATTAAAAGGTCCTCTTAAAATGTCCCCTATTGAATATGAAGAATTAAATAAGAAACTATAAATTGATTTGGAAAAGTGATTTTTACACTATGGTGCTTCACTATGCGATTCAGTAATCCAAAATTTTAAGAATATAGATGAGTAACTTCATCAAAGAATTTATTATAATATGATTAAAATGATCATGATAAATAACAAGTATCATCTTCCATAGATTGGTGACTTGTTTGAATAAATACATAGTGTTTAATACTACTCAAATGTTAATATTTTATTAGGAAAGAAAAATTTAAGTTGAAAATGGGGATATTTTAAAGGATTTATTTTCTATAAAATATATATACTTTGACTTCATAATAAATACATTTAGGTGTAAAAATAATACAAATGTATTCTTGGTTTTTATGAATATATTTTTTAGAGATAACCTCAATAATGATAATGTTTGATTATAAATGATATTATAAAATATTTTAAAATCCATGATGAAATTGATTTCCATTTGAGTATTTTCTTAATGACTCTGAAAACCTACACTTTATTTTAAAATTATAGAAAATGTGACATCAATATGTATAATGTTTCCCAATTATGTTTTTAAATCATAAGACCTCAGATATATGCAGATCCTTCTAAGAAAAATAAAATTAAATAATGACCGAAACCATGATATGAAATGGATATTTGTTGATTCTTTAAAATAGATAGGTGTTATAGATGGTATGTGATAATTTTTCATGATTCCTTTACCAACTAAAAATTTTATCTTAAAAAGTATTAAATTTTTAATATATACAAGAATATGATTAGTGAATTAAAGAATATAAGTATTATATTTTAAAAAAATTACATTCACATGGACCTCCTGAATGGAAGGGATTGTGATATAAAATTATTCTTCAAATTAGATGATGGGTAGTGAACTCATGTAAAATTAAACATTTATAGCATATGACTCATTAAAATTATGAGTATATGAGAAAAATTACCCAATAAATTATCTAGACTTGTATAAGTGATATTTAAATTTATAATGTGAGGGTATTATCAATCTGCTGAGATGTTTGGAAGATATACCAATTATAATTTCCTAAAATAATATTTACCTAAAAAAATATCAACATTCACCAATAAATATGGTTAATGATGATTAAAATCTATGGGTGGTCAATCCATTACCATCATTGAAAGGTAAAAAAGAACCATATTCTCTATGTAGACAAGATATTATAGGATTTTCCTTGATAAGTATTGAGAGGGATACAATAATTTTATATATAAAAAGGATGATAATGGGAATAAAAAAATGAAACTATATCGAGAATGTCTCAAGTAATTAGAGAACCACCTATCAAGATTAATTATAATCATTAATCCCTCTTAACTATCACTCTCAATATGGTTTACACCATCGTCAAAAATGACTGGACCTGCAATCCCTCCCTTTATGGGGGGGGGGGGGGGTCATTGTGGCGACTCATCAAAATAGTATTAACATCTCAAATGTAATTTTCTCATAGGTTTATCTGATTCATAAACCCACTCATTTTCTTGATCATTCATATACACTCAATATACCTAACGGTATTGTGGTATGTATATAAAGCTCATATACTACCCCAATATATCTCTCTTAGTGTTCATAGAATTATATTAACTTTACATTCATTCTATTATGTCAAATAATGGATATAAATTTCCATTTATTAATGTTAATGATAGGTATGTGATAAAATATGGGACACTAGCATCACATGGTTTATAGAAAACATGATACATGAATATTGCTTATTTTTTTCTCTATAGTTTAAGACATCATCCATTAATGGTCAAATTACCCAAGAATCTTCAAATTTTTCTAGTTATATTTTCTTATATGTTTACTCATAATTAAAATAATCCATGAACTTATGTTTTTTTTGACTTATATGCATACTTATTCTGACATGACATAACATATCAGGACCCCAACTAAGATGATTGTTGGCCATGTGTGCCACCCAAATCCCACCTCAAATAGGATAGAAGACGATAAATAACATGATGTATCTATATAAAATCCCGGAATGCCTTATCTTATACAAACCTATAACTCAAATGAACAAGATATATACGAAAACCACCAACAATAAACAAAAAGAACAAAGCAATAAAAAAATTATTTAATGTGTAAATAATTATACACTATATGACCAAATAGATGAATATAAAAGAAAAATAAATAATAGATAATATCCCTTGAAAAATGGACATTAAAAAAAGAATAAAACTACCTCTACCTTGCATTAACTGATGGTAAGTGAAAAATAACCCCAAAAAACTATGAAATGATCTGTAAACCACTATTATACATCATCTTGACTGAATATACTAGTAGCACTAGCTGTAAATGAAATTATAGGACATCAATCAACTAGATAGACATAAAAAATAAGGTATATGGGCTATCATGGGGTATGTACATTTATATCTATTAAGATGAAATGAAAAAAGAATGTAATAATTGTTGGTCATATCATAACAAAAATTCTATTATAAATCAATTAAAGGATTATGAACAAAATTAGATATTATATCAACTCAAGGAGACTGTGGAGAAATAGGAATAATTCATCTCTCTATAGCTCAATAAATATTCAAATATTAGATTAAATCCTAGATATTTAAAAGAACTAATATCATATAAACAATAATTTTTGATAAATGAGTTATATTTCATTCCACATGGGAGTCCAAACATGCCTCTTATATTAAAATTTCTAACAACATCACAACTCATTATTATCTGAAGTCAGACATATAATTTCCCCATCTACAACATCATCCATGATAGGGGAACCAAACATTAATTTATAATTTAAATCATTCAGAGGGGTACCTAACCATATATGAGGTTTGGGGAATTGAAATATATCTTGACAGAAAAAACAACGTATAACCAATATACCTATAGGATGGTTATAGACTCCATCTTGTAGTATGGATGACTCGATAATTTTAGGGCCTATGAGGTACTATCCCCATTCATGAAAAGAGGATACACACACAAAGGATCAAAACTATATAACATCATCCTATAAATGGATATATACTGCTCAATTAAAATGTTAGGCATTCCAAATATCATAACAATTATCAGGGGGTTACAAACCCTGAGTATACACAAAATGTATATCTCTAACTATTACCCGAGTGTGCATACCTATGGACTCAATTGCCAGTTCAATCAACGTTTTCCATCATTATGCATCCATTCCACCATTTGGGTTCATCATAATCAATATAAAAAACCTTGAACACACTATAAGAGTATAAAATGATTAATTAATTGATGTATGGATGTAAACAATGATGTTTGACCACCCAAAGGAAAAGTCCATAACCATGTTCTTTGGAAGATGTGTTATTGTAGAATAAAAATATTTATTTTAGGATCATTAATTCCACCATTCATCACCATCCATCACAGATCATTTCTCATAGTTTATAATTCAATAAAAAATAAAAATAACAACAATAAAAATATTTTAATTTAAATTATAATTCAAAATCAATTCACCATATCACAATTAATAAATCATTCAAACAAAAATGATAACAATTTAAATTATAAAGGATACCCATGAAATTACTAATCCATATCCCAATTAAACCATGGTATTATCAATTAATTTACCCATTAAATTTAATGTCCTTTCTATTTTCTACCTAAACAAACAAAATCTCTTTTATAAAAAACATTCTATCAACACAAAATTACTAGCATTTAATTCACCCATGATTTCACAACACGATTTTCACACGATGGATATTTATATATAATTAAAATGTGTCTGAATATCTAGAGGATGCAAATCAATATTTTTGAATAAATTCAATGTATTTAATGAAGATTAATCTTTAAATAAATTCTAAATTTTTTAAATAAGTTTAAAAATAATTTTTTTAATATGAAAATTTCATGCTATTATTTATGAAAATTTCATAAATTAATATAAACTCTTTTGTGTTTTGAATTATATTACAATTAATAAGCACAATATTAATTACATTGTAATTTCAATGAAAACAATTTATACTAAAATTAAAATTTATTAACATTTAAAATAATACTTTTTTCCCCACCGTTGGTAGTGGGGTGGTAAGGGCTTAGGTGGGGTGAGGGGTAGGTCACGGGGTCAAGTCCCTCGGCTTGTGATTTACTAAAATTTTCTTCTTTGTGTTATGTGCTGCTTTTGCAGTTGTACCCAATTTATAAAATAAGAATTTTAAAATTAAGTTTTAATATTAAATTCATCTATAATTAAATGAATAATATGAATTTAATAATTAATTATAATTATTATAAATTAGTAATTAAATTATGAACATTAAGTATATTAAAAAGATTTTTTAAAATCCATTTTTCATAAATATTCTTTTTATAAATTATCGATTTATTTTAATGACTAAATTAAAAGAAACGTTATTTCAATTATATCACAATTTTTTATATATTGGATATTATGAGGTGTGATATGTTTTTGTTGAATCACTATTTATGATTTAATATGAGAGAAATCATATTTTTGACATGAAAATGTAGAAAAGTTTATAATTCAATATCCAATATTAAAATATCTTTAGGATTCATGTTATGACCCACATACAACCAATGGATTATAAAAATGTTGCCAATTATGATACATAGAGTCCCAAGAACCAATTCATTCATAATCTATAATATCAGATATCATAATATGTAATATGATAATCAATAAAATCCCATTGAATAAAACCAAGAATCACCATATCATCCAAAACGATAATGAATATTCTATAATATGACATACTAGTTCGTTATTAATAGTTATATTTTTAACTCATAGGAAAACAAATCCACTGTAGTAAAATTATTGCATTTTTAAAAAAATTACTAACACATATTGAAGGCATTGAATGAAATTATAAACCTCCATTATCAATATCATCTATGGGTTTGAAATAATGATTCATAAATAATAAATAAATATCATAACTCTATTTTGGAATTCACGCACTTTTTTCTTCGTTCCTCAGCCGTATTGATGAATAACACTACAATGTTGCAAAATTAATCCTTCATAATAGGGTATCCATGAGTTATAAAGATCCCAAAAGTTCATGGGAAGTAATACATTAAGGAAATATTTTTAAAACCATGATTAAAGGAAGCGATTAAAGAGGGATTCAGTTTGGAGTTTTAGCATGTCAATTATAAACCTTCACATTCCATCACTATAGTATAAGATATATATATATATTAAGTGGATTCTACTCTATTTTCACAAATATTTAAAAAACATTAAAGAAATTACTATAAATTATAAACACTTTTTAATATATCATCCATTTATTTGTGAATATTTTAACACTTTAAATGATACTTTTGAAACTCATTTTAAACCATTATTGATATAATTAATGGAAAATATTATTTCCCCAAATTCAAAACCTAATAATTTTTTTAACATATTAAATGAAATGAAATATAATGGGGTTCAATATATTACCACATCATAAGATAGATAATGAAAAAGGATTATGACATGCTTTATATCATCACATAAAATATAGATTGAACCATGTATTATGATTTAGGGACTTAGGTAAAATATCCACTACCATTAGCTCTAAGTATAACCCATAAAATAATTTTTTAGATCTTTGATGCACCATATTCCTTTAGTATTGAATAACATGGAAACTTAAATATTTAATTTATATTTAATCATAATACATAAGGATTAATTTTTAGGATCTTGAGGTACATTATTCACATTGGGTATGACTAACATGGACACACCCCTTGTTCTCTTCACCTTTATATTGGCTTCTAAGGAGACTCCCCTTTAAATGATATTTTTCAAGCTATATTAAAGAAGTTATGAACCTCATAACGGCACAAGATGGTTTATTTAGAGATTTGAAATGTTTCATGCCTAATAAGTACTTTTTTTGTTTTTATACATGTCATATGATATTTTTTGGGTGCATTGGGACATGTATAGTAAAACCTAGAAGAAGAAATCTGAACCATGATCCCCCATGTTGGGAATTCCACTTGGATTAAAACAAAATCCATGATCTCTAAAGGATATATACTAGTATTGAGGGATTTAATAAAACATTTATTGAATGATTTTTCTGAAAAATAACCTGGACCATGAATTCTATTGGAAGATTTTTTCAGAAAAGTTGAAAAAAATTAATATCAAAAGTAATCAATGTAATGTAACAAAATCCAAACACGGATACAATCTAAAAATAACTAAACTAGTCACATAATAATTTATTAAATGAATTAAAATTACACCTATTACAACATTAACTCAACTAGTAAATCCCTATAAATATTTTTATTATAGGATATACAGTGAACTACTAAAAAGAATGAAATATGTAATTTAACTAAATCATGTTGAGTCAGATCTATTTGTACATCTATGTGTAAATTTCATGAGTGGATAAAAACCTCTATATCATTCCCACATTGACTCTAATATGTTTTTATGCATAGGTAAATATAAAATATAATGTCAAATAACCTAAACCATTTCCAAAACCCAATGTAATTAAGTTTGAAAATGTTTTTTTTCTAATAATTGAATGAGAAAAACTTTTTTTTATAAATTTCATTTCTCGAAAAAATAAAAAATAAATATTTACAATCCATAAAAATTATTTATTTAAAAATATCACTTTATAATGATATGAAATCCTAAGTTATGTTCCCTATAAACCCATTTTTTAGAAAAATTAAGCCTCTAAAATTTAAATAATTATTTAGAAAATTGGATTGTTTTCTAAACTGTGGAATCAAATCATTAAAATAATTCCCCAAAAATATACATATTTTTAAAGATATTTCAATCCTCTAAACCCACAATATGAACATATATTTTAAGACAACAATCCAATAGTAATGAGTCATCACATACCCAACCTAACATACTAAATGACTCATCACTCTCCTATATGTATATCCTCTAATCTAACTACATCAATTAAATATTATTTTAAGGATGGGGAGTTTAAAATTAAAACCAGATTAATCGATTTTTTCTTTTTTATATAGATGTTATACTTAGTAATCCCTATAAAATGAAATATCATGATATAGATTCATGGGGTTCAATACCCCTATAAAAACATTCCAATCATAAATTTATAATGACCCATCATGGTCTCAGTTATGGGTTTTAATTATTTATCATTATCATATTTTTTAAAAAGCTATATTCTCATGATTTACAAATTGTAATTTTTTAACCAAATAGTCATAGAAAATAAATCCAATATATATATCCAAATAAATATATTTAAATTAAACCCATGAAAGAATATCAAAATTCACAAATATAGGAAAATTGATTTTATCAAAAAAACATACTATTCAAAACATAATTTATTCACATAAATCTCTTGGTATAGGTAAGTCACCAATTTCAAAACAATTAACATTTCTAAAAATTTACAATTTTGATTAAAAATCATTGATGATTTTAAAATTTTAAATTTCAATAAATCAAATTTTCATAAAAAATTATTATTTCCAAAACTACCAATTCAATTTCTACATAAATTACAAAAAATAGAGCAATAATTCTATGTAATTTAATTCTTGCTCATGGATTATACAAATAATGAAAAAAATGCATAATCTACCTACACAATTTATCTTTCACCAAAAAATTTTCAAAACAATATTTGATGATGAAATTCTAAAACCAAACAATCAATTACTATAATAAATGTAGTGACTATTAGAATCCTTTGGTTCTTGATAAAATATTTTTATAAAGTATCCAAGTGAGAGAAAAAATAGGGATGTATGGATATCTAATAACAAAATTGTGAAAATATAGTTTACCATTGATATAATAATAATCCATTAATTATTGAGAGAAATTCAACTATAAATGGTGGGGATCTTATAAAATAATAATAGATATATCCTAAAATATTCTATTGCCAATTTATTTTCTTTATAATGTTTAATAAAGGAAATAATGGGTTTTAAATTAAAATTATAAGATTTCTACAAAATATATAGTTAAAATTAATATTTTAATAGCTATACTATAATTAATATATTTTTTGACATACTAAATATTCCAAAACACATTTTTTATCTTACCATGATGCAAACCTTACAATTATGTATGAATATTACACTACCAAATTGTCTTAAAATTCAAGGTTACCTAACAATGTAACTAACTATTTATTTCCACCACCCTATATTTTTTTGAAAAATCATGATTACCAAACCTTAAGACAAAAATTCATTTAATTAGATCTACTCTAGACTGAGGGTTTTTTAAGTCAAGTAAATAAAAAATAAATTATTATTTAATAAATTAATTATATCATGATTATCCCATCCATATGAATTCCCATACCTATATGGTTATCAAGATCCATTCCCTACATAACAATCTAACAATTTGTTTTAATTATGAGTCTCTATGTCTCACATATGTCTTCCCAAACCCCACCATGAATACAAGAAACCTGATTTAAAAGGATGGTGTATGTACTCAAAATATTTTCCAATTAATTAATAATATGAATTTGCAAATATAGTAAACACGTATGGTTCCTTGACAATTATTTTTATTTGAAATACATGAAATGAATACATTTAATAATTTACCAAACACTACGGGAAAAATGAGCAATTGCGAACGGCTATTTGCGACGGGATTTATTCCCGTCGCAAATAGTCATGTTAAAAACTTATTTGCGACGGGGGTATTTCCCCATCGAAAATAAGGAGGCTTTTGCAACGGGATTGCTTTCCCCGTCGCAAATAGTTTTCCCGCGATGCGCGCCAAATCGCGGGAAACTTATTTGCGACGGGGGAATATTCCCGTCGCAAATAACCGGCGGCGGTAAAAGGTATTTGCGACGGGAATATTCCCCGGTCGCAAATACTATGTCGGCAGGGGTTATTTGCGACGGGTCCCGTCGCAAATAACTATTTACCGGTTGACCGTAATAAATGTTGGCTAAGGTATTTGCGACGGGTACCGTCGCAAAGAATACTATTTGCGACGGGATACCCGTCGCAAATAATCTAACCTATAAATACCCCCATCCGTTTTTTTCATTTTATTGTCATTCCTTATCTTCTCCTTCTCTCAAAATTATATTTCTAGAGTTGAGTTTTTTTCCAGTTTAATTTTTTTCTCTGGAGCTGATATTAAAGTTTTGAAGAACGATCAGAACAGATCAATTTTCAAGGTATTTATCTTCATTTTAATTTTTTATTTATTTTTAATTTTTTATTAGTTTCAATTATTATTAATTAGTTGTAATTTAATTATGTTTACATTGTTTTATTACTTAATAAATTTAAATTATTTGTATTGTTTATAGTTAATGGTAATTAGGAATAATTAGTAATAATTTTTAATAATTAAGAATAAATATTAATAATTAATAATAAATACCAATAATTAGGAATAAGAACATTATTACATTATTAGTTTATTTTATTATTAATATTAAAATAATATAATTTTTTATATATATACAATTCTTTTTTCATCTGTGTGTTTGTTGTTTTCACATGTATTATTTGTATGTGGAGATAGAAAACGCACAGATGAAAGAAGAATTGTATATAAATTAGAAAATTATATTATTTTAATATTAATAATAAAATATATTAATAATGTTATTATTTGTAATTATTGGTAATTATTTCTAATTATTGATAATTATTCATTTAATTACTAATAATTAGGAACAATTCTCAATAATTATCAATAATTAAGAATAATTAGTAATAATTAGTAATAATTACCAATAATTAGTATTAATTACCTATAATTAGTATTAATTACCAATAATTAGTATTAATTACAAATAATTAGTATTAATTACCAATAATTAGTAATAATTACCAATAATTAACAATAATTAGTAATAATTACCTATAATTAGTATTAATTACCAATAATTAGTAATAATTAGGAATAATTAACAATAATTAGTAATAATTAGTAATAATTAGGAATAATTAATATTAATTAGGAATAATTAATAATAATTATCAATAATTAGTAATAATTATCAATAATTACTAATAATTATCAATAATTAGTATTAATTACCAATAATTAGTATTAATTACCAATAATTAGTATTAATTACCAATAATTAGTATTAATTACCAATAATTAGTATTAATTACCAATAATTAGTATTAATTACCAATAATTAGTATTAATTACCAATAATTAGTATTAATTACCAATAATTACCAATAATTACCAATATTTAGTAATAATTACCAATAATTACCAATAATTATCAATATTTACCAATAATTATCAATATTTAGTAATAATTAACAATAATTGCCAATAATTACCAATAATTAGTAATAATTACCAATAATTATCAATAATTAATAATAATTATCAATAATTAATAATAATTAGCAATAATTACTAATAATTAGTAATAATTACTAATAATTAGCAATAATTAGTAATAATTAGAAATAATTACTAATAATTAGAAATAATTAGTAATAATTAGAAATAATTAGTAATAATTAGTAATAATTAGTAATAATTAACAATAATTAGTAATAATTAGGAATAATTAGGAATAATTAGGATTAATTATGAATAATTAGTATTAATTAGGAATAATTAGTAATAATTACCAATAATTAGTAATAATGATTATTAATTAACAATAATTAGTATTAAATACCAATAATTAGTAATAATGATTATTAATTTACCAATAATTAGTATTAATTACCAATAATTAGTATTAATTACCAATAATTAGTATTAATTACCAATATTTAGTATTAATTACCAATAATTAGTATTAATTACCAATAATTAGTATTAATTACCAATAATTAGTATTAATTACCAATAATTAGTATTAATTACCAATAATTAGTATTAATTACCAATAATTAGTATTAATTACCAATAATTAGTATTAATTAACAACAATTAGTATTAATTACCAATAATTAGTATTAATTACCAATAATTTCCAATAACTAACAATAATTATCAATAATTACCAATAATTATCAATAATTACTAATAATTATCAATAATTACTAATAATTATCAATAATTACTAATAATTAGCAATAATTACTAATAATTAGCAATAATTACTAATAATTAGCAATAATTAGTAATAATTAGCAATAATTAGTAATAATTAGAAATAATCAGTAACAATTAGGAATAATTAGTATTAATTAGGAATAATTAGTAATAATTACCAATAATTAGTAATAATGATTATTAATTACCAATAATTAGTATTAATTAGAAATAATTAGTATTAATTACCAATATCTAGTAATAATTACCAATATTTAGTAATAATTAACAATAATTGCCAATAATTAACAATAATTAGAAATAATTACCAATAATTATCAATAATTACTAATAATTATCAATAATTACTAATAATTATCAATAATTAATAATAATTAGCAATAATTAGTAATAATTAGCAATAATTACTACTAATTAGCAATAATTAGTAATAATTAGAAATAATTAGTAATAATTAGAAATAATTAGTAATAATTAGTAATAATTAGTAATAATTAACAATAATTAGTATTAATTAACAATAATTAGTAACAATTAAGAATAATTAGTATTAATTAGGAATAATTAGTAATAATTACCAATAATTAGTAATAATGATTATTAATTATCAATAATTAGTATTAATTTCCAATAATTAGTATTAATTACCAATAATCACCAATAATTACCAATAATCACCAATAATTACCAATAATCACCAATAATTACCTATAATCACCAATAATTACCAATAATCACCAATAATTACCAATAATCACCAATAATTACCAATAATGACCAATATTTTCCAATATTTTCCAATAATTACCAATAATTACCAATATTTTCCAATAATTACCAATATTTACCAATATTTACCAATATTTACCAATAATTAGGAATAACTACAAAAAATTAAGAATAACTACCAATAATTTGGAATAATTACCAATAATTTGGAATAATTACCAGTAATTTGGAATAATTACCAATAATTTGGAATAATTACCAATAATTTGAAATACTTACCAATAATTTCGAATAATTACCTTATTACATTATTTGTATATTTTATTATTAATATTAAAATAATATAATTTTCTATATTATATACAATTCTTTTTTCATCTGTGTGTTTTCTGTCTCCACATGTAATATTCGCATTCTTTTTCAAAATTATCAACCTACTCGCCAATGGAGAGGTGAAATTGAATGCAATATTACATGTGGAGACAGAATGTTAAACACAAAGATGAAAAGAGAATTGTATATAATATAAAAAATTATGTTATTTTAATATTAATAATAAAATATACTAATAATGTAATAATGTTATTATTATATAATTAATGTTTATGAAAAAATTATATCAGTATTATTAAAATAATAAAAAATCAATATAATATTAAAATTATAAATATTTGTAACATGTTTTGCTTTATTCTCAATATATTCAATCTTTACTTGAGTGTTTTTTCTAACAAATTATTCAAAACCAGTAATGCTTTTATATTTTATAGAGAAATATGGAACAACGAGGTCGTCAACAATCATTATTAGGTGACCGCATATGGATAAATCAACGTAGAAATCCAAACGGTTCTGGTTTAAATCCAGTATATGTTGAGGGTGTGGAGACTTTTTTATCATTTGCGGAATCAAATTCAGAATTTGTTTCAGAAGGAAAAATAAAATGCCCTTGCAGAAAATGTGCATTGAGAACGTTTGACACGTTTGACAAAGTGGGAGAACATCTCTTGCGTTTTGGTTTTCAACCAGATTATGTTTTTTGGTATCAACACGGTGAACGCAGTTCCAGAGCAGGTGATACCAACTTGATTCCGGATCCATCCCGGTTTCAAGATTTAGTACATGATGTTGCAGGTTCATCTGTTCAACATACAGAAACTCCGGCTGATATAGCTTCAAATCCTGAGTTGGCACCATCTGAATTTTATGAGTTGTTGAAATCTGCTGAGGATGCATTATATCCTGGCTGCAAGATGAGCAAATTAGAAGCAGTTGCAAAATTTATAGCTATCAAATCAGATAACGGAATGTCAAACACCTGTTTTGACCAGATATTTTCTTTGCTGAAAACACTGTTACCTGAAGGAAATGTTTTACCTGCAAATTACTATGAGAGTAAGAGACTGGTTCGAAATTTGGGATTTACTTGTCAGAAGATTCATGCATGTTCAAATGACTGCATTTTATATTCTGGGGAAAATGAGTCGTTGTATAGTTGTCCTACATGTGGGCAACTGAGATATAAAGAAGGACAACACGGGAAGTCTGGTTTGATTCCTTTAAAACAGTTGAGATATTTTCCGCTTACATCCAGACTTCAGCGTTTATTCATGTCTAAGAATACAGCGACAATGATGTCATGGCATAAAGAGAATAGTTCAACCGATAAAAGCTTGAATCATCCAGCCGATGGTGATTCATGGAAACATTTTGATACAGTGCATCCATCATTTGCTTTAGAATCTAGAAATGTTCGACTGGGCCTTTCCACTAATGGTTTCTGTCCGTTTGGATCTTATGGTAGTCAATATTCATGTTGGCCTGTTTTTTTAACTCCGTATAATTTACCTCCATGGATGTTGATGAAGGAGCCATATATATTTTTGACTTTACTAATTCCAGGACATCCGAAGAAAAATATTGATGTTTATTTGAAGCCATTGATTGATGAATTAAATTTATTGTGGAGTACTGGTGTCAGTACATATGATGTTGCAACGAAACAGAATTTCATACTGAGAGCAGCATTGATGTGGACAATAAGTGACTTCCCGGCTTCTGGGATTTTATCTGGCTGGAGTACACATGGTCAAAAATCATGTCCTTACTGTATGGGAGAGAACAAAGAATTTATGCTCATTCATTGAAAGAAACCTTGTTATTTTGACTGTCATCGCAGATTTCTTCTAGCTGATCATCCTTTTCACAGAAACAAATCTCATTTCAGAAAAGGAACAGCTGAAAGGGATGGATCTCCAAAAATGCTATCAGGTTCGGAGTTAAAATCGGTTATATTTTCATTACCTCCCATTACTTTTGGTCCCACAATAAACCAACAGAAAATTTCTGGTTTTGGGAAAGAACACAATTGGATTAAACGTAGCATATTTTGGGATTTGCCATATTGGTCTGATTTGTTGGTCCGACACATGTTAGATGTCATGCATATTGAGAAGAACTGTTTTGATAATTTGTTTCATACAGTTTTGGATACGCCAGGAAAGATAAAGACAATGTAAATACACGTTTAGATCTTGCCCAAATTTGCAGGCGTCCAGAATTGGAACTATTTGAGAATGTCAGAACAGAAAGGTTACTGAAACCAAAAGCAGCTTATACACTGTCTAAAGAAAACCGTTTATTATTTTGTCAGTGGATTGCAGATTTGAGACCTCCAGATGGCTGTGCTTCCAATTTGGGTAGATGTGTAAAGAATGGATATATTACTGGATTAAAAAGTCATGATTGTCATGTTATAATGGAGAGACTTCTACCCATTGGATTAAGAGGTCTGTTGAATTCTGTGATTTGGGATTCCATAATAGACATGTCTCATTTTTTTCGGGAAATTTGTGCGGCTACGGCAGATTATGATGCTCTTGGAAAACTTGAAAAAGATGTTGTTGTAATTATATGTAAACTAGAAAAAATATTTCCGCCGTCTTTCTTCGACTCAATGGAACATTTGATGTTACATTTGCCATATGAAGCCAAATGTGGAGGTCCGGTACAGTTTCGATGGATGTACCCATTTGAAAGATGCATGAAAAAATTGAAAAGAAAAGTACGCAACAAAGCATCTGTTGAAGGATCTATTACAGAAGCTTATTTGCAAGAGGAAATATCTTTTTTCTGCTCCCATTATTTTGAATCTGAGTATCCTTCAAAACACAACCGATTGGGACGGAATGAGAGGAATATTGATGAAATCGACAATCAATTATCTGTTTTCAACCAGTCAGAGCTTGGTTTTGGTGGAGTTTCTGAACACTGGCTTTCAGATGACGAACATCATAGAGCTCATACGTATGTTCTGCTCAACTGTGAAGAGATGACATCAGTTGTACTGTAAGTGTTTATATCACTTATTCTATTATTTATGTTACAGTAAATAACTTTGGTTTTTATAGGTTGTATGATAATCATATCAAGAAACAAATTCCACAAATTACAGCAGCTGCTCTCGAAGAACGTCGAATGAAATATTTCTCTCAGTGGTTTCAAAAACTGGTAACATAAATTCTTTATCATTTAGCAACTCATTCAAAGTATAGTTTACTATATTGATAATTATTTCACAAATCTTCAGGTGTCTCGACATGCTGATAAAATTGACAAACGGCTGTGTGTATTGAGTAACCCACCTTCCAAATTTGTTAAAACTTATAATGCATATGTGGTGAATGGATTTCGATTCCACACACATGCATATGGGGAATTGAAAAAAAATGAACAGTGGAGTTAGCTTGAGAGGATCTCATCATCGAGAGAATGAAGTTGACTTTTATGGCATACTTGATGAAATCATTGAACTCTGTTATCTTGGACAACATTACATAACCATGTTCAAATGTCGGTGGTTGGATACAGAGAGAGGCGTGCGTGTTCATCTGACTCATGGAATCATCGATATTAAATGTAAAAGTGTTCTCGCAGTAAATGAACCATTCTTATTGGCTCAACAGGCATATCAAGTTTATTATGCAAAGTACTGTGCAACATCAAGAGACTTGACTGATTGGTTGAGTGTAATAAAAATCAAAATTCGAGACAATCAGTTTAGTCAAAGTGAATGTGCATTCACTGATGTGAAAAGAATTGAAGTTTTTCAAGAGAGTACTCAAAATCAATCTTTTTTACAAAGAGATATGAGTATCGATGACGACACCCCACATTTAAGAGTCGGTGATGACGATGATGTTAATGATGTCACACATGAATTTGAAATGGTAAGAGATGAAGCAACTGCAACTCGAATGGATATCGATGATGTTGAGGAGGAATATGAAGATGACATTGACATATATGAAGATGATGATGAAGATGAACACTTATAGAATTACATGGTATTTATATACAATCATAATATGTATATATATATATAATAGTAATTATCAATTATTTGATAACATTAACATTTTCTGTTTCAGATGGACGAGGCCACATTTCGTGCGTTGGCGGATGCTGACCTGCCTTTCGATGTGGATGAGTTGCTGGCAGATGAACCTCAGCCTGCAGGCGCTCCAGAGAGTACGCGGAGGGGGCGCGGTCTTGCACGATTGATGATTCCTGACCCCATCCCCGAGTGACGTCCACGTCTTGGGTTTGATCCGCGCACCCGGAGGTGTGATAACCTGTGTAATAACCTGTGAATTTGACTAAGATTTCATTAATCCATTCACATAATAAATGTTTATTATTTTTTCAGTTTTTCGCATATAGCAGTCGGACAGGGAAGCGCTATTTTGCGCAACTATTTCTCTCAGCCGTGGACCACATGGGAGCAGATTCCCATTGATGTGCAGCAGGCCATGTTCGGCCATTGGTTGGTACGTACGTAAATAAATAATTTTTATTTTGAAAATTATCTCATTTCTAACTTGATATTTTGATTTATTTGTAGGTTTTATGGTATCCGATCGAGGATACCATGCGTGACGCCGTCCACGAGGCATGGGAGGTGGCCATACGTGATCGCCTTCGTCAGTTTTTGCACAATTTAAGAAAAGCTGCGATGAAGAAAACAGGAGTGTCAGAGTTTTATGAGTCATGTAGAGCACACCGACCAGAGTATATTTCATCCCATGTATGGGATGGATTATGTGCGCACTGGTTGAGTGGTGCCTTTCAGAGGAGATCATCGGTGGGGAGGTAGAATCGGGGGAGGCAGGAGGTGACTCATCGAGCTGGGAGTCGTTCTTTCAGTACTCATAGACAGCATCTGGTACGTACATTATTTATAAATATTTTATATAACTATAAATATTAACAGTTTATTTTTTATTCTTATAGGCTGTCGAGCACCCTGATATTACAGTGTACGACGTATATCAGAGGATGTATAGTGATCCTGCTACTGGGGAGCTCAGAGGTGATCGTCAGCATCACATCGTGGTCATTATTATTTGTCTTCAAGTTTAAAAATTAACTGCATATAATATATTCACAATTTTAATTTTAAATTGCAACTATAGGAGTCATATGAGGCCGCAGCGGCACAGGCCCGGCCTGAGAGTCAGGCCGAGTCATCAGATCAGACCACTGCCCGTCAGTTTGATGAGGCGGCATGGATGCAGGCCACCCAGTATGCCTTCGAGAAGGGTTGGGTAGTTGGTATCGGCTCTCAACTGACTCCCGGAGATTATTATGGCAGTGCTGCGATGTAGGCGTCCAGCTCGAGAGGAGCTCGTGCATCTTCTTCTACACAGTATGAGGATTAGTTGCGATCTCAGACTGCACAGATAGAGAGTCTCCGACAGGAGCAGGAACAGATGCGTCAGCAGCATGAGGAGGAGCGTCGACGCCAGCAGCAGCTGTACGAGGAGCAGACGAGTCGGTGGCAGCAGCAGCATCAGGAGCAGATGGAGTACATGCGTCGACTCACTCATGCTTTAGGGATGGAGTTTCCTCCACCACCATCTGCAGTCCCCCCCTCCCCCCCCTCCCCCCCTCCTACAGATTAGAGTTTGTATTTCTGTTATAAAATTTGTGAAATCAAAATATTTTTTTTCTATTCGTAGTTTCTGTCTCATTATAAAATATTAATAATATTATAATTTTAAATAACAATATTAATATGAATAATAATATTATTTATATTTTATAATATTAAATTTTATATATATATTAAAATTTTATATATATATTAAAATTTTATATATATATTAAAATTTTATAATATTATAATTTAATTATTTTTTTTGTAATACTTGAATTATTTAAATATTTGAATGTAAAATAATACTATTATTTTTATATTAATTAAAATAACTTATTAATATTTTTTTTATTTATGAATTATAATTGTAATATTATTATATTAATTAAATTATTTATTAATATTCTATTATTTTTATTTTTGAATTATAATTCTACTATTATTATAGTAATTAAAATAATTTATTATTTTCATTTGTAAATTATAATTCTATTATTATATTAATTAAAATAATTTTTTAATAATTAATTTTTTTTATTTTTTTTATAGTATTTGCGACGGGATACTATGCCCGTCGCAAATACTAGTATTATTAATAGATTTTTTTTTACAAAAAAGTATTTGCGACGGGTCCCGACTCCCGTCGCAAATACTAGTATTATTATTATTTTTTTATTTTTTTAAAAAAGAGTTTTTGGGACGGATCCGTCGCAAAAGCTATTTGCGACGGATCCGTCGCAAAAGCTATTTGCGACGGGTCCCGTCGCAAAAGGTATTTGCGACGGGACCCGTCGCAAAAACTGTTTCAAAAGTTTTTTACAAAAATACGGAATACTATTTGCGACGGGGAGAATGCCCGTCGCAAAAAAAGGATTTAGCGACAGGCCCATCGCAAATAAGTGTAGTTGCGACGGCGTTTTCAGCAACGGGCTATTTGCGACGGGAACCCGTCGCAAATAGCCCGTCGCAAATACCTGCTTTTCTAGTAGTGAAATTAGAAACATAATAAATAACATAAATAAAAAAATGGTAATGTTAGTTTAAACAATATTCCACTTATCCATTTCATATAATGACCTTAAAAGGTCCCACATACGTTTCATCATTGATGATCCTTAATTTGTTTAAATATGTGTCATTAAAAATATCTTAAACTTTATAATGAATGTTATTCAACATTTCATACACCAAAATAACCCATAATTGTATTTCTCACCCATTTCTATCTTATACGGTCATGGTGATCAATATGAACTTCCATATTAATAATTAAATGACTATATATCAACCAAATAATTACAACTGTCATTATAAAACCCCCCGAATATAGCCTTCCTAAGAATTTTTGGAATAAATCAAACATGTTTGAAGAACATCTTCCCTAATATGAATGGTCAATAACATTATATATATATATGTGTTTGATAATAAATACTCATCTTTAACTATGTAATAATATCCTTTATAACCTCCTTTCATAACATAGAAGTTATGCAGGGATTTGGATATGAAAAAATGGATTTAATAAATACAAAAAATCTAAAGATCTACTTTATAATTATCTTTTCATAATCATTAATATAAAATATATATTTAATGATTAGGAAATGAATTATATTTATAATTATATAAAACACCAATAAAAAGGAATCATGATTCATTGGTGATCATGGTATCCCAATCAATAAATACATTGAAATATAATTTCATTTCTATGTCATCATGGGTAATGGTTTTAATAATCTTTTTGGTTCATGATGGTCAATATTTTTGTGGATATATAAAATAATGTTCAAACCATGATGGGGAGAAATTCAAAAAACCATGGATTTTTTATGGAATGATATTTTCTTTCATGTAATGGGGTTCGTGGTGATTAATTTGTGGAATTAATTTTCAAATTATCAAATGATTGTTAATATACTATTGTGTAATGAAACAAAATTTCATTCCATAAAAAATCCATGGTTTTGTGAATTTCACCACATCACGTGATAGTGTGATAATTATAATATTTTCTAATGAAACATCATGCGATAGTGTGATAATTATATAGTTATTATTAATGGTGTTTAACATCACATAAGTAACTAAAGAGTTTTTTTAAATGTCACAGTAGATAAATACTAAGAGGTAGTTGGTTTTATAGTATATGAAATATATAAACATAATATGGATCCATCTGTTAGTGAAATATTTATATTTTAAAAGAGATTATAGTATAAATTTATACACTATGGATTAATCTCACATGTGGTGAATCTATATATCAATGTATTTTCATTATTAACCATGAATTATATTCTAACACTACCTTGAATGGAGGTAAAGTTCTATAAATTGTCTAGTTATCATATTTCAAATGGTAGATACATTTAGATAGATGATTCAAGTTATTTATACATAGGGATCTCTTTTAAGATCACTATTGGGAAATATATAACATGGAAGGTGAGGTATGAATGTTTTATATTTTCATTTCATTTTCTATTTCCCCTTACATTTAATCTTTTGGTTTTATTTTTTGTTTTTTTTCACTATATTTTTAATAATAGGATTCATATAATACACTTCAGTGGTATTTGAACAAGTTTAACTAAATTATCGATAAGATGGGGATTTGAAAATTGAAATTGTTTTGGAGTCCTCCCTATTCATGGATGTTAGATTATATAAAAATGTTGTGTTTGATATAAATATTAATAAAAAAGGCTTGGTTTTTTGGAAAAATTACTTAGTTTTTATTGTAATGAAATATATATTTGTCATTTTAGTAACATCTAGATTTTAACAAAAATATTTATAGTTCATAAAAGGTATATTTTCTTGGAGAAAACCCGGAAAAGAATAAGAGGAAGAAGGCATTATTAAAGGAATGTCCTTTAGAAACCCCAATTCATTGAAAACAGGTGTAATAAAACCATATAATTGTGTATTGGGGGTTATTTTATTAATAATTTGTCTAGAAACATGTATATAGAAACCAAGTTATGATTTCAAATATGATCTTATTGAGTATTAAAAACATATTCTTGAGAACCTTTATAACAGTCGATATTTTGGGTTCTACCATCCAAAATTTTGATTCATCCTATGTTAATAGCTATTAAGAGGTATATTATGATGCATTTATATGTATCCTGGGGTGTGTTCTAATATATGGTAAAAAGGAAATGTCCTTTTTTTCTCATAATATTTAGTAGTTGTCTATATTAAATAATATTTAATCTAGGTAATGCTTGTAACAATATATCCATATGATATCAAGAATGAATTTTGATAAATGTATTTATTTAAAAATATATATTATTGTTGGATAATAATGACTTTTAAGTATAGTAATAATTGGGTAGAATGTTATCTTAGACAAACACAAATAGAGTGCACATATACTTTATAATGTTTTGGGAATTGTGAAAAAGTGTTTTGAGAATTTTTGATATATTCCTAAATACATTTCAGATGTTTATAGAAGTTTTAGAGTGATTAGAAAGTCCCTAGGAATAGTTGAAGAGGCTCTGAGATTATTTGAAGAAGTACAAGAATTATATGTTGATGTTGATATTTGAAAATTACATACAATGTCTTTTCCACGATGTTGAATTATGGAAAATTATTAGAACTAAATATAATATATAATATTAACTTTATAGTATATATATATATATCAAGGAGTTACACTATGATACATATCGTATTTCGTATAGAATGAAATATGTTTTTCTAATACATAAAATGTCATAGTTCATATAGAATGTATTTTATAAACATTATACTAAATTAAAACAATGGATTGATCATAGAATGATACATAATATTTGAAAGCATATATATGACATTTTATCAAGTTTTTACTGAATTATAGTAAAGTAAAAACCATTCATTAATACTTCATATTAGATAAATGAATAATATTGTATCATATATTTCAAAGAAGATATTAAATAATATAATAATTTCAATGAATCGGACCAACCATTATATGAATGATATTGGGTCAAATAACAAATACATTCAACAAAATGTCAATGAATTTATCGTGAATACATAATATTAATTTGATCACACTAAATATATTCATGGGATTTTTTTTGGAAATTTGATCTCCCAGCTATGATATATAAGTTATTTGATTTTGTAAGTAAATATTATTAGTTTTAAAAAAATACATGATTTATGGTCATTTATGTTACATTGTGATGATATATTCTGTATAGATTAAATATCATGAAATATTAATTATATAATCCAATTAAAAAATATAATTAAATGATAATTATTGGAGACTATTTTAGCAAAATATTAATTGATATTTAAAATATAAAATTTGAAATATTTATTACAATTATAAACTTGAGATTTTATCAGTAGATATTTTTAACATTTTTCAATAGAGAATAATGATTCATCAATTTAATCATTTTTTTATATATTAAAATTATTAAAATAATATTCATGTTAATAAAATATTAAAATAAATATGAAGAAGATAATTAGGATTGAGAAAAATTAAGAGTGACTAAAGATCCCCTACAAATACCATTATTCATCTGCATTCAGGAAAACATATTTAAATACTAATCAATTGAAATATTTTTAGGATGTATGTAAAATTCAATTACTATTTTCATGTTCAAATTCATAAATTGTAAATTATTATAGTTTGAGATGAATGAAAATTTTCATTCAATGTTGGAGATCATCCATTGGCTATCATTGAACACCGTATGTGGAAAAAATTGCATTATATTAATGCAGTAACTACTATAAGTACAAAGAGGATCTTGTTTCAGAAGGTAATTAGAACACCATATAAATATTGAGGGATATATTATACTATCATCCAAATGTATTTTAGTAGGATATATGAATAGATCAAGGATTATTCTTTCCCATCGGTTAAGGACGATAACATCCCCCCCTTGTATTTGTTGATTCGCGGATGAAATGAAATAAAATTTTGAAACCAAGAAATTAATTGGTGATTAAATATTTATCTCAAACTCATCCAAAAAAATATAAAGTAGATAAAAATAATAGAATGAATCCTTCTAAAAATAATGTTCTCTACTCTCTTATTTTATTTTCTACTTACGATAATAAGATTCTTTCATTTTAACTAATATAGATGTTTAAATATTTATTTGGATTATTAATCAAATGACAAAAAATATAATTCTGTAAAAATGGCCCACAATTATTCTCCCCCATTCCAGTGTGACTTTTCATTTAAGTAGTAAATTTCAAGTGATATCATAGAAAACATAGTTCTTCTTTATTTGATAAATTTATCATCACACATTATCTAATCATTCGTTTATGAAGTGAAAATGTTAATATCGTACCATGTTTCAACATGTAGATAATTTTTTCTATCCCTATCAATTAAAACATAGAGGTTTTAACACAAAAAATAATGTGAAATTTGATAAAAATTTACGAAAAATCATAATTCATAAATATGTTACACAACTAATTTATAGAAATAAAATTTCTAGTTGTTTTATTAAATCTATAAAGTACTATCCACTTGAAGAATCCAATTATTGTTTTGAATATTATGTAGAGACTGAATCTCTAACATATTTTCACTCTGAAGAAAAATATTACATGGAAAATAATTATATTAAAGTTAACACTTATTATTGTATAAACTAATAATCTATAAGATGAAAATTCATATGTGGAGTTGAAGACTGATGTGATGGAGAAGTAATTAGCTAAGAATTTGTAAAATTTAAACACTATCATCAATGAAGTAATATCCAAAAAAAGAAATTATTGACTAAAAATAAAAATTAACCATGGATTAGGAATTATTATAGAAGAATATTGATGAAAATTCAATGTTTTGAAAAATATTAAAAGAGAGGATTAATTAAATAGAATAAAATAAAAAATCATCAGTTAAATTGAATGATATTCATTCAATGATAATGGAAAATAAAATAAAATAACTTAATAACTAATTTTAAGAGAAAATTATTTTTCCTAAATAAAAATACAAGGCTATAAGAAAACATTGGGAATGTAGAATAATTTTTTTAGAGATGATCACATTACCTTTATCATGGCGTGGTTTAAAGTTGAATTTAAATTGATACATATAGAATTATCTGAAACATAAAAAACCTAATAATGTAAAAGATGAAGTGGTTTCATGAAAGTAGTCAAATGGGGTATTCTTTTAGAAATACTTAAGATGGTGGAATTATGGTCTTTGGATCATCCAAATATTTATCATCATTAATATCTAATAAATATTAAACCATTTTTATAGAAATATTTTTCCCTACTAAAATGATTTACAAGATAAGTGCACATGAAAAAAAAGATTTCTCTTAAATCCCAATTAATAAATTATTATTACCTAATAATTCATTGAAGTGTATATAGCTAAGTATTATCTATAAAGGAAACAACTCACAAAATTGTAATTTCTATTTTAAATATTTCAACTATATATACTAATTAATATATTAATTATATAGTCAGGGTTCTATGAAAATAATATGAAAAAATTATTTAAATATATGAATGAAAAATAGTAAGTGTAATACAAGAAATAATGATTCTGGTGAAGAAGCAATTATTTCTCTATGGATTTCACAATCAGGTAATCAATGATCATTTAAAGTATTAATTCTCAATATTCTATACAATTTTGATGTTATTCCTAACAATAAATACCATACCCTGTAAAATGTGATTATCCTATGATAATCACCAGAATGTGGGATAATCTCCCTCACATCATCACTATAATGATACTCCAATATAAGAAATATTATGATTAGTAAGAGTGTCATAAGTATGAATAAGAATTTGATGTTAATTGTTGAGAAAAGAGAGTGAAAATGTAAACTAATAAGTGTCAATTATTTTAAAATCATAGTATATAATAATGATCATCATTGAAGTGAAAATAACTAAATTATAACAGAAATATCTCACTTCAAACAAAAATGGATTTCATCTCACCATTTTTAAAGAGATGAGAAGGTGCGTGGTGGGGGAGATGGAAAAGACAAAAAATGAATTGGAAGTAAAAGAGAGGAACATGATAAATATTAAAAATTTATAAATCTACTACAAACATAATAATAATTACCTAGATAATGAAAATTTCTAACTCTTTTGAAAATAAATAGAAGTTCATTTTTTTAGAAATGAGTGTGGAATGCTTCCCTCCAAATCCCTAATCATAATGTTAATATGTGTTTATCCAACATAGTTGTAAAATATTGAAAATTGTACTACATTAGAGTTTTTGATGTTTGTCTCTTTGACCACTCAGAAAATAGAAGCTCATTTGGACACATATAGAGAAATATACCACTGAATTACTTAGGAAAATATTAATTGATAAGTTTTATCTCAATATTTAGATCATAATATTTCTAATGCATTTATAGACATAAAATTGGATGAATCTAGAGTAGATAAGATAATTAATTTTTCCCATGGGATATTCTATATCTTTGAAAACATTATCATAAAATTTGGAACTTCCATTAGTTTATTTTACAAACATTAGAATTATCTAAAAACAATGCATGAATTTCATGTGTTGAAATGAATGCACTTTTTATGATATCTATGGTTGTAGTTATCTTATGATCTAGTATAATTAAATTTATATTAGGTAAGTTCCATAGTAATATCAATTGAAATTAATCAAATCATCATTTAATAATATTGATATAATGTTTTTCTTATTCTAAAGAAGGTGTTTTGTCTATATTGGCTTCTAAGAATTTTAATATATTCAAAATGTGAGAAATAAAAATGATTTTAATCATCGGTATGTTTCACTGTGGTTTGGTAGAGATGGGTTGGAAGAAAAAAAATTAAAAATTCTAGGCTGAAAATGAGGTTAAACTCTAATATATAATGAATGAATATTTAAGTGGAAACACAAAACAAATATAACTCACTCAATTGCCCTTATATTTGTGAAACTAACATCCCAATTTATGAATGACATGGTCCATGATTCATGAAATGAATATAATGAGTGAATTCATCCTAATTTCCATTTTTTTCATACTATCCTCAAGGAGGACGAGATGACCATTAAATTAAATAAATGAATGAAATTTCACACCATCTATTTTTGAAATAGTTGTTATATACAAAAGTATGAAAACTAAATAATTCAATTATATTACAATTCGTTCTAAAAAATTTTTGTAATTCTTTTTTTAAAATTTTAAGTTAAAATGATGAAATGAATGAAGAAAAATGAATAATACTATATGAACATTTCTCTCTCTCCCATTCCATAAATAATAATACCAACAACATACAACCTTATACTAAACATTTTCCCAATTAACATTCCTTAATGGCTGTTCCACTACACTCAAACTTGAAATATACGTGAAAAAATATAAAGAGGTAAGGTAGGAAATAAATAATTGAATGTAATGTGGATTAAACCAATAAGATATTTCAAGGTTTTAATGGAAAAATATGTGTGGATGCCTAGTGTACATATAAAGCTGAGAATGTGGATATCCAAAGAAGTTCCTCAATAATACCGGAAACAAAATATGAAAACTAAATATTTGAAATAAAAAAATATCATATTTTGGATCACAAAACATAACTCAAGGCTCTTTAGAAAATTTGAAATGTAAAAAATTAGGAAAAGTTTAACAAACCTATATGGTTGGAATATATATTTGTTTTGGATTTTATTAGTGTACATGAGTTTAAAAATTAATCATTATTCCACAAATAAAAAATTGTAATGTAGGAAATAAAAAACCATGATTATATAATTTTAAATATTTAATCATTAAAACCATAAACTGTTCCAAAAATAATTAGATGTTTTGAATTTCCAGAAATATTTAATTTATCTCATGAATCTTACAAACAATGTTTTTTAAAAATATACATAAAAATTGAGAAAAAAATAAAAATTAATTGGAAAAAAATTCCTCAAAGTAGTTGACATCACCAACACTTAAATATAACTACACATCAATTAGGCAGAAAAATATTTAATAAAATAAGTGAAGATAAATGAAAGATAATGAATATACAACATGAAATGGTTTATAATAATGGTTAAAATGAGTTAATCCCCAAGATCCTTTAACAATAAACATAAAACATATCCATGAAAAAAAAGATAATTATTGAGATAATAAAAAATAATAATAAATATTGGGAGTAAGAAAAAAATTATATAACATAATTTTAACACCCAAGTGAGTGCAAGGTTTTTACTACCCCTAATTATGAAGTTATATCACATTTTCCCTAATTTTATGGTGGTGTGTTTTCGTTCTCATAAACCAACACATATTATTTATCGAACATTCATAAGATAATCCCAATAGTGGGAAACCCTGTTGTAAAGAAAAAATGACATAACCCGCCATAAAGATGGATTAGTGAAGTTGATATGAGACGAGGTTGTAAGATAATCCATATGGGATCCCTCTCTACCGATATGTTATACTCCTTTATGTGATGTCTATGATTATTTATTAGAGGAATTTGGATCACCATATTTTCCTCATGACCATTTTCTTCCATGAATTCCACCACCATCTTATCAATAGTGGTAGTCATTTTATTTTCATTATTACATTACATGTTCCATTATAATGTAGAAAAAATGATATTTTAGTAAAGGAAATTATATTGAAATGTTAAATTTTGAAGGAATAATAATATTATTTTTTGATATAAACATATTTCCCTTCAATCCGTTCATCTTGTAAAAATATCACTTCAACAAATTCCATATTTAACTCGGTTATTTCTGGTGTAGCTTCATGTTCATACTCTAAGGAAATCCATGGGTTAGTTGAATATGAAAAATCAATATAGTAAAAGGTAATAAAAAATTTAAATAAATTAAAAAATAAATTAGTTCCTTAAAATATTAAATCCGAAAATTCTATCAACTTTCATTTATTCTTATTTACTCAGTTCTACATGAACGTGAGTTGTTGGAGTTAGAGGCATATAGTCAATACCCTCACAATTTTCCTCAAATTACATCAAATCAGTGGTTTATTCTTCTATATCAAGAGAGAGGTAGAATGTTTTATACTATTCATTATAAATATGGTAGAACTATATTTCATTTTTGTACACACAAATTCATAGATATATAATTCACAGACAACATAATTTCCAAAAATGATCTCAGTTGGAAACTAGTCTTCTTTAACCTCTAATGGAAATGGTATGGACAAGTTTGAGACTAGTTATTTTAAAATTTCATCCTAAAAATGTTCTTAAATTTAAAAATTCATTATAATATGAATTTAACCATTCATTTATTAAAAAAATTTCTTAGTTACTAACTCCTCAGGGGAAGTGGAAATAATTTCTATTTGTTTCGTAACCTCTTCAACCATTTTAATATTATATTAAAAATTAATATTTTTAGAATATACATAATTAAATGTTAAAAATAATTAACAATATGCCAATAATAAGATTGTTCATTTTACAAATCCAAAATTACTAATGAAATATAGGATATACAATGATGTTTTTTTTGAAATTTAGGTTTTAGAAGATTTTTTATGAAAAAAATTTAGTGGAATCAAATTATAACTCTATAAATGATGAAAAATGTATATAATGTATTTTTCATCAATCTATATAAATAAATTCATATTAATTAAGTATTAACTATACTATCACAACCTGGAGTCGATCTATCGAGGATGTCACTCACACAAAATGAAATAATAATGTCATTATTTGAAATTAAATAAATATTTATTTGGGTTTTTATGATATTCTTATGAATTAAATAATTAAATATATGATTTAAAAGAACATATAATAACATATTAAATAGTCATATAAGTGATGTAGAAATTGTTTTTTTGAGGATGTTAGGATGAATCATTCATTATTCATTATAAATATTATCTCTTAATATTATATAAAATATTTAGATCAAACCAATCATTAAAACCCATCCATTAAAATATTTAGTTATCCTTTTTGGGCTATGTTTATGATGTAATATGTACCTCACATTATCATCATAATGCTACTATACCATATGCAACATTATGATGAAAATTGAGATCAATAATTATCACCACGAATAAGATGAAATCTATGAAAGGGGATAAACTATATACCCAAATCAATTTCACTACATCGAAAATATTATAGTGAAATATAAAGAAGATTTAATGTGAAAACTAATAAAATCATAACATTTTTCCCTCTATGCAAACAATATTCCAAGTTCTTTTTTTATAGATAAGAAGGATCATTGTTTGAGAAACACAAAATAATAGGAAAAAAATATAATATGAGGAGAGATATAATATATATATATAATGAATAGGTCTACTAAAAAATCCTCTATAATTCCATTGAAACTTAATATCATATGACAATTACACTAAATTTTTATAGAAATACATGGGTGGCTAGATTCCCTAAAAATTCTTCCATTGAATGATCAAATATGGTAAGTCAACATATTATCATGTCTTAAAAATTTTATTTTATTTAATTCATTTATATATTATAAATTTATCCATGTAAACAGATGAATATTGAGATGAAATAGTTAATTATATAGTTCATACTCCACAACTCTATATTAATGATTTTTTTAATATTTAAAATGGAAATTTCTAAGATAGGACCAATCATAAAAATTCTACAAAACACTACATATAATTTGAGTCCTAAATATCATGATTATTTATGTCTATCTAGATTATGATTTCAGTCATAGTAAAATTTCATTAAATTAATCCGAAAATTTATATAAGTCTATTGAAAAGTAATTAAATATTTTGGATTATTTTGTAAGATATTATAGCTGAAATATAAAAAGATTTTTTCATTAAATTATAAAAAATAATCAATTTTCACAATTATGTATAAAATATTACAAAAAATCTAAAAATTTGAAATTTACCATTAATATAACAATTTTATGCAATTAAAACCATTTAATTAAAAAAATAAAATGTATAAATATAATAACCTCTTTAATTGGACAAACTTAAACAGTATACTCCCAATGAACAATCTATAATAAGATCCAAAAAAACATCCCAAAGAATAAATGGAAGAAGTACAAAATTATCACTTCTAAATGATATATCATTCTTCATACATAGACAAAAATTCACTGTATCATTTCCAATCATAAAATTCCCTTCAATTTCATGTTAATACACTTATTATTTTTCTACTTACCTCCCAAATAATTAATATATATCTTCACATTATAATTTTAATTTGATGATTTTATTATTCTCAAGAATATTTTGGATATTAATAGGCTTATGTAAATCCTCATATCTTCACACTGTAAGGGAATAAATTATTTCAATCATAAGTACTCTTAATAGTTATTTGGCTGCTATTAGTTGGTTGACAAAAAAGATTAAAAATTCATCTTTGAAAGAAGGAGGATAAAATATAATGTATAATGCATGAAAATTCAAGAGAAATAATAGAAAATATATATCTCTTAATTACACTTACTTATTTGAGACACTTCAACACCTTTTTAAATTATATCGTCCATAATTCTATCAATGAATATATTGAATGAAATCATCCAAATTTCATCCATTTTTTTATTTTTTATCCTTATTCCTTTTTTCATAGAGATTGAGATAAATATAGAAAAATGAATATAAGAAAATTCATTCCCTCATTTTTTTGAGAGGGGTGAGATTCATAAATGTTTGGCAGATGATAACTAAATCACATATCAATTATTTTTCTTTTTCAATTGTTTTAAATTTTCATATTTTTAATGTTTTATAAGAGAAAAGGATAATGTAAATGAATTATAATTCACAGTGGCCAATGCCCATTTCTCTATATCCTCTACCTATAAAAATTACACATATCACACACAACTATAAAAGTACTTTTTGAAAAACAATTCACATGAATGACCCTTTTTCCATAATCAAATATGAAATATCCATGAATTCATTTTATGAGTGAAATTTGGTAAAAAGTCATCCTATAATTTTTTAAAAAATGATATGGAAATTCATGGATTATAATAGAAAAATTATTGTATATGTGAAGGGTAGGTCAAATGTTTAGAATATAGGTAGAAATTTTTTGCTTGATCAGATTAAAAGCATCTTATGAAATCAAAATCATTGAAGTAGAAAAAAAATTTATGTATGACACAACATGACACTAGTCACTTAAGAAAATGGGAAATATGATAGTACATTGAAAGGTTTTGAAACCACCTGGGTTGGTAAAGAGTTTCATTTTTTTTATATTATTAGATCACTTGCGATTCATAATCAATAAAAATTCTTAAAACAATATGATTAGAAAAATTTAAAGAAAAATAATTATTGTAAACATTTATCTGATTTTTTCATTCAAATATAGAATTTTTCCCATAATATGGAGGTGTTTTGAGTTTCCAAAAGTATTAAATCTATTCTAAGAATCATAAAATAATCTAATTATAAAATAAAATCAAAAAAATTTGATATAGGAAAACACATGCATCGTTTATAAATAACAAAAAAAATGAAACACACAATAATGACAGAAAATACAATAACTTGCCCCCACCTAAATATTATTACCCTACATTAATGAAAAAAAACTACCAAAATATATGGGAAGATAACACCAAAGTGATTGAATGATTAAACATGGATTTTTTTTGAATATTATAGGCCATGACATAAGATCAATGTAGATAACATATTAATCACAAAAAAGGAACAGAACATATGAAATTTATTTAATGTAAAAATATTAATAAGAAAGCGAAATGGAAGAACTAAAATGGTAATTTTTATGGACCCCATAAGGGTTCTATATTTTTTACTCTAATATTCAAATAATTTTAACAATTTATCCTCAAAATGATTATACATGATGTTTCTTTCTCAAGAAACAACATATATTATATATATCAATATTCATAATTGGATAATAGGAGTTTGAACCTCCAAATAAAAGAAAAAAGTTCTAAATCCCACGGAGAGTTGAAATAGAGAAGTAAAATTATGAATTGTATTTAAGAGAAGGTAAAAGGGTTATCCATCATCTATTTTGGTGTCCTATTTGTGATATTAAAATTGATATAGAGGATGAAGTCACATTATCATAGTCTCGTCATTCTTGTATCCTAATTTTTTTAATTCCACCACTATATTATCCTAAGTGATTATCACTTTATTTTCATTATCGCCTTATAGGGCACACATGATCATAAAAGAATATACAATTTTATGAATATGTAATTTAGTGAAAATGTCAATTTAAAAATAATAACAAATGATAAATAAAAATAAAAATCATCCAATTCTTGTATTTAAACATTTAAATTGATCTATTTAGGTACGACCACTTGTAACTCAGCTTTAGTAGGAATATCATATTCTTATTCATCCTTAATGGATATCCATGTGTTGGATGAATATGAAAAATAAAATTAGTGAGATATAATACTAAATTCAATTTTATAAATATTATTAATAAACGAGTTCAATGTAATATAATCACCTTGAATTCAATTAAATTTTAATTATTTTTCTTTGCTCAATTCCTCTTGGTGGAAAGTAATTGGATTTGGAGTAATGTAATAAATGTACTCTATATTATCTTCTAATTCCACCACTTGAATGGTGTATTTATCAAAATAAATAGATATCATGATAGGTGAGTATTTTTCATTTTAAGAGATTGGACAATCATATAGAATTTCATTACATAGGAGATTACATTAATATTATTACAAATAATCTTAATCTCAAAAAACAACATCACTACGAATGTATTATAGTTTTACATCCTATAAAAATTTTATGGATATAATTTACATTTTTTTATTTATAATTTCATTTAGACAATGTAAATTAATAAGATAACGTTTTTTGGATAAGATACTTTTCTTCCTTTTATTAAGCCTCTTCTAATCTTTTAATTCCTTAAGGAATGTAGAATTAATTTCCATTTGTTTCCTCACAAACTCATGATTTATATAATTCTATTGAACTTTAATATTGAATTACTCTTCCCTAATCGTCTTATTAATATTATTATCAATATTAAATGATTTATATTCAATTATATTCTCTTTTTTTAGTTTTTTAAATTTATTTTTTTTCAACATTTTTATAAATACATTAATTGTTAAAAATTTCCTCATAGGAACAATTTCAAATTTATAAGATGTATTTTTCTAAAATTTCAATCAATAAATTATTATTACATAACCATGAACTGTTATGGAATTTCCTCATGCCGTTTTTTAGGTAGCCATTAACAGAATATAATGTCCATAACTAATGTTATAAATAACATATACTAAAAAACATAATAATGATTTATTGTGCATTCTATTAAATTGTTACTAAAGTAATATTTAATTATATTAATTCAAAATAAAAATAAGAAATAAAAAAATAATTATAGTGAAGAATAAAATATTTTTATGATAATTTAATTATGATCTAATCATTGTTCATTAAAAATATTAAAAAAAAAAATATTCTATATAATGTTGATATCAATCCTATCACTCAAAACCATATCATTCTAAAAAATATTATTCTACACAGACCCTCTATATGTAGGATAATATCCAATATATCATCACAATAATTTTAGTTCATTATATAGAACCTTATGTTGAGAAAGGTGAGAACTAGAGATTAATTGGAAGAAGAAGTTGAGAATAAGTGAAAGAGAGAAACCAAATTACATAACCAATTTTAATAATATAAACATAATAGAATAAAATTAATATAATTACATAAGTGAGATGAAGTCAAAAAATAACATTGTCCCCCCTTCTAATAATAGTTCATGTTAGTTCATTATTTTCATGGGGATGAGAAGGGCCACAGTTGGGTTAAAAAAACATAATACATGAAATAAAGAGTAAATGATAAAAAAAATATATAATACAATTATATGAATATAATATAATACTATAAAAAGACTTATTTATTGAAAATTTCGAATACTTTTGAATGGAAATTAAGTAAATATTTATAGAAAAAATGGGTAGCTGACTTCCATCAAAAATATTCTTCCAAATTTTTATATATGTTTGAACACTTTTATCAAAAAGAAAAAGAAATTTTACTTCGTCAAGGTTGTTCGTATACATATCTTTTAACCATCCACAAAATTTTGACACCATTAGACATATTTATATTATTTTACCAATAGATTACCAAGAAACTTATTTTTAGTCAATCAGACTCATTATATTCACATCATCCATTTTAAATACATGTTTTGATATAAAAAATTGATTAATCTTGAGTAGTTCCAGTTAAAAAAATGTTACTTAGGAAAATAACTATATTTATATAAAATTTCAGCATATATTAACCATCTATTTCCGAGTTGTGGTCATAATATTGAAATTATCTAAAACCATGCACATACATCAAATCCATAATTGAATACTTATACGAGGACATGCACAATTATATTCAGATAAAGGTATAGTTGAAAACAAATATCCCATAACGTATTTAAGCCTACAAAAACTTTCACAGTTCCATTTACATTATAACATGTTAATACTGAAAGACAATTTTTTTAATGGAATAATAAAAAATATTTTATTTCTAAAATTTATTTCAAAATATTTAGAATACCTAAAAATGTGACAATATCATTAAAATAATTTGTTTAGATTAACAATAATTGAGTTACAGAATAAAATTAATGAAAATATTAATTCCTTTACAGGTTATGATTTTAATATAGAAACATTAAAGGGAAAAAACTGAGAATAACATACTTATATCAGTTGTTGATGTAAACCTGAGGGTAAGAAAAATAAAAAAATATATCCGAAATAATAAAGTGTTCACAAGACAAATGCATTCATATTATCTAGATTATAATTGAACACAAAATTATAAGTTTTTTTGTTCATTTTTTGTGTTGTGATTGGGTTGGATACAATTCTATACACTATCAGAACAACATTTCAATTTATGTAGGAAAAATAAGGTTTGAGCGAATGGGATAAGATCATAAATCAAGAATAATATTACGGTGTCAAATGAAAGCATATAAAAAAATATAAGTCAATCCACATTAAATATATTAAAAAGTATTGACAATTTTTATGTGGATTATCATTGAACATATATTTATAATGAGGTGTAATGGATTTCAAATACCAAGACTAAATTGGGTATTCATAATTAAAATGTTCATAAGAGGTTATGAAGATGAAAAAAAGCGGTAAAGTGAGCTATGCTTGGGTTATAAATATAAGAAAAGTGATGAAACATCTATACCTAAGAAGAATGTTATAATGGATTCTTCATGATAGATAACATTCATCTATTATAGATGTAAATGAAACATTAAAAAATTAATTAAATATATGACCATCAAAGTGGAATAATGTAATAAGAAATATCAGGGAGAATCAATCCAAGAAATAAATATCTATATTTCACTCGTAGAAGTAATTTATTAATAAGAATCCAAATCTCAAGAGAGGTTATAAAAGAAGATCTATCCAAGGATTCTTGCAAAGTTAAGTGGAATCATAAAGATAAATGATCATATCCAAAATAAATATTTGATCATATAATCAATAATGTTAGAAAAATAAATAAAAATGGAGAAATAAAAAATAATACATTTTTCTTGATAACTATTGTGAAAAGATCAATTTGACATTAGATGACCATTCTGTTAAAGGAGAATCATGTTTGGAATGTCAATATAGAAGAAACCATGGGTTTTTCTCACTAAAATAGTAGTTGTAATGAAATGTTTTCATATGTTTATGAAAAAATATTATCCATGTTTCTCCTATCAAGTAGAAAATAACGATCAACATTATTCCTTTATATGATATCATAGTATATTTCATGATCAAAAGTGAAGATAATTTATATATAGGAAAACATGATTTGTGTTATTAATATTTTATATATAGAAGAGATATCTATCGTAAAATTATTTTATTGATATCAAGGTGTCTCCTGGAAACATTTCACATTGTATCAAAGATGTATGACGTTAATTTTAAAGAAGAGTATACATGATGAAGATTTACTGAGCTCATCTAATGTGGGGGAGTTTAAAAAATGGTAAATATTCTAGATGATTTAATTTCATTACAAAAACATGAATATTTCATAGTAATGATGTCAATGTATGAAAATCACACTTTCCTATTCATTTAGTGATTCAATTATTTATGGTTTTAAAAAAAGAAAATTAGTTGAGTATTTTATGATTTTAAATAAATAGTGAGGGGAAAATATTTGTTGTAGTTGAATTTATTTTATAGTTTTATTTAGTTGAATAAATTTTATTTAATTACTCATAAATTATACTTTAATAACAATTGAAAATAGTAATTCTATTTTGTATCACATAATAAATAGGTATATAGACACCTTTATTATCCTTGTTATCCACCCTTGTTTTATAAATTGAGAAAGTATATATAACTAGGGTTAACTAATTTATGGTTCATTTAATATGAGAAATTAAATTTATTCCATTTCTAAAATGAATCATGTTTTAAAAAGGTGATTAAGTTAAAATTTCAATTATGGTAAAATCATGTGTGGACTATAACTTTTCTTCACCCATGGACCTATGAATTTATTTTCAATAAGTGTGGATGTTATTGATTTTATAATTGATATTGGTATTATTGAAATGGGAAATTAAAATAACGTAAGGGGTTATTTATAATCCAAAATTGATTATTATGAAGAGTGCATTATTATTTTCAATATATAAATAAAGTGTAAATCTAGTATGACTTGAGTGGTGTTAAAGAGGTGAATGAGTCAAGATTTTTAAGTAACCATCACTTGATATAGTGTGTGTTTATTTTTTTTAATTGAAGAGATCATTATAGATGAATGTAATTCAACTAGAGTTCTTATATGTAATTTATATTGTATTCCACAATTGTATATTATAAATACAATCATTTATTATCAATGAAGATGAATACTAATACAATTACCCTAACAATGAGAAATGTGTATTATTTTATAGAGTCATTGGAAGAGTTTATTCGAGGAATAAATGAAATATAAATTTATTTATTTTTGATCTAGACATAAAGATAAAAAAACATCGAGTGATGTTGAAAGGTAGAAGAACTATCTACAACATGTTATGTATAAATTTTAGGAGTTGGTTGTGTTGGAGAAGAGTAAAGATTATTTTATTTTATGATAACCCATTATTTTTTTATCAAGAATACTGTTTCAAAATATATTAATTGATACAATTGTATTATGGTTTGAGAATTCTTAGTTTGAAGAATATTATTGATAAGGTAGAAAAGTTTCATGGATATATTCAAATTGATAAACGTATACTTTATGATTCATTGAGAATGGTAATAAAGTGTTTTCAAATGAATTAATATAATCCTACTATCATCTGATTTTTTTCAATATGTATTAGAGTTATTTGAGATTAGATGAGAATGAGTGATGAAGTTATAAGATTATTTTATGTGGTTCTAGAATTCATAGATGAATCTGAGAAATAATAATGAAATATACAAGTTTTTCTCCAAAGTAATGTATTAGTAATGGACTAGAGATCACAATAATATGTAATATTATATGGATGATACATAATTAAATCAGAGAGTTACACCATGATACCATATATAATTCTTATGGTATGTGATATTTATTACTAATATGTAACATATCCTTGTTCATACAAGTGATACATTAAAAATATTATATGAAAATATGTAAAAACAAAGATATTATAGTGATATATAAGATATTATATAATATGAAATGTATTTTAAAAAATTTCATACATATATGTGAGAATTAAAATAAATCTATTTTATTATAATTAAGAGAAAATTTAAATTATCTATGTTGATATGGAAGATATTTTTTTAAGTAGAAAATGAAAATTTGTCAGACCCACTATGGTATGTAATAAGATATTAAAAATACTTCATAATATTCGATTTAGAAAATATAAGATTTTTCTGAGAATACCGAATATATTCTGGATCATGTGTAGGAAATTTGAGCTCGCCACTATCATAAAAGAGATATTTAATTTCATACATAGTCTTTATTTTATGAGAAAATATGAGATTTTATAGGGTTTATGTAAGATCCGGATAAGATATTAATCAAAGTCTAAATATTATGTTAAAGCCATGATTTAAGATTATTCATATGGTGAAGTAAATGAGAATGTTTTTAGTGGATCTCAGCAAGATAATTTTCGGATTTTAAAAATAATATTTTGATTTTTTTGAAGAACTAAATTGGGGCTTTTATTAGAAGATATTTTTACATGTTTTAGATAGGGAATAATAATTATATAATTTAAGGACATTTTTACATATAAAAATAATGGAAATAATATATTTTTTATCTATGAATATTAAATTCAAAAAAGAGAATGATGATAGATAATTGTGAGAGATACTAATGAGAACCAATTATATAACACCCTAAAAATCAAATAATCTATTATTACATGATTTATAATAAGGGCTTAAATTTCATACAATTAATGTAATTTTTTGGCTTATATTTTTACCTAAATAATAAAATCTGTTACACAAAAACCCTTATATTTCTAAGTGGAAATGTCGAATCAATGATTATTTTTTCATCAAAACCTAGATTCATAAATTTTAATTGTTTTTCACAAAAAAAATTCTTTCATCTAAGATTAAACACCATAACAAAAAAAAATATTTTATAGAGTTATTAATAATACTTAAGCCCTATTTTGATTTCAGATATAGGATAATCAAAAAAATATTTTTAAGGAAACCAAAAGATTCCAAATATGCTAGTCTAGAAAAAATATGTAAATTCATGGAAATGTTTAACTTTTTCTTGTAATAAAAATCAAGAATAAATTAAACAACAAATGTTAAAATAAAATCTATGATGAATGTTTTTAGTAAAATATTACATACTAATGAATAAATTAATGATCATAATTCACAAATGTATATTTGTAAAATGCTTCTCTTTAAAAATAGATATTTCACTAATAAAAGATCACGAAGATTCCTTTATATCAGAAGATCTCATTATTAACTTATAAAATCAAAATATTTACCTAAAAATCATCAATAACATAAAAATAAAATATATCAATTGAAAATATAAATAATCACGTTGATAGAAAAAATATTATACATATTGATGAATTCATAATTTTAGATATCGTAATCATACATTCAAGGCCTCATTTCATGACATTATATAAAAATGTGCAAGAAATACACAAAACAACCAAGATAGTTTTTATTGGTAGACCTAAAAATTAAAATAGGGGGTGTAATATGCCCCACCCATCAGATACTATATCCAATGCATTTATCCTTTGAAATAAACTCAAAACCACACAATACATAATGAATATAAATATTCCCCATTAAAAACTAGAATATGAAATATCTATATTTTAACCAGTCTAAAACAAGAACAACACGATCATACGACATCCATAGAAATAAGTTTTATGATATCATTTGGGTATATCCAAATTAATTATTAAGAATCATCAAATTATATTGAAATGGATGCAAACACCTTTAAAATAATATTCAAACCTTACTTGAAAAACATTGTAAAAATATCATTTTATATTGAAAAAGTTATTTACAAATATATTAAATATTTAGAAAATTAAATTTCAATTAAAACAAATATAGAAATTTATAAATAATGATTTAAATAAAATAATATTTATGACTGAGGAAAAAAAAGTTTATTTGGTAAATGTAAAAATAATTATTAATTTCAAACTTTTAGTAAAAATTAAAAAATTAATTGTTTAGAAAATTAAAACAATATTCTTTTTAAAAATATGAAATTAAAGTAAAAAAAAGTTTAAAAATAACATTAAATATTTATTTAGTCATAAAAAATGATTTTTTTCAAAACATTTTCAAAGAACATAGACCTGGATGTAAAAGATCATTGACCAAAGAAAAAATAAGGTCCCCATTTCTTAAAAACATTTTCTTGATAATTTTATGTATTATATTGAGTAATATTAAATTAAAACATATAATCCTTTTATATAAAAATAATGGATGAAAATAGATTTATTTTAAAAGGTATTTACATTATAATTTCCTAAAATGTAAACATAGACATAAATAATCCTGAATAGAAATGTGATTATTGAATAAGCCATTACCAATTTGGTAAATTATAAATCCAAAGATCTTTGATGTCATTAAAATTAGAATTATTATAAAACCACTTTAATTTATCTATATTAATGAAAAAAATACATCTATATGGATGTATATACAACAAAATAAAGAAAAAGTGTGGAAAACTATGAATGGGTGTTAATGAAAGGAAATTGAAAAGAGAAAATCCTTATTAAGAATCCTGAATTTTTTCATACATTATATAAATCATGAATAATAAAATTCTATTAGTTTTATTATTTATTAAAAAAATTCATGTTTATTCAATTATTATTATTCCTTTTTTTATTCATTACCATGACTTCTGTAATTAAAAATTCATTAAATTTTATATCAGAAATTTTTAGGATATAGTCTAAAAAACAATAGCAGGTTGAAAATGGTAAAAGGTTATAGGGGTACGTCTTGTAAAAATTAATAATCAAGAAAAAATTCAATTTTTACGCATTGAAAACATTTTTATAACTACTCATAAAATGTGGGGATACAAAAATCACATCACATCCTAGAGAATGTAGTTTACATGTATGCATGAGATATAATATCATTTTTAATGGATGTAAGGGTAAGAAATAATGTAATATATTGTCTTTATTTAATCGTAAGTTTCTAATATCATATATATTCTTAAATCCATCATAATAACCTACTTTATGAGTTGGTTATGAAGAAAAATACAAAAATTCATAGAGGTGGTTGTCTATATGTATAGATGAACAATGTCTACAATTTTGAAAGTATGAAAAATAAGATGAAAAGGGTTATTCCATAAACATAATTAAATCTTATATATATAGTATAATAATTTTTAAATATGTTCATTGTTATTGAATATTTTAAGAGGGTTCAAGTAGAAATAAAAATGAAATCACCTTTTTAAGAGTTATAAGTCTTCTTTAGAAATCCACATTTGGATTGAACATTTTTTATTCAGGGATAGTCATTGGGTGAAACAAAAACCATGAGAAAATGGGATGGAATGAGATAATTTTTATTGTGTTTGGTTTTTCTAGATAATTGTGCCATTAAGTTTTAGTAATATTAGACTTGTTATTCCTTTTTATAATTGAAGATGGTGATAATCTTGTAAATACATGAAATTTTAATATATATAATGTTTTTAAATAATGTAAAATGGATATAAAGTTACATAAAGTGTAAATATTTATTATAATGATTAATAAATGTCAAAAGTAATATTTATAATGGTTTATGAGTAATTTTTAACAATATCTTCTATTTTAACACCCCTCGTTAACTATTTTATCCTAATCCATGTTTAAAAAAAATTTATTCAGAAATTTTCATATAAGTAATTATAAAAATTAAAAGTGGATCATAAGGGAATCATTAATTATATTATCTATAATTTTCCATCAAAATTTGTTAATGTAGTATTTTTATTATTTTATAATAATTTTGAAATAATTATTAAAATATAAAATAAAAATTTAGTCCATTTTTAAAACAATTAAATGTTTTTTATCTAAACATATCAATACAACAATTAAATATGAATTAAAATACGTAAATTATGAGTTATCAATTAAAATTTCCATTAAAATTCATCTAATACCTTAAATAATATAAAATGTATAAATTTTTAAATCATTAATTTTGAATACATTTTTTTCTCTTGAATTTATAAACATACTATTAATGCACCATAAATGTAATATGAAATTATAATATTTTGGAAAACATTAAATAATTTAAAAACATTATTATAATTAATCTTAAATAATTATAATCATAAAATTTGTTAATTATTTATATTTACTTGTATCCTAACCCTGAAAAGGTATTTAAGATATTAAATGAGAAAAAGATACATTTTTTTAAATATAATTTTTTTTAATATAATAAGTGATGTCATAATATTTTAATGATGATCCAAAATGAATAAAACAATGATATGTCATTGGTTGATAAATAATCATATATCCATTTGGATATAATATTTTGTGATCATATATCATATTTGTAACCCAAATTAACCCATTGTACCCATAATTGCGGTGATAAACTTTTAACATTGTATCTATTGATTTTAACTAATAATGAAAATGAAATAATTGTAAAAATAAAAAAATTATATCCAAAATATGGAATCCATTTTATAATATTAAATTTATATAAATGGAAAAAATTTCAGTTAGTATAATTTAAAAAAATTGACAACCCATTTTTATAGAAATGACTATTTATGCCTTAACCAAATTGTATAATAAAATAATTTATCATATTAATTTACAAGGTATTATTTTTATTATTACTGATAAAATGAAACCTATGTGATTTTTAATCAAATATACAATTAAATAGAAAATTTATATTATTTTATTAAAAAAATGTCATATTTTGTAAAATTTTTATTATTTATTATTCATCCAAAAATAATCCTTTTCAAAAAAAATCCAAACACATTATATTAATAATATTTTGTGATTATTATTTAATAAATTATTTCCATTTTATAGATTTATTTTCTATTATTGGTAGAAATTAATCATAATAAAACTACAAAAATGTTAATAACTTTTTTTGGGAGGAAATGTATTTTTGAAGTGAAAAATTATTTTTTACTCCCTTCTTATCTAGTAAAAACCATTATAGGAATAATTATATATAAGTTCATTTATATAAATTTTATGTATTTTTATAATAATATTTTTAAAATGATTAATATTTTATGATAATGTATATAATACCTTAAAAATATTTATTTGAATGAAATATGATTGAAATCAGATAAAATAATTTATTTGTATAAAAAAATTATTAGTATTATATCCTATGACTATAAAATCACATAATTTATATAGATCTAATAACTATATAATCATAATGATCATATGAGTCCAAGAACAATATGATCCCAATGACTATATAATCTTCTTATATAATCTTGCATAAATTCATAAAATCCTTATCCACCATCATGCCAAAAGAGTTCCACTTTGTAACAATTTATCCTGGGTTATGATCATGGTTATTATCTCCATATAGGACTATGAGTATAAATACTATATTTTCATGGTATATATATATATATATATTAATTTATTCAAATTATATTTTTCATACTATTGAAGATTATAGTGGCCACATAATTTATTAATGTCTAACCAAAATTTTATTATTCTATAAGAATAAAAATTTCTTGTTCAATTTTAGATCGATGTTTCATGAAACATAAGTTATTGAAAAAGTTTGATTTAAATTAATACATATTATAAATCCTTGGGCTGTTTTATTCTACCACTTTAATTAGATTTCATCGCAATAATTTTTATTATATTCTATAAAAATAAATTTATCATAATTTAGTAATAAAATCATATATTAAAATTACCATGAACATTAATTTGTATTTCATAATTAGGAAACATATTATTTCATAAATTTTGGTACCTATATAGTAACCATAATTTTTTTAATAGTTTCTTAAACGTACATTAATATTTGAGTGTTACTTTTCTTATATTACTTTTTATATTTTAAAATTTTTTATTACCACCAAGTGTAAGATTTATGTAAAATATGCATATTTTATTAAATTTCATTTTTTAGAAAAATTTCATCCTTTAATTGTGCTTCATGCATTTATTCATCACTGCTTCACCTCACATGATTAATAATGATGATGCATTTTTTATTCTTGAAGTTCTAAAATAATAGTATAATGGTTCATATGATCAAAATAAGTATGAAAAGTTAAATATATTATTATAATCTATTAACAAAAAAATGAATTCTTATAAAAAGTTAAAATTATATTAAATATGAAGAAATATTAAATTAATATTCAAATCCACAATAACTAACATCCAATGTTCAACATAAATAATTCATAAAACTCATAAAATTAATACAGACCAAAATTTAAATACAAATATTAGATAGATTTGATAACATATTCTTTTATGACCGAACTAAATGTTATCTAAAAATAAAATCAATATATCAAAAATTGACATACAAAAAATTTATATTCCCTAAAAATAAAATCGTTAAAATAAAAACATATTTTTCATTAAAAGAAAAAATCACCAAAAAGAAACAATAAAATCCTATATTCTACAAAATTATTACTAAAAAATTGTTCCTTAAATATAATCCCATCATATAAAATAAAATATTTTCTTTTACTTAATCATATAATGTTACCAATATATTGAACCTATTCAAAATAATTTTTAATCACTTAGTTTCAAATTATGTTTTCAATCCAATAGTTATCCATATGATAAAAACTCTTTTCCAAATAATTAAATAACTATTTTGTATCATTTCACCATCATTACATTATCATTAATGATTTTATTAACCATAATGATTTTAAATACATTTAACCTTATTTCCATGAAAGTCATTATTTTTTAATTAATATTTTCACTGAAACAAATGCTAACTTAGGGGTTATATATAACACTAACATTTATTGAAACACAATATATGCATCCCAAAATAAAAACCATATATAAATCATAAAAATAGTATTAATTACTTCAAAAGATTGATAATCCTTTAAATTTCACAACCCCAAATTCAAATTCCTCTATAGTATAACTATTTAAATCTTCTATGTAAACAAATTAATCTCTCAAGATCCTTCAAAAACCATTAACTAAAATATTCCATCATATTCAGAAATAATTCCTTCTTAATAAAATTAATCACATCATAAGATTCATTAATCACAATATAATATTTTTCCTTACCTTATAAATAAAAAACTATAAAAAAAATTAATTCCTTTTATATTGTGTAACAAATATTTTTATCATCACTATAACAACATGTTTCCATGAAAAATGATCAATTGTATGATCTTTATGATTACATTATCAAGATTTTATAATTTTACATATGTAGTTTATTACTATATTCCATCCATTACCATATTTAAATCATCATCCAATTCCATTGAAACATTTACCTCGGTGATAATTCCTAAATAATTGATAGGTATACTGTTTAATTTTTTTTACTTTTATAATCTTTATCATCTTAATATACATGAAAACCCATTTTATCTTATTTTGTCATTATAGAACCCCCATAACTTCTAGTTATTAAATGTAACATTAAAATATAGTTAACCATAAAGATAATATTTTTCACCCCATCACCTATCTCATTTGGTTACACATTCTAAAAACCACAACATTATCCTTCATATTAATTTTTGACTTGGATATTATTAGTTAAATTCATTTACTAAAACAAAAAAGTTTTTATGAATATATAAAATAATATCATAATAGTAATTCTTATGAAGAGTATAAGTACAAATATATCTTATGTCATTTAATCATCTATTCAATGACTATAAATCCTTATATCATATATACCATTAAGGTTAAAAAATATTTCAATGTTTTTCTCATATAGAATCCAAGCCTCTAAAGATAACCACAAATTTCCATTAATACAAACTATAATGCCCCATAACATAAAAAACCCATAATTACATGATTTATAATAAATAATTCACTTTCATATATTTTGTAGATCATTTTAGTTTAGTATTTTATATAATTAAGGAAAAATATTTCTTAACAAACCATTATAAAAAAAATTGGACACTTCTACCCAATGTGTACATTCTCACAAATAATGTATTCAAAAGTATAAATTCTTATTTAATTCACGAAACATTCTATTATTTTAAGAAGAAATGCAATAATGGAATGATATTCCTTATTATAGTTTCTACACATCCTTTATCCTTGATAAAAACATATAAAAACATAGGATGATAAAAAATCATAGTAAGAGATATAAAAATAAAGTAAATCTCATAGTCTAGTGAAAAACCAAACAACACATGAAATTTGATTCCTTTTGTCAGGAAATAATCTTTGAGATGAAAATAATAACTTACGTTCTCTTAAATACAAATATTTGACAAATATCTTTCTAGAATAATTCAATAAGAATTAATTAAGGAAAAATATAACTTATTTGTATATTTTTGAAAAACATGATAATGATTCCATTAAAACATAATTTTAAAAAATATGATTCAAGGAAATTTTCATTAAATCATAAGCTTATTTTCAATACTTATGGAATTACAATATTTCTAGAAAATCCACTGATAACATCAAAACAAAATATATCCATGAAAAGTTTAAATAATCACATGGATCATAATAAATAATTTCATAAAATTATATTGAATAAATATAGATATCGTAATCTTCCCATCAAAACATCATTCAATGACATTATAAATAAATGGGTAAGGAATATAAAAAATTCTTTGATTAATTTGTCTCATGAGAGATAGTGATCTGTCGGGGGGTTCCGAAGGGCCTTTACAACATTTACTAAATCCAATTTTTTTATTATATGCAAGAAATTAAAAAAACAATACATTATTAACATAAAAATTATTTTAGAAAATATATACTATGAAATGTAAATATTTTTCCCAATAAATGACTACAAAAACATTATAATAAGAAATCAAGAAATAAAAGGATTATGACATGCTTTATATATATATATATTAAGAGGATTCTACTCTATTTTCACAAATATTTAAAAAACATTAAATAAATTACTATAAATTATAAACACTTTTTAATATATCATCCATTTATTTGTGAATAATTTAACACTTTAAATGATACTTTTGAAACTCATTTTAAACCATTATTGATATAATTAATGGAAAATATTATTTCCCCAAATTCAAAACCTAATAATTTTTTTAACAGATTAAATGAAATGTAATATAATGGGGTTCTATATATTACCACATCATAAGATAGATCAAAAAACGTATTATGACATGCTTTATATCATAACATAAAATATAGATTGAACCATGTATTATGATTTAGGGACTTAGGTAAAATATTCACTACCATTAGCTCTAAGTATAACCCATAAAATAATTTTTTAGATCTTTGATGCACCATATTCCTTTAGGTATTGAATAACATGGAAACTTAAATATTTAATTTATATTTAATCATAATACGCGAGGATTAATTTTTAGGATATTGAGGTACATTATTCACATTGGGTATGACTAACATGGACACATCCCTTTTTCTCTTCACCTTTATATTGGCTTCTAAGGAGACTCCCCTTTAAATGATATTTTTAAGCTATATTAAAAAAGTTATGAACCTCATAACGGCACAAGATGGTTTATTTAGAGATTTGAAATGTTTCATGCCTAATAAGTACTTTTTTTGTTTTTATACATGTCATATGATATTTTTTGGGTGCATTGGGACATGTATAGTAAAACCTAGAAGAAGATATCTGAACCATGATCCCCCATGTTGGGAATTCCACTTGGATTAAAACAAAATCCATGATCTCTAAAGGATATATACTAGTATTAAGGGATTTAATAAAACATTTATTGAATGATTTTTCTGAAAAATAACCTGGACCATGAATTCTATTGGAATATTTTTTCAGAAAAGTTGAAAAAAATAAATATCAAAAGTAATCAATGTAATGTAACAAAATCCAAACACTGATACAATATAAAAATAATTAAACTAGTCACATAATAATTAATTAAATGAATTGAAATTTCACCTATTACAACATTAACTCAACTAGTAAATCCCTATAAATATTTTTTTTATAGGATATACGGTGAACTACTAAAAAAGAATGAAATATGTAATTTAACTAAATCATGATGAGTCAGATCTATTTGTACATCTATGTGTAAATTTCATGAGTCGGTAAAAACCTCTATATCATTCCCACATTGACTCTAATATGTTTTTATGCATAGGTAAATATAAAATATAATGTCAAATAACCTAAACCATTTCCAAAACCCAATGTAATTAAGTTTAAAAATGTTGTTTTGCTAAGAATTGAATGAGAAAACCATTTTTTTTATAAATTTCATTTTTCGGAAAAATTAAAAATAAATGTTTACCATCCATAAAAATTATTTATTTAAAAATATCACTTTATAATGATATTAAATCCTAAGTTATGTTCCCTATAAACCCATTTTTTAGAAAAATTAAGCCTCTAAAATTTAAATAATTATTTAGAAAATTGGATTGTTTTCTAAACTGTGGAATCAAATCATTAAAATAATTTCACAAAAATATACATATTTTTAAAGATATTTCAATCCTCTAAACCCTCAATATAAACATATATTTGAAGACAACAATCCAATAGTAATGAGTCATCACATACCCAACCTAACATACTAAATGACTCATCACTCTCCTATATGTATATCCTCTAATCTAACTACATCAATTAAATATTATTTTAAGGATGGGGAGTTTAAAATTAAAACCAGATTAATCGATTTTTTCTTTTTTATTTAGATTTTATACTTTTTAATCCCTATAAAATGAAATATCATGATATAGATTCATGGGGTTCAGTACCCCTATAAAAACATTCCAATCATAAATTTATAATGACCCAGCATGGTCTCAGTTAGGGGTTTTAATTATTTATCATTATCATATTTTTTAAAAAGCTATATTCTCATGATTTACAAATTGCAATTTTTTAACCAAATAGTCATATAAAATAAATCCAATATATATATCCAAATAAATATATTTAAATTAAACCCATGAAAGAATATCAAAATTCACAAATATAGGAAAACTGATTTTATCAAAAAAACATACTATTCAAAACATAATTTTTTCACATAAATCTCTTGGTATAGGTAAGTCACCAATTTCAAAACAATTAACTTTTCTAAAAATTTACAATTTTGATTAAAAATCATTGATGATTTTAAAATTTTAAATTTCAATAAATCAAATTTTCCGAAAAAATAATTATTTCCAAAACTACCAATTCAATTTCTACCTAAATTACAAAAAATAGAGCAATGATTCTATGTTTTTGAATTCTTTCTCATGGATTATACAAACAATGAAAAAAATGCATAATCTACCTACACAGTTTATCTTTCACCAAAAAATTTTCAAACCAATATTTGATGATGAAATTCTAAAACCAAAAAATCAATTACTATAATAAATGTAGTGACTATTAGAAGCCTTTGGTTTTTGATCAAATATTTTTATACAGTATCCAAGTGAGAGAAAAAATAGGGATGTATGGATATCTAATAACAAAATTGTGAAAATATACTTTACCATTGATCTAATAATAATCCATTAATTATTGAGAGAAATTCAACTATAAATGGTGGGGATCTTATAAAATAATAATAGATATATCCTAAAATATTCTATTGCCAATTTACTTTCTTTATAATGATTAATAAAGGAAATCATGGGTTTTAAAATAAAATTATAATATTTCTACAAAATATATAGTTAAAATTAATATTTTAATAGCTATACTATAATAAATATATTTTTTGACATACTAAATATTCCAAAACACATTTTTTATCTTACCATGATGCAAACCATACAATTATGTATGAATATTACACTACCAAATTGTCTTAAAATTGAAGGTTACCTAACAATGTAACTAACTATTTATTTCCACCACCCTATATTTTTTTGAAAAATCAAGATTACCAAACCTTAATACAAACAAATCATTTAATTAGAACTACTCTAGACCAAGGGTTTTTTAATTCAAGTAAATAAAAAATAAATTATTATTTAATAAATTAATTATATCATGATTATCCCATCCATATGAATTCCCATACCTATATGGTTATCAAGATCCATTCCCTACATAACAAATCTACCAATTTGTTCAAATTACGAGTCTCTATGTCTCACATATGTCTTCCCAAACCCCACCATGAATACAAGAAACCGGATTTAAAAGGATGGTGTATCTACTCAAAATATTTTCCAATTAATTAATAATATGAATTAGCATATTTAGTAAACATGTATGGTTCCTTGACAATGATTTTTATTTGAAATACATGAAATGAATCCATTTAATAATTTACCAAATTAGAAACATAATAAATAACATAAATAAAAAATGTTAATGTTAGTTTAAACAATATTCCACTTATCCATTTCATATAATGACCACAAAAGGTCCCACATACGTTTCATCATTGATGATCCTTAATTTGTTTAAATATGTGTCATTAAAAATATATTAAACTTTATAATGAATGTTATTCAACATTTCATACACCAAAATAACCCATAATTGTATTTCTCACCCATTTCTATCTTATACAGTCATGGTGATCAATATGAACTTCCATATAAATAATTAAATGACTATATATCAATCAAATACTTACAACTGTCATTATAAAACCCAATGAATATAGCCTTCCTAAGAATTTTTGGAATCAATCAAACATGTTTGAAGAACATCTCCCCTAATATGAATGGTCAATAACATTATATATATATGTGTGTGTTTGATAATAAATACTCATCTCAAACTATGTAATAACAGCCTTTATAACATCCTTTCATAACATAGAAGATATACATGGATTTGGATATGAAAAAATGGATTTAATAAATACACAAAATCTAAGGATCTAATTTATAATTATCTTTTCATAATCATTAATATAAAATATATATTTAATGATTAGGAAATGAATTATATTTATAATTCTATAAAACACCAATAAAAAGGAATCATGATTCATTGGTGATCATGGTATCCCAATCAATAAATACATTGAAATATAATTTCATTTCTATGTCATCATGGGTAATGGTTTGAATAATCTTTTTGGTTCATGATGGTCAATATTTTTGTGTATATATAAAATAATGTCTAAACCATGATGGGGAGAAATTCAAAAAACCATGGATTTTTTATGGAATGATATTTTGTTTCATGTAATAGGGTTTGTGGTGATTAATTTGTGGTATTAATTTTCAAATTATCAAATGATTATTAATATACTATTGTGTAATGATACAAAATTTCATTCCATAAAAAATCCATGGTTTTGTGAGTTTCACCACATCACGTGATACTGTGATAATTATACTATTGTCTAATGAAACATCACGTGATAGTGTGATAATTATATAGTTATTATTAATGTTGTTTAACATCACTTAAGTAACTAAAGAGTTTTTTGTAAATGTCACAGTAGATAAATACTAAGAGGTAGTTGGTTTTATATTATATGAAATATATAAACATAATATGGATCCATCTGTTAGTGAAATATTTCTATTTTAAAGGAGATTATAGTATAAATTTAGACACTAAAGATTAATCTCACATGTGGTAAATCTATATATCAATGTATTTTCTTAATTAACCATGATTTATATTCTAACACTACCTTGAATGGAGGTAAAGTTCTATAAATTGTCTAGTTATCATATTTCAAATGGTAGATACATTTAGATAGATGATTCAAGTTATTTATACATAGGGATCTCTTTTATAAGATCACTATTGGGAAATATATAACATGGAAGGTGAGGTATAAATGTTTTAAATTTTCATTTAATTTTCTATTTCCACTTACATTTAATATTTTGGTTTTATTTTTTGTTTTATTTCACTATATTTTTAATTATAGGATTCATATAATACAATTCAGTGGTATTTAAACAAGTTTAACTAAATTATCGATAAGATGGGGATTTGAAAATTGAAATTGTTTTGGAGTCCTCCCTATTCATGGATGGTAGATTATATAAAAATGGTGTGTTTGATATAAATATTAATAAAAAGGCATGGTTTTCTGGAAAAATTACTTAGTTTTTATTGTAATGAAATATATCTTTGTCATTTTAGTAACATCTAGATTTTAACAAAAATAGTTATTGTTCATAAAAGGTATATTTTCTGGAGAAAATCCGGACAAGAATAAGAGGAAGAAGGCATTATTAAAGGAATGTCCTTTTGAAACCACAATTCATTGAAAATAGGTGTAATAAAACCATATAATAGTGTATTGGGGGTTATTTTATTAATAATTTGTCTAAAGACATGTATATAGAAACCAAGTTATGATTTCAAATAAGATCTTATTGAGTATTAAAATCATATTCTTGAGAACCTTCATAATAGTCGATATTTTGGGTTCTACCATCCAAAATTTTGATTCATCCTATGTTAATATCTATTAAGAGGTTTATTATGATTCATTTATATGTTTCCTGGGGTGGGTTCTAATATATGGTAAAAAGAAAATGTCCAATTTGTTTTTCTTATAATATTTAGTAGTTGTCTATATTAAATAATATTTAATCTAGGTAATGCTTGTTACAATATATCCATATGATATCAAGAATGAATTTTGATAAATATATTTATTTAAAAATATATATTATGGTTGGATAATAATGACTTTTAAGTATAGTAATAATTGGGTAGAATGTTATCTTAGACAAACACAAATAGAGTACACATATACTTTATAATGTTTTGGGAATTGTGAAATAAGTGTTTTAAGAATTTTTGATATATTACTAAATTCATTTCAGATGTTTATAGAAGTTTTAGAGTGATTAGAAAGTCCCTAGGAATAGTTGAAGAGGCTCTGAGATTATTTGAAGAAGTACTAGAATTATATGTTGATGTTGATATTTGAAAATTACATACAATGGCTTTTCCACGATGTTGAATATTGGAAAATTATTAGAACTAAATATAATATATAATATTAACTTTATAGTATATATATATATCAAGGAGTTACACTATGATACATAACGTATTTCGTATGAAATGAAATATGTTTTTCTAATACATAAAATGTCATAGTTCATATAGAATGTATTTTATAAACATTATACTAAATGAAAACAATGGATTGATCATAGAATGATACATAAGATTTGAAAGCATATATATGACATTTTATCAAGTTTTTACTGAATTATAGTAAAGTAAAAACCATTCATTAATACTTTATATTAGATAAATGAATAATATTGTATCATATATTTCATAGAAGATATTAAATAATATAATAATTTAAAAGAATCAGACCAACCATTATATGAATGATATTGGGTCAAATAACACATACATTCAACAGAATGTCTATGAATTTATCGTGAATACATAATATTACTTTGATCACACTAAATATATTCATGGGATTTTTTTTGGAAATTTGTTCTCCCAACTATGATATATATGATATTTGATTTTGTATGTAAAGATTATTAGTTTTAAAAAAATACATGATTTATGGTCATTTATGTAACATTATGATGATATATTCTGTATAGATTAAATATCATGAAATATTAATTATATAATCCAATTAAAAAATATAATTAAATGATAATTATTGGAGACTATTTTAGCATAATATTAATTGATATTTAAAATATAAAATTTGAAATATTTATTACAGTTATAAACTTGAGATTTTATCAGTAGATATTTTTACCATTTTTCAATAGAGAATAATGATTCATCAATTTAATAATTGTTTTATATATTAAAATTATTAAAATAATATTCATGTGAATAAAATATTAAAATAAATATGAAGATGATAATTAGGATTGAGAAAATTTATGAGAGAGTGAAGATCCCCTAAAAATACCATTATTCTTCTGCATTCAGGAAAACAAATTTAAATACTAATCAATTGAAATATTTTTAGAATGTATGTAAAATTCAATTACTATTTTCATGTTCAAATTCATAAATTGTACATTATTATAGTTTGTGACGAATGAAAATTTTCCTTCAATGTTGGAGATCATCCATTGGCTATTAATGAACACCGTATGAGGAAAAAATTGCATTATATTAATGCAGTAACTACTATTAGTACAAAGAGGATCTTGTTTCAGAAGGTAATTATAACACCATATAAATATTGAGGGATCTATTATACTATCATTCAAATTTATTTTAGTAGGATATATGAATAGTTCAAGGATTATTCTTTCCCATCAGTTAAGGACGATAACATCCCTCCTCTTGTATTTGTTCATTCATGGATGAAATCAAATAAAATTTTGAAACCATGAAATTAATTGGTGATTAAATATTTATCTCAAACTCATCCCAAAAAATATTAATTAGATAAAAATAATAGAATAAATCCTTCTAAAAATAATGTTCTCTACTCTCTTATTTTATCTTCTACTTACGATAATAAGATTCATTCATTTTAACTAATATAGATGTTTAAATATTTATTTGGGTAATTAATCGAACGACAAAAAATATAATTCTATAAAAATAGCCCATTATGATTCTCCCCCATCCCAGTATGACTTTTAATTTAAGTAGTAAATTTCAAGTGATATCATAGAAAACATAGTTATTCTTTATATGATAAATTTATCATCACACATTATCTAATCATTCGTTTATGAAGTGAAAATATTAATATCGTACCATGTTCCCACATGTAGATAATATTTTCTATCCTTATCAATTAAAACATGGAGGTTTTATCCCAAAAAACAATGTGAAATTTGATAAAAATCTACAAAAAATCATAATTCATAAATATGTTACACAACTAATTTATAGAAATAAAATTTATAGTTGTTTTATTAAATCTATAATTTACTATCCACTTGAAGAATCCAATTATTGTTGTGAATATTATGTAGAGACTGAATCTCTAACATATTTTCACTCTGATGAAAAATATTACATGGAAAATCATCATATTAAATTTAACACTTATAATTTTATAAACTAATGATCTATAAGATGAAAATTCATATGTGGAGTTTAAGACTGATGTGATGGAGAAGTAATTAGCTAATAATTTGTAAAAGTTAAACACTATCATCAATGAAGTAATATCCAATAAAATCAATTATTGACTAATAAATAAAAATTTACCATGGATTAGGAATTTTTATAGAAGAATATTGATGACAATTCAATGTTTTGAAAAATATTAAAAGAGAGGATTAATTAAATAGAATAAAATAAAAAATCATCCATTAAATTGAATGATATTCATTCAATGATAATGGAAAATAAAATAAAATAACTTAATAACTAATTTTAAGAGCAAATTATTTTTCCTAAATAAAAATATAAGGCTATAAGAAAACATTGGGAATGTAGAATAATTTTTTTAGAGATGATCACATTACCCTTATCGTGGCGTGGTTTAAAGTTGAATTTAAAATGAGACATATAGAATAATCTGAAACATAAAATACCTAATAAAGTAAAAGACGAAGTGGTTCCATGAAAGTAGTCAAACATGGTATTTTTTCTAGAAATACTTAAGATGGTGGAATTATGGTCTTTGGATCATCCAAATATTTATCATCATTAATATCTAATAAATATTTAACAATTTTTATAGAAATATTTTTCTCTACTAAAATGATTTACAAGATAAGTGCACATGAAAAAAAAGATTTCTCTTAAATCCTAATTAATAAATTATTAATACCTAATAATTCATTGAAGTGTATTTAGCTAAGTATTATCTATCAAGGAAACAACTCACAAAAATGTAATTTCTATTTTAAATATTTCAACTATATATACTAATTAATATATTATTTATATAGTCAGGGTTCTATGAAAATAATATGAAAAAATTATTTAAATATATGAATGAAAAATAGGAAGTGTAATACAAGAAAAAATGATTCTGGTGAAGAAGAAATTATTTCTCTATGGATTTCAAAATCAGGTAATCAATGATCATTTAATGTATTAATTCTCAATATTCTATACAATTTTGATGTTATTCCTAACAATAAATACCATAACTTGTAAAATGTGATTATCCTATGATAATCACCAGAATGTGGGATAATCTCCTTCACATCAACACTATAATGATACTCCAATATAAGAAATATTATGATTAGTAAGAGTGTCATAAGTATGAATTAGAATTTGATGTTAATAGTTGAGAAAAGAGAGTGAAAATATAAACTAATAAGTGTCAATTATTTAAAAATCATAGTATATAATAATGATCATCATTGAAGTGAAAATAACTAAATTATAACAGAAATCTCTCACTTTAAACAAAAATGGATTTCAGCTCACCATTTTTAAAGAGATGAGAAGGTGCGTGGTGGGGGAAATGAAAAAGACAAAAAATGAATTGGAAGTAAAAGAGAGGAACATGATAAATATTAAAAATTCATAAATCTACTATAACATAATAATAATTACCTAGACAATAAAAATTTCTAACTCTTTTGAAAATAAATAGAAGTTCATTTTTTTAGAAATGAGTGTGGAATGTTTCCCTCCAAATCCTTAATCATAATGTTAATATTAGTTTATCCAACATAGTTGAAAAATATTGAAAATTGTACTACATTAAAGTTTTTGATGTTTGTTTCTTTTGACCACTCAGAAAATAGAAGCTCATTTGGACACATATAGATAAATATACCACTGAATTACTTAGGAAAATATTAATTGATATGTTTTATCTCGATATTTAGATCATAAAATTTCTAATGCATTTATAGACATAAAATTGGATGAATCTAGAGTAGATAAGATAATTAATTTTTCCCAAGGGATATTCTATATCTATAAAAACATTATCATAAAATTTAGAACCTCCATTAGTTTATTTTACAATCATTAGAATTATCGAAAAACAATGCATGAATTTCATGTGTTGAAATTATTGCTCTTTTTATGATATCTATGGTTGTAGTTAGCTTATGATCTAGTATAATTAAATGTATATTAGGTAAGTTCCATAGTAATATCAATTGAAATTAATCAAATCATCATTTAATAATATTAATATAATGTTATTCTTATTCTAAAGAAGGTGTTTTGTCTATATTGGCTTGTAAGAATTTTAATATATTCAAAATGTGAGAAATAAAAATGATTTTAATCATCGGTATGTTTCACTGTGGTTTGTTATAGATGGGTAGGAAGAAATTTTTTTTTAAAATTCTTGGCTGAAAATGAGGTTAAACTCTAATATATAATGAATGAATATTTAAGTGGAAACACAAAACAAATATAACTCACTAAATTGACATTATATTTGTGTAACTCACATACCAAATTATGAATGACATGGTCCATGATTCATGAAATGAATATAATGAGTGAATTCATCCTAATTTCCATTTTTTTCTTACTATCCTCAAGGAGGACGAGATGACCATTAAATTAAATAAATGAATGAAATTTCACACCATCTATTTTTAAAGAGTCGTTATATATAAAAGTATGAATACTAAATAATTCCATTATATTAGTATTCATTCTAAATTTTTTTTGTTATTCTTTTTTTAAAATTTTAAGTTAAAATGATGAAATGAATGAAGAAAAATGAATAATACTATATGAACATTTCTCTATCTCCCTTTCCATAAATAATAATACCAACAACATACAACCTTATACTAAACATTTTCCCAATTAACATGCCTTAATGGCTATTCCACTACACTCAAACTTGAAATATACGTGAAAAAATATAAAGAGGTAAGGTAGGAAATAAATAATTGAATGTAATGTGAATTAAACTAATAAGATATTTCAATGTTTTAATGTAAAAATATGTGTGGATGCCCAGTGTAGATATAAAGCTGAGAATGTGGATATCCAAATAAGTTCCTCAATAATAACGGAAACAAAATATGAAAACTAAATATTTGAAATAAAAAAATATCATATTTTGGATCACAAAACATAACTCAAGGCTCTTTAGAAAATTTGAAATGTAAAAAATTATGAAAAGGATAAAAAACCTATATGGTTGGAATATATATTTATTTTAGATTGTATTAGTGTACATGAGTTTAAAAATTAATCATGATTCCACAAATAAGAAATTGTACTGTAGGAAATAAAAATCCATGATTATATAATATTAAATATTTAATCATTAAAACCATAAACTGTTCCAAAAATAATTAGATGTTATGAATTTCTAGAAATATTTAATTTATCTCATGAATATTACAAACAATGTTTTTTAAAAATATACATAAAAACTGAGAAAAAAATATAAAATGAATTGGAAAAAAATTCCTCAAAGTAGTTGACATCACCAACACTTAAATATAACTACACATCAATTAGGCAGAAAAATATTTAATAAAAAAAGCAAAGATAAATGAAAGATAATGAATATACAACATGGATTGGTTTATAATAATGGTTAAAATGAGTTAATCCCCAAGATCCTTTAACAATAAACATAAAACATATCCATGAAAAACAAAAGATATGTATTGAGATAATAAAAAATAATAATAAATATTGGGAGTAATAAAAAAATTATATAACTTACTTTTAACACCCAAGTGAGTGCATGGTTTTTACTACCCCTAACTATGAAGTTATATCATATTTTCCCTAAATTTATGGTGGTGTGTTTTCGTTCTCAAAAACCAACACATATTATTTATCCGAACATTCATAAGATAATCCCAATATTGGGAAACCCTATTGTAAAGAAAAAATGACATAACCCGCCATAAAGATGGATGAGTGAAGTGGATATGAGACGAGGTTGTAAGATAATCCATATGGGATCCCTCTCTTCAAATATGTTATACTCCTTTATGTGATGTCTAAGATTATTTATTGGGGGAATTTGGATCACCATATTTTCCTCATGACCATTTTCTTCCAGGAATTCCACCACCATCTTCTCAATAGTGGTAGTCATTTTATTTTCATTATTACATTACATGTTCAAATCTAATATAGAAAATATGATATTTTAGTAAAGGAAATTATATTGAAATGTTAAATTTTGAATGAATAATAATATTATTTTTTGATATAAACATATTTCCCTTCAAGCTGTTCATCTTGTAAATATATCACTTCATCCAATTCCATATTTAACTCGGTTATTTCTAGTGTAGCTTAATGTTCATACTCTAAGGAAATCCATCGGTTAGTTGAATATGAAAAATCAATATAGTAAAAGGTAATAAAAAATTTAAATAAATTAAAAAATAAATTAGTTCTTTAAAATATTATATCCCAAAATTCTATCAACTTTCATTTCTTCTTATTTACTCAGTTCTACATGAACGTGAGTTGTTGGAGTTAGAGGCATGTAGTCAATACCCTCACAATTTTCATCAAATTACATCAAATCAGTGGTTTATTCTTCTAGATCAAGAGAGAGGTAAAATGTTTTATACTATTCATTATAAATATGGTTGAACTATATTTCATTTTTGTACACACAAATTCATAGATATATAATTCACAAACAACATAATTTCAAAAAATGATCTCAGTTGGAAACTAGTCTTCTTTAGCTTCTAATTGAAATGGTATGGACAAGTTTGAGACTAGTTATTTTAAAATTTCATCCTAAAAATGTTATTAAATTTAAAAATTCATTAGAATATGATTTTAACCGTTCATTTATTAAACAAATTTCTTAGTTACTAACTCCTCAAGGGAAGTGGAAATAATTTCTATTTGTTTCGTAACCTCTTCAACCATTTTAATATTATATTAAAAATTAATATTTTTAGACTATACATAATTAGATGTTAAAAATAATTAACAATATGCCAATAATAAGATTGTTCATTTTACAAATCCAAATTTACTAATGAAATATAGGATATACAATGATGTTTTTATGAAATTTAGGTTTTAGATTATTTTTTATGAAAAAAATTTAGTGGAATCAAATTATAACTCTATAAATGATGAAAAATGTATATGATGTATTTTTCATCAATCTATATAAATAAATTCATATTAATTAAGTATTAACTATACTATCACAACCTGGAGTCGATCTATCGAGGATGTCACTCACACAAAATGAAATAATAATGTCATAATTTGAAATTAAATAAATATTTATTTGGGTTTTTATGATATTATTATGAGTTAAATAATTAAATATATGATTTAAAAGAACATATAATAACATATTAAATAGTCATATAAGTGATGTAGAAATTGTTTTTTTGAGGATGTTATGATGAATCATTTATTATTCATTATAAATATTATCTCTTTATATTATATAAAATATTTAGATCAAACCAATCATTAATAACCCTCCAATTAAATATTTAGTTATCCTTTTTGGGCTATGTTTATGATGTAATATGTACCTCACATTATCATCACAATGCTATTCTACCATATGCAACATTATGATGAAAAATGAGATCAATAATTATCACCACGAATAAGTTGAAATCTACGAAAGGGGATAAACTATATACCCAAATCAATTTCAATACATTGAAAATATTATAGTGAAATATATAGAAGATTTAATGTGAAAACTAATAAAATCATAACATTTTTCCCTCTATACAATCAATATTCCAAGTTATTTTTTTATATATAAGAAGGATCATTGTTTGAGAAACACAAAATAATAGGAAAAAAATACAATAGAAGGAGAGATATAATATATATAAAAAATGAATAGGTCTACTAAAAAATCATCTATAATTCCATTGAAACTTAATAACATATGACAATTACACTAAATTTTTATATAAATTCATGGGTGGCTAGATTCCCTCAAAATTCTTCCATTGAAAGTTCAAATATGGTTAGTCAACATATTATCATGTCTTAAAAATTTTATTTTATTTAATTCATTTATATATTCTAAATTTATCCATCTAAACAGGTGAATATTGAGATGATATAGTTAATTATATAGTTCATACTCCACTACTCTTTATTAATGATTTTTTTAATATTTAAAATGGAAATTTCTAAGATAGGACCAATCATAAAAATTCTACAAAACACTACATATAATTTGAGTCCTAAATATCATGATTATTTTTGTCTATCTAGATTATGATTTCAGTCATAGTAAAATTTCATTAAATTAATCCAATAATTTATATAAGTCTATTGAAAAGTAATTTAATATTTTGTATTACTTTGTAAGATATTATAGATGAAATATAAAATAATTTTTTCATTAAATTATAAAAAATAATCAATTTTCAAAATTATGTATAAAATATTACAAAAATCTAAAAATTTGAAAATTACCATTAATATAACAATTTTATGCAATTAAAACCATCTAATTAAAAAATAAAATGTATAAATATAATAACCTCTTTAATTGGAAACACTTAAACACTATACTCCCAATGAACAATCTATAATAAGATCCAAAAAACATCCCAAAGAATAAATGGAAGAAGTACTCAATTATCACTTCTAAATGATATATCATTCTTCATACATAATCAAAAATTTACTATATCATTTCCAATCTTAAAATTCCCTTCAATTTCATGTTAATACACTTATTCTTTTTGTACATACCTCCAAAATAATTAATATATCTCTTCACATTATAATTTTAATTTGATGATTTTATTATTCTCAAAAATATTTGTGATATTAATAGGCTTATGTAAATCCTCATATCTTCACACTGTAAGGGAATAAATTATTTCAATCATAAGTACTCTTAATAGTTATTTGGCGGCTATTAGTTGGTTGACAAAAAAGATTAAAAATTCATAGTTGAAAGAAGGAGGATAAAATATAATGTATAATGCATGAAAATTCAAGAGGAATAATAGAAATTATATCTCTCTTAATTACACTTACTTATTTGAAACACTTCATCCCCTTTTTAAATTATATCGTCCATAAGCCTATCAATGAATATATTGAATGAAATCATCCAAATTTCATCCATTTTTTTATTTGTTACCCTCATTCCTTTTTTCATAGAGATTGAGATTAATATAGAAAAATGAATAAAAGAAAATTCATTCCATCATTTTTTTGAGAGGGGTGAGATTCATAAATGTTTGGAAGATGATAACTAAATCACATATCAATTATTTTGCTTTTTCAATTGTTTAAAATTTTCATATTTTGTAATGTTTTATAAGAGAAAAGGATAATGTAAATGAATTATAATTCACAGTGACCAATGCCCATTTCTCTATATCCACTACCTATAAAAAGTACACATATCACACACAACTATAAAAGTACTTTTTGAAAAACAATTCACATGAATGACCCTTTTTCCATAATCAAACATGAAATATCCATGAATTCATTTTATGAGTGAAATTTGGTAAAAAGTAATCCTAAAATTTTTTTAAAACTGATATGGAAATTCATGGATTATAATAGAAAAATTATTGTATATGTGAAGGGTAGGTCAAATGTTTAGAATATAGGTAGAATTTTTTTTGCTTGATCAGATTAAAAGCATCTTATGAAATCAAAATCATTGAAGGCGAAAAAAAAATTTATGTATGACTCAACATGACACTAGTCACTTAAGAAAATGGGAAATATTATAGTACATTGAATGGTTTTGAAACCTCCTGGGTTGGTAAAGAGTTTCATTTTTTTTATATTATTAGATCACTTGAGATTCATAATCAATATAAATTCTTAAAACAATATGATTAGAAAAATTTAAAGAAAAATAATTATTGTAAACATATATCTGATTTTTTCATTCAAATATAGAATTTTTCCCATAATATGGAGGTGTTTTGAGTTTCCAAAAGTATTAAATCTATCCTAGGAATCATAAAATAATCTAATTATAAAATAAAATCAAAAAAATTTGAAATAGGAAAACACATGCATCGTTTATAAATAACATAAAAAATGAAACACACAATAATGACAAAAAATACAATAACATGCCCCCAACTAAATATTAGTACCCTTCATTAATGAAAAAAACTACCAAAATATATGGGAAGATAACACCAAAGTGATTGAATGATTCAACATGGATTTTTTTTAATATTATAGGCCATGACATAAGATCAAAGTACATAACATAGTAATCATAAAAAAAGAAACATATCATATGAAATTTATTTAATGTAAAAATATTAATAAGAAAGCGAAATGGAAGAACTAAAATGGTAGTTTTTTTGGACCCCATAAGGGTTCTTTATTTTTTACTCTAATATTCAAATAATTTTAACAATTTATCCTCAACATGATTATACATGATGTTTCTTTCTCAAGAAACAACATATATTATATATATCAATATTCATAATTGGATACTAGGAGTTTGAACCTCCAAATAATAGAAAAAATTTCTAAATTCCACAGAGAGTTGAAATAGAGAAGTAAAATTATGAACTGTATTGAAGAGAAGGTAGAAGGGTTATCCATCTTCTATTTTGGTGTCCTATTTGTGAAATTAAAATTGATATAGATAAGGAAGTCACATTATCATAGTCTCATCATTCTCTTCTCATAATTGTTTTAATTCCACCACTATAATATCCTAAGTTATTATCACTTTGTTTTCATTATCACCTTATAGGGCACACATGATCATAAAAGAGTATACAATTTTATGAAGATGTAATTTAGTGAAAATGTCAATTTAAAAAAAATAAAAAATGATAAATAAAAATAAAAATCATCCAATTCTTGTATTTAAACATTTAAATTGATCTATTTAGGTACGACCACTTGTAACTCAGCTTTAGTAGGAATATCATATTCTTCTTCATATTTAATGGATATCCATGTGTTGGACGAATATGAAAAATAAAATTAGTGAGATATAATACAAAATTCAATATTATAGATATTATTAATAAACGAGTTCAATTTAATATAATCACCTTGAATTCAATTAAATTTTAATTAGTTTTCTTTGTTCAATGCCTCTTGGTGGAATGTAATTGGATTTGGAGTAATGTAATCAATGTACTCTATATTATCTTCTAATTCCACCACTTCAATGGTGTATTTATCAAAATAAATAGATATCATGAGAGGTGATTATTTTTCATTTTAAGAGATTGGACAATCATATAGAATTTCATTACATAGGAGATTATATTAATATTATTACAAATAATCTTAATCTCACAAAACGACATCACTACGAAAGTATTATACTTTTACATCCTATATAAATTATATGGATATAATTTACTTTCTTTTATTTATAATTTCATTTAGACATTGTAAATTAATAAGATAATGTTTTTTGGATAAGATACTTTTCTTCCTTTTCTTAAGCCTCTTCTAATCTTTTAATTCCTTAAGGAATGTAGAATTAATTTCCATTTGTTTCCTCACAAACTCATGATTTATATAATTCTATTGAACTTTAATATTTAATGACTCCTCCCTAATCGTCTTATTAATATTCTTATCAATATTAAATGATTTATATTCATTTATATTCTCTATTTTTACTTTTTTAAATTTATGTTTTTTCAACATTTTTATAAAAACATTAATTGTTAAAAATTTCCTCATAGGAACAATTTCAAATTTTTAAGATGTATTTTTCTAAAATTTCAATCAATAAATTATTATTACTTAACCCTGAACTGTTATGGAATTTCCTCATGACATTTTTTTGAGGTAGCCATTAATAGAATATATTGTCCATAACCAATGTTATAAATAACATATACTAAAAAATATAATAATAATTTAGTGTTAATTCTATTAAATTGATACTAAAGTAATATTTAATTATATTAAATTAAAATAAAAATAAGAAATAAGAAAAAATAATTATAGTGAAGAGGAAATATTTTTATGATAATTTAATTATGATGTAATCATTATTCATTAAAAATATTAAAAAAATATATTCTATCCAAAGTTGATATCAATCCTATCACTCAAAACCATATCATTCTAAAAAATATTATTCTACACAGACCCTCTGTATGTAGGATAATATCCAATATATCATCATAATAATTTTAGTTCATCATATAGAACATTATGTTGAGAAAGGTGAGAACTAGAGATTAAATGGAAGAAGAAGTTGAGAATAAGTAAAAGAGAGTGAAGTGCACTGTGTTGCATTTGTTGTCAATGAGACATGAAGTTGTCTTGGAATGAATGGATGTCAGGGAATGTCAAGATGTGAATGAAAAAGGTTGTTATGGTGTTGGTGGTTAAGGAGAATGGCCATGGTACTAAGATGCATGTCACTTAGGAGATTCACTAAGTGGTATTGGAAATTGTGGTTGAAACATTCTCCATGTAAATCTAACGATTGTTGAGCTGCTCTTTAAGATCAAAGAACTTGTATCCTGATGATACAAAGTCACAACATGATTAGAAGACCATGTATTGTATTTACAATGCATGAGGAGAAGCAAGAGATCCATCCACAACTTCTAAGTGGATGAAGTGGATTAAAGAAGTCCATGTACTAACTCTTAGTGCATGTGAATTAGAAGATGATCCAACTTGATCTCTGCTTGGATCAACAAAGCACATTGAAGAAATCATTGATTCAGGAGCATCGGTTGATGGAAGAACCTTCAAAAATTCCATTCTTAAATGATGATTATATGTTGAAGAAGGATGATGAATTCTAATGAAGATGAAGAATGGCTTAGAAGAAGAGTTGTGGCATTTGGCATTTGAACTTGGTCACTTTGTTTTTACACAAAGGACTTGTTCTATACTTAAGCAAAAATAAGCCACCAAGGAGGCCAGCCGAGGGATCACCCAAGGCACTTGTGGGACTCAAGGTCACCACGCCCATGGGGAACCCTCAAGGCCAGGGCAGCATCCTTGAGGTAGGGGCGCACCCGTAGGACACCACATGGGCGCCTGGGGCACGCCCGGAGGAGCGCGGCAGGGGGGCCGTGTGTAAGCCCCCGAGGACACGCGGTGGTGAAACCCGCGCACCCGGTGTGTGCATAGTGGGCGCTAGTCGCATGCCCGCGAGGAGGAGAGAGTGGGCGCAGAGCGCGCCCGCAGGGAGAACTCTGTGCGGGGCGGCACCGAGAGGGGAGAAGTTCAATTGCGGGGTTGAGGGAGCGCCAGGGTAATAAACCGCGGCAAAACCGCGAGGCGTTTCAATGTGGGACGCGGAAAAATTCCCGGGAGCGAATCACAGCCGCTCATCTGATCTCGCGGATGATCGGCGCCGCTCATCTAATCCGCCGCGCTCCCGATCTGATCCAAGCCGTCGAAGGTTTTTTGATCACCGCATCCAACGGCCCAGCATCCGTCTTCATCCTCGAGCTCGACCGAGGCACCCGCGAGCTGCCGCTGAACCAGGCGGCCTCCCGACGACTGCATTCGAGATTCCAGCCACCTCCGACGAAGATGAAGACACCATTGAGCTCGTCTGGACCTACTGAACCGATTGATGTTTAAAGCTACACTTGCATGCAATGTTTGGAGAGTTTTGATATCCGGTCGAGGCAAGACGAAGCTGCCGAGATTTGGGTGTTCATGCTTGCATGTTTTGGATCGAAGGAAGGCCGTGCATGCATTCTAAGTCGCATGCACGTGGAGGAGAAAAATAAAGAGGAAAGAACCCGCGTGAAATAAAAAGAAAAACAAGATTCACAGAATCTTGAAATACCCGAAAACTTCGGGGATTCAAAGATTGTATCCCGCGGATGTTTTGAGGATTCCTCTGCCTATAAAAGGAGAGCCCGAAGCACAGAGAGGCTTGCTGATGCGCTGAAGTCTTGTTGAAGATTTGTGTCCCGTGAGAGCCCTCTGCCTCGCGAAGAAAGAAGCCCAGTGCAATCTATTTGCACGGCTGAAGTCCTCGGTGCCATCCTTGGCCCGAAGGTGTTCCCTGCGCGCTAATCCTTTGCGCGACAGGAAGGAGAGGAGATTGCGCGACCTTGCGCGCTCCCTCTGTGCACCGCGGCCCCCTGCGCGGTAAGCACTTGCGCGGCAGTGGCCACCCGAGGCCTTGCGCGCCTTGCACTGGTTGCACCCTTGAGGCTTGCGCGGTTGTTGAAGTGAAGGAAGGCCGAGCCCCTTGCATCCTTCGGTGTGTGCTAAGTGCAAAGAATACCCGAGGCAGTATACCACACTTTGTGTGTGTGTGAGGTGAAGAAGGAAGGCTGAGGCCTTTGAGCCTTGTGTGCAAAAAGAACAAGAAAAGGCTGTAGCCTTGTGCAATCAAAGAAGACCTGAGGCCTTAGTGCCTTGTGTGCAAAAATAGTGGAAGGTCGTAGCCTTGTGGGTTCACACATTAAAGAACAAGAACACCCTATGGCCATTTAAGTGTGTGCCAAGTGCTAAGAAGACCACAGATTGTGTGTGAAGTGAAAAAAGGCCGAGAGGAAGTGTGTGCAAGTGGAATAGGCCGTAGCCAAGTGTGTGTAAGTGAATAAGGCCAAAGACCACACCTAGTTGTGCGAAAAGTTGAGAACCTTGTGTATGAAAATTGAAGAACACACCTTGAGTGTGTATGTGCAAACAAGAACAAAGAAGGCCGATAGTTTGGGTGTGTGAAAAGAAGAATAAAAGAATAAATCTTGTGTGCAAAGGAAGTGAAAGGCCGTAGCCTTGTGTGGGTGAAGTGAAGATCACACCTCACTTGAGTGTGTGTGCGTGCAAATTGAATAGGAACACCCTGCGGCCATTTAAGAGTGTGCAACAAGAAGTGTGAAGGCCAAGCTCAAGTGTGTGCCAAAGTGAAGAAGTTTTGTGTGCAAAGAGACAAGAAGGCCGGACCTAGGTGTGTGCACTAAGCAGTGTGTATACACTTAGAAGAAGAAAAGGGATGACATCCACACAAAGAAGAACACACATTTATGTGTGTAGACAAATTGCATAAAGTGTGTGAAGTTTGAGAAGTAGGTGTGTGCTGAAAAGAATTACACCCTCTGAGGGTTTACTGCACCAAGAAGAGAAGAAGGGGAGTGCATGCATGCATGCATGTACGTGCACACGTGAACATTGCTAAATCAGTTGTGTGCATCTGAGGAGTCCAAGACTTGAAGATCTTGAAGAGATTTGAGAACCCATGCTATCAGTGCATGAAGATGAAGAGTTGCCATGCACTCAGTGCATGATGTTGAAGTGAAGTGAGACTGGACCAGACTGAAGTTAAAGACATCAATTGTCTGAGTATTCAGTAATTGGAGAGAGGCCGAGTCATCCTTATAAGAAGGTGATAAAGCCCGAGCAAGATGATAAGACCTGATCATCACAAGTGATCAGAGGTACAGAGCAAGGCCAGCAGCCTTTATCCCAGGCTGCTGAGGATACTTGAAGAACTTAAAGTGAAGAAGAGCTACTCGTGCGACTCGAGGAGCCAGGAGAAGACCATGTGGGACTTAGGGAGAAGAAGTCTTCAGTGGGATTCTGGAGCAGGCTAGTGGGACTCTGGTAACACTGTGGGACGCAGTATAAAGACCCTCCTGTGGGACTCAGGAGAGATACAGTGGGACTCTGTATCGACCATTGTAATTTTAACAGGTTATAATGGAGAATCCATGCTGGGAGAGCATGGCAAGGATGTAGGCCTTTGGTGCCGAACCTTGTAAATCCTTGTGTCCTGTGCCTTTTCATTACTGCATTATCCGGAAAAGGTTGAGAGATACAAGAAGAGTGGATCTAGGCTTTAACCAGCCATAGAGGTTTAATTGATAGGAATCAATTAGTAAAAAGTTTTAAGGGATCACTGATTCACCCCCTCCCCCTCTCAGTGATTCACACTGATCTGGGCACTTCAATTGGTATCAGAGGCAGGTTACCTCTAAAAGATCCAAGGGAGTCTATATGGAGTGCAGATTTGAGGAAATGAAAGAACAACCTCAAATGGAGATATCTGCCAAGAATCTGAAAAACAGAATGAAGAAACAGGCAAAGAAGATGAAGAAGAAGGTTGTTGCAATAAGAGAAACTCCTTCTATGGAATGAAATGTGAAAGTCACATCAGATGACAATTCTTTTTATCATTCTTCCGATGAAGCCTGCTCTAGCTGTGATGAAGATGGAAGGAACAATGATCTTCTAAATGCAATCAAATATCTTCAGAAGACAGTCCCCAAGGGAGTGGCAATGTGTATAGCTACAGGCCTCCTTGATCTTCAAGAAGAAAAATTACAGCTAGAAGATGAAGCCAATTCTCTGGAAGTCCAATTGGCAAAAAGGGTTGGCATAACCAACACTCTCAGAAAAGCAGGTGAAGGCTAAAGATGAAACCGTTTCTCTTTGCAGTGAAAGATATGAAGACACTGCTGAATAATTGCAAAGAAGCCTTTCTGAGAATGAATTCTTTAAAGTAATAATCAAAGATGTTTACCATGCACTGGAGAAGAGGCATAGAGTATCAATGGTTGTTAAAGATGCTCAACTTGAAGACAAAGTAAAAAGGGTGAAGGAGCTTGACAACACATTGCATGAAATAATGAAGGTGCATGATGACCAGATGGAACAGCTGAAACAGAATTGGGAAGGAAAGCTAAGAACTGTTGAGGATGAGAAGAACTCCCTCAATATGAAATGCTTAGAACTAGAGGTGATATTGAAAAATCTGCAATCACCCAAAGCTGAAGCCTCCCAGTCAGCTGAAAGGAGAAATGTTGCTACTCAAGTATGCATTGAGCAGGATGATTCTAAGAGAAAGACATCCTCTAATTATAGTGCAACATCTTCTAAAAGGAAGGTACCATCCATCCCATCCTGTATTGATGCTTCTAATTGTGTTTCCACAAAAAGTGCAGGATGGAAGAATGACTCTGAACAAGTATGGATGAAGTCAATGACGAAAGAAAGCTCTCCTGAAACAGCACAACAAGTCAAGAAAAGTACCCTACAATCAGAAGGACTGGAGAGGTCAATATTCGTGGGACAATGCTGGTGTTGTAACAAGTATGGGCATTGTGCAAAGGATTGTTGGTACAATCCACTGAATGCCAAAGCACAGAGGAAGCCCATGCCAAGGGGGAGCAAGCCAGAAGGAAGGAAGCAGCATCCACAGGTCCAGAGACATCTGTTTACTGCAAATAGATTTGGATTGCTTGACAACATCTTGGATGTGTGCAAAAGTGGTCAGATAGATACATGTCAATCTCCAACTGTATCCAGAGCTAAAGAGAAGAGAAGATCACTGAACCTGGCTAAAATGGAATCCTTGGGAAGCAAGAAGAAAGTTGAAAATGCTCCCAAGAGGATTTTGAAGAATGAAGAGAAGTCCTTGGAATTGAAATCCAAGAAGGGTGATGCATCCAGAAGGACCACCAAGAAAACATGCTTCTACTGTGGAAAGAAAGGACACATCATGGACCTTTGTAAAGAAGCCATGAAACTAAATAGAAGCAGACTGAACTCCAAAAGACAATTAATCCAGAAGAAGAAGGGATTGATTGAAAATAAGTTGCCTAAGAGAGGTAGCTTAGCAGCATCCAAAGAACCATGTGTAACTTCCAAAACTGAGGCCACTCTTCCAGATGATTTACTAGTCATATGGCCAAATCAGTTGCAACATGCCAAAGATCTGCAAAAAGCTGAAGATAAAGATCTGGAAATTGCTAAGTCAAAAGAGAAAAAGAAGATTTCACATGAAGATGTGTTGAGATCCACACCAGCACAACAATTATTGAAGATCAAATGTGCAAGTGTAAAGAATGGTGAAAATGGGACATCTCGGTTGAGAGAATCTTCTCAACCTTGTTGTCCACATTGATGAACCAAGGAGGTTCCATCTTATTCCCTAATCACTTGTATTTACATGTGCTGACATTACAGGGAATTGAAGATGATGATCAATCTCAAATGGAGGATGGTTTGGACAGAATGGAGTGCACCCCTTGAGGGGGAGCAAATCTGAAGAAGATGATGTTCTGAGATTAATATCATCTTAAGAAAAGTGAAGGTATTCCAATCATACTTTCATCCCTTGATTCTTAATTGCATTCATCATGACAATTAAGGGGGAGTATTGATTGAAGTCAAATGGTTGAAAGGGGGAGCTTTATCTTTGCACCTGGACTTTCTAATGAGTTTTGTGAAGTTGTGCAGGATTTAGCAAATTCATTGAATATCTGAAAATTTCAAACCCCTGAAGCATGATCTCACATGTACAGTGAATGATGGATAGAATTGAGTTCATTGGTTACATCACTCTTGTTTTCTACACCGGGTTAGCCCAAGTAGACTTAGAGCTGATTTACTAAAGGTTCTTTGCTAAAGAGAACATGTGGCATCATCCCTCTCTTAGTGATTTTTAAAGAAGATGCTATTCGAAGGGAGGAAGAGATTTTTGAAAGAGAACCACACCACACATTTGCATTTGATTTCCAATAAGGGGGAGAAATATTGGCACTCATATTGACCCATTCATATGCGCTGAAGGAGTGTATTGACAACAAATACAAAGGGGGAGATTGAAGTGCACCGTGTTGCATTTGTTGTCAATGAGACATGAAGTTGTCTTGGAATGAATGGAAGTCAGGGAATGTCATGATGTGAATGACAAAGGTTGTTATGGTGTTGGTGGTTAAGGAGAATGGCCATGGTACTAAGATGCATGTCACTTAGGAGATTCACTAAGTGGTATTGGAAATTGTGGTTGAAACATTCTCCATGTAAATCTGACGATTGTTGAGCTGCTCTTTAAGATCAAAGAACTTGTATCCTGATGATACAAAGTCACAACATGATTAGAAGACCATGTATTGTATTGACAATGCATGAGGAGAAGCAAGAGATCCATCCACAACTTCTAAGTGGATGAAGTGGATTAAAGAAGTCCATGTACTAACTCTTAGTGCATGTGAATTAGAAGATGATCCAACTTGATCTCTGCATGGATCAACAAAGCACATTGAAGAAATCTTTGATTCAGGAGCATCGGTTGATGGAAGAACCTTCAAAAATTCCATTCTTAAATGATGATTATATGTTGAAGAAGGATGATGAATTCTAATGAAGATGAAGAATGGCTTAGAAGAAGAGTTGTGGCATTTGGCATTTGAACTTGGTCACTTTGTTTTTACACAAAGGACTTGTTCTATACTTATGCAAAAATAAGCCACCAAGGAGGCCAGCCGAGGGATCACCCAAGGCACTTGTGGGACTGAAGGTCACCACGCCCATGGGGAACCCTCAAGGCCAGGGCAGCATCCTTGAGGCAGGGGCGCACCCGTAGGACACCACATGGGCGCCTGGGGCACGCCCGGAGGAGCGCGGCAGGGGGGCCGTGTGTAAGCCCCCGAGGACACGCGGTGGTGAAACCCGTGCACCCGGTGTGTGCATAGTGGGCGCTAGTCGCGCGCCCGCGAGGAGCAGAGAGTGGGCGCAGAGCGCGCCCGCAGGGAGAACTCGGTGCGGGGCGGCACCGAGAGGGGAGAAGTTCAATTGCGGGGTTGAGGGAGCGCCAGGGTAATAAACCGCGGCAAAACCGCAAGGCGTTTCGATGTGGGACGCGGAAAAATTCCCGGGAGCGAATCCCAGCCGCTCATCTGATCTCGCGGACGATCGGCGCCGCTCATCTAATCCGCCGCGCTCCCGATCTGATCCAAGCCGTCGAAGGTTTTTTGATCACCGCATCCAACGGCCTAGCATCCGTCTTCATCCTCGAGCTCGACCGAGGCACCCGCGAGCTGCCGCTGAACCAAGCGGCCTCCCGACGACTGCATTCGAGATTCCGGCCACCTCCGACGAAGATGACGACACCATTGAGCTCGTCTGGACCTACTGAACCGATCCATGTTTAAAACTACACTTGCATGCAATGTTTGGAGAGTTTTGATATCCGGCCGAGGCAAGACGAAGCTGCCGAGATTTGGGTGTTCATGCTTGCATGTTTTGGATCGAAGGAAGGCTGTGCATGCGTTCTAAGTCGCATGCACGTGGAGGAGAAAAATAAAGAGGAAAGAACCCGCGTGAAATAAAAAGAAAAACAAGATTCACAGAATCTTGAAATACCCGAAAACTTCGGGGATTCAAAGATTGTATCCCGCAGATGTTTTGAGGATTCCTCTACCTATAAAAGGAGAGCCCGAAGAACAGAGAGGCTTGCTGATGCGCTGAAGACTTATTGAAGATTTGTGTCCCGTGAGAGCCCTCTGCCTCGCGAAGAAAGAAGCCCCGTGCAATCTATTTGCACGGCTGAAGTCCTCGGTGCCATCCTTGGCCCGAAGGTGTTCCCTGCGTGCTAATCCTTTGCGCGACAGGAAGGAGAGGAGCTTGCGCGACCTTGCGCGCTCCCTCTGTGCACCGCGGCCCCCTGCGCGGTAAGCACTTGCGTGGCAGTGGCCACCCGAGGCCTTGCGCGCCTTGCACTGGTTTCACCCTTGAGGCTTGCGCGGTTGTTGAAGTGAAGGAAGGCCGAGCCCCTTGCATCCTTCGGTGTGTGCTAAGTGCAAAGAATACCCGAGGCTGTATACCACACTTTGTGTGTGTGTGAGGTGAAGAAGGAAGGCCGAGGCCTTTGAGCCTTGTCTGCAAAAAGAACAAAAAAAGGTCGTAGCCTTGTGCAATCAAAGAAGACCCGAGGCCTTAGTGCCTTGTGTGCAAAAATAGTGGAAGGCCGTAGCCTTGTGGGTGCACACATTAAAGAACAAGAACACCCTATGTCCATTTAAGTGTGTTCCAAATGCTAAGAAGGCCACACATTGTGTGTGAAGTGAAAAAAGGCCGAGAGGAAGTGTGTGCAAGTGGAATAGGCCATAGCCAAGTGTGTGTAAGTGAATAAGGCCAAAGACCACACCTAGTTGTGTGAAAAGTGGAGAACCTTGTGTATGCAAATTGAAGAACACACCTTGAGTGTGTATGTGCAAACAAGAACAAAGAAGGCCGATAGTTTGGGTGTGTCCAAAGAAGAATAAAAGAATAAATCTTGTGTGCAAAGGAAGTGAAAGGCCGTAGCCTTGTGTGGGTGAAGTGAAGATCACACCTCACTTGAGTGTGTGTGTGTGTGTGTGCAAATTGAAGAGGAACACCCTACGGCCATTTAAGAGTGTGCAACAAGAAGTGTGAAGGCCAAGCTCAAGTGTGTGCCAAAGTGAAGAAGTTTTGTGTGCAAAGAGACAAGAAGGCCGAACCTAGGTGTGTGCACTAAGAAGTGTGTATACAATTAGAAGAAGAAAAGGGATGACATCCACACAAAGAAGAACACACATTTATGTGTGTAGAAAAATTGCATAAAGTGTGTGAAGTTTGAGAAGTAGGTGTGTGCTGAAAAGAATTACACCCTCTGAGGGTTTACTGCACCAAGAAGAGAAGAAGGGGAGTGCATGCATGCATGCATGCATGCACGTGCACACGTGAAGATTGCTAAATCAGTGGTGTGGATCTGAGGAGTCCAAGACTTGATGATCTTGAAGAGATTTGAGAACCCATGCTATCAGTGCATGAAGATGAAGAGTTTCCATGCACTCAGTGCATGATGATGAAGTGAAGTGAGACTGGACCAGACTGAAGTTAAAGACATCAATTGTCTGAGTATTCAGTAACTGGAGAGAGGCCGGGTCATCCTTAGAAGAAGGTGATAAAGCCCGAGCAAGACGAGAAGACCTGATCATCACAAGTGATCAGAGGTACAGAGCAAGGCCAGCAGCCTTTATCCCAGGCTGCTGATGATACTTGAAGAACATAAAGTGAAGAAGAGCTACTCGTGCGACTCGAGGAGCCAGGAGAAGACCCTGTGGGACTTAGGGAGAAGAAGTCTTCAGTGGGATTCTGGAGCAGGCCAGTGGGACTCTGGTAACACTGTGGGACGCAGTATAAAGACCCTACTGTGGGACTCAGGAGAGATACAGTGGGACTCTGTATCGACCATTGTAATTTAAACAGGTTATAATAGAGAATCCATGCTGGGAGAGCATGGCAAGGATGTAGGCCTTTGGTGCCAAACCTTGTAAATCCTTGTATCCTGTGCCTTTTCATTACTACATTATCCGGGAAAGGTTGAGAGATACAAGAAGAGTGGATCGAGGCTTTAACCAGGCATAGAGGTTTAATTGATAGGAATCAATTAGTAAAAAGTTTTAAGGGATCACTGATTCACCCCCTCCCCCTCTCAGTGATTCACACTGATCTGGGCACTTCAATTGGTATCAGAGGCAGGTTACCTCTAAAAGATCCAAGGGAGTCTATATGGAGTGCAGATTTGAGGAAATGAAAGAACAACCTCAAATGGAGATATCTTCCAAGACTCTGAAAAACAGAATGAAGAAACATGCAAAGAAGATGAAGAAGAAGGTTGTTGCAATCAGAGAAACTCCTTCTATGGAAAGAAATGTGAAAGTCACATCAGATGACAATTCCTTTTATCATTCTTTAGATGAAGCCTTCTCTAGCTGTGATGAAGATGGAAGGAACAATGATATTCTAAATGCAATCAAATATCTTCAGAATACAGTCCCCAAGGGAGTGGCAATGTGTATAGCTACAGGCCTCCTTGATCTTCAAGAAGAAAAATTACAGCTAGAAGATGAAGCCAATTCTCTGGAAGTCCAATTGGCAAAAAGGGTTGGCATAACCAACACTCTCAGAAAGCTGGTGAAGGGCAAAGATGAAACCGTTTCTCTTTGCAATGAAAGATATGAAGACACTGCTGAAGAATTGCAAAGAAGCATTCCTGAGAATGAATTCTTTAAAGTAATAATCAAAGATGTTTACCATGCACTGGAGAAGAGGCATAGAGTATCAATGGTTGTTAAAGATGCTCAACTTGAAGACAAAGTAAAAAGGGTGAAGGAGCTTGACAACACATTGCATGAAATAAAGAAGGTGCATGATGACCAGACGGAACAGCTGAAACAGAATTGGGAAGGAAAGCTAAGAACTGTTGAGGATGAGAAGAACTCCCTCAATATGAAATTCTTAGAACTAGAGGTGATATTGAAAAATTTGCAATCACCCAAAGCTGAAGCCTCCCAGTCACCTGAAAGGAGAAATGTTGCTACTCAAGTATGCATTGAGCAGGATGATTCTAAGAGAAAGACATCCTCTAATTATAGTGAAACATCTTCTAAAAGGAAGGTACCATCCATCCCATCCTGTATTGATGCTTCTAATTGTGTTTCCACAAAAAGTGCAGGATGGAAGAATAACTCTGAACAAGTATGGATGAAGTCAATGACAAAAGAATGATCTCCTGAAACAGCACAACAGGTCAAGAAAAGTACCCTACAATCAGAAGGACTGAAGAGGTCAAGATTCGTGGGACAATGCTGGTGTTGTAACAAGTATGGGCATTGTGCAAAGGATTGTTGGTACAATCCACTGAATGCCAAAGCACAGAGGAAGCCCATGCCAAGGGGGAGAAAGCCAGAAGGAAGGAAGCAGCATCCACAGGTCCAGAGACATCTGTTTACTGCAAATAGATTTGGATTGCTTGACAACATCTGGGATGTGTGCAAAAGTGGTCAAATAGATACATGTCAATCTCCAACTGTATCAAGAGCTAAAGAGAAGAGAAGATCACTGAACCTGGCTAAAATGGAATCCTTGGGAAGCAAGAAGAAAGTTGAAAATGCTCCCAAGAGGATTTTGAAGAATGAAGAGAAGTCCTTGGAATTGAAATCCAATAAGGGTGATGCATCCAGAAGGACCACCAAGAAAACATGCTTCTACTATGGAAAGAAAGGACACATCATGGACCTTTGTAAAGAAGCCATGAAACTAAATAGAAGCATACTGAACTCCAAAAGACAATCAATCCAGAAGATGAAGGGATTGATTGAAAATAAGTTGCCTAAGAGAGGTAGCTTAGCAGCATCCAAAGAACCATGTGGAACTTCCAAAACTGATGCCACTCTTCCAGATGATTTACTAGTCATATGGCCAAATCAGTTGCAACTTTCCAAAGATCTGCAAAAAGCTGAAGATAAAGTTCTGGCAATTGCTAAGGCAAAAGAGAAGAAGAAGATTTCACATGAAGATGTGTTGAGATCCACACCAGCACAACCATTATTTAAGATCAAATGTGCAAGTGTGAAGAATGGTGAAAATGGGACATCTCGGTTGAGAGAATCTTCTCAACCTTGTTGTTCACATTGATGAACCAAGGAGGTTCCATCTTATTCTCTAATCACTTGTATTTACATGTGCTGACATTGCAGGGAATTGAAGATGATGATCAATCTCAACTGGAGGATGGTTTGGACAGAATGGAGTGCACCCCTTGAGGGGGAGCAAATCTGAAGAAGGTGATGTTCTGAGATTAATATCATCTTAAGAAAAGTGAAGGTATTCCAATCATACTTTCATCCCTTGATTCTTAATTGCATTCATCATGACAATTAAGGGGGAGTATTGATTGAAGACAAATGGTTGAAAGGGGGAGCTTTATCTTTGCACCTGGACTTTCTAATGAGTTTTGTGAAGTTGTGCAGGATTTAGCAAATTCATTGAATATCTCAAAATTTCAAACCCCTGAAGCATGATCTCACATGTACAGTGAATGATGGATAGCATTGAGTTCCTTGGTTACATCACTCTTGTTTTCTACACCGGGTTAGCCCAAGTAGACTTAGAGCTGATTTACTAAAAGTTCATTGCTAAAGAGAACATGTGGCATCATCCCTCTCTTAGTGATTTTTAAAGAAGATGCTATTCGAAGGGAGTAAGAGATTTTTGAAAGAGAACCACACCACACCTTTGCATTTGATTGCCAATAAGGGGGAGAAATATTGGCACTCATATTGACCCATTCATATGTGCTGAAGGAGTGTATTGACAACAAATACAAAGGGGGAGATTGAAGTGCACTGTGTTGCATTTATTGTCAATGAGACATGAAGTTGTCTTGGAATGAATGGAAGTCAGGGAATGTCAAGATGTGAATGACAAAGGTTGTTATGGTGTTGGTGGTTAAGGAGAATGGCCATGGTACTAAGATGCATGTCACTTAGGAGATTCACTAAGTGGTATTGGAAAAAGTGGTTGAAACATTCTCCATGTAAATCTGACGATTGATGAGCTGCTCTTTAAGATCAAAGAACTTGTATCCTGATGATACAAAGTCAAAACATGATTAGAAGACCATGTATTGTATTGACAATGCATGAGGAGAAGCAAGAGATCCATCCACAACTTCTAAGTGGATGAAGTGGATTAAAGAAGTCCATGTACTAACTCTTAGTGCATGTGAATTAGAAGATGATCCAACTTGATCTCTGCTTGGATCAACAAAGCACATTGACGAAATCTTTGATTCAGGAGCATCGGTTGATGGAAGAACCTTCAAAAATTCCATTCTTAAATGATGATTATATGTTGAAGAAGGATGATGAATTCTAATGAAGATGAAGAATGGCTTAGAAGAAGAGTTGTGGCATTTGGCATTTGAACATGGTCACTTTGTTTTTACACAAAGGACTTGTTCTATACTTAAGCAAAAATAAGCCACCAAGGAGGCCAGCCGAGGGATCACCCAAGGCACTTGTGGGACTCAAGGTCACCACGCCCATGGGGAAACCTCAAGGCCAGGGCAGCATCCTTGAGGCAGGGGCGCACCCGTAGGACACCACATGGGCGCCTGGGGCACGCCCGGAGGAGCGCGGCAGGGGGGCTGTTTGTAAGCCCCCGAGGACACGCGGTGGTGAAACCCACGCACCCAGTGTGTGCATAGTGGGCGCTAGTCGCGCGCCCGCGAGGAGTAGAGAGTGGGCGCAGAGCGCGCCCGCAGGGAGAACTCGGTGCGGGGCGGCACCGAGAGGGGAGAAGTTCAATTGCGAGGTTGAGGGAGCGCCAGGGTAATAAACCGCGGCAAAACCGCGAGGCGTTTCGATTTGGGATGTGGAAAAATTCCCGGGAGCGAATCCCAGCCGCTCATCTGATCTCGTGGACGATCGGCGCCGCTCATCTAATCCGCCGCGCTCCCGATCTGATCCAAGCCGTCGGAGGTTTTTTGATCACCGCATCCAACGGCCCAGCGTCCGTCTTCATCCTCGAGCTCGACCGAGGCACCCGCGAGCTGCCGCTGAACCAGGCGGCCTCCCGACGACTGCATTCGAGATTCCAGCCACCTACGACGAAGATGAAGACACCATTGAGCTCATCTGGACCTACTGAACCGATCCATGTTTAAAACTACACTTGCATGCAATGTTTGGAGAGTTTTGATATCCGGCCGAGGCAAGACGAAGCTGCCGAGATTTGGGTGTTCATGCTTGAATGTTTTGGATCGAAGGAAGGCCGTGCATGCGTTCTAAGTCGCATGCACATGGAGGAGAAAAATAAAGAGGAAAGAACCCGCGTGAAATAAAAAGAAAAACAAGATTCACAGAATCTTGAAATACCCGAAAACATCGGGGATTCAAAGATTGTATCCCGCGGATGTTTTGAGGATTCCTCTGCCTATAAAAGGAGAGCCCGAAGCACAGAGAGGATTGCTGATGCCCTGAAGTCTTGTTGAAGATTTGTGTCCCGTGAGAGCCCTCTTCCTCGCGAAGAAAGAAGCCCCGTGCAATCTATTTGCACGGCTGAAGTCCTCGGTGCCATCCTTGGCCCGAAGGTGTTCCCTGCGCGCTAATCCTTTGCGCGACAGGAAGGAGAGGAGCTTGCGCGACCTTGCGCGCTCCCACTGTGCACCGCGGCCCCCTGCGCGGTAAGCACTTGCGCGGCAGTGGCCACCCGAGGCCTTGCGCGCCTTGCACTGGTTGCACCCTTGAGGCTTGCGCGGTTGTTGAAGTGAAGGAAGGCCGAGCCCCTTGCATCCTTCGGTGTGTGCTAAGTGCAAAGAATACCAGAGGCAGTATAACACACTTTGTGTGTGTGTGAGGTGAAGAAGGAAGGCCGAGGCCTTTGAGCCTTGTGTGCAAAAAGAACAAGAAAAGGCCGTAGCCTTGTGCAATCAAAGAAGACCCGAGGCCTTAGTGCCTTGTGTGCAAAAATAGTGGAAGGCCGTATCCTTGTGGGTGCACACATTAAAGAACAAGAACACCCTATGGCCATTTAAGTGTGTGCCAAGTGCTAAGAAGACCACACATTGTGTGTGAAGTGAAAAAAGGCCGAGAGGAAGTGTGTGCAAGTGGAATAGGCCGTAGCCAAGTGTGTGTAAGTGAATAAGGCCAAAGACCACACCTAGTTGTGTGAAAAGTGGAGAACCTTGTGTATGAAAATTGAAGAACACACCTTGAGTGTGTATGTGCAAACAAGAACAATGAAGGCTGATAGTTTGGGTGTGTGCAAAGAAGAATAAAAGAATAAATCTTGTGTGCAAAGGAAGTGAAAGGCCGTAGCCTTGTGTGGGTGAAGTGAAGATCACACCTCACTTGAGTGTGTGTGTGTGCAAATTGAAGAGGAACACCCTACGGCCATTTAAGAGTGTGCAACAAGAAGTGTGAAGGCCAAGCTCAAGTGTGTGCCAAAGTGAAGAAGTTTTGTGTGCAAAGAGACAAGAAGGCCGAACCTAGGTGTGTGCACTAAGAAGTGTGTATACACTTAGAAGAAGAAAAGGGATGACATCCACACAAAGAAGAACACACATTTATGTGTGTAGACAAATTGCATAAAGTGTGTGAAGTTTGAGAAGTAGGTGTGTGCTGAAAAGAATTACACCCTCTGAGGGTTTACTACACCAAGAAGAGAAGAAGGGGAGTGCATGCATGCATGCATGCACGTGCACACGTGAACATTGCTAAATCAGTGTTGTGCATCTTTGGAGTCCAAGACTTGAAGATATTGAAGAGATTTGAGAACCCATGCTATCAGTGCATGAAGATGAAGAGTTGCCATGCACTCAGTGCATGATGTTGAAGTGAAGTGAGACTGGACCAGACTGAAGTTAAAGACATCAATTGTCTGAGTATTCAGTAATTGGAGAGAGGTCGGGTCATCCTTAGAAGAAGGTGATAAAGCCCGAGCAAGACGAGAAGACCTGATCATCACAAGTGATCAGAGGTACAGAGCAAGGCCAGCAGCCTTTATCCCAGGCTGCTGAGGATACTTGAAGAACGTAAAGTGAAGAATAGCTACTCGTGCGACTCGAGGAGCCAGGAGAAGACCCTGTGTGACTTAGGGAGAAGAAGTCTTCAGTGGGATTCTGGAGCAGGCCAGTGGGACTCTGGTAACACTGTGGGACGCTGTATAAAGACCCTCCTGTGGGACTCAGGAGAGATACAGTGGGACTCTGTATCGACCATTGTAATTTTAACAGGTTATAATGGAGAATCCATGCTGGGAGAGCATGGCAAAGATGTAGGCCTTTGGTGCCGAACCTTGTAAATCCTTGTGTCCTGTGCCTTTTCATTACTGCATTATCCGGGAAAGGTTGAGAGATACAAGAAGAGTGGATCGAGGCTTTAACCAGCCATAGAGGTTTAATTGATAGGAATCAATTAGTAAAAAGTTTTAAGGGATCACTGATTCACCCCCTCCCCCTCTCAGTGATTCACACTGATCTGGGCACTTCAGAGAGAAACCAAATTACATAACCAATTTTAATAATATAAACATAATAGAATAAAATTAATATAATTACATAAGTGAGATGAAGTCAAAAAATAACATTTTCCCCCCTTCTAATAATAGTTCATGTTAGTTCATTATTTTCATGGGGATGAGAAGGGCCACAGTTGGGTTAAACAAAAAACATAATACATGAAAAAAAGAGTAAATGATAAAAAAAATATATAATAAAATTATATGAATATAATATAATACTATAAAACAACTTATTTATTGAAAATTTCAAATACTTTTGAATGGAAATTAAGTAAATATTTATAGAAAAAATGGGTAGCTGACTTCCTTCCAAAATATTCTTCCATATTTTTATACATGTTTGAACACTTTTCTAAAAAATAAAAAGAAATTTTACTTCCTCATGGTTGTTCGTATACATATCTTTTAATCATCCACAAAATTATAACACTATTAGACATATTTATATAATTTTACCAATAGATTACCAAGAAACTTATTTTTAGTCAATCAGACTCATTATATTCTCATCATCCATTTTAAATAAATGTTTTGATATAAAAAATTGAATAATCATGAGTAGTTCCAATTAAAAAAATGTTACTTAGGAAAATAACTATTTTTATATAAAATTTCATCATATATTAACCATCTATTTCTGATTTGTGGTTATAATATTGAAATTATCTAAAACTATGCACATACATCAAATCCATAATTGAATACTTATACTAGGACATGCACAGTTATATTTAGATAAAGGTATAGTTGAAAAAATATATCCCATAACGTATTTAAGCCTACAAAAAATTTCACAGTTCCATTTAGATTATAACATGTTAAAACTGAAAGACAATTTTTTTAATGGAATAATAAAAAATATTTTATTTCTAAAATTTATTTCAAAATATTTAGAATACCTAAAAATGTGACAATATCATTAATATAATTTTTTTAGATTAACAATAATTGAGTTTTAGAATAAAATTAATGAAAATATTAATTTCATTACAGGTAATGATTAGAATATAGAAACATTAATGGGAAAAAACTGAGAATACCAAACTTATATCAGTTGTTGATGTAAAACTGAGGGTAAGAAAAATTAAAAAAATATATCTGAAATAATAAAGTGTTCACAAGACAAATGCTTTCATATTATCTAGATTATAATTAAACACAGAATTATAAGTTTTTTTGTTCATTGTTTGTGTTGTGATTGGTTTGGAAACAATTATATACACTATCATAACAAAATTTCAATTTATGTAGGAAAAATAAGGTTTGAGCAAATGGGATAAGATCATAAATCAAGAAGAATTTTACTGAGTCAAATGAAAGCATATAAAAAAATATAAGTCAATTCACATTAAATATATTAAAAAGTATTGAGAATTTTTATGTGGATCATCATTGAACATATATTTATAATGAGGTGTAATGGATTTCAAATACCAAGAATAAATTGGGTATTCATAATGAAAATGTTCATAAGAGGTTATGAAGACGAAAAAAGTGGTAAAGTGAGATATGCTTGGGTTATAAATATACGAAAAGTGATGAAACATCTATACCTAAGAAGAATGTTATAATGGATTCTTCATGACAGATAACATTCATCTATTATAGATGTAAATGAAACATTAAAAAATTATTTAAATCTATGACCATCAAAGTGGAATAATGTAATAAGAAATATCAAGGAGAATCAATCCAAGATATAAATATCTATATTTCATTCGTAGAAGTAATTTATTAATAAGAATCCAAATCTCAAGAGAGGTTATAAAAGAAGATCTATCCAAGGATTCTTGCAATGTTAAGTGGAATCATAAAGATAAATGATCATATCCAAAATAAATATTTGATCATATAATCAATAATGTTAGAAAAATAAATAAAAATGGGGAAATAAAAAATAATACATTTTTCTTGATAACTATTGTGAAAAGATAAATTTGACATTAGATGACCATTCTGTTAAAGGAGAATCATGTTTGGAATGTCAATGTAGAAGAAACCATGGGTTTGTCTCACTAATATAGTAGTTGTAATGAAATGATTTCATATGTTTATGAACAAATATTATCCATGTTTCTCCCATCAAGTTGAAAATAATGATCAACATTATTCCTTTATATGATATCATAGTATTTTTCATGAACAAAAGTGAAGATAATTTATATATAGGAAAAATTATTTGTGTTATTAATATTTTATATATAGAAGAGATATCTATCATAAAATTATTTTATTGATATCAAGGTGTCTCATGGAAACATTTCACATTATATCAAATATGTATGACGTTAATTCTAAAGAATAGTATACATGATGAGGATTTACTGAGCTCATCTAATGAGGGGGAGTTTAAAAAATGGTAAATATTCTATATGATTTAATTTCATTACAAAAACATGAAATTTTGATAGTAATGAAGTCAATGTATGAAAATCACACTTTCCTATTCATTTAGTGATTCAATTATTTCTGGTTTTAAAAAGAGGAAATTTTTGAGTATTTTATGACGTTAAATAAATAGTGAGGGGAAAATATTTGTTGTAGTTGAATTTTATTTATATTTTTATTTAGTTGAATAAATTTTATTTAATTACTCATAAATTATACTTTAATAACAATTGAAAATAGTAATTCTATTTTGTATCACATAATAAATAGGTTTATAGACACCTTTATTGTCCTAGTTATCCACCATTGTTTTATAAATTGGGAAAGTATACATAATTAGGGTTAATTAATTTATGGTTCATTTAATATGAGAAATTAAATTTATTCCATTTCTAAAATATATCATGTTTTAAAAAGTTGAATAAGTTAAAATTTCAATTATGGTAAAATCATGTGTGGACTATAACTTTTCTTCACCCATTGACCTATGAATTTATTGTCAATAAGTGTGGATGTTATTGATTTTATAATTGATATTGGTATTATTGAAATGGGAAATTAAGATAACCGTAAGGGGTTATTTATAATCCAAAATTGATTATTATGAAGAGTGCTTTATTATTTTCAATATATAAATAAAGTGTAAATCTAGTATGACTTGAGTGGTGTTAAAGAGGTGAATGAGTCGGGATTCTTACGTAACCAACACTTGATATAGTGTGTGTTGATTTTTTTAATTGAAGATACCATTATAGATGAATTTAATTCAACTAGAGTTCTTATATGTATTTTATATTGTATTCTACAATTGTATATTATAAATACATTCATTTATTATCAATGAAGATGAATACTAATACAATTACCCTAACAATGAGAAATGTGTATTATTTTATAGAGTCATTGGAAGAGTTTATTCAAGGAATAAATGAAATATAAATTTATTTATTTTTGATCTAGACATAAAGATAAAAAACATCGAGTGACGTTGAAAGGTAGAAGAACTATCTACAACATGTTATGTGTAAATTTTAGGAGTTGGTTGTGTTGGAGAAGAGTAAAGATTGTTTTATTTTATGATAATCCATTATTGTTTTATCAAGAATACTGTTTCAAAATATACTAATTGATACAGTTGTATTATGGTTGGATAATTCTTAGTTTGAGGCATATTATTGATAAGGTAGAAATGTTTCATGGATTTATTCAAATTGATAAACGTATACTTTATGATTCATTGAGAATGGTACTAAAGTGTTTTCAAATGAATTAATATAATCCTACTATCATCTAATTTTTTCAATATGTATTAGAGTTATTTGAGATTATATGAGAATGAGTGATGAAGTTATAAGATTATTTTAAGTGGTTCTAGAATTCTTAGATGAATCTGAGAAATAAAAATGAAATATACATGTTTTTCTCCAAAGTAATGTATTAGTAATGGGCTAGAGATCACAATAATATGTAAAATTATATGGATGATACACGATTAAATCATAGAGTTACACCATGATACCATATATAATTCTTATGGTATGTGATATTTATTACTAATATGTAACATATCCTTGTTCATACTAGTGATACATTCCAAATATTATATGAAAATATGTAAAAAGAAAGATGTTATAGTGATATATAAGATATTATATAATATGAAATATATTTTAAAAAATTTCATTCATATATGTGAGAATTATGATAAATCTATTTTATTATAATTAAGAGAAAATGTAAATTATCTATGTTGATATGGAAGATATTTTTTTAAGTAGAAAAGGAAAATTTGTCAGACCCACTATGGTATGTAATAAGATATTAAAAATATTTCATAATATTCGATTTAGAAAATATAAGATTTTTCTGAGAATACCGAATATATTCTAGATCATGTGTAGGAAATTTGAGCTCACCACTATCATAAAAGAGATATTTAATTACATACATAGTGTTTATTTTATGATAAAATATGAGATTTTATAGGGTTTATGTAAGATCCGGATAAGATATTAATCAACGTCTGAATATTATGTTAAAGACATTATTTAAGATTATTCATATGGTGAAGTAAATGAGAATGATTTTAGTGGATCTCAGCAAGATAATTTTCGGATTTTAAAAATAATATTTTGATTCTTTTTGAAGAACTAAATTGGGGCTTTTATTAGAAGATATTTTTACATGTTTTAGATAGGGAATAATAATTATATAATTTAAGGACATTTTTACATATAAAAATAATGGAAATAATATATTTTTTATCTATGAATATTAAATTCGAAAAAGAGAATGATGATAGATAATTGTGAGAGATACTAATGAGAACCAATTATATAACGCCCTATAACGAAAACAATCTATTATTACATGATTTATAATAAGGGCTTAAATTTCATACAATTAATGTATTTTTTGGGTTATATTTTTACCTAATTAATAAAATCTCTTACACAAAAACCCATATATTTCTAAGTGGAAATGTCGAATCAATGATTATGTTTTAATCAAAACCTAGATTCATAAATTTTAATTGTTTTTCACAAAAAGAAATTTTCATCTAAGATTAAACACCATAACAAAAAAATTTATTTTATAGAGTTTTTAATAATACTTAATCCCTATTTTGTTTTCAAATATAGGATAATCAAAAAAATATTTTTAAGGAAACCAAAATAATCAAAATATTCTAGTCTAGAAAAAATATGTAAATTCATGGAAATGTTTTACTTTTTCTTGTAATAAACATCAAGAATAAATTAAACACTTAATGTTAAAATAAAATCTTTTATAAATGTTTTTAATAAAATATTACATAATAATGAATAAATTAATGATCATAATTCACAAATGTATATTTTTAAAACGCTTCCCTTTAAAAATAGATATTTCACCAATAAAAGATCACGAACATTCCTTTATATTAGAAGATCTCTTTATTAACTTATAAAATCAAAATATTTACCTAAAAATCATCAATAACATAAAAATAAAATATATCAATTGAAAATATAAATAATCACATGGATAGCAAAAATATTATACATATTGATGAATTCATAATTTTATATATCGTAATCATACATTCAAGGCCTCATTTCATGACATTATATAAAAATGTGCAATAAATACACAAAACAACCAAGATAGTTTTTATTGGTAGACCTAAAAATTAAAATAGGGGGTGTAATAGGCCCCACCCATCAGATACTATATCCAATGCATTTATCCTTTGAAATAAACTCAAAGCCACACAATACATAATGAATATAAATATTGCCCATTAAAAACTAGAATATGAAATATCTATATTTTACCCAGTCTAAATCAAGAACAACACGATCATAAGACATCCATAGAAATAAGTTTTATGATATCATTTGAGTATATCCAAATTAATTATTAAGAATCATCAAATTATATTGAAATGGATGCAAACACCTTTAAAATAATATTCAAACCTTACTTGAAACACATTGTAAAGATATCATTTTATATTGAAAAAGTTATTTAAAAATATATTAAATATTTAGAAAAATAAATTTCAATTAAAACAAATATAGAAATTTAAAAATAATGATTTAAATCAAATAATATTTATGACTGAGAAAAAAAAGTTTATTTGGTAAATGTAAAAATAATTATTAATTTCAAACTTTTCCTAAAAATTTAAAATTAATTGTTTAGAAAATTAAAACAATAATCCTTTTAAAAATATGAAATTAAAGTCGAAAAAGTTTAAAAATAACATTAAATATTTATTTTGTCATAAAAAATGAATTTTTTTCAAAAAAATTTCAAAGAACATAGACCTGGATGTAAAAGATCATTGACCAAAGAAAAAATAAGGTCTCCATTTCGTAAAAATATTTTCTTGATAATTTTATGTATTATATTGAGTAATATTAAATTAAAACATATAATCCTTTTATATAAAAATAATTGATGAAAATAAATTTATTTTAAAAGGTATTTACATTATAATTTCCTAAAATGTAAACATAGACATAAATGATCCTGAATAGTAATGTGATTATTCAATAAGCCATTACCAATTTGGTAAATTATAAATCCAAAAATATTTGATGTCATTAAAATTAGATTTATTATAAAACCACTTTAATTTATCTATATTAATGAAAAAATACATCTATATGGATGTATATACAACAAAATAAAGAAAAAGTGTGGAAAACTCTGAATGAGTGTTAATGAAAGGAAATTGAAAAGAGAAAATCCTTACTAAGAATCCTGAATTTTTTCATACATTCTATAAATCATGAATAATAAAATTCTAATAGTTTTATTATTTATTAAAAAAAATTCATGTTTATTCAATTATTATTATTCCTTTTTTTATTAATTACCATGACTTTTGTAATTAAAAATTCATTAAATTTTATATCAGAAATTTTGAGGATATAGTCTAAAAAACAATAGCAGGTTGAACATGGTAAAAGGGTATAGGGGTAAATCTTGCAAAAATTAAGAATCAAGAAAAAATACAATTTTTACACATTGAAAAAATTTTTATAACTACTCATAAAATGTGGGGATACAAAAATCACATCACATCCTAGAGAATGTAGTTTACATGTACGCATGAGAGATAATATCATTTTTCAAGGGATGAATGGGTATGAAATAATGTAATATATTGTCTTTATTTAATTTTAAGTTTCTAATATCATATATATTCTTAAATCCATCATAATAACCTACTTTATGAGGTGTTTATGAAGAAAAATACAAAAATTCATAGAGGTGGTTGTCTATATGTATAGATGAACAATGTCGACAATTTTGAAAGGATGAAAAATAAGATGAAAAGGGTTATTCCATCAACATAATAAAATATTATATATATAGTATAATAATTTTAAAATATGTTCATTGTTATTGAATATTTTAAGAGGGTTCAAGTAGAAAAAAAATAAAATCACCTTTTTAAGATTTATAACTCTTCTTTAGAAATCCACATTTGGATTGAACATTTTTTATTCAGGGATAGTCATTTGGTGAAACAAAAACCATGAGAAAATGGGATGGAATGAGAGAATTTTTATTGTGTTGGGGTTTTCTAGATAATTGTGCCATTATGTTTTAGTAATATTAGACTTGTTATGACTTTTTATAAGTGAAGATGGTGATAATCTTGTAAGTACATGAAATTTTAATATATATAATGTTTTTAAATAATGTAAAATGGATATAAAGTTACATAAAGTGTAAATATTTATTATAATGATTAATAAATGTCAAAAATAATATTTATAATGGTTTATGAGTAATTTTTAACAATATCTTCTATTTTAACACCCCTCGTTAACTAATTTATCCTAATCCATGTTTAAAAAAAAATTGTTCAGAAATTTTCATATAAATAATTATAAAAATTAAAAGTGGATCATAAGGGAATCATTAATTATATTATCTATAATTTTCCATCATATTTTGTTAATGTGGTATTTTTATTATTTTATAATAATTTTGAAATAATTATTAAAATATAAAATAAAAATTTAGGCCATTTTCAAAACTATTAAATGTTTTTTATCTAAACATATCAATACAACAATTAAATATAAATTAAAAGACGTAAATTATGAGTTATCAATTAAAATTTCCATTAAAATTCATCTAATACCTTAAATAATATAAAATGTATAAATTTTTAAATAATTAAATTTGAATACATTTTTTTCTCTTGAATTTATAAACATACTATTAATGCACTATAAATGTAATAGGAAATTATAATATTTTAGAAAACATTAAATAATTTAAAAACATTATTATAATTAATCATAAATAATTATAATCATAAAATTTGTTAATAATGTATATTTACTTGTATCCTTACCCTAAAAACGTATTTAAGATATTAAATGAGAAAAATATACATTTTTTAAATATAATTTTTTTAATATAATAAGTGATGTCATAATATTTTAATGATGATCCAAAATGAATAAAACAATGATATGTCATTGGATGATAAATAATCATATATCCATTTGGATATAATATTTTGTGATCTTATATCATATTTGTAACCCAAATTAACCCATTGTACCCATAATTGCGGTGATAAACATTTAACATTGTATCAATTGATTTTAACCAATAATGAAAATGAAATAATTGTAAAAATAAAAAAATTATATCCAAAATATGGAATCCATTTTATAATATTAAATTTATATAAATGGAAAAAATTTCAGTTAGTATAATATAAAAAAATTGACAACCCATTTTTATAGAAATGATTATTTATGCCTTAACCAAATTGTATAATAAAATAATTTATCATATTAAATTAAAAGGTATTATTTTTATTATTACTAATAAAATGAGACCTATGTGATTATAAATCAAATATACAATTAAATAGAACATTGATATTATTTTATTAAAAAAAGAAATGTCATATTTTGTAAAATGTTTATTTTTTATTATTCACCCAAAAATAATCCTTTTCAAAAAAATCCAAACACATTATATTAATACTATTTTGTGATTATTATTTAATAAATTATTTCCATTTTATATATTTATTTTCTATTGTTATTAGAAATTAATCATAATAAAACCACAAAAATGTTAATAACTTTTTTTGGGAGGAAATGTAATTTTGAAGTGAAAAATTAATTTTTACTCCCTTCTTATTTAGTAAAAACCATTATATGAATAATTATATATAAGTTCATTTTTATAGATTTTATGTAATTTTATAAAAATATTTATAAAAAGATTAATATTTTATGATAATGTATATAATACATTAAAAATATTTATTTGAATGAAATATGATTGAAATCAGATAAAATAATTTATTTGTATAAAAAAATTATTAGTATTATATACTATGACTATATAATCACATAATTTATATAGATCTAATAACTATATAATCATAATGATCATATGAGTCCAAGAACAATTTGATCCCAATGACTATATAACCTTCTTATATAATCTTGCATAAATTCTTAAAATCCTTATCCACCATCAGGCCAAAAGAGTTCCACTTTTTAACAATTTATCCACGGTTTTGATAATGGTTATTATCTCCATATAGGACTATGAGTATAAATACTATATTTTCATGGTATATATGAATATATTAATTTATTCAAATTATATTTTTCATACTATTGAAGATTATAGTGGCCACAAAATTTATTAATGTCTAACCAAAATTTTATTATTCTATAAGAATAAAAATTTCTTGTTCAATTTTAGATCGATGTTTCATGAAACATAAGTTATTGAAAAAGTTTGATTTAAATTAATACATATTATAAATCCTTGGGCTGTTATATTCTACCACTTTAATTATATTTCATCCCAATAATTTTTATTATATTCTATGAAAATAAATTTATCATAATTTAGTAATAAAGTCATATATTAAAATTACCATGAACATTAATTTGTATTTCATAATTAGGAAACATATTATTTCATAAATTTTGGTACCTATATAGTAACCATTTTTTTTAATAGTTTCTTAAACGTACATTAATAGTTGAGTGTTACTTTTCTTATATTACTTTTTATATTTTAAAATTTTTTATTACCACCAAGTGTGAGATTTATGTAAAATATGAATATTTTATTAAATTTCACTTTTTTAGAAAAATGTCATCTTTAATTGTGCTTCATGTATTTATTCATCACTGCTTCACCACACATGATTAATAATGATGATGCATTTTTTATTCTTGAAGTGATAATATAATTGTATAATGGTTCATATGATCCAAATAAGTATGAAAAGTTAAATATATTATTATAATCTATTAACAAAAAAATGAATTGTTATAAAAAGATAAAATTATATTAAATATGAAGAAATATTAAACTAATATTCAAATCCACAATAACTAACATCCAATGTTCAACATAAATAATTCTTAAAACTCATAAAATTACTACAGACCAAAATTTAAATACAAATATTAGATAGATTTGATAACATATTCTTTTATGACCGAACTAAATGTTATCTAAAAATAAAATCAATATATCAAAAATTCACATACAAAAAATTTATATTCCCTAATAATAAAATCATTAAAATAAAAACATATTTTTCATGAATAGAAAAAATCACCATAAAGAAACAATAAAATCCTATATTCTTTAAAAATATTACTAAAAAATTGTTCCTTAAATATAATCCCATCATATAAAATAAAATATTTCCTTTTACTTAATCATAAAATGTTACCAACATATTGAACCTATTCAAAATAATTTTTAATCACTTAGTATCAAATTCTGTTTTCAATCTAATAGTTATCCATATGATAAAAACTCTTTTCCAAACAATGCAATAACTATTTTGTATCATTTAACCATCATTACATTATCATTAATGATTTTATTAACTATAATGATTTTCAATACATTTTACCTTATTTCCATGAAAATAATTATTTTTTAATTAATATTTTCACTGAAACAAATGCTAACTTAGGGGTTATATATAACACTAACATTTATTGAAACACAATATATTCATCCCAAAATGAAAACCATATATAAATCATAAAAATAGTATTAATTACTTCAAAACTATGATAATCCTTATAATTTCACAACCCCAAATTCAAATTCCTCTATAGTATAACTATTTAAATCTTCTATGTAAACAAATTAATCTCTCAAGATCCTTTAAAAAACATTAACTAAAATTTTCCATCATATTTAGAAATAATTCCTTCTTAATAAAATTAATCACATCATAAGATTCATTAATCACAATATAATATTGTTCTTTACCTTAAACATAAAAAAACTATAAAAAAATTCATTCCTTTTATATTGTGTAACAAATATTTTTTCATCACTATAACAACATGTTTCCTTGAAAAATGATCAATTGTACGATCTTGATGATTACATTATCATGATTTTATCATTTTACATATGTAGTTTATTACCATATTCCATCCATTACGATATTTAAATCATCATCCTATTCCATTGAAACATTTACCTCGGTGATACTTCCTAAATAATTGATAGGTATACTGTTTAATATTTTTACTTTTAGGATCTTTATCATCTTAATATACACGAAAAACCATTTTATCTTATTTTGTCATTGTAGAACCCCCTTAATTTCTATTTATTAAACTTAACTTTAAAAATATAGTTAACCATAAAGATGATATTTTTCACCCAATCACCTATCTCATTTGGTTACACATTCTAAAAACCACCACATTATCCTTCATATTAATTTTTGACTTGGATATTATTAGTTAAATTCATTTACTAAAACAAAAAAGTTTTTATGAATATATAAAATAATATCATAATAGTAATTCTTATGAGGAGTATAAGTACAAAGATATATTATGTCATTTAATCATCTATTCAAAGACTATAAATCCTTATATCATATATACCATTAAGGTTACAAAATATTTCCATGTTTTTCTCATATAGAATCCAAGCCTCTAAAGATAACCACAAATTTCCATTAATAGAAACTATAATGCCCATAACATAAAAAACCCATAATTACATGATTTATAATTATTAATTCACTTTCATATATTTTTTAGATCATTTTAGTTTAGTATTTTATATAATTAAGGAAAAATATTTCCTAACAAACCATTATAAAAAAAATTGGACACTTCTACCCAATGTGTACATTCTCACAAAAAATGTATTCAAAAGTTTAAATTCTTATTTCATTCACGAAACATTCTATTATTTTAAGAAGAAACACAATAATGTAATGATATTCCTTATTATAGTTTCTACACATCCTTTATCCTTGATAAAAACACATAAAAACATAGGATGATAAAAAATCATAGTAAGAGATATAAAAATAATGTAAATCCCATAGTCTAGTGAAAAACCAAACAACTCATGAAATTTGATTCCTATTGTCATGAAATAATCTTTGAGCTGAAAATAATAACTTACGTTCTCTTAAATACAAATATTTGACAAATGTCTTTCAAGAATAATTCCAAAAGAATTAATTAAGGAAAAAAATAAATTATTTCAATATTATTGAAAAACATGATAATGATTCCATTAAAACTTAATTTTGAAAAATATGATTCAGGAAATTTTCATTAAATCATAAGGTTATTTTCAAATCATATGGAATTACAATATTTTCAGAAAATCCACTAATAACATCAAAACAAAATATATCCATGAAATGTTTAAATAATCACATAGATTATAATAAATAATTTCATAAATTTATATTGAATAAATATAGATATCGTAATCTTCCCATAAAAACATCATTCAAAGACATTATAAATAAATGGTTAAGGAATATAAAAAATTCTTAGCTTAATTTGTCTCATGAGAGATAGTGATCTGTTCGGGGGTTCCGAAGGGCCTTTAAATCATTTACTAAATCCAATTTTTTTATTATATGCAAGAAATTAAAAAAACAATACATTATTAACATAAAAATTCTTTTAGAAAATATATACTATGAAATGTAAATATTTTTCCCAATAAATGACTACAAAAACATTATAATAAGAAATCGAGAAATAATATGGGTTGTATCATTATAACATATCCCTTATAAATAATTATAACAAAGAAAGAATGTTTATATAGGAAAAATTAATATTAAAATAATATTTTAACATTTCATTGAAAACATGAAAAATATACTTTTCATCTAATTAATTTTTAATTAAAAATTTACAAAATATTGATCATATTAGACTCATTTAAAATAACCATGTAAACATTGAAAGGAATATTCATGGTAAAAAATATTTATGATGACCAGAAAATCCATTTATTTCAAAATTTAATTACAAATATTATTTTCACACATTTGGATAAAAGTAAAATTTATTTTTTTAGAAAAAAAAGAGAATATTCCTCATAAAATATTGAAAATAATTTAACTTATAGTTGAAAATGATTTCCAATAACCACCTCAATATAGAAAATAATATTCTAGAGAACATATTAATGAACATGGACATTGAATAAACGTTTCATCGACCAAAGTGGAAATATCGTTGACTTTTATTAAAAAGACATTCCATTGATTTTAAGTACAAAAGATAGGAAAATGAGTGTAAAAGATTTAAAATACATATATTACATTAATTGAATAAAATATATGGATTTAAAAATAGATATATATTATAATTTCATTTAATTTAAATTTAAACAAAATAAATCAGAAATACAAATGATATTATAGAATAAACCCTTAATATTTTGGTTAATTTTGAATCAAAAAAACATTGGAGGTGTGAACATGAAAAGTATTTTTTATCCAATATAATATCAGTAAACTAATGATAAAATAACTACATATAGCATTAAATAAAAAAATGAAAACATGTGGTGAACATGACCTGAGTCTTCATAAAAGGAAATTATGACTAGATATCCCTTACCTCAAGTTCAAAATTATTTCATATGTTTTATGAATATAGAATAATAAAATTATATTTATTGTCTAATTTATTTTCATCCTTTTTATGTTCATTATATCTTTGTTATTACGTTTATTTCATATATGATAATGACTTATTTAATTAATAAATTAGTTTTTTTATCAGATGATCTGAGTGTGTAATCCACAAAGACATTCAGTATGTCAACCATGGTAATAGGTTGTTTACCTACGTAATTTAAATAACATTAATAATGACATAATTATAATTTTTATACATTTGATATATCTTTATAATCACTAATTAATTGGGTACATTAGAATCAAATCCCATTGCGTTGTGTTGGTTGAAGTCCACATGCACACAAAAGAAACATTATCAATTTCAAACGGATGAATGGTTAAGAAGATAAGTAATAAATTATTTTAATGGAATCATAATAATTTAAAGATTATCATACATATTAATTATATTCATCATTTTAACAAGCCTTGTTCGTATTGTATTAAAAATGAAACACATCACTTCATGGAGGTGGTTGTCCACACATATACACGAGTGATGTTTTAATTTCCCATTATATTGAAAATGAGATGGAATGGATTATTTTATAAGAATAATATAATATTTATATATGGAATATACTTATTTTACCCTATAATCAATGTTATATAATAATTTAAGGCAGTTTAAGAATAAAAAGACATGAAATCACTTGTTTAAGGGTTATACCACTTCTCTGCAAAACCACGTTTGGCTTAAATTTTAATCCATTTAGATTATATTTTTACTGAAACTAAAACCTCTAGTACATGGTAAAGATATTTTTATATAGATTTGGGATGTCATTCATTTATCTAAATGGCCCAATAAGTGTTATTATGTGAAGATATATGGTTCCCTTTCATAAGCGAGGTGGGTGACAATCATGAATATACATGAAATATTGTTATATAATATATGTCTAAGTCATTTCAAATGGCTCGAAAGTGACATAGATTAAAATATGATGACGCTAAATTATATTTAAAATCAAATAAAAAATTTTCACATGTTTAAATTGAATTTTTGACCTTATATAATACATTTACCCACACGTTAATTCATTTAACCAATACTATGGTATCAAACTTTTCAATATATATGGGTTATATTATAAATTTAAAAAATTTCAAGTTCAAAAATGAACTATTCAAGATAAGGAATTAATTTTACCATAAAATTATGTTGATATATGTTTTTATTATTGTTTAATGTTTTAAATAAATATTTTTAAAACAGTAAATATAATTTAAGGTAATTTTCAATAATATTAATAAAATTTGAATATGAACATATCATGAGAAAAATTGAATTCAAATTGAAATTGATATGTCATCCCGTAACATTTATATTTATCAAAAATGTATTTCAGTACCCTAACTCGTAAAAATATTATCAATTTTAATATTTATAAAATTAGGAAAATTATTTTCCCATTGTTCATATAAATGTTTGTTTAACATGACATAAGGGAACTTGAAAATTTTAATATTTTTAATAATTAATAATAAAAAATCAAGTTGATTATAATTTATTTTAAATCATTGTATTCCTAAAATTTCAGACATAATGTATATTTAAAATTATATTTATGATGCAAACATGAGATAATGTGAGATGTTTGTAAATATAATATTTTTAATATACAAAAGACATGTCATAATCCTGTCATGTGGATCCAAAATGGAAAAAATTTACCAATTATACGGGATTGTTCACAAAATACACATCTATAAATTTATAGATAAGGTTTTTTATCTTATTACATAGTTATAACCTTAGTTAAACCATTTTACCCATTATCATGGTGATATAATTTTACTATAGTAATTATTAATTTTGACTAAAAATAAAATTGAACACATTAAAAAATAGAGAATAACAATCAAAAATAATGTATCAATTTTATTATATTCAATTTATATAACTAGAAAAACATATTTTTAATATATATTCAAAAAAACTAATGGAAATCCATTTTATGAAAAATGTTTGTTTTAAGAATAAAAATGAACTTATACTAATTTCAAGTATAATATTGAATTACATTGAATTATTTGGATTATGATTCGAAAAATTAAAGTTATGTTAGTTTAAATCAAAATGAAAACTAATTTTTTAATTGAAATTATGTTCATTAAATTAAAACAAATGATAGTTTTTTCAAAATCCGTATATTTCATTATTCACACAAAAATAATTTTTTTAGATAAATCCCTTAAAATAATCTTAAGATTATTTTTACATGATTATTTAAAAAAATATTTCAATTTATCAAATATAATTTTTAATGTGATGTTAATTAATCATAATATCCAAACAACAATTAAGATTAAAACCATTTTTTATAAAAATGTATTTTTGAAGTATAACATGAATTTTTACTCACTTCGTATCTTGGAACCACTAATAATTTAATTTTAGTTTTTTATTTACTATGTTAAAATATAAAATAATACCATAACCATATTTCCATTGAGATTAATTATGATAAAATTAATAACACCTTCAAAACATTTCATCTAAAAAATATGATTTTAATTACATCAAATAATAATTCTTATATAAACCTTACTGGTATTATTCACAATTAATATTTATTACCACTCATAATATATTTTCAATTTTTATATAAGACCAATGAACATATTTTTACAATGTCTATATAGTCATATGAATTATATTACCTTCTAATTAATCTCATCTAAATCCATAAAATACTTACCTATCAATCATTATTTTGATAACAATTAAACTTCTTAGGATTCAATCCATAGTTTTGATCAGGGTTATGATTTTCATTTATTACCTTGACCATAACAAATATATGGTTATGGTATATATATATTTCATTTATTCCAATTATATTTTTCATAGTATTTAATTTTATAGTATCCTAATAATGTTGAAATAATTTCATGAACTTGAAAATTTTTATTTCAAAAAAAACATAAGTCATTTAATTTTTATTCGGTTTTAGCTGAAACATATATTAACAAAAAATTTTAAATATATATACCTTATAAAATATAAAGGGGTTTCATGATTCTGCTATTTTTCATCTGTGTCAAGGAAAGATAATTCAATAGTCCATCAACTAATGTATTTTTATTTAGGTGTTAAAATATCACGTATGTTTGAATATTCCCATGTATAAAATTTTCATTCTTAATGTTTGTTAAAAAATGGAATACATGTGGTGCTATTAATCATTCATCGGTTGTCGAAGAACTCAGTTTGTGGAAGTGGGTCTATTATTAATGTAGTGAAATACTCAAGTAAATAGAGGTTGTTAGAAAAGAAGTGATTTGAAACACCATTAAAAATAGAGGAGAAATAATATAATCATATCAATTTATCATGAGATAACATTGAATGAAGGATGATAAATTACCATGGGTTTATTAAGAAACCTCTTAACCCCTTACGAGTATCGAGTCAAGGGTGATACCATTTGACATTTTAAAATAATAATAATTATTTATTTATAAATTCTTTATCTTGGATTCAACCCAAACACAAAATGCAGTTAATTTGAACATTATGATAAAACCTTGTAAAAATAACATGTGATGTTTTCTTGTCATATTTATTACTATTCATGTGTTTTTGTGTGTTGTAAAATCATAATAAATTATATTCATCCAATTATATGTCGAATTTTAAATATTTCGAGGGTTAATTAAATTAAATACAAAATATTTAGGGAAATGGGTCCCTAATGATTCACCCCCTCTTAGTGTGACTACACGATCATGATGGGAATTTTCATATATATATTCAGGAAAAAGAGACCACAAGAGAATTATTATCCTTAAATTGATCTTTAGTTCCCTCTTATTGTTAATCCTTTAAATATATAGTCGAATTATATTTTTTGTGATAGATTTTTCATTTAAATAGATTATAATAGTTTTATGTTTACTTTCTCATTACATGATATGAACATGAGGAAACCCTAGTAGGTGGAGTATCTCTGATATTTATGTTTTGAGTTTTTTTATACACACGGAAAAGAAAATTAGGTATAACATGATTTGAGTTGATGTAATAAAACTATCATGGTGAATGAGGATTGGAAGTAGGATAATGTTTTGACATTGTTGTCAATCCATAACCACAATGTGTAGGTTATGGTTAATGATATATTTCACTCTATATTTTTATCAACATTCATATTGATCAATCTAGTAAAATAAAAGTGGTTATCAGATATTTAGTGAAAGAGTAAAAGGGATTAAATAAATATTGAATATACTACTAATTGATGGACTATAGAAAAAAATCTAGTTTTTTATTTTAGAGGAACGATTTATTGTTTCAGTGGAACCAGACAACAATATGTCAAAAATGATTCACCATTTGAGTTGGGCAATGAATCTTAATGAATCCAAGATGTTTTATGACCCCATTTAGAATTTCCAGTGTCTAGGAATGAAGAATGATGTTTCATAATTCGTTTCATGGTTAATGAATTGGTTATAGGTAAATTAAAACTAGCAATGATTAATGTTTAATAACAGTGAGAAATCATTATTTATATTAATGTAAAATAATGAATTATATTATTGAATAATTGGTTATGTTTTCTGATTTTTTAAAATGAATAAGAGATTCATTTATCGATCAAATGAGGTTATAAATACCATAATCGAATTATTATCGATTTTATGGGGTTATATTATTTTATGGAAATTATTGTAAATAATATTTATTTTCAATGCCTAATATTGATAATATATTGTAGTTTTCCATAACGATTAATGTATTATTTCTTAAAAAAATTGATTATGACTGTGTAATAACATTTTTTTTATTATTTTCATGGTTTGTTCCATGTTTTCATGGCTATGTGTCACTCACTATAATTTTATATGATTGATATTAATTTTTACACATGGAAGTGTACAATTTATATATAATAATTACAATATTGAATAATTGTTATCTTGTTTACAGATTCTTTTCGTATTCCCTCAATTTAAATATTATTAGTTTGTATTATCACAATGGATGTGAAAAATTTATTATAGATTGGGGGATAAACTATAATTTTGGGTAATTATAAGGGGTTATTTATCGATTTCACTGGATAATTCCATATATATATATATATAAGAATTATAATTTATTAAACATTGTATAATTACAGTGAATTCATTGAAAATTTGAAATATAGGTTGTTCTTATGAAGGTGTATAGAAAAAGTAATCAATTTATGAGGTTGTGATTAAGGATATTTGATTTTTAATATATGGATGAACTTGTTTACTGGGTTTAATATATTTGTTGTATGTTTTTTTTATAAATTATTAGTAATCATCAATATTTTTTCTAGGTAATTATCGACGGTACTTGTTTAAAAATTAAGGGTAATTACTAGAACAACATGATTATCATTTTTATTAATTATATATTCATATATTTAAAAACATTTCTTAATAATGATGTGTAAATGTATATGTTTTGATGAATCCCAATCCTAGTTGGATTGAATATTACTGATCCACATTATCTAAAAGAATATATGTATTCCTATACATATAACCGAGGCTATTGACTAGTGAAAAGTGTTTATCAATACCATAGGGAGAATATACTCTATATATAAAAATTTAAAATAATATTTAACTAATATGAGTCACCGAAGATAATAAATAAATAATTATAATTTAAATTGTTAAACCAACCATATTTAGACATCATAATCTATTAAAAAATTTGAATCCTATGTAATTTTATACAATTCATATAACGACCCAGACTTTTCATACATTGTTGTTACATCGAAATTGAAGCACACTTATTACATCAAATAACAATACCAGGAAAGGACCCTATAGGTATAGTGTCCTTAGAAACTGGGAAACATAAAAAACTGGTTCATAAAGCATCTATACTGTCTCCCATTTATTTCATCATATCTATAGTTCCTTTTGGCATATCATACTTAATAACCTTCTCCCTGACCTGGGGAAAGAAAACAAACAAAAGGGTGAGCTCAAATGCTCAGTAAGGGTAGACAAAAGAAATATCAATCACATCATATATATAAGAATATAACATTTGGAAATATTAACCTACAAAAGAGATCATAATTTCATAACATGGGATAAATCATAGTAGTGAAATGTAATCCCAATTATCATAACCTAAAACATGAAACATTGTGGCATACAGACATAATCATAGAGAATCATTTCTTATTAGTCAAGACTCGTTTCTAAGACTATCTTAGTGGACAAAGTCCATTTCTGAACCGAGTTCATTCCACATTTCAGTCCTGTTTCGCTGAACCGGTTTAACCTACCGTTCCATCCATGTCTATCTCATGAGATATAAAATCTTTACCCAATGCATTGGACGGAGATATAGGTCCCACCCATCTCATAATGATACCATTCTTATGTGTGGCACAAAATCATAAACCATACATCATAGCATAACCCATGTAATAAAAATGGGAATCTTAAACATCGTGACATCATAAAACAATTCATATAAGATAAAGGAATTCATAAAAATAATTCCATCACAACATAGTCAAATCAATGTAATAATAGGGATAGAAACAGAACCCTTTATTATCGTAGATGGAAAATAATTTTCATAAAACACTTGAACTCCATTCTTGAGGAAAATATCCTTTCTAAAACAAAAACACTTTTCCTTTCTTAACATGTCATACAATTATAATCTAGAAGAATTTGATTAAAAATAAACTTGAAAACTTGTAAAGTAAGCTTCTTGGAAATAATGTTTTAAAAATCCATTCATGCCGTATAAGTTCAAAAAACATTCTTCTCGTACTTTTGTCGGAAAAGTCAAAAAGTACCTCGTACGAAAAACGACAGAAGATTCCTTTCATATATTTTACTAAAAACTCACTAAAGGGTAAAATTGGATATAAAATATTGTAAAAGGATATAAATATTACATATTGAGGAAACATGGATGTGGATGATAAAATAATCCCCAGAAAATACCAAAGTATAAACAATCTCAGATAAAATGAGATTGTGGTATTTTCCCTTACATTATGTCTGATTTGATTTGTAAGTGTCTAAACCTCCTGAATAATGATTTAAATAATGTCATTGACTTATTCCAGAATCATTCTCATTTTTATGATATCATATACGGTCATATTTATAGCTTATTATTAGTAATATTTCATTGCTACTAGTTATTCGGGTGTTTATTACTTTTTGTTCTTATGCGTGTTTTGTCCAATAAATTATTATTCTTATCTTTAGGTTATAGATATCTCATTTCCAGAATGGTATTAGTGTAATATATATCATATTAATTCATTCAATTTATTTATATAATCATTATTTAATGAATATCATGTAGAACGAATCACATCGCATCGTGGAGACGATATTCCGTACGTACGCACGAGTGATGATATCGTTCCCATGATCGAGGAATTTTATTGGAGTGTATGTATACTATTTAAGAATTAATATCACTTTAAAATAGTCATATATAGTCATTATTTACACCAATATACCCATCCATGTAAGGTGGTGGTGGAAAATAGATTACACCACGGCGTGGAGTCGGTATTCCGTACGTGCGCATGCGCGGTGATTTCATTTTCCGTAGGATGGATAGATGGTGAAATAGGGTTGTTTCATACATATAATAACATATAAGTATATGAGTGATACTGATTTTATTACATCTTAATGAAACAACTACAGAATAAGAAGTGGAAGAATAAATAAAGATGAAAGAATCGGTAACAGACATTACCTCTTCTTTGAAGCGCTTCTTTGAGTCTTCCTTTTAGGGAACTAAAATTGGTCTTTGAAGAATACCAGGACATCTAGGATGTCTCTAGGGAAGTTGAGAAAGGAAATTGGAAGGGGTTGTCCGAGCTTGAAGGCTCAAAGTGGTGTGAAGAATAGAGGGAGGAGGTGCCCTTTTATAAGGTAGGAGAGGGGCACCTTTGGAATAACTAGAACTATTATTTTATTATAAAGTCAAATTCTGTTTTTAATAGCTCCAAATTGATATATTTCAAAGATAAAGTGTGGATGGGTCGAAATAATCTTATCCAATAGAATTTAGAGAATTTTAGTTCATTATATTAACCTTATATTTAAGTTTTAACTCTTAGTTAATTAGATTGACATTTACCATGTCACTTTGTATTCTTATATTATATAGTTAATAAACCCACCATACACATCCAAGAGACCCCCATGTGGTCCATTAATGATAAAAATATAATTATATAAGTATGTTGTCCGAAGAATATATTTTTAGGAATAAAATAACAATCAATAATAAAATATTTGTTTTAAAAACTATTTTATGTCAATTTTTTCACTATTTAGTAATTGATTTTTTTGAAAATCATAACTGAATTATTAGTTCTAAAAATGTTAATTAAATGAATAATAACAAGTCATATTAACCTAGAAAATTATTTTAATTCATAAAAAGTCTCAAATTACATTTATTTGGGTATTTATAACATCAATTATGTCAATATTTCATTAATAAGATAATTACTACATCATCATTGTGTCATATATAAATTAACTTATATAATGTCTAAAAATTATAAATAAAATACCATTATGTTGGAAATATTTTTATCTTTCTAATTAATATTTATAGTCTAATTTATCGTATGTATAACCCTATATAAAAAATTATATACTTATTAAACATTGATTTTAACCATTTTTACCCTTCTTTAAATAAATTAATAATAAATGTCATAATCTAATCCAAGTGGGTCTAAATGGTCATTTTTTATTCCTAAGGTTGTTTTTTGTCGCATTACACCTATCCAATAGAATTAGGACATGTGTTAGGGTAATAATAATATCATTTTTACCCTTAATTACCCTATTTACTTTTAACCGTGGTAAATAAAAGTGAAAAGTTACTATTCACCAAATATTATTTTCATCTCATTGAACCAAATTTTACTTACTGACATCAACCATGTCTCTAGGATTTTTGAAATTCCACTCACAGAAGTGGTAAAATTATGTTTGATGAAGAATTCAGTTTTTTTAACTACCACTTAGTGGTTTCACTATTCATCAAAAAATGAAAGTTCCAGAAAAATACCAAAATTTCACCCTAGGCTAATTTCGATATTCCGAATCCAAAAATGAATTCCATTTTGAAAAATAAGATGTAAAAAATTTCAAATATTGGTTATTACTATTCATAACGGCTAGTTTTAATAATATTTTAATAGCATATCGTTGTTTAGTGAAACTCGGTATTGCGTACGACGCAAGCTATCGAGGAAGGCTACAGTTGCATGTAAAGCAAGCCAAGAAAGTGTTGTGTGTAGTGAAAGATTTCTTTGATGATTCACATAACATAAAAACAAAATATTTCTTATAAAATTCTCGGGTGTTACATTCTACCCCCCTTAAAATGAATTTCTCCCTCAAAATTCGTCACATTGTAACAAAAAGATGAGGATACCACTCCCTCATCATATCCTCAAGCTCCCATGTATCTTCTTCTAATTGGTGGTTCTCTATAAAACATTCACCAAGTGAGTGGTCTTGTTCCGAAAGACTTTTTCACTACGATCGAGAATCTCTATCGACTGTTCTTCATAAGAAAGATCTTGTTCCAGCGGTACAACTACATGTGAAGGATCAGGTATGTACTTTCTCAAGAGAGATGCATGGAACACATCATGAACATGAGAGATATTCGGTAGAAGTGCCAACTGGTAAGCTACCTTTCAAACACGATCCGGTATTTCGAAAGGACCAATATATCTAGGTCTCAACTTCCCCTTCTTTCCAAATCTCACAACCCTCTTCCAGGGAGATATTCGTAATAACACTTTATCACCCACTTCAAACTCTAGGTATTTTCTTCGGTTGTCTGCATAACTTTTTTGTCGACTCTGAGCTGCTCATATGTGTTGTTGAATAGATCTGACATTTTCTGCCATTTCATCAACAAGATCAGGTCCTAATATATTTCTTTCCCCAACTTCATCCCAGAAGGTTGGAGTCCTGCATTTCTTTCCATAGAGAGCTTCATAAGGAGCCATCTGAATACTAGAGTGAAAGATATTATTATATGAAAATTCCACCAAAGGTAGGTGTTGATCCCAACAACATTTGAAATCCATAGAGTAATCTCTCAACATATCTTTTAGAGTTTGAATTGTTCTCTCAGACTAACTGTCTATCTGAGGATGATAAGCAGCGCTGAAACTCAACTCTGTATCCAGAGTATGTTGAAGATTTCACCATAACTTCGAGGTAAATCTCGGATCCTGATCAGATATAATATAAAGTGGTACTCCATTCAATCTTAACACTTACTTTACATATATCATGGTAAGCTAATCTAGAGAGAAATCCTCTCTAATATCAATGAAGTGTGCAGACTTTGTAAGACGATCAACTATGACCTAGATAGAATTATTTCCTATGGATGTTTTAGGAAGTCCTGTGACAAAGTCCGTAGTGATGTTTTCCCATTTCCATTCAGGTATGGGTAATGGTTGTAACATCCCCTTAGACTTCTATCTCTCAACTTTAACTTGCTGACAAACCAAGCATCGAGAGACATATTCAACAACATCTCTTTTCATGCCATCCCACCAGAAGTACTCTTTCAGGTCTCTATACATCTTCGTGCTTCCAGGATGAATAGATAATGAAGAACTATGAGCCTCGTCCAGCAGCTCCTTATTTAATTCGGGGATTGGAGGAACACAAACCCGATCCCTGAACTTTATTATCCAATCACAATCAAGGTTGAATTAAGGAACATTTCCCACCTTCTTTTGTAACTCTACATCTTCTTTCTGTGCCTCTTTAATCTTCACATGAATAGATGGTTGAACATTCATTTGAGAAAGATAATATTTTTCCCCTTCCATTATAATTCCAAGATCCATCCTTTGTAAATCCATAAATATTGGATCTTTCTTGATCCTCATCATGGATAAACTGGCATGGTCTTGTCGACTTAATGCATCTTCCACCTTGTTTACTTTCCCAGGGTGGTAATGAATTGAGCAGTCGTAATCCTTAATCATCTCCAACCATCTTTTTGGGCGCATATTCAGCTCCTTTTTGTGTGAAAATATACTTTAAACTTTTATGATCAGTATAAATGTCACACCTTTCTCCATAAAGATAATGCCTCCAAATCTTTAATGCAAAGATTACCGCAGCTAACTAAAAATCATGAGTTGGGTAATTTTGCTCATGGATTTTCAATTGTCGTGATGCATAAGCTATCACCATATCATTTTCCATGAGAACACACCCCAATCCCTTCTTGGATGCATCACTGTAGATCACAAACCTTTCTCCACTACAAGGCAGTGTGAGCACAGGTGCACTGGATAACCATATTTTCAACTCCTTGAAATTCTCTTCACATTCTTCTATCCAAACAAACTTACCTCCTTTCCAAGTCAACCTGGTGAGTGGATTAGATAATCATGAAAAATCATTCACAAAACGTCGATAATATCCAGCCAAACCAAGAAAAAATCGGATCTCAGTTACTGTTGTTGGTCTCGACCATCTTTCGATAACCTCTATTTTTGCTTGATCCACAGATATCCCCTCTTTTGAGATTATGTGACCCAAAAATGACACTTTTTTAAGACAAAATTTACACTTGGTAAATTTTTCATAAAGCTTCTCCTTTCTTAGGGTCCTCAATATAATTCTCAAGTGATCTTCATGTTCTTCCTTGCTCTTTGAATAGACAAGAATATCTTTTATAAAGACTACCACAAACTGATCAACATAGTCTCTAAAGAATATATTCATCAGATCCATGAAGATAGCAGGGGCATTAGTAAGACCAAATGGCATCACTATAAATTCATAGTGTCCATACCTTGTATAGAAAGTCTTCTTTGGTATATCCTAACTTTTGACCGTTAATTGATGATACCCTGAACGAAGATCAATCTTGGAAAAGTATTGAGCTCCGCGTAGTTGGTCAAAAAAGTCATCAATGCACTAGAGAGGATATTTGTTCTTGATAGTGATCTTGTTAATTTCACGATAATCAATGTAGAGTCTAATTGATCCATCTTTCTTCATAACAAATAGAATAGGTGCTCCCCAAGGTGACGCACTAGGGCGTATGAACCCCTTATAAAGATTCTCTTGGAGTTGCTTCTTCAATTCCTGCAACTCAATTGGGGCCATTCTATAAGGTGTCTTTGAAATAGTCAAAGCACCCGGTACGAGTTCTACTGAAAACTCAACTTCACGATTTGGTGGAAGACCCGACAATTCCTCTGGAAAGACATCATTAAATTCTCATACAATGAGCATATTCTTAATCGTGAGTTTCTCACCAACCATTTGAAATAAATAACCTTCACTTAGTGGAATCAAGACCCATAAAATAGATGAAATTTCTATTGGAAGGTTATGTTCATCCTTGCATCGATAGACGATCATAGATTGACCTGGAATATGAAATATGACTTTCCTTCTTTGGAAATTAATATGAGATACATATAAAGAAACAAAATCCATGCCAAGAATCACATCAAATTCCACTATAGGAAGGATCACAATATTTGCAGGAAGCACTTTCCACAAACTTCAATCAGAGAAGAATTATAAACTTTTGATGCGACTGTTTTGCCATTAGGTGCTGTCACAGCTAACTCAACATCTAATTGTTGAGGTAATACGGTGATACCCTTAGAAAAATATTCAGAAATAAAAGAGTGGGTGGATCCAGAATCAAATAAAACATTTGTTACTTTAGAGTGGATTGTAAGTGTACCTTTCACCACATCATTATCGTACTTCAGATCACTGATAGAAATTGCATTTAAAATTCCTTTGTATTTTGCCTTAAGAGTTTGTTGACGTCAACCATCATCATCAACCCTTGGATTAGGGCATCTATTGGCATAATGACCCATCTCCTTGTACTTGAAACATTGAAGTGTAGTAGGTTCATTTTGTGTGTCCCTTCCTTTGTTTTCATCATTAGACATCTTCTTCCCATCATTTCTGCATTCAAATTCCCGATGACCTTCCATTCCACATTTGAAACATTTACTTGTCCCATTAAGACAACTCCCTCCATGTTTCTTTCCACACATTGAGCATAAGGGAAAGCTCATCTACTTTTTAGTGTGCTCTTTAAATTTTCCTTTGAATTCCATTTTACTCTTCTTATAAAACCCATATGACTGATAGGTTACTCCAATCTCCATCTCGACTTTGAGAGCACATTGAGCAATTTCATCATAGCTATTGAAGTCCCATTATGGATAACACCCTTCGAATACTTGGTTTTAAGCCACTAAAGGATCGATCGATCTTACTCTCAGGTTGGATAATAAAACCAAAAGCGTACCGTGCAAGTCTTGTAAAATTTGCTTCATAGTTACCAACAGATTCATCATCCTTTTTCTTCCGTTCAAGAAACACTTTCTCCATCTTTGTTCGGAGATTACGAGGGAAGTACTTATTGAAAAATAAGTTCTTGAACTCCTCCCATTCCATGGACTCGATTTCATCTCTTTGCCTCATATTCTTTATAATATTCCACCATTGATCAACATCTACTTCCAAACAATACACTGCTAAGATGAATTTATCGTGTTCAGAACATTGAAGAACTGAAAAAATATTTTCAGTAGTACTAATCCATTGTTCAGCAATTAATGGATCAGTAGACGCGCTGAATGATGGTGGATGCTGCCTCATGAAGGATTCAACAGAATGTTGCTCCTTCCTTTGCTTGTTTGGAAGTCCTGCATGATTCATAGCTTGAGAATGTTGTGTGAGCATGGCTACATGATTTTTCATTTCAGCTCCCATAATGTTTGGTTGCTCAGGGGGAAAATCATTGCATTGCCCATCGCATTCCGCATTAACACGGTTCTTTCGGGTTCCAGCCATTGACTAAAACCAAGAAGAATAGTGTGAGCAACACTAATTATAATAAGAAAACCACATAATCAAGAATAAAATTTTACACTTAATGTCTTATCCTAGGTTATTCATGGTCATTTCTAAAACACTAATATTGTGTTATATGCTTAGAATTATCCTTAGGGTTCTTACTAAGGAATTCACAACCTAGTTTCCAAAGGTTGACTATACGTTTCCTCTGATACCAACTATAACAACCCATACTTTACATACATTGTTATTACTTCAAAATTGAAGCACACTTATTACAACATATAACAAAACCAAGAAAGGACTGTATAGGTATAGTGTCTTTAGAAACTGGGAAACATAAACAACTGGTTCATAACGAATCTACACTGTCTCCCATTTATTTCATCATATCTATAGTCCCTTTTGGAATATATTACTTAATAACATTCTCCTTGACCTGGGGAAAGAAAACATACAAAAGGGTGAGCTCAAATGCTCAGTAAGGGTAGACAAAAGAAATATCAATCACATCATATATATATAAGAACATAACATTTGGAAATATTAACCTGCAAAAGAGATCATAATTTCATAACATGGGATAAATCATAGTAGTGAAATGTAATCCCAATTATCTTAACATAAAACATGAAACATTGTGGCATACAGACATAATCATAGAGAATCATTTCTTATTAGTCAAGACTCATTTCCAAGACTATCTTAGTGGACAAAGTCCATTTCTGAACCGAGTTCACTCCACATTTCAGTCCTGTTTCACTGAACCGGTTTAACCTACCGTTCCAGCCATGTCTATCTCATGAGATATAAAATCTTTACCCAATGCATTGGACGGAGATATAGGTCCCACCCATCTCATAATGATACCATTCTTATGTGTGCCACAAAATCATAAACCATACATCATAGCATAACCCATGTAATAAAAATGGGAATCTTAAACATCGTGACATCATAAAAAAATTCATATAAGGTAAAGGAATTCATAAAAATAATTCCATCACAACAAAGTCAAATCAATGTAATAATAGGGATATAAATAGAACCCTTTATTATCTTAGATGGAAAATAATTTTGATAAAACACTTGAACTCCATTCTTGAAGAAAATATCATTTCTACATCAAAAACACTTTTACTTTCTTAACATGTCATACAATTATAAACTAAAAGAAGTTGAATAAAAAGAATGTGAAAATGTGTAAAGTAAGCTTCTAGAAATAATGTTTTAAAAATCCATTCATGCCGTATAAGTTAAAAAACATTCTTCTCGTACTTTTGTCGGAAAAGTAAAAAACTAACTCGTACGAAAAATGACAAAAGATTCCTTTCATATTTTTTACTAAAAACTCATTGAATTTTAAAATTGGATATAAACTAATTGAGAAGGATATAAATATTACATATTGAGGAAAATGGTTGTGGATGATAAAATACACCCCATCAAATACCAAAGTATAAAAAATCTCGGATAAAATGAGATTGTGATATTTTCCCTTACCATAGGTCTGAATGGCTTCGTAAGTGTCCGAACCTCCTGTATAATGATTTAAATAATGTCATTGACTTATTCCAGAATCATACTCATTGTAATGATATCATATATGGTCATATTCTTACCTTATTATTAGTAATATTTCATTGCTACTTGTTATTCGGGTGTTTATTACTTTTGGTTCTTATTCGTGTTTTGTCGAACAAATTCTTATTATTCTCTTTAGGTTATAGATACCTCATTTCCAGAATGGTATTAGTGTAATATATATCATTTTCATTCAACAATTCATTTATAAAATCATTATTTAATGAAGATCATGTACAACGAATCGCATCACATCGTGGAGACGATATTCCGTACGTACGCATGAGCGATGATATCATTCCCATGATCGTGGAATTGTATTGGAATGTATGTATACTATTTCAGAATCAATATCACATTACAATAGTCATATATTGTCATTATTTACACAATTATACCCATCCATGTAAGGTGGTGGTGTAAACTAGATTACACCACGACGTGGAGACCGTATTCCGTACGTATGCACGCGCGGTGATTTCATTTTCCGTAGGATGGATAAATGGTGAAATATGGCTGTTTCATACTTATAATAACATATTAGTATATGAGTTATACTTATGTTATTACTTCATAATGAAATAACTACATAAGAAGAAGTGGAAGAAGAAATAAAGATGAAAGAATCGGTAACATACATTACCTCTTCTTTGAAGCGCTTCTTTGAGACTTCCCTTTAGGGCACTAAAATTGGTCTTTGAAAATACCAAGACCTCTAGGATGTATATAGGGAAGTGGAGAGGATAAATTGGCAGGGGTTGGCTGAGATTGAATGCTCAATGTGGTGTGAGGAAGAGAGGGAGGAGGTGCCCTTTTATAAGGGAGGAGAGGGGCACCTTTGGAATAACTAAAACTATTATTCTATTATAAAGTCAAATTCGGTTTTTAATAGCTCCTAATTGATATAGTTTAAATCTAAGGTGGGTATGGGTCGAAATAATCTCATAAAATAGAATTTATACAAGTTTAGGTCATTATATTAACATTATCTTTTAGTTTTAACTCTTAGTTAATTAGATTGACATTTACCATGTCACTTTGTATTTTTATATAATATAGTTAATAAACTTACCATATACATCCAAGAGACCCCCAAGTGGTCCATTAATGATACACCTATCATTATATAAGTATCTTTTCCGAACCTTATATTTTTAGTAATAAAATAACTTTCATTAATATAATATATTTTTTATAAACTTTTTTATGTCAATTTTGACACTATTTAGTAATTGATTTTTGTGAAACTCGTAACAGAATGATTAGTTCCAAAAAAGTTAATTAAATCAATACTAACATGTCATATTAACCTATAATATTAGTTTAATTCATATAAAGTCTCAAATTACATTTATTTTGGTATTTATAACATCAATTATGTCAATATTTCATTAATAAGATAATTACTACATCATCGTTGTGTCATAAATAAAATAAATTATATAATGTATACAAATTATAAATAAAATACCATTATGTTGGAAATATTTTTATATTTCTAATGAATATTTATTGTAGAATTTATCTTTTGTATAACCCTATATTAAAAATTATTTACTTATTAAACATAGATTTTAACCATTTTAACCCTTCCTTAAATAAATTAATAATAAATGTCCTAATCTTATCCAAGTGGGAATAAATGGATATTTTTTATTCCTAAGGTTGGTTTTGGTTGAATTAAACTTTTCCAATATAATTAGGTCATGTGTTAGGGTAATAATAATATCATTTTTACCCTTAATTACCCTATTTACTTTTAACCGTGGTAAATAAAAGTGAAAAGTTACTATTCAGAAAACATTAATTTCATCTCATTGAACAACATTTTACTTACTGACATCAACCGTGTCTCTCATATTTTTGAAATTCCACTCATATAAGTGTTAAAATTAAGTTTTATGAAGAATTCAGTTTTTTTAACTACCACTTAGTGGTTTCACTATTCATCAAAAAATGAAAGTTTCCAGAAAAATACCAAAATTTCACCCTAGGATAATTTTGATATTCTGAATCCAAAAATGAAGTCCATTTTGAAATATAATATGTAAAAAAATTCAAAAAGTGGTAATTACTATTCATAACGGCTAGTTTTAATAATATTTTAATAGCATATCGTTGTTTAGTGAAACTCGGTATTGCATACGACGCAAGCTATCGAGGAAGGTCGTGGTTGCGTGTAAAGAAAGCCAAGAATGTGTTGTGTGTAGGGAAATATTCCTTTGATGATTTATATAACATAAAAATAAAATATTTCTCATAAAAGTATCGTGTGTTACAAGTCATACTAGAGATGTAAGATTTTATTATGGGAAGTAGTATGTTGATACCCTTCCATAAATCAAAATTGGAAAAAATTTCCAATGAATCTAGAATTAGAACCACATAATTTTGAGGTCTGGATGAGGGAAATAATCTATAAAATATCATGAAAAATAACCTTGAACATCTATAAACATTTCAAAACACAATCCAACAGAAGTGTTAAGGAACTCACACACAACGTGAAACAATATAGGGTATTTATGTGGCCTAAAACTTAATCCTATTCAATGATAGAAGAATGACTAAACTTTTATTTCTAATTGAAGAGGTATACTATATGATCATAATATGAGATAGGACATCCCAAAATCTCAATTTATGTTAGAGTCCCACCGATATATATGGAACCTTTGCGTTTTGATCTATGTGGGAAATCTCCACCACCATCTGATCTGTTGGTGTGATCCACCTTTCACTAAAATCCACTGAATCATGCAGTATAATATCATTCTAAAACTATAATAAGATCTTCTTACATATCCATGAATATTTTCTACAAATATCATGTTTATATATGAGTTATTATTACATGATTCTATATGATCTAATCCTACATATGTTTTAAATACTTACATACTTCACCTTGTAGATATAAAAATAATCTTCCATTTCCTTCTACAATGTCCTAAGATATGAATTCCATTTATATCTGGTCTTACTGCCAATTTCTATATCTCAGTCTCAAATATATCCTCCAGAAACATTCAATATATAATATATATTTCCATTACAAAAAAACAAATCTCACAAAAAAATAAAAATATCCCACCTTATAATTATTTTCATCTCTTCATCACCAAGCCCTTGGATCAATTATGAATTACACAATTATATTCATATTCCTTCTAGAACAATAGTCATGAGTTTATAGCATAACTTCCCTATCTCCCATGACCAAATAAGGAATACCATTATCTCAACAGCTCATAGAATTCAACCTTATCATTTAGTTTCTATGTTCATTTTATATTACATCTCTCCAGCACCCCTTGTTCAAAAAGAATTATGATAATATTATATTTCCATATCATGTGTTTTTAGCTTGAGTGAAAAAAATATTCTTATAAATATTAATGACACTATAAATATCATATAATAACAGTTTATTCACTTGACTCCATCGAAGATTCTTAGAATACCCTTCAACCATATCATCTCATCAACCATTTATGTTGTGCAAATATACATTACATCTATGGATGAATGTCAAACTATTGATTGAAGTATTTTAATTTAAAACAAAACAGTTCCTCTATAAGTAAACACAAATAATGAGATACCTATCTGTGTGTTTGAATACACTATTATATATTCCTCAACATTTCATTAAAACATATCTTCAATTTAAAAACACAAGTGATGTTATTTCGAGACTTTGATAAACTAGATAATCCAAATCATATTTTCCCAGTGAACTTTCATTGAATTTTCCACTGATCTACAAACTACTTATACGATTAGAGTAATATATTTCATTGTTATAATCTTAGAATATATCAGAAATCCAACCAGAAATGCATAAGAAACCCTTAAGTGTTATTTTTCCACATATTTCCTTAAAGGTTCATTATCTATTGACAATTTGAAAAGTATAGCTAGTGTGGTAAGGATTGGTTAGGATATTAAAATTTGAAACTTCTCCAACTGTCTTATGAATGTACTATAAATGATAAACCATCAAAATTTCATACCTCCAATCCCATTGGATCCTAATATGAATTATCTATTTAGATTCCTTGATATCCATCATCTTGATAAATTACAATAATTTATCCTTCACCTATTTAATTAATTTAATATTCAGACCCATCATCGGCCTGACTTCTATTTTTAATAGATATATGATGATGCTTCAACCATCAAACACCTTCTAAAAATATTAGTGATATTTATTACACTAGATTAACAATTTTTCTTCAATAAAAGAATCAATGTTTTTGTTTAACTATCTCGGTGATTTTTCACCCTATAAAAACATAATTTGACTTTTACACTATGTTACATAAATATTCCTTTAATACTTCTAGTTTCTCTATGAATATTTCAAAATTTATGTCCCCATATAGAATGAATGTTTTGACATATGATTTTTTAAGAAGAAAACCTTCTTCCACAACCATTAAAAACCATATATATTATTGCATAATAATGTAAACCAATTTTTCTCCATCCACTTCATTATTCTATTAGTAGACTCACTTATTCTCCAACAATTTACTTCCTAATAGAGATGTTGAAAACTCCAAATTTAGAGAATCATTTATGGATAACATCTTATCATTCATTAATATATATCATTATTTTACCACTAAGACTCGCTACCTACTTTATGAATTTGGGATCCAAAATATTCATGAATTGTAAATAATTTATGTCAACCCCACACCAGAACATTGTTCTTATGAATAATGATGACCACGTCAACTCCTGGGGATATTTGCCTTCAGATGCTACATTTTATCTAACACATTCCCATGTTTCCAAAATGATTTTATTTTTTGGTGCATATATCGTTCTGTGAACCATAAACATATAACCTATTTCTTCTAGGAATTAATGTTATTTTCAAACTATATCACAAACTGATCTAAATGAATTCCTTGCCTTCTATTTAGAAAAACCAGAACATGTAATGATTATTCATTCCCAATTACATATTTTTTATGTATTTCATCATTACAATGGATCTCTTCATTTGGAGTGCAAAATATGGAATATAATGAACTTATAAATTCATTAACATTGTGATGAAATCCAAATTGTTCACTATCATTATCCATATAGAAATATGTTACAGACTTTCCTTCTAGTTTTTCTATCTTGTAGGAATCATCATTGACATATTCAGCACATCTGAAATATTCTTCCACCCATATTCATGGATTGTTTTGATCCATATAACACTATTACAAGAAATTATTTTTTGGAAAATATATAATGAATTGTCATGATTTTTGATATATCACACATAGTATGATTCATCCTCAACACCACTCCATACTATTCTACAGCTCCAGGAACCATATTATCAAAATGAATTACCTTTTACTAGAAAAACAAGTAGATTATTATAATTTTTTCCTCCCCATTATTATTATCAGAACACAATAAATTAATATTTACACAAATATCTCTTTACACCATAGTTATCCCTTGAATAATGGTCCAAAATTCCTTATAAATATACCTGGGAATATAAACCCATGCCCTCTATGTCACATCATCAAGAATTATAAGATAATTAAACGAACCTACACAATATTGAACTGGAATTATCCCCCCTATATATATATGAAAAATATCCAACTCCAATGACTTTGGATTTATTCTTTCCATATTTAAAGAAATCCTCCTCCACTTCCCTAGGATGCACTCTTCATAAGTTTTGTAATCCAAAAGATCGAGTATCAACATTCCATTTTTGACTTGGATAATTATTCCATTCTAATAAAAGTCTCTGAGATATTAAAACCATAATATTGGCATTCTATATGTTTTTGTCTAAGACTGTGATGTATCTTATAATCTCTTGATAAGATACAATGTTCAATATTTCACTCCTATGTCCACCACCTTTTAACTAAATGAAATATTCAATGATCTATCTATAAAACTCATATAGATCATAAATTATCTAGTTGAATAATGAATAATAATGTTTTAACCTTTTTATGTTTCACATCTCTTCTAACTCCAAATATAATCCATTATTTCATTAAATGTTCATGTTTCATTTTCAAAATATAATAAGAGATTCATTATCTGCATGTTGAAATTTATTGAATCGTCTTCTAAAATAATGAATCAAAATTCCTCTCTTAGATTCAATGTGAAATGAAGACCTTGAATGAATTATCCATTTATCCAAAAGTATTTAAATACATAGTAAAAAAATTATTTATTCCTTATATATGTTATTTTTCGAATATCTTATAGAGGTAAACATTTTGGAATGTTATATTTTTTATCTTTGATATGTTTTCATGTTCCCACACATACCATAATTCCAACACAATGGTATTAAACATACCATATTCTGTAAACTATTTTCAATCTTCTTTTATCCCTTCTTTTGATTTTATTTTTCCTTTTGATCATAACATCCCATACATTATGAACTAAACACCATCCTGGTACCACCACAGAATTATTTCTTCTGAATATCCTCATTGACAATAGTTATCATATTTTTTTGAACACAAATCCATTATTATCATTATAATTACATGTTATAATAAATATGAAATCCTAGGATTCGAAAATAAATTAAAGAAGAATCAATGCTTACACATAATTAATGAATTCCACCTTCAGTAATTTGAGTTTAATCCAAATAAAATTAAATTTAATGACATGATTATCCACTAACCTTCTTTATGATAACCTAATGTTGAAAATTTATCACAATATTAAAATAATGTTCACTAATAAAGGCTTTTCATAGATATTCTCAATACTCTCTAAAAATTTTCAATTTTATTCACTTCCTAAATATGAATTTCCAAGTATCATTCGAAAAAATATATATATTCCATTAGATATTTCTTGTTGTGTCTATACCATTATTATACTTATATTAATTTTTTATTTACCCCATTCACCATAAGTTAATGATTATTTTGATACAAATTGTCTTTAGCCTATATTCTTCAAAATCCCATGAGTGAACAATAATTTGTTTTAATATGGACATTGATTTATTACAATTAGATTCTATATAAACTAGTATTATACCATAAACAAAGTTAAACAAGAATCCCCCATATGATTAAAAACTAAATCTAATGTAACTTGTTCGGTTTTGAACGAAAATTATAGAAAAAATTTCAAAACCCAAGTTACAAAAAATGTTCATAAGAAATAAAACTAGTGAAGCACAATTATAATGTCTAGATTAGCGAAGTAGGATTTAATACACCAAATTGAATCATAGTGATATCTTAAGATGTTCTAGAACACAAAAATGATGAATATTGAAATCAATCACACAAAACATGAATAAATATAAGGTATTTAAATGTTTTGAAACTAAATAATATTCCAAGGGAGAAGCATTAAAACTGTTTTATTACTAATACAAATAAAAATATTACAAGATTATCATACATTATAGGTGGTCTGAACCCTCCCAATTTATCAAGGACCCCCAATGGTAGATATGGTTACAATGCCTTCTGATATATGGGGAAATCATAAATACCTTATGATCCATGTGTATGGTCCTCCATCTAGTCATAAAAACTAAGTCAGTCATTGTAATAACATTTTATATCTAGGGTAAGATATTAATATATATCCACTTGATGATTATTATATGTCTCTCGAATAGATTGGTGTTATTTTAAAATTATTATACCATAATTAATCCTTTGTGACTTCCAGGTACTTCCATAGTTAACCATGTGAATCTGGTAGTCATCTCAATTCTTGTCCCACAACAGCATTAGTTAACTCTTCCAGAAATCCCTTCTTCCAATAACCATATCTCTATCCATGTCCAAAATAAATCCTCCTAATATAAACATTCCAAAATATTTAATTCCTTGTATAGAAAATACTTATCATATAAAACAAATAAATTATCATCCAATTGAATTATCCTAGACATATATAATCCCAAAATATATAAAATAATTGTTACATATATATAATATGGGTTCGATACATAGCTTGTTCCAACCTCTAAAACTATGATATTTAACCTCAACTCAAGCCTAAATCATAATTACCATTACATTAAAATCATCCATGCCCATAAAGTATTTGTAGCCCCCAAAGTTCACATGAAGGGTGTGAGAAATATACCTAGTGGGACACCACTAATGTTGTCCCAAAATAAATTCAGTATATACTTATGTATTCAAGAAAAAATATTATAGTGAATATATAATAATCATAACTATTTTCTTTTAATTGGGTGATATGTAGTCATTTTAATGAATGATAACTCAATTTTTGACCTTTTTTGTAATATGATGATTATTACCATTGTTGTTCTTTATAAAAATTATGAAATAGATTTCACATATTCCATACCAAATGGGAAGAGATATATCTCTAATATTAAAAATCATATCCTTGATTATGGGTTATAAATAATAACAACAATGTATTTGTTAATAGTTTATCATCACCATAATTACCACTTTAGATGAAAAGTGTGTCTACACTCCGTAACAATCTTGGATGGATGGTCTATGATTAGAAAACACATCATAACTGAATGAGTCGTCAGCAAATTAGAAAACCCTAGTGAATGGGTCATCAACATTATAACATCATCTTTGAACAATTCATCACAGTACATAAAATATCAATGAAGTGGTCATTAATATATTAATGAAATTGGTGAATGGGTTATCACCATAATTTGAACAAAAAGGTTGAATAGGTTATAACAATTCATCTTCTATGTGAATAGTTTATTACTACTAATCACATGAGAATGTGTGATTTGTTCATCAAAATTAGAAATCTAATCATGTTGAATGAGTTTTCACAATACAACAATAGTAAAATTGAACGATCTATCTCCAAACAAAAAAATTAATTTTAAATGAAAAATCTGTAAAAAAGAAAAAACATGGTAAATTTGTTAATAATAAACATAAATATTATTGTTTAATGGGTTGGAATCATAACATATTAATAATGGTGATTGGATTATCACTATAACCAAAGTTTCCAATTTAGGTGAATATGACATCCCCATAAGATAACAATTTCTGGGGCAGATGGATTATAAAAAAAACATATTATAAATATTCCAAACATCTTTCTACAAAAATAAGAATAACAATAATAGATTTAATGATAACAAATAAATAATAATAAAACATTTTTGAATGGATAATCACCAAAAACATCATGATAATTTAGGGTGGATGGATATTAATAAAAAATAATGATAATCCTAGGTGGATGGGTTATTAGAAGTTGAATTAATTCCATTGAACCAAAATTACCCATGATTATACAAATATCAACAAAATTATACATGAAGAACTCTTAGATCAATATCATCCTCCATTGTAATAGATTAAGATCTGTTGAAATTACCCATTATATAATTTTTCAACCACTGAGGGAGTTAGTTATCTAATGGTCCCATAAAAATTAAAATTTTCTACTATAATAACCCACATGTAATCTTCACATCAATAATAAATGATCAAGGACACATATAAGTTTCACTATATCAATTATAGGAAAGGAAACCCCTCATTTGTTCCATTCACTATGTATTTTACCCCTATCACAAAGAGATATGGAAATCACTATCCTTTTGTACAATTAGTATGATTTAGAGGACCCATCACTGGTTATATAGTCCATACTCATCAATCAAAAAGCGATGAAACCAAATTACTCTCTATTCGAGATTTTTATCAGTCTCCTGACTAAACAAACACATCATATAACAGAAGAAAAGTGTGTAAAATAAATAATGAATTTTGGAACCACTAACTTCATAATTATATATTCTTTATTGGTGAATATTTTTATTATTATTGTACTCATTTAAAACAAAATCCATAAAACAGCTATAAATCTCAATTATAAGGTTTTTAGATATAAAACTGTTATCAAATACATGAAAACAACAATAGTTTAATGTGGAGATTTAACCATGCCTCTTCAAATCTAATTCATCTTATGAAATGATATTTTATCATGATTTAAGAGAGATGATGAAAGAATTTATAAATAACCCTGGGTTAAAAGAGATATTGAACATTTGGCCATGGGGGGAGTAATGAGTATGTGAAACCAAATTCGAGGATGAAATAACCCCCGCTAAACTGGGTGTTTGAGGGTCCCATTACTTCTCATTAGACATCCACCAAATTGCCAATGATATTCTAGGGTCTAGATTCAATCAACAGAACCCACAATATTTGGGAAAATCCTCACTATCTAGACCCCAAAAATTATTAATACCTCTAATCAAACTTGTTGTGGAAATCTTCTCCTTGAGTGTTTTTTCCACCCAATCCATTCCTTTTATTTTCTATCTGGACCCTTCACCATCCATTACTACAAAGAAAAGTTAAAAAAATGAATTACAATTAATAATTTTTATGTCAAATTCAAACATCAACGTATATGTATCATTGAAAGGAAGATGTGGATATTGGGACAAAAACATTATGTATATTTGTATGTTTTTTGAGTGGTAATTAAAAATAATTACATTCCCTAGTGGAATTCACAATATGAAGGGATTTTAATTTACCTTCTAATTAATATATTTTTGTTTTGAAAAATATAAATTCCGATACTCTAAATTAGAAAATTTCCACGTTCAAATATATAAAATCTATATATAATTTTATACATTAAAATAACATATCAAAGGCAGTGTTCAATACATAGTTTCATTAATTGTAATTATTTTATATTCAAATATAATACAGTCACAGAAAATAAATTGTGTATATCACTTTTAAATCCAAACCATCAATGATTATTTTCTAAAAAAGAGATTAAAAATACATAGTGAAAATCAGAAGTAATAATGGTATTTTTGAGTTAATTCAAATAAAAAAATAGAAGAAAAAATTAAATCAAAATGTATAATTTTAAAACAAAGAGGTTTAATTCCAATATATATTATAATACTATTCAATTTACAATAAGCATCAAATGATTTTGTGTTTTGAAACTGATAAATTGATGAAAAACATGATCAGTTGTATTGGACCACAATATAAATTGAGTTATGAGTAAAAAATTACATTTGTTAGTAAATTTCAAACAATGATTATTCTACTATTATTCATGGGAGATAAATAATAATGAATTAAAAAAATTATCATAGTAATAATCTTCCCATAACACAAGTTTATACTAAATAAATTTACATAAAAAATAATGCACAAATAAAATTTTATAGAAAAACATATCAATAGGGGAAAGAGTAATGAAATATGATGAGCCTATTCTATAGAAATGTTTAGTTAATAATTAGGTTTACTTTTTAATTATATAAAATTATAGTAATCTCGATAGTATATGTAAAAATATGTGAGGATTCCTCTTCATTTTTATAGTGTTATGATGAAAAATACGGTATCTCATAGAATTTAAAATATAAGAAGAATAATAGTTACTAAACAATGATTTCCATGTCTAGGGACATACCTAATTTATAGAATACTCCGCCTTAAGTATCCACTAAAAGATAATCATATTTTATATAATCTAACTAAATGATATCAATTTATATAACACCATATTACAATTCTAAAAAATATATCTAAGGGAATTATATACTTAGATATGAAAATTTTGAATACACATGATCGACCATGTTAGTGAATCTAACATGTATATTTTCATATATCACTATATTTTATTTTCATATTTTGGTATATCAACAATCGTGGTCCATCGATACATTCCATTGATGCATGATTTATTACCGTGGTAGCATCATTACATGGTATGGTGTATTTAATTTATTGTTGCTTGGGGTTAATCTATGTTCAATAAAAAATTTCACTAAAAGTTATCCATTACAATTTTGAGTTCATAAATGACTGATTATTTATGAATTAACTTTATCACTTATAAAAACAAAAATTTTCTTTAACATTACTTTTTTGTTCTCACGTAGTCACTTTAATAGAGTGGGGTTGATTGTCAGATACCTATTATAGTTTTTATGGTGCACATACAACTATTCAATTGTTAATTATAGTCAATCCCGTATACATGTTTCCAATTTATTACATTAAAAAAATTTCAATGTAGTTGATCACTTCATCATGTTTTTGATATAGCATGATGCATCATCGGTATATTACTTAACATATTTTTATTCAAAATAATGTATCATCATAAAACACATAAATTATAATAATAATAATAATAATGATTTGAGATCAATAAAATAAATAATTTATGCACTAAACTAATAATATCCCAATTTCTTATAAACATTAATCATGGATGAGAATTTTTTAAAATAAAATAGGATTAAAAACACTACACCCAACAAAAATAAAAACTAAATCACATTCATTTTATGTTCATTATATTATGTTAACATCTAAAAATTATTACTTACTACCAAAACATTTTTCTACCCCTTTTGGATTATAAAACTCAAAAAAAAATTATTGAAAATAAAGAATATATAATAACCTATATTAAAAAAAATTATTCAAATGGAAAATTAAAAACAATGAATAGATTAGTCATTAAAGATATACTTTTATATTGAATATTACATTGAATATTAATTAAAAATTATTATGTCAAATATACCAGGATTGCATTTCAGGAACTCCAATTAGTATCAAAATCAGACTCTCTAACCACTTTGGGACCAACATGATGATTTTATTCTTATTTAGAATTCAATTTAGTATGCCTAGGAATAAGGGAATAAGGTTTAATAATTATTATACTATATGAAATTGGTCTGAAATTCTTTAATACTCAAAAAGTTTTATAGGTAATATGTGGATAAGTACTTTTTCCATGGATAAGTGATGCAGACACTAAATATGATCGTTGTGTAGAAGGTATTATATGAATGGTTGATAGAATCGCCACAAAATTAATAAACACACACACACACACACACACAGTTATATATATATATATATTCATATATATGATTCCATCATCCTATTAATATCACTCAAGGAAAAATATCGTAGTTCATTGTCTGAAATACATATTTTATTACCATATATATTTTCCCAAATAGAGGTGCTAAAATTTTTTACCAATACATGTGAGTGTTCAAATATGTGGTCATTTGTTTCATTTTGAGGTCACAAGAAAAATTATAATTTTTTTTTTCAAATCATCCCTTGTAAAAATACATGAAAACCAGTACATAATGACCATTTTTATTGGTTGTAAATCCTTTTATTAATTTTATAATTATCCATTATTATATTTTAAATCTTTTTATTTTAGGTTATATAATCATATTTCATCAGGTCTCTTGTTTTTGAAAATAATTTGGCCCAAATTTCAGATCATTGTTTAGAATCTTCCTTATAAATGATTCATTGACAAAATTACTATCTAGTGGAATTAATGTAGAATATGAAATAAAAGGAGGTGCACTATATGAAGAGTAATTATCAAATAATATGAGGTCTCAATGAGGTTGATCCCTCACAAAATGCCTAAAAAATTATAATATAAGTCTATTTTTTTTTTCTATATTGATTTTAATTTTAAATTATATCAATCTTAAAAAGGAGTATGGATTAGATGTTCTACATAATGGATGATATGTATATAGATATAACCTCTTCAATAATTATATCAAATATTGGTTTACAATCTAGTAAAAAATGATTCATCATAATAAAAAGATTGATCTTGAACTAATTAATGTTATCTATTCTAACATAAGATAATGTAGATTTATGATGTTAGGGTGCTACTTGAAAAATATTTGGTTTTTTCACTTGGATGAAAATATCCACTACAACCACATCTTAAAAAATTATATTCCCCTCTAAACCATAGATTCAATCACTTCATTGGTCTCATTTTGATTATTTAACTTCAACTGGCCATATAAGAGATTTTCCAGATATTTCATTATGGGATTCATCCAAATTTTGATCTAGTCTTTTCATTTCTAAGATAAGGTTTCTAAAGAATATTCTCTAAAAAAATCTAAATCTAAAATGATCCTTCAATAGCTACATATATGGCCAAAATAAAAAATCCATTACACTTTTGTGGACTTCTTCCTTTATTACAATATTCATAATTATCTAGGATAAATTAAAATATAAAAATCAAACATGTACGGGATATATACCCATAAAATGAGGATTATAGATAAAATCTTCTCCCATTCACTTATTAACTTATGGAATTTCCTCTTCATGGTTATTTTCCCTTTTATCAACAAATGGAATAATGTCCTCACAATATTCATTAGTTTTGGGAACTATTGTTTTCATTTGGTCATATCATAGTTTTCTCAGTCACTTCAGTATAAAAAACAATATTTTCATCATTAGAAGGTAATAATGTAAAGGTTTTATGAGGTTTATAAGAAACATTTTAAGCAATTGGTTGTGTTGAAAATATAAGCTTATAATTAGACCAAATATCATTATATGGATGTTTCTCTAATTCTGGTGCTATTATGGCTCCACAAATAGATCATACATTTCTAATTCCTAGTATTCTTATATATATTCTATACTCTGGTCATATATACACTATTTCATACAATAATATTTCAATGTATCATTGGGTTCAATACCAAGTGGATCCTTGTATTTTTTTTAATAAAACAATGTTTATCTAGATTACAATTTGCACCCAATTTGTCCCTATCATCCATCCACGTTTCTCTCTAGTGGTTCCTATTAACTCACATTCTCATTAAAATAGTTTGACTTAAGAATAGTCATCCAAAAGATTAAGAATTTTCTTTCCCTTTGGGAACAAGACCCTTGGCATTAAAAAATTGTAGAAATGATGATCTGTTATGAGAGAGAATTTCTCCTAGATTATGTATTTAATACTCTTCCATATTCACAATTAAGTTTCTATATAGGATTATTTGGACCCTATTTATCAGTAGATATAGATAGAATACATCATGTTGTCTTATAATATTAAAATCACATTTCCTAAGGAAAAATAATATGTTGATAGAAATGAATCAACGTTCTATAGGGTCCATAAGTATCTTTTAAATTATGTGTCCTTAGATTCCATAATTAGTCAGATCCTCAAGAGTTTTCTAAAACTAAAAACATGAATGACCAATGGTATTGTCTATTTATCAATCAATAAATACACCATTCTGAGGACCCCTATATAATTTTTTCCACAAAATTGAATAAAACACCAATTATTCTCCATTAAATCTTGTTAGGATAACATACCTGTTCTCACTTATTTTGAAGAAATTTGTTTAAGAAAATTTTACAAAATATAATGTTTAAAGGATACCCATCCATATTAAATAATTCACACCATACGTTATATGAAATAACTTTCCAGACTAATAATTTTCTTAATTTATGCCTCTAAACATTCACTTATTAATATACAAGTATGATTATATTATAGATAATGGGTTTTGAACTATGAAATATGAACTTGATCTATATTTTCTATTCATTGTTAAATTCTAAGAATCAACAAGAAAAAAATAAAATGTTTGCATCGCTCTTACTATCATTTTATAGATATTTGATAGGTTTGAGAGAAGAAATTTTTTTGTTAATGATTCACTTCAAGCGACCATTGGGATTAGTTTCCCAAGGGAATCAAATTAAAATTTAGAATCTTGTAAATTTTATATCATTTAGTCAATAGTAAAAAAAATAAATCATGAGAAAATAATAATATAATACTAAAAAATATAATAAGATAGGTAGTCAAGGTAGATTAACATTTAGTGTGACATTTCTTACTATCAATTTGGAAAGTCAAAAAAGTTTTACCTGCTACATGACCAATCTTATGATATATTGAATATTTAATGTAGCATGAACTATTACATGATTTTCCTTGTGAAAACATTGTCATTATGGTGTCGTTTTTCCTTTTTGACTAAATTATTATAGTTTAATTCTTAAAGATGAAATACCAATCAATAATCAATAATCAAACATAAATCATATTTTATATAATATAGTATCTCTATATTAAGATGATTTTTGAAAATGTCATCATGTTTATTCTCTATGAAAATGAATTCAATATTAATATCATCTTTTAGAAAATGGGATCATAAAAAGTGATAAATTATATCAATATGGTTTTTCCTAAAATGTGAGACATAATTATATGAAATAATAATTGAACTTGTATTTTCACAGTTTATTGGTACACATCAGAATTGATATCCATACTATTCAATAGATAGTATCATCCTGAGAATTTTTCCTAAAATATACCTTTATCTATTTACATATCTTTAGTAGTTGACAATAGAACTGAATTCTTATTTTTTTACTACACCATTATATTTTACACATTCCTTAAAATATATATATTCCATAGTTTCTCTTCTTATAAAACTTAAAAACAAAAAAAATTGACATAATAACAATAAAGTAATTCAATTTACTTTAATAAATAGTAAAATAAATGATAGTAAATTTTATTCTTAAGGTATTAAATTTTTTTCATAATAATATATAAATGAGTGTCTATGAGGTTTTCCCATAAAATTATTATATACAAAAGAAGATGGTGAAGATAATATTTGTAAAAGTATAAGTAAATCAAAATAAACTCTGAATAATATCTCTATAAATATTTTATCCAACGGATTTCCATGTTTTATAAAAACATAATCCACATTTTGTACTCATTGGAGTATTAAAACCAATATTTATATCCCAAACAAACCATTTTAAAATATCTACTTTCTATTTAATTTTATTTAAATTAATACTTTATTTATAAAAAACTGAAAACAAATCATGAACATTAACACACACAGTAAACTCATATATAATTGATTTTTTATAAATTTATAAAATTAAATATAGGAAGAGTTTTAATATAAAACAGATAAAATATCATCAATATAGATTTTTATAACCAAAACATATTTTGAATTTTATTATAGAAAGGGTTGGATCATATAAAACTTTTGAAAAACTACTTGAAATCATAAATGAGTTGATCTTATCACTCTAAGCTATCAGAACTTATTTTAAACCTTAAATATATTTTTAATGTTTCAAACATGATTTTATAAATGTGGATTTGAAATCCTTGGGGATATGAAATTAAAACATCCTAAATAATATAAATATTTAATAATGACCCATTGACATCAATTTAATATAGTTTGAAATTAGGATGAGATACACATTCCTTCAGTATTATAGTAGATTCATGTCTAGGAACTCTTGTGATTTTCTCTACATAATCAATAAATTATTCATGACTATAAACTTATCCAATAATTCAATATTTATTTATAACTATCATTCCATTTTCACCACCATCATTTTTAAACAACCATTTAGTTCTATAGCGATGAAGTCTTTAGGTTTATCATCTAGTTACTATTCTCCATTTCATTCAAATTGATGAAATTTATATTTAATATATATTACATAGTTTTAACTAATTTATTTTGTATTATTCCGAATTTCTATATTAAACTAGTATTCTTGAGGTTCAATCCTAGTTCTAAGAGATTCTCTTACCTAAGATCCTTTATAATGATCACCTAGAACAATTACTCGGGGTTTATTATTCAGTATCATAATTTTTCTTTGAATAAAAATTTATCATTATTCTATGTCTTCATCAAGGATAGGATGGCCGATTTAATCATTAATAGAATCTTTTATTGATGAATTATTAGTATATTTAGAAACTTTATTGGTTTTATTAATATTGAAATATGATATATAATCCTCAAGGTCTTCTAAAGAATCATTCTATTTATGTAGATCTATATTTTATAATATACATTGAATATATTCTTCAACAATCATAGTTAATTTATTAAAGACTCTATATTAATAATTTTATATTGATTTAATTTTAAAATTTCCATCAAAACCCTTTTGTTTCAAATATTTCTAGACTATCTTTTGTATTTATAATATTGGTTTTATTGAACAAAACTCTAATGAAATTAGCCTTTAGTTTCCTATAATTAAATAATTTAATAATATTAATCCTTAAAATAGGGCTTATCATAATACTATTAATTTTCTATAAAATTGTGTCCATATACATTTACAAAAAAATATTCATTAAGCATAGTGTGGGTGATTTTTTAGAGATTTATATTTCTCTTTTAAATATCCCCATTTGATTGAGGTGTTAGTTGTAAAAATTATTTGTTTATATAACAATATTGTGAAAAAATATTATAAAATTATTGATTATCAAATTCATGTGCATGATCAATTATCATTTTTCTAAAGTTATGTTGATAGGGATTATCTAAATTTTTTTTATATTTTTCAAAATTGGAAGAATAATCACTCTAATAAGATTAGAAAAAACATATAAATCTTAATAAGTCATCAATAATAACATAAAAATAATAATTTACACATATTATATAACCCTTATAAGGTCTAAAAAATTATATATGAAGATGTTCAAGGGGTTTATAGGTAAACACCTCTATTTTTTGTTTTATTTTTTTTGAGTTTATTCTACCATTGATTTGGAATTCACTGTTTTTCTTTTGGAAATTCATGTTTTTGTAGATCCTTGATTAATGATTAATTTACTATCTTTTTCTATCAGTGCATATTGATGTTCTGTAATATCTTATGTCATTATTGGGAAGGAGGTGAAAGAAACAACCCCATGAAAGAAACCCAATGTCATTATTCTTGATCCAATATGAATACCATGGGAGAAAGTGTTCCCCTTACCGACACACCTATTATATCTATTCTTTATGGGTAGAAAAAATGATCCAAAATGTTATCAGATGGAGTGTTTTTAAAATAAACATATACATTGACTAATGTGTACTAGAACTAGTATTAGAGGAAACATAATAACTACATATATGAACATGATTTGACTTGACATATAAGAAAAACAAGAAATAGATAAGAAATATTTATGAGGTTAAAAAAATATACATCCACGGAGAAAAAAATTAATTCACCATGGGATATAAAATTGGGATAAAAATATATTTTTCACTTCTCTACCACTTAGTCTTAGAAAATTATTTTAGGGACAACCACTATTCAGACACTCAGTTGTTACTTCAAAGCTAGGCCACCACACATCCTTATTTATGACTCTATCTAATAAAAAAGTTTCATTGACCTCTTAGTATCATGGTAAAACTTAAAATGACTTTATAAACTATCAATAAACTATTTAATCTATCATTGAATCCCCCAATATCAGGTCATCAAGAAAAAATCCATGCAATGATTTTTCACACTCATTGAATTTTAATCTATGTTATTTTCATGTGATTATATATGCCCAATAATCAATTATTTACTATATAATTCCTCAGTTAAATGACCTTATTTACTCCAAACATTTTAATGATGAACTATTTCTAATAGAAGTTCAGTCCATGAAATTCCATCTTCTTAATCTCTCTAAAAGCTAGTAGTTGGAAACATTCATATGGTTTGTCTGATGTTCTACATTTGATCATCACTGTCTCCAAATATCCATCAACTGAACTTGAAGAAACATTAACAAACCAAATAATATCCCACTTTAATGTTATATTAGGATACTATACTTATTATTGGTTTATTCACTTGAGTTCTTCAACAATAATATGCAGTTATTTCCCATCAATCTATCTAATCAATTAAGCCTGAACATGGCACAATTCTTCCTGACACATTCTTGTACAACCACCTTTGTTAACATATGAAAAATATGTTTCTTCCCACCACCCATCTATTAATTAGTATCATTATCATCTAATATACATCTTATGAAGTGATACTTTAGTTCAATGTGTTTTCGTCTTTCATGAAACACTCGTTTCCAAGAATAATGAATGGAAATCTAAATATCATATAATAACACTCTTATACCCTATCCTTTTTTTCATTCAGAAAGAACCCCAAACATATTATATAATTACTTACATTAGTAGTAGTTTTGCAATATTCTTATTTTTTATATTTTTAACCAATGGTTTTAACCAAGACATCTAATAAATAATTTCTCCACCAAAGTAAATAAAAAACCCATAGTACATATTTTTGATTTCATGTCCCTATTAAAATTTAAATACACAATGCAATTCAACTAAGAATCATCATAAAAATATAAATATATATATTTTTTAACACTTTTAAGTATCTTAAAATCTATTTTATAGCACACTAATGTTAACTTCTAGGATTTTATATGAAATGGATAATAATTCCATCTAAAAGAGTAATATACAGTTTATTATTAAAGTTTTTTTATATAAGACATCATATAGTAGTATTACTTTCTTCCTTCACCATGTCATGAAGTTTTCTCTCCTTTGAAGTTTGTAGTGTTTTACTAAATATGATGTGTTTGGAAAGGGGAGTTGAAATAGGTTTACAGAACACCATTTGGAATATTTATATAATATTCCAAAAGTGTTCCATTTTGAATAAAAACAATGAACATAAATTCATATCCCTTTAAATTCACATATGTTTTATCTTAATATAATTCCATGAATTCATCATCATTAATATTTTTAAATCATCCACTGAAGTTCCTCAATATATTGGAATTTTGGACCAGTAATCGATATATCATTCATTTGCAAAACAATATTAGATTTGTCTCATATTTGTATTAATTTTTTAACCATTGTTAATATAATCACATCAATTTAATCATTATCTAATTATGTATGGGTCAAAATTCATTTTACAAAGTGTTAGAGCTTTCAATATGCTATTATCACTTTATTTCAACATAAGAAAATTCATACTTATGATGAACTTAAAAACACTAAGGATGAACTAAGAAATAATATTCCTCTACCCCCCCCCCCACCAGGAAGATATATTATGTTATATCCTTTTCCTATAACTCTAAATCATCAAACAAAATAATCATATACACTATCTGATTGGACATGTGTTTTATCAATGGACAAAAAAATTTAGACAATGCAATTCCATCTTTTGGCTAAAAACCATTAACCATAATTATTATCCTATATCTCATAATTCCATTAAATTCCTATTTCAAATGAAATAACCATATATTTTCCTGATCTCTCTTTCATCAGAGTTGCTTAGCAGACTCCAAAGGTTATTTGAGATTTAATAATATAAATTATTCCTCATTGGATGACTCCCATTATATTGAGTCTATAAGAGTATAGACATAAACTAGATCGAATGGTTAACCTATATCCAATAGAAGTAAGAAATTTATATCATCCCCAAACCATTGAACATGTTTCCTAGTATGAGTGTCTCTCTTGAACCAAACATCAATTTAATCCATTCAAACCATTCTATTTGGTAGTTTGTTTTTCATGTCAAGGATTATCCAATCATTTTAAATATTGTAATTTTTTGACTAAAAATTAACCATTTATAAAAAAATTAAGTTCTACCTACGTCTGATACTCGGAATAATGGAGTACCCTCATCTAATGATTCCACTAAACTTTCCATATTGAATGTTTTTCATGTATCTATTGTCTAATAACCATGAATATTGATAGCTCATCTATCAACAATTTACCACTCAACATTTTTTTGATCCTACAACATAAGTTATTTAATGAAAAACTATATTTTATTTTGATATATAATTTATTTTAAACACCCCTATATTAATAAAATATGATCTCAAATCCATATCTATTAGGAATAGACAGTTTGGATTTCCTTTCAACGTGTGTCTATCTTTAGAGTCAATATGAAAATATTTTATGATTCAAAATATCCTAATATAGTTGATCTATAGTGTATTTCTGGATCAAATTTCCTCAATATTTTTATATCGCACCGCTAAAAATGAACTTATGTTCACCATGTAATATTCTACATTCAAGGCCTCTACCCAAATTCCATTACCCATTCTTATGTAAAGCCTAACACATCGAGCTTTCTCTGTGAGAGTATAATTCATTCTCTTAGCTATTACATATTATTATGGACACCCTAGAATATTTTTATCATGCGTAATTACCTTATTCATACATTATTTATATATTTTGTGACGGATATATTTCATATCATTTTTAATTCAGATACATTTCACCATTCTTTCACATTTGTTATTGGATAATACTTTCCATTAAAAAAATTTATAAAACACATTAGATTTATTATCCTATAAATAAACCCATACCTTTTGAGTAACATTGCAGATGAAGCTAACAAAATATAGTTATCATAAATAAGAATGAATAAGTGCTTGTTCCTATACATTAGAATGATAATGTTCTATCATTTAATTCCACGGATTTCATCCAACCTTGTAGAAGGAACCATTCATCTATTTTCCAAACATATAACTATCACATATCCAAATGTTCGACTACTAAAAGTTAGTCATTTAACAATTATATTAATATGGTTTTATAATATCTTCAAAATAATTGATAGAAAATCGATGTTAAATTTTGACATGCAACGGCTATAAAAAGCATTGTTAAATGAACGCTTTAACATTGATAAAAAGGAACTGAAAAATGAACCCTTTATAAAATTTTTTTAGTACTATTAAATGTTTCTGTTAACATTTATTAAAACTGTTAATAAATTTCTTTAAAAAATATTTATCCACACACACAAACACCCCCTTTCTCAGCACTTACAACACCCCTTTCACACTACGTAAAAAAAAATTCCTAGTAATTACGACTCCCAACCACCATCAAGCAACCCACCCACTTATTCAGTGTTATAATGCTTCCCTAAATACCTATGTGTGACATGATTTGATACAAGTACCCCCTTATGGAATTGGATCCTATTTACCACTATGTCATTTGGGTTTTGGTGTATATCTAATTAATTATATATATATATATATGAGTGATATATATATTTATATAGTTGTTTTTATTTAATTATATTATATATTAACATATATAAATAAACTAATACACACAGATTTGTATATATGAAAATTATGTATACATATTATTGCATATATACAAGGTAAATAAAATGGACAATTTTTTTTATAAAATAAACTGACTAATAAACATTTATTGTATATAATTTAAAATAATTTTTTACATAAATATAATGATATAAGTATTTATACTATTGATTTATTATAAGTAAATATAATTAAATATGAATATATTTAATTATAAATATAACTAAATTGCAATAAATAATAAAATTGAAAAACTATAAGGTCAATATGAATGTCAAACTCAAAAATAAATTTAGTTCCCCATATATATAGACATGAAGTACCCAATAAAATAAGCTAAAATTACATCCAATGTTAAAAAATTGTGATACCCTGACAAATCGCCACTTTTATAGGCCTTCTAGGCCCATTATGGCCTCAAATGCTTACTAGGGTTCCCCTAGGTCACTAGTGCATAGTACTTGTCGCATGTTTTGATTTGATATGTGGTATAACTCTAACAGACTCCTGGATTCGAAATTATGGTCATTCAAATTTTAAGTAATGTTTTGAACATATTTTAGACTATTAATTAAAGCATTTAATTTTTAATACATCTAATTATTATTAAATTCCCATTCCCTAATAATTATTATAAATTTATTAACTAATAATATATTTTGTATTTATTTTATTTACCGTTTTCACTCAGTATCTCATATATTAATTATAAATACTTATTTATCCTTTAAAAAACATGTTTTAAAAATATATATTATATTTATATTAATATTAATTTTTTCTATATTAATATATTATTATTATGGAATATTTTTTGAAACATGAAGTTTAACAGTGGTACAAAAAATGAACTAATATAGGGAGTGATTTTTTAGTTATTTTAAAAAGTATTACTAAAGGCCACCCTTTTATTACCCATATTTTACATGAATCGAAAAAGGCCACATTTTATTAATGATTTTTTACTTGAACTGATAAAGTCCCCCTTAATCATTTCTTTTTAAATATATCTGATAATGGGGGTGTCATTATCAAAACTATATTACATGAATTGATAAAAGGATCAATCATCAACGCTCTTTTTAGTGCTGATAATTAGCGCCCATTATAAATGCTCTTAAATAATACCGATAAAGCCAATCACTTTTACATTCTGAATTTGTAGTAGTGTTCATGTGATCCTGTTTCCTTAGGCGATTCACCCCTAAAATTAAAATATATTTATCACTATTGTAACCAAAACTATAGTTCCAATTTATCAGACCATACGATGAGGTAATTTTGAAGGATACATCATAATAATTCTATCTGATGATGTATAAGGTACCATCCATTACTCTGTGAAACATCAGCATGGAACATCTATAGATCATTAAAACTGTATTCAAATTTTTTTTTATAAAACCTATATTTTCAAGGTATCCCACTATCATGAGTACCTTCAGGACACATGGATTATATACAACCACATTTAGTTTCAATAAACATACTGTTTTTATTTTAATTTTAACATCAACTTTCCCAACTATATCCAAATATTCCTTATCCACTCAATGCACTCTTCCCAGGATTCCATGTACATAATATGCGATGCACCCTCACTAACTAGTTTAATGAAATCATTCCTCGAAGATAATAACACAATAATCTTATGAAATGATCATGGTCATCATCATGTTGGATCCTTCATTCATTATACTACCCATTTTTTTCTATCTTGATGTGGACTCCCCGACCTGATTTCTACAAAAATTCTTGATATGTCCCTTTTTCCCACAAATCCATCATGTTGGACCCGAGATTATAAATCTTCCAAAAAATCCTCTATAAGACTTATCCTATGATATTTAGTACTTCGGGTGGTCTATTTGATAAACTAACTTTCCACATTCATTAGTATTGATACAAGTTAATGTTTATTAATGAAAATTATTCCACCTCAATTCCCCATTTAGGATTAATTTTTAATTTCATCAAACACAATATCTATCTGCCCATAAATGTTTCTCATTGTATTATATATTAAATCCTAGTACTCTAGAAGTATGGAATGAATAATTAAATATAAAATATTATCTTTGAATGAAATCTTTATATATATAAGATTCTTATAGATCATATTGATGTCGTTCACATGATCGAATGTAGGCCTTGCATCTGATATCCTTATCTTGAACAATCATTAAATCATGAAAAATTTGTTTAGATATATTGGATTATCATACATTTATCTAATTTTTTAAAACCTAAGGATTAGTTTTATTATCTCTATTGTTGAGGACAAAATTCCATGAAAATATTTCCTGACATAGACCAAAGATAACATGTCAAATTGATCCAATTTTGCTTTGTCCGTTACTTTAGGATGTTTTCAAACAATAGATTGAAAATATATTTTGTATTAAAATTTATTACATGTTTATTATTTAAATAGAAAACTTGATTCCATCAAAAATGTCAATATTAATATTTCCTACCTATCAGTTCATTATTTTGATAAATTTAAAAAAAATCAATCAAATTTCATGGGAAGCGGAAAAATTCACTTAGATGTTGTGAGTAATGTATAACCAACTGATAAACCATTAATACAACTTATAGGGATAAAGGGAAATGAAACCACCATAGAGAGTAAATAAAAAAATCTATATATTGGATGAAATGGATAAAACATACGATACACCATTCACCAGATCGAGATGTCTACTTGATTGCTTCAGCATATAATATGAAAAATGATTCACAATGTTAATAGATTAAGTGTTTCATAAACCCCTCCTCTAATTAATTTATGTTGGAAATACGATGAGAAACAACCTAATATCCATAAAGATCTCTTTGGTAAATCTTAATATAATGTTAAAAAATAGGAAAGAAATATTTATTTGGTTCATAAAAATCCCTACATCCATGGGAGAACAGTTAAAAATCATTCCTTATATGAGATACGTATGAGTAAAAAAACTAATTGTTATATTTCTATAATACATTGGTTCTTATAAAATTTTGTCATAAACACCCACTATTCATTCACATAGTTTTTACTGTATATATAGTCCACCACACCTATTTATAGATTTCTTCTTCTGTTTAATAAGATTCACCAAGCTTCGAGTATTGCGGCCAACCTTCCATTGACTTGAGAGAATAATGATATATGATTTTATCTTTTGTTTTACCTACAAATAGGTGATCAATAAAAAACAACCAAATTATTTATTTTTCTTTTGAGGTGATCATTAACTTTGATATTACCATAAATTGACCTCCAGCCGATCATCGATGCTTCACCACAAAATTCCTCTATTTAATTAATATGTGTTTGAAAAAATCTTTTCAATGCACACTGTCTAATGGATGTTCATTATGGTGAAAATACATCTACCAAAATGCTCTAAAATGCCACAGAAGGATTCATAGATCTGGTCTATCAAATGATCACCATATGGTCATAGCGGTCTAGAAAATTCTATCTAATGAACCGATAGAAACATCCATAAACACAATAGTCATGAAAATTATTATTTATAAAATTCACTTGAATAAGATATATTTTACGAAAATAAATAATCTAAAACGTAAATATATACATTATAATTTCTACATGTAGTAAAAACTAAACCACTCTTTGAGTCATAAATATTTTAAGTATTTTTGTTGAATATAATATGACAAAAATTACCACCCAATTAAGTAATGTAACACCCCAGGAATGCATGGTACACTATATCTTTAAGTGACTCAATATCTTGCACTACATGCAAGACCGTGTTCGAGCGCACCACGACTAACCAAACTAGCCATTTGAAAAGAGGTTATGAATATATTGACTTAATTTTAAATTTTATATATTCCTTATTACTTTAACATCAATATATGTGTTTCATAGACATAATATAAGAACAAATTTAATTTTTTGGATAAAAGAAGTATTTTTCAAAAAATTCAATTTTACCACCTTTTAATTGGGAACCATTTTTAAATAAAATATTTGACACTTTTATATATTAAATTTAATGAAATTAAATTATTAATGAGGATAGAGACATAAAAATTAATTTTGGATAAATTTTTGGTACATTTCTGATAACTTTAAAATTTTGATGAGTAATAAAAAATACTAAATTTTAATTGAAAACTTCTTTTTTAATCGAAATAATTTAAAGAGTTAAATTATTCATGTTAGTAGTTTTAAAGTATAATAATAATATATTTTTATAATTTAATATAATTTTGGTCATTATTTGTAATTTCACATTTAAATTGAACATAAACACGTGTCAATATATTAGATAGTTTTTACTTCTTAAAAACACTCTTTCTGGTTTTGACAATGGGAATTAATTTTAAATTAATTAACACAACTTATATGTTTTCAATTGGGTAAAATAGATATATTTTTTGAATTTTTAATATCAAAAATAGCTTTGGGTGATTTTTTGGTATTTTTCGGAAACCATTCAATTTTTGATGAATAGTGAAAACACAACATTATAGAAAAAACCGACATATTCATTTAAATAATAATTTTTAATTAAAAATTTATCTTAATTTAAAAATATATACATAATACATATATTAGAATAATTAAATACATTTGAGTCATTTTATAATTTGATTATACATATAAAATTTTATTAAACTATTTTAACGTGTTTTACCCACCTTCTAGAAACATTTTCAAATTTTCATAAAACAAACATTAACCAATTTTTTGAATTGAATTTCAAAAATCTGAGAGATATTATTGAAATTTGAAATTAAAATTCCGTTCAATAGGATGAAAATAATTTTTTGTTAATAGTAACTTTTAAATTTTATTTGTCACGGTTGAACGTAAATAATGTAATTAATGGTAAAAATAAAATTACAATTACCCCAAAACATGTATTAGTTCTATTAGATAAGTTTATTTCGACAAAAATCAATATTAGGACCAAAATAAGACCCTTTTGATCCATTTAGGTTAGATTAGGACATTTATTATATTTAATTTAAAGAAGAGTTAAAAATGTTAAATTCAATGTTTAATAACTAAACCCGTTTTAATATTGGGTTACAATAAGAAAAATTTTATTATAAATATTAATTAGGAAGATAAATAAGTTTAGTACATCATTGTATTTTATTCGAAATTTTTAGATTTTATATAATTAAATTTATTTGTTACACAATGATGAAGTTGTAAATACCTTATTAATGAAATATTAAAATAATTGATATTATAAATTTCAAAATAAATGCATATTGAGACTCTTGTTAATTTAAACGAATTTTATAGGTTAATATGACATGTTAATATTGATTTGATGTAGTTTTAATGATTTAATAATGTTTTTATGGACATCACAAATACCAAATACTAAATAGTGTCAAAATTGACATAAATGAGTTACTACCACAAATACTATATTATTAAATGATATAAAAAATTAGGTTCTACCAAAGGGCTTATAAAATTATTTATATTACATTAATTAACCACATGAGGTTCTTTTGGAATTTTATAGAGTGTTTATTAACTATTTAATATAAAAATACAAGAAGACATGGTAAAAGTTAAACTATTTAACTAAGAATTAAATATAAAAGATAAGGATAATATGGTGACCAAAACGTGTCTAAAACCAATGGGTTGAGGATATTTTGATACATCCCCACTTAATACTCAATATAAATGCCTTTTTATATAAAAAATAGAAAATTATTTTATAATAAAAGAATATTTCAATATTTTCCTAAAGTGACATGCACCTCTCTTATAAAAGGGTACTCAACCTTATCTTAATTTCACACCTAAAACGCATTTTATCCTACCCAAAAACTGCTCAAATATCCTCCCAAATACCATCCATTTATCTTAGAGGCCTCAGTTTGATCATAAATCCTGCCTAAAGAGCCCTTTTGATCAAATCAAAAGGAAGCACCCGAAGAAGGGGTAATTACTTCATCACATATTTCAAAGTTATTTTCTTCTTCCACATCCTATTACTTTTTTTCATAACAAAATAATAACTCCAGTACCTTTTACACACAATGATGTTATTATAAATATGGTACAACCATGATCATTATTCTATTTATCATATGAATTGCAATGTCACCATACGTGTGTATGTTCGGGTTACCGTCTCCATGTCGTGGTGTAGTTTGTTATTCAACACTTCATTGTTTGGATGAGTACAATAACGAGTATAATTGATTTAAATAATAAATATAATATTTTAATTATTTAATATATTATATATATCATCCAATTACATATAATTTCACCATCAATAGAATGATATTGTCACTCATGTGTACGTATGGATTACCGTCAACACGATATGATGAGATTCATTTCCACGTTCACAATTCAACAATGATTATAAAAATATATATTACTAATAATTATCTAATATATGAAATTATACTGCTATTTGATATATATATATATATTTGTCTCATTATCTTACTTATGTTCAATATAATAAGAAAAACAAAACATCGTTTATGCATATGTACGACCTTCAGTCTCCATAAATGTTGTTTTCCATTTCATATATCTATATATTATACATATTTATATTCAGAATATATATCATATATAAATCATGTTTTATATTCTTTAGGTATGTAAATCATGATCTAAGTGATATGATCAAGAATTACAAGTCAAAACACGTATGATAAGGAAAGTGATTATTATGTGAAATGTTACTTTAACAAGGAAATTATTATTAAATAGGTAGTAAAAAGTAATTAATGAATCGCATAGGATATAATAAATATTAATATGCTTCTGGTATAATTTGATACCATACTATTGTCATTATACCAGAGGTTAAACGTACCCTCTCCTAAAAGAATGTACAATGTAAGGGTAATTCCTCAATCTCATTATTATCTGAGACTATTTATGTGTAAGTATTTATTGATACATTTTTATCATCCATGTACATGTTTCTTAAAAATGTTTTCAAAATGAATATTTTTTGGTTTTTTTGGAGAGACACTTTATCAAAAAAATCAATTTAAATTTTGTAATGATTTAATTTTCAAATATGTTTTAATTAATGTCCATGTTTTAAAAAGGATTTTGAGGTTTTATTTATATGAACATGATTATTTTAAAATGTCAATTCATTTAATAAGTTTCAATGTTTTATTTGACACTTTGATTCAAAAATATATTTTAAAGGACTTCCTTTATAAATGTGTGTATTATAAATGATATCAAAAAAGGGATACTTCTCTCGCAGAGTTTTACTGATCATTTTCCAGTATGTCCACATCCTTTACTGGATATTATTTTTGATTGAGGTTGATTTATTATAATAACATATTACATATTGTCTTGAATGATTTATGATGTGTTTGATTGTGGATGTGCTATTTTTATACCATTCATTGATTTTGGTTAAAGTATTTACATTTCGTATGATAGTTTTAATACGAATGTTTATGTTATGCTTCAACATTTTCATATGAGTAATGCATTGGACATAGTATGTGATGGGTCGAGCCCACTATCAATCCTCGATGAATTAGTAGGTCCAGTGAGGCAAATTATTGTCTTGGAAAAAGGCTTTGACAGAATTTTTATTTGTATTCTTGGCACAAGGCCTTGACAATATGGTTATGATGACCAGCATTATGCATTCCATCATTATGAAATTAGTTATTACATGCGATTATTCTACAAGTTGAATATCCATGTGAATGTTTATAAGGTAATGTTTGCTTTATTTTTTGCATATTATGATTAGGTTTATGTAAAAAATGTTGTTTTTTTATTACACATCATGACCTAATTTTTTATAGCTTCTACTAAATTATTTACCCTTACTAAGAATTTGAGACCACCCCTTTATTATGTTTTATTTTCCCAAGATTCAAAGAAGTGTATTATGTTTGATATGTGGGGTTATTCTAAGGGAATAATTTCATTATAAAATAATTCTTTATATTTTGTTTTATTGTTTAATATGTAATGTGTCGTTCATGTGTGTAATATATTTCCCATGATTGTTAAACTGATCAGTCCTTCTGAACATGATTCATTGTAATCATGAAAATGTATAAAAATAATGCGCTGACACAAGGATTCGGGGTCAATCTGTTACAATAAATACTAATAAGACTATAGTTTAAACCATCAACATGTAAAATATTATAAATTACAATATATTTAATGTTACCAAATTATCAAAGTCCAATTGTTTTCCATTTAAATTTTCCTTGAATGTGAAATGTACACAATCAAATTTTATCTGACTACTAAAACTTGAGTAGCCTACAGTCATATGTATAGAACATCCACAAGTGGGACACTATAATTTTTTATTATATATCTTTAATAATTTTTCTTCTAAAAAATATAACAGGAAAATATTTTGAGAAAAAGGATTTCATATGACCAAAATAATGAAACTTGTTTTATAAACAGAAGCTAATATTGACATAGAAATTAAAATATTATTTTCTAATCTTGGATGGTTTTAGTTTTTATACAATTTTTTAATGCTCAAAATAACATCCTATATCAGTTATGAGATTTTGTATTTGTTTAATACAAAAAATGATATCCAATATATTAGTTCCGTGTATAAATTTCCACAAATAATTATTTAGATGTTCATTTATAAATTGTAAATCCTATTTTAATATAATAGTATAGAATTTTTCCTTCTCAATAGAATGATCAATTCTCATAGTAATATATATACCATGTATCTTCTATAAAAAATTTATCATTATGTTCATTCAATGGTTTATTGGTTTTACATAAGTAATCTTCTTAATTTTTTAAGAGAGATTACAATAATTTTATACATTATTTTCAAAAGAGGTTGAAGTATTGTATACCTCACATAGAGTGGCCAAAAAACAAATGTTTTCTTTTTTATATAGATTATCCCAAGAACAATATAAATCACTATGTATATCATTTTAATAACTATATGATTCTTTTATCAATTTATTTTTCCTTTTTTATATATATTATAATATTTTTAAATTTTATTGGGTAGAAATCCATGATTTATCCTTCAATTTTATTAATAATATGTAATTTCCCAATATGAATTGTCTTTCATCATAACTCTATGATTATTTTATCAATTTTATCCTTTTTTATTCATATCTCTACGATTTATATTGATTGCCATTGGAATTATATAGGATTACATCCATTGATTTGGACTCAGATGTGTTGAATTATATAATTTTCTTTTTTAGTTAAATAAAGTCATTGTCCACTTTATGCTATTATTTTAATTTCATCCATGTTCCAATGATTTCTTTGAATTATAGCTTACTGATGTCAAACAATAAAGTGAATTAATTGAAACGCTTATACCACCAAATTAATGAGGCATCTCTTATCCAGATTAAACGCAAGGGTTGGCTTCATTAAGAAGTGGGGTGTGGGTGCGTTACTTACTTAAAGGAGGGGGGTTTATGAAGAAAAGAAACGGTGCGGCTCGTGTGGTCCCCACCTCACAAATATCCTACCATGTGGGTAAGATAATGTGGGTCCACATCATCCACTTAACTTAAGTTAAGCAAAATAAAATAAAAATCGGTTGCACCACTTTTATTTTATTTCTTAACATAACCCCAAAAATTAAAAACCACACCCGAGTAAACACAACTTCGGAAAAGGTGTTTCTAAGCAATTACCAGCGTTGCGATTCCATCGGTGCCCTCGAAATTCGATTCCGAGCACCGGTTCAAATGTTAGAAAAACATGCTCATTCGTTCACTGAACGTACCTGAGCTAAACTTCATGAAATGATTCCGGGCACACCGGGCCTCAGAATCAGGTGTCGTCAGAAACTGCGTTCTTGTAAAATTCCAAAGAAAATTAAGAAAAAAATTTCATTGAATTTTACTGGTCTTTACATCACTCCCACCTCAGGGATTTACTTCCATGTAAAGATACATCAAAAACTAGGGAAAAAAATGTGGGTACTGAGCACACATCTGAGTCTCCCGCTCCCAAGTGCTATCCTGGAGGTTCCCGTGCTTCCATCTGATGCGCACTAGAGGACATGACCATCCACGTAGGACCCACTCCTGTCGATCCACAATCTCCACCAGGACCTCCTCAAAAGTCATCCCATCATCAATGTCCATCTCCCCATGGTCAATGATATGCATCGGGTCGTGCATGTATCTCCTCAGCTGGGATACGTCGAAGACATCATGCACCCGGTGCAACTGAGGTGGTAGAGCCAGGCGATAAGACACCTCGCCAATCCTGCTGAGGACCTGGAAAGGTCCGATGAAGCGTGAAGTTAACTTGCCGCCTGAGCCAAATCTCTGTAATCCACATTGAGGTGAGACCCGTAAGGAAACGTGGTCGCCATCATCGAACTCCAATGCCCTCTGCCTCCTGTCGGCATAAGACTTCTGCTAGCTCTGAGCTGTCCTCATCTGCTCCTGGATGACCAGGACCTTCTCCGTCATTGCCTGGACCATCTCTAGTCCCACAAGTGCTAACTCCCCAGGGTCTGTCCAGCACAGAGGTGATCTGCATGGTTGTCCGTATAATGCATCGTATGGTTCCATCTCGATGGTGGAGTGGTAGTTATTGTTGTACGCGAACTCCACCAAGGGTAGGGTGGTCCTCCCAGCTGTGACCAAAGTCGAGGACACATGAGCGGAGCATGTCCTCGAGAGTCTGAATGGTCATCTTCGTCTGACCATCTGTCTGAGGGTGAAAGGTAGTGCTAAGACATAGCTGCATCCCGACTACCTCCTGCAACCCCTTCCAAAGCCAGGAAGTAAAGCAAGCATCTCGATCAGAGATGATAGATGATGGCACACCATGAATTCATACAATCTCCTGAACGTACAGACGTCTAAAGCCATCCATTGAGCCCTTCTCTCTGATGGGTAATAAGTGAGCTGACATGGTGAGTCGGTCGACAATCACCCAAATGGAGTCATGACCTCTGGAAGTCCGTGGATGTCGAGTCACGAAGTCCATATATATGCCATCCCACTTCCACTCCGGGACCACCACAGGCTGTACCAAGCCTGCTGGAACCTTGTGCTCTGCTTTCACCTACTGGCAGGTGAGCCATCGAGAAACGAACTCTGCCACAGACTTCTTCATGCCCAGCCACCAGTGATGTCGCCTGAGATCCTGGTACATCTTCTCCACTCCAGGAAATACCTCCAAAGAGGAAGTGTGAAACTCTCTCAACACCTCCTCCCGTAAAGCAACTGGTACCAAGGTACATCCCTTGAAATGTACGTCGTGATCTCCTCCTATGGAGAAACCATCAGTTGCCTGTTCTGAGGATATCTGCGCACGCCGCGTCTCACAGTCGGCGTCCCCACGCTGTGCCTCTCTAACCCGCTGTAGTAGTGGAGGAGTGACTGTGAGTGACTGAAGAAAATATTCTCCATCTCTATCCACGAATGATATTTTCAAAGCGGATAGCTGCTCTATCGCCTCCCCAAGTAGGTGGATTCTCGTCCTCCTGCTGAGAGCATCGTCTACTAAGTTCCCCTTCCAAGGAGTATAGACTATCTCAAAGTCATTGTTCTAGAGGTACTCGAGCCATAACCACTATCTCCGGTTCAGTTCCATCTGAGAGAATATGTACCTGAGACTCTGATGGTCAGAATAGACTGTAAAGCACTCACCCATCAGATATTGTCGCCACATCTTCAGATCGAAGACCACTGCTTCTAACTCCAGGTCATGGGTTGCATAGTTCTGCTCATGCGGCCTCAACTGGCATGATCCATAGGAGATCACTGCCCGCTACTATATCAGGACACATCTGAGTCCAGTCCCAGATGCGTCGCAGTAGTCTACGTACCCAACTCCCACCTCTTGTAGCCTCAAGATAGGTGTGCTGGTCAATCTCTGTCTCAGCTACTGGAATCTTTGCTGACATCTATCTGACCACACAAAGGGTTTCCCTTCTTCTTCAAGGCTATGAGTGGTGCCAATACTCTGGAGAAGTATGGCACAAATCTTCGATAGTATCCAACAACTCCCAAGAAACTCCGCACCTCCGTCACGCTCCTGGGTGGCTCCCAAACTAGCACTGCCTCGATCTTCGCAGGATTCAACGCAACTCCCGGCTCAGAGATGACGTGTCCCATGAAGTGGACGTTACATATCCCGAACTGACACTTCGAGAGCTTTCCATAAAGCTGGTGCTCTCGGAGTGTGTCTAGTAAAACCCACAAGTGGTAGGTGTGCTCCTCCTCAGTGGTCGAGTATATCAAAATGTCTTCAATGAAGACCACGAAAAATCGATCGAGGTATGGCTGTAATATCCTATTCATGAGGCCCATGAACACTGCTAGAGCATTGGTTATGCAGAATGGAATAACCAAGAACTCATAGTGGCCATACCGACATCTGAAGGCCGTCTTCTCCACATCCTCGTCCCGAACTCTAAGCTTATGATAGCCTGATCTAAGGTCTATCTTTGATAACCACAGTGCTCCCTTGAGTTGATCGAAGAGGTCATCAATCCTCAGTAGCGGATACTTGTTCCTCACTGTCACCTGGTTCAGCCGACGATAGTCGACACAATGTCGCAAGCTCCTGTCCTCCTTCTTGGTGAACAATATCGGGGAAGCCCAGGGTGAAACCCTGGGTCGGATGAATCCCTTGCCCTGCAAGTCCTCCAACTGTACCCGTAGCTCTCGAAGCTCAGCAAGAGCCATCCGATATGCTGGGGTAGATATAAGGGTTGTACTGGGGTATATATCAATATAAAATTCTACCTATATGCGAGGAGGTAGTCCTGGAACATCGTCGGGGAAAACGTCTTCATACTGATCCACCACTGCAGGAAGACTAGGGCTATGCATGTCAACTGCTCCTAAGATGAGGCTAGCCAACTGATGAATGATGGGATGTCCTTTCTTCTGCAGAATTCCATCCTGTGCTGCGAAGGCTTCCTTCTCGCCGGTGAAGGTGAACCTTCTCATGTCGGTGAGTACACACCGCACCTTGCGACTAATACAGTCAATGTGAGCATGGACTGTAGATAACCAATCCATGCCCAAGATGACATTGTAAGGCATCGACGCCTATACAAGAAGATCCTAGCTAAAGCTCTCGCCTCCTAGAGTATGCTCACACTGCTGGCACTAGTGCGTAATCTTTGAGTCTGCTCCCGTAGGTGTCTCTAGCCATAAGGATTGAGCCAACGGCTCTATCTGAATCTTCGAGCTCCGAACAAGGGCAGTGGCTATGAAAGAATGACTCGCTGTTGTGTCTATAAGAACTGAAGCAAGGGTGGAATAGACACAGATAATACCTAAAATCATATCGGGGGCGCTATGGTCATAGGCCTCCGCTGCCTGGAGCTATGCCTGTCTCTGCCCGCTAGATCCTTGTAGTCGGGGTGGGCCTCATGATGGTGGTGGTGGTAGAGCCTCAATGCGTCGCCCACCACCTGCTGCTCGGCCAACTCCTCTTCCTCGTCCCCCTTCTCCATGCGGACCACCACGGTTGACCCTCTTCCTCTTCCTGGGTGGTCCCTCAACCATCTGATGCTCCTCAGTACGGCGGTTCGGGCAGTCACGAGCCATGTGGCTCTGCCCGCCGCATGCGTAGCACTGTCTGCCTCTCGAAAGACTAGCTCCATGCTATGTTCCCCGCACTGTTGAGCCAGTGTCCTGAGGTCGTCTGCCTGAGGGTCTGGTCTACCTGGACCCATGAGTCATACGTCAACATCCTGCTGGAGAAGACTCTGTTACGTGCCGCCCTGCGGTAGGTCTCGCTGCTGATGTTGGCTCAGCAAGGAAGCTCTCGATCAGAAGGGCTCGCTCCAGTACAACTGCCTATGTCGGAATGCTGAGGGAGATCAGCGATGCCCTAATCTCATGCCTCAATCACTGCTCAAAGGTCCAGGCCTGGAAGAATGGGTTCTGTACCATGTCTGTCGAATAGCGCGAGAGATCTGTAAATCTCACTGAGTACTGGGTGACCATCAAGCTACCCTGCCGTAGCTGTAGAAGCTCCTGGATGCATACCGCAAGGAGGGTGGCTGGGAAGAACTCCGAGCGGAAGAGGCTCTCAAAGTCCGTCCAGAGGAGAGATTCCTCGCCATGAACCTAGAGCATCAAGCTCCACCATCATCCTGCTGCCTCTTTTAGGGGGCTCTCTTCGAGAATCACCATGAGGTTTGCTGGTGTCATCACTAACCTGAAAACTCGAACAACTGCCTACAGCCAATCCTCGGATGCCTGAGGGTCCGTCTCCCCACGGAACCTGGGCAGTCATTAACGCTAAAACTCGTGCAGTGCACTAAGATGACATTCATCGTCAGTAGCTGGGGCTGGTAGCATCGGTGGCTCGGCGGGTAGAGTTACCGCTGGTGCCTCTGTTGTCAGAGGGCCCTGTACCGAGGCCTCGTCGCTCGGTGGGCTGTAGTCATGTACAATGCTCATAACCCTACCTGGCTGCTATCGTGGGGCCATCCTGAAATGAAACAGGTGTTCCACGGTCAAACAGTATACTTGGTGAGCTGACACAATGTAATCACAAAGAAAACATGAAACACACATGCAATCAATGTTTTCGTGCATTATGTCGGAAATAAGAAGTCAGGGTCCTGGTGTACGGACACGTCAGCCGCTGCACCAACACTGGACACCCTGGACTGATAACCACACTCACTACCCTTAACACTATTTCTTCACATAGAAGAAATATCAAAGTCCAAAGTTCTATGGTAGAACCAAACTCCTCTGATACCAATTTGTCACGACCCATTCTCCGGGCCCATGTCGTGACTACCCCAAGCCTGCCTTCCATATGCCAGGAGCTGGCGACTAGAACAAAGGCATAATTCCCGGTAAAAAGGGAAGGCATTACCTTTTTAAAGTAAAGAAACACCACAGAGCAAGAAAGCAGAAGTAAACACCAAGTAAAAACTGAGTACAATAGTATGTGCGGAAATGTATGTCGGCCAGAATAAAAACTCAAACAGAAAGTAAAGTGCAACTGAAAAAGGGAGTACAACAAATAAAAAGTAAATCCGCAACATCGATCCATCCACTTGAAGTCCCACCTGAAGGGTGAGTACAAATAGCCTCCACAGCTCCTCGGGTCCATCTGTCCGCTCCGAGTACGTCCCGCCCAGTGGTCCACCTCCAGGTACCGTCCTGCTCCGCAAGCCTCAACCACGATCAGCGATGTCTGTCGTCTGCAACCAACACAACGTAGTGCAGGTATAGCCCGTGCAGGGGTGAGTATAAGCTACTCAGTAAGGACCCCAAGACCCCTGAAGGTCTCCCAGAATCCGCAAAGGATAATTCCCAAAGGAAGATACAATCAAGAAGTATCATCTGACACCACTTAGGTATATGCCCATACATATACCTAAGTCATCCATTCCAGTTCGCTCCAACATATGATCCCAAGTTCGAACACATCCACATAGAATAGCACAACACAATCCAAATAGTAAAGCAAGTCAAGATTCATCTCACACAGGTATACTTCTTCGTATGACGATAGAGACGATCAGATATAGCCACTGATTCATCTAAGTCGTCAGACCCACACATGATCGATAGGTACTAACCCCCACAATGACCCACAAAGGATCGATAGGTACTAAACCCCGCAATGACCCACAAAGGATCGATAGGTACTAACCCCCGCAATGACCCACACAGGATCGGACCCACACAGGATCTGTAGGCGCTGGCCCACACAGGACCGCTGAGCGCTGACCCACACAGGATTTGAATCACATAGGATTGGTAGCACTGATCCACGTAGGATCACTGAGTGCTGTAGTCGTTGTCGTCGAATCCACGGAGGATTTCTGTACAGTCATCATCATCGTCGCAGTAGCAGCCAACTTTAGGGTTCCTGAACATAGCAAGCTCATTCGGGAGGGTCCGCTCCATGAGCAGAAGGGATGATACATCAACTGACACATAGTCTGAAGTAAATGTATCCAAAAGTTCTATATCTTCAACATGAACTCAACGTCACAGACGACACGTCAATCAGACTCCTGGTATGAGAGTTATTGGCTTTTTTGTTCTAGGGGCCCGATTGGGTTTTAAGTCAAAACCAACCCGACTGTACTCCAACTGCGTCCAAACCTCGAGCGGAGTAAGCCAAAAGGTCCGTCTCACTAAGAGGAATCCAACAATGCCGACGGCACATCAATCGGACGTCTGGAGATCAAGTAATAAGCGTTTCCATTCCGAGGGCCCGGTTGGTTTCATGTACGAACCATCTCGGGCGAACCCAATGTACTCCCAATCCTTGTGTATAACATAACGAAACGACCGTCTCGATCCAAGGATCTCTACACAACTAATGGTCCATCGATCGGAGCTCCGTAGCCCATGTTATGGGCAACAGACTGAAAATGTCCGGTATTAGGGGGTTCAGGCCTGGTCCGACCCGGCCCAGTACACCCTGGGTCAGCCTTAACCGGTTCGACCCGACCTGGTTCTGGGTCCGGCCCGCATGGGCGCAGCCCGGCACGGCTGGCGCCGCCCGGCCCGGCCTGGGCGTGGCCCGGCCTGGCGATCCGGCCGGGCAGCTGGGCCCGGCGCGTTGCCGCTGGCCAAGCGGCCGCGCAAAGGGGGCCGCCCCCTTGAACGAAACTGCGGCCCCGCGTGGGGGCCCCCCTTTCCAACAGACGTGGCCGAGCACCGTGTCCCGCCTCCCTCGGTCCCGCGCGGTCGCGGGGCTAGCGGCCTGCCGCCGCGACTTCAGCCGTGACGGCCCTCCCGGTACTAGTTCTTCACTGTGAAGAACTCAAAACGCCAGTGCGGCCTGCTTCATCTTCGCCCACCGATCTACACACCATGAACGAAGAGACGGTGGGTTCATACTTGTTCGTTGGTCCGCACCCACCGTGTTAGCGGTTTTAAAAAGGCTTCTGACAAATTTTAGAAACATGCCAATGATATAAATCACATAGATTTAATTTAAACAAAACCCCTACCTCAAGCGTCGTCGAGCGAGGGTTCGTCACGGAATTGCACGTAGCGGAAGAAGGAACTTCACGGAAGAAGAGTCGCGGAAGAAGGGTCTTCGCGTCGCAGAGAAAGGATTCACCGCATCACATCTTCGATCTCCAAGGATCCGGCGTTCTTGTCAACCTTCGTTGGAGGTCGGTGTTCTTCGCGTTCTTCACATTCTTCGCGTTCTTCATCGAGGAAGATGAAGATCTTCAAGCCTCCCCTCTTTCTCCCAAACCCTCTCAACAACACCCGACTAATAAAATAAGAGTTGTCTTATTTTATTTCTCAATACAAGCGTTTTAATATTAAAAAACGAATCAAACAATTAAGTGAATTAATTGCAACATTTAAACCTCCAAATTAATGAGGTGTTTCTTATCCAGATTAAACACAAGGGTTGACTTCATTAAGAAGGGGGGTACAGGTGCGTTACTTACTTAAAGGAGGGGGGTTTATGAAGAAAAGAAATGGTGGGGCTCGTGTGGGCCCCACCTCACAAATATCCTACCAAGTGGGTAGGATATTGTGGGTCCACATCATCCACTTAATTTAAGTTAAGAAAAATAAAATAAAAATAGGTTGCAGCACTTTTATTTTATTTCATAACTTAATCCCAAACATTAAAAACCACACCCGAGCAAACGCAACTCCAGTAAAGGTGTTTCTATGCAATTACTGACGCTTCGATTCAATCGGCGCCCTCAGAATTCGATTTCGAGCAATGGTTCAAAAGTTAGAAAAACCCGCTCGTTCGTTCACTGAACGTACCCGAGCTAAACTTCGGAAAATGATTCTAGGAACATCGGGCCTCAGAATCAGGTGCCTTTAGAAACTGCGTTCTTGTAAAATTCCAAAGAAAATTAAGAAAAAATTTCCGTTGAATTTTATGGGTCTTTACATAAGTTTGAATAATTATTATAAATATGAAGTTTAAATTCATATTTATCCTTCTATAAATCGTATTTAATATAATATTATATATATATATATATATCAATATTAATATATTTATATTTTAATATATTATTTTTCACGATCTATCATTTTGTATGAAATCTACCCTTTACCAGTACTAGTAAAAATATCTTATAATGGTTGGCGTTTATTTGTGATATTAATAAAGAGTTGATAAAGAACCCCCCTAGTAGTGTTCTTTCTAGCACAGGTTAAGATCCCAGTTTATTAAAAAAATTAGTAGATATTATAAAGGCTACATTTTATTATCACTTTTTTATTAGAGCTCATAAATTCCCTATTTGTAAGCGCTAGGAAAAAAATCCATGCTAATGAGGGGACATTATCAGCACTAGTAAAAAATGATAATGGGGAGGGGGATTTATCAGGGGGAATTTTTGTTTGAGATGATAAACTCCACCCATTATCAGTGATTTTTTTATTAGAACTAATAAATGGATCCTTTATATTTTCTTTTTCTTAACACTGATAAATGAACCCTTTATCATCTATTTTAGATAGCATTGGTAAAGGAAAGAACTGTATAATCCAAAATTTGTATTTCTGGAGTCAACATTATTCAAGGGATCCCGAAATATTTTTCATTCTATATAAATGTTTCAATATACTTATTCCTTCCACAGTTAGACCCCCCATGGATGATTTCAGTTCATATAGAGCTTTGGTTAAACATTTTCAGGGTTTTGTTAACTCAAATTGGGGATTAAATTCAATGTTATCATTGGATATAATGTATCAAATAAATAGAGCATTGATCTCTTTCCAAATTAGGTTGTCACATGTTTCTGGTTTTCATATTCATGCCACTATAACAATTGATGAATTATTCTATTATATTCGATGATCAATTTTGGTGGAGGTCATGATTGAATGTGTGTTGTAGTATGGAATCATAATCATATACTAACTATTTCCTCTAAAAATACATACATACTCAGAGGTATTTTTAAAATATTGGTCGTATACTCAAGATTTAAAATCAAACTCTCTGATTGAAATAGTTTCAATTTATTCAATAGATTTTATATTTTTTCCTATTTTTTTAATAAATTTTTATCTAATTGAATGGTACTTTAAAGACACTCTAGTTATATTATTTTGGATCTACACTTTTAACAAAATGTTATATTTTTAATCATTTACATTATTTTTACCAGAAATAAAGTATTTATCAATATAATACAAGCATGTGCATCACCAGATTCATCCCAAACACAACATTATCTATTTTTTTAGGATGTCTTACCTTTTCATTTTATTATTTAGAACTGATTTAATTTATATTGCCCAAATAATTATACAAATTTATCTATCTAGATATATAGAAAATTATTAGAATACATACATAATTTATTACATCATTTTCATTAATATTTCATAATCTATAATTCTGATTGGTCAGTTTCAGTCAGGTTTTTGTAGTATAATAAATAAAATTTAAAAGAATAGACTATTTTGTAGGTGATTTTGTTATGATTGTAATGGTTTTATTTGTGGATATTAAACGATTTTTAACTTTTCCAAAGGATCGTCTCGTTATATAAAAAAATTTATAGATATATATGCAGTTTAATTAATTTGTACTTATAAAAATCATTTAACAATATATATACTATTACTTAAATTATAATTGATATTGATATAGTTTTATGTATGAATTTGTGAGGAACATGTTGTCTAATTTTTGAACTCTATTTATCTCTATGAATAGAAATATGTACTAAAATACTATGTTAATGAATTTATATTTTTTTCCATTAAAATATTGAAAATATGTGTTCCCATGATAATAATCTTCCTTTATATAAAAATGAACACATTCAAATTTTATTTGATGACTCTCTGCAGAACATGGTTTTCAAATCCCATATTTTTCCAATACTTTTCCTACAACTCATTGAATCAATTTCTCAATTTATATACCTTTCCTAGTCCAAGATATTTTTTTATTAGAGGACATATGAAATATTTATTTTTAACAATAACATTATTAAAATAATCTTTAGACTTTATGTGATTTAAATATAGTCTCTTAGGAATTATTTTATGATGACAATTGATTAACAGAAAAGTGTTTACTAATTTCATGCACAATAGATAGATAAATTGGAAATGAAAGTCAATATTTATTAAACATGGGTATCAATGCTCATCACCAACCCATGATAATGTAAAAGGTAAATATGCATTTGGTATATTGTTTTAGGTGATATTCAAACATTTTTATCCAAGCACATAGAACCAATTGTACCTAATAACAATATTTTAATATTTTTGGAACATTTTATTATATTACTAGTATTTTTAATGGACCACATTTCATTTGGTGATAATAGATTTTTCTGATAAAAATCAATCTTAGTGAAAATTACATCCCATTTAGATTTACATAATTAAAATTGGATGTAAAAAATTCTATAGAATCATTTTTATATTTCTAATATGATTAATTATCTACTAAGATTCAATTTTAACATCATATAAACAATTAATAAATCTTGATTTATGAAATATTAATTTAATTTGGTCATCTATCTCTTCATAACAAGATATTTAAAAGATGGCATTAGAACCAAACTACCTAATAACACCTTGTTTTATTGAATCATTTCTATTATTATTTTGAATAAAAATATTAATAGTATACGAAAAGTATCCTTCTCAACGTGTTCTCAATTATATATATACAATTTTAAATGGTCTATTAAGACTTAATTATGAAATCACTATCATGCCTAATGCCCTATTTATTTCAAAGGATTTATCATCTTTTAAATATGGTTCCATTCTTAATAGAAGGCGATGTTACTATAGAAAAGAATTTGATACCAGAAAAAAATGAATTTCTTATACTCAAATTCCCATGATATAATATTTCATAATTTTTTTAAAAAAATTGCTAGTCCATCAAATCTTATTATTCAATGGATGGATCAAATGATTCTTGGGGAAAAGTATGAGATTATATGATTGATATATTAATGATTAAAATATCTATATGTTATTCAATTTATTTATAAGTCTATTTATCATTCATGAATAAGTGTTGTTGGCTGATATCAACTTCACTCTTGATAGGTGGTAAGAATCTATAAAACATACTATTTAACAATCCAACGTATTTCATATTTACACAAAAATACTTCCTTAAACTTACATCAGTTTTTATATATATTTTTACATGAATGATCATCTAACATAAAACTAATCTCAATATGGATAACGAATTAGTCGTATTGAGTATTATAAAATAAGTTAATCGCCTTAGTTATATTTATGTTGAAACAATTTAAAATTAAAATTAAAATCACATAATTAAATTTCAGAAAATAATTTATTCTATAAGAAATATGCTAATATAGAGAATGAATTTATTGTTCTGAGAAATTTGTTATATGTGAAAAATGATATAAATTGTCCAATTTCTATGGACATGAATGAGGACATCAAAAATGATCACGAGTTTAAATAAAATAATGATTATAACTTCTCCATCAGTGACATAGATAATAGAACAATTAATATGCCAAGTTCTAATTCTGGTGACTGTTGTGAATCAGGGGAAAATAGTAATAATAATGTATATAAATAATTTTTACAATGTATATTAGTTATTATAAGATCCACTCTATTCTTAAAAATTGATGTAATAAGAGGAGTGAAGAAAATAAACTATTTGTAATTCCAATTACAAAATAGATGATGTAATGTATTGATGCATTTTATTTCATTGAGAAATGTAATTAATCAAATTTAAAATAATATATCCTATGTAATCAAAAATATCTCATTAATAATCATGATTCCAACATTTTGATTTTCACTTTTAACTTTTATGACAAGGATTTTATGATTTTATCAAACCCATGGAATTTTGTGGAGGATTGGTTGGTCATCATTGCATGACCATGAGTCATTTATTTTTGGTTGGTATGAGTAAATAATCTACAAACACAAATCCATATAATCTTGTTGAAGTGTTAAGTATTATAATATTTTGTCTTTATGTTTCTTCAAGAAGATCCTAATTTGAATATAGTTATTATAGGTGAAATTATTTTAAAAATATTTATCATTAGGGTTTTTAAAATAGATTGATATTCATAAAATCTTATTGTATGTGAAAATAGTTATAAGAAGGTTTCGATCATGAAAAATAATTAAAACTGGATAATTATATTTTCTTTTACAATTAATTATTTTTTTCACACATGTCAAGTGCCCAGATGTTTTTTTAATTTAATAAAAAACCAAAAAAATCGTAAATTTAAATTGGGTTAATCATTTGTTAAAATGACATTATTGGGAAATTGAGAAAAAACAACTATGCAGCCTATTATGACAAAATGATAGGTAATATGCATATATTTTTATGGAATGTGTTATTATTTTGAATGTTTCGAGGGTTTTTCAATTTAGTTTATCTCATATTAAATTTCCTCTAATGAAATTCAACTCCACATGCTGATTAAATTATAAACAAGTGATGAGATTAACCTGGGTGATGATGACTTTGTTTGACTATTAAATGTCTTACCATGTGGAATGTATAATATTCTAATCAAGGCAGAAACTAGTAAACTTATTTCACCTAATCAATTTTGAATCGAATTCAAATTTTACTAATGAAATTAGATGGATAATTCTATATACATGTAAGAAATATAATCTTTTATTAATACTAAATACTATGTGTCTAGTGATGATGTTAATTATATAGGAATGGTGAAATTTTTAATTATTTCTTACATATAGATTCATATGAGATTAATAATTTAATAAAAAAAATTTACAAGGACTTGCAACAGTCTACATTGTTATGTGAGACTCTCATCTGGTTAATATACTTATTCCCTAATAATGTGTACCATGAAGTGATGAAAAGTGTATCTTTATTAGAAGATGATAATGGAATGTCCGTAGTATCTATATATCACATGATATCTATGGATTAAGGGATTTAAATTATTATCTTAAAAACCATTTTCTCTAATTTTCTTGAATATTTTTTGGCTCTATATTTTTCTATTTTCCAAACATCATTCTAGATTGTTTTTTATTATATAATGGTTTGATTATTTTCTATAATGTCATAAGAATAAAATAAATTTTCAGGTTACTTAAATTATTTTATTATTTAACCAATATCAAATGATATGGTATGGATTCCTATATTTTTTTTTCCAAACAATTACAAATTTAAATTTCTATCCTAAAAGGATCTTACAAACAAAATTGATACATGTGAATAGATTAGTGGATATTTTATTCAATCATAGAAATCATTGTCTATAAGAGAAGATGAAAAAATTGATTCCCAATTTGATACAACCCCAAACAATAATTATTTTAATATGAACATATATATGAATCTTGTATCAAATAATGTTTTTGTTGGAGAGGATCACTGTCCTTGATTGATGATACTTTTTATCTAAAATAATTTCATGGGGTTATTTTTATCATTTCTAAATAGTCTCTATGTTCAAAAAAATATGGATATGAATCTATATATCTTAATTATAATCCATATTTGTACAAAAACTACTATTAATCAGTATTTCATGATATTTTTTCACCAGATCTGGCACATCTGTAGTTAAACATTGCATGTATCTAATTTTTTTCAATTATCATCATGCATGAATCTTCTTATATTTTACATTATTGAACATTTTTTTATTATCAATGATTTTAATATTTCTTAAAAAAATTAAATTTTTTATATTATGAAATATGATAATAGTAAAAATATATTCACAAAGATTAAAATGAAGATATCATGTTAATGAATTCTCAATATTTTTTGAATTTCATGTTATTATAATAATATATTACCGGTTAAATATATAAATTATTTAATAGAAAATGTCATATTTTATAATATTACATAATTAAATTATTTAAAATTTTTGGTAATAAAAGTGATTCCAGTTTTCTCCCCTCGTATCAACCCCTAATCAGATTTCATTTTTTACACATTACCAAATTATCAGGTCTCAGGAAGAAAAAATAAGAAATTATTCTATATACATGTGTGAGTTTAATGGGATTTACATCCCTATCATTCATATAATGTGTTGTGGTCATATGATTTGTCTTTAGAGATCTACCTTTTTGTGATCATTATTTCATTGAAATAAGGATATTGAGAGAATTGTGGAACATGATCTGGGTGAGTGAAGATTTCAAAATATCCATATTTTATACCTTCAAATTAATTTTTTTATCCTCATTTTAATCTATTTAAACTTACTAATATTATTTTAATTGGGTGTACGAGATGATAATGATTAATTGTAATTTGTTTAACAATTTTTCATGGATTGAAATGAATTTCTTGCTCACTTAATTTTATTAAAGACTCGTGAAATGGTATAAGAAAACATCAAAAAGAAAATATTTTTATTTCTTATATTAATTTATTTTGTTATTATTTTTTGATCACAAAGAACTTCAATATATTAAAAAAATATATCTATTTTTTATTATTCAAATTGTTATAAGATGTGTAGTATTTTTTACTTATATAATTTTAAATTTTATTTGATAGATCAAATTTTCATGTATAATATTTTGTAATTAAATTGTTCTTTAATTTTCGTATTATCCATGATTTATTTTTTGATCACGCTAATTACTTCCTCTGATATTATTTCACCCTTTACTATTTATTTGGGTATTAGGGATCTGGAAGAAAATAACAGAGATATACTGAATAAATTATATGTCTAGTTAATGGGAATTTTATTGATGCTACTTCATTCATTGATTAAGGTAGTTCTATTTGGGAGAAAATGACTTCCTATTTTCTTAAGCACATATCAATTTCTATGATTTTCTAGAACTGAGGATCTTTAAATAATAGTACATAGTGATGTTTAGTTAACTATACATGGGAAAAAGGTGATGGTTTCCACTATTTTATTTTAATATCCACCAATATTTCAAAGTTATATTATATGTGGAATATTTTTCAAAGTCATTAATTATTTGTTAATAATTGTTGGATAACTGTGGTTATTTTAATCTATACCTTAACATAGTTAATAACTTTTATATATTTCATTTACTTAAGAAATGAGTTTCCTTTATACTCAATTTCTTTTGTCTCATTATTTTTATTATCATAACCTACTTCATTTAGGGTAATTTTTCGGGATTTTTTTGTAAGAGAATTGTGTTTCATTTCATCCCTAATTATTTATTGAATTTCTTTTCCAATTTCTTACATTTGAAATCTATTTTTTGGATGAAAACACTTAATGAAAATTGATTGTGGAACATAATAATTATTTGAAAAAGATAAATTTTATGAACACTCTATTATTGGTGTGTAATATGATTTTAAATTATATATTCATTGATATATATATAATGTGTTTTAAAAAAATACATTTTATAGGAAAACCATGAATTTTTATTTAGTTAAATACATTTTTTCAGGCTTTGTGATACCTAAATATATGTTTTATTACCCAACTTAATATCCATTTGTCATTACCTTTTTTTTTAAATTGGTGGCTCCCATATCACCCCCATGGAATACACCCTTGATTTAAAGTGCCACATAAGAAAATGAAAATGGAAGATGTTAATTTTCAACCAGAACCCCTTATTTTATTTATTCAATTCAATATTTAATGATATGATTTAGTTTGTTTCATTTTATGAGAGAAATTTTTTTACATGAATAGAAAATCATTTCCAAATAGGCTGGAACCATTAATTAGGTAAATACTTTTGAAACAATTGTTCTTTCTATTAGCTGAGAGAAAGATAATATGATCTTTTGATTCCCCATTTTTTCATTCAATTAGGAATAATGATAATTAAAATTAATGAGACATTTTATGTTTTCATAAATTTATTTCTCTTTGATAGTTTATCATTTCAACTCAATGTCTTGTATTGTGTATATTGTACACGGAAATGTAAGATCCCAAATGTCTCTTCAATAATTGTATTGAATATGATTCATTGGATTTATTTTTATGTTGTAATTTTCCTACATCAGATTTATTATATTTATTTACCTTTGATAATTGGCCTATATATTTTTTATTAAATAATGATCTTTGTTATGATTCATTATCTTTAATTATATTAAAAAAAAGTTCATTATAAAAAAATATTCATATATTTAAATTTATAGTTTTTAAGAAATATTAGAAGTAATTAAATTTATATTTTTAAAAAAGATATTAATAATGCCTATATCTTATAGGGAATTTTATTGTTTTCTTCATTCATGTTGTCTCATTCCTTATGAAATACTACATCTTAATAGCTCGGTCGGATACATGATGATGTAGTAGAGTTAAATACAAAGGACATGATGAGATCCAAGAGTGCCTCCCATATTAATACCCGTAAACCTAATATTGTATTACCACCTTGTCGTATATTCTAAATGATTTTACTGGATTCCACCATTCATGTGTTATGTTAAGAGCTCTAAACGTCAAATTATTATTTTCTATTTTGAGTTTTTTTAGGTAGTAGTATGTGAAACTATTTTTTGGATGGATGTTTATGTTTTGTTTTTGAAATTGTTGATGGGTTTCCTCGTAAAAATTAAAGGAAATATTTTTGGAGAAAATGATCATAAAATATGATTATATTCAAATTAGGTCATTAAAAATATTTTTTAAATTATTATGTAATAATTATATGTGATATAATTTTAATAAATATATTATTATAAATAATATAATGTTTTAATAAAAAATAATATCATAAAAATATTCTTTTTTATATAAAAATACATTTCAAACAGATATAATTCTTGGTATAGCAAATAGTAACAAATAAGTTGATATTTTTAATGAATTATTAATTTTTTTGAAAATTCATTATTAATAGATATATCTATTTGTGAACATTTTAACCAATAAATATATTCTCTATTATTATCATTATAATTGAAATAGAATCATTTTTACTATTGAAATAACTTTTAGGTTCATAGTTTTTAACAATAAGCTAGTTATATAGAAATTTTTAATAGTAAATTGATTTTCTAACATGAAATTTATCATTAAAAATAGATATACCTCTTTTTTAAATTGTTAATTTTTTATATGGTGTGAACATCACTTTTTACATTGCCCATATTGGAGGATTTTCACCTTGTGATAATGTAATTTCATTGGTATAAGAAAAATTAATGTCATTTCATATGATGTTTTATCAATACTAATGAATATTCCCAAGATGATAATTTTTTACAAGAACATATTACTTCTTTATCTGGATGGATTATTATCTTGTTATACCATTTATTGAGAAGGGGAAAAGAATTTTTATTCTTGATGATTATTTATTTCTAACTAAGGTTGATTATGTAATGATATTACATACTTTGTTTTACATATATCTATGATTTTTTTTGGGAATTATTTCTTTAGGGAATACTATGAAAGGTCTTATATGTCCTATGGTGAATAAATTGGACTAAATTATGTGATGGGTAGGTCTTGAAATTTTATATATAATTGATGGAGTTATCTATAACATGATATAATAAAACATTTATTTTGTCATATATTATTTTCTCTTATGGTATTATATCATGGAAGAATGGATTTAAAACTTCATTTTGTCCTTCAATATCCATTCCTCCAATATGAGATCAATATTATCGATACAAATCATTTAATTTACTTTCATGGATATATAATCCTATCAGTTTTAGTTAATTATACAATTATTTATATTTTTGATCCATTTAATATTATGTATTTCATGGTGATGTTTATAGTATATTTAGTTATATGTTTCTCATTCTAAGAAATTAATATCACCCACATTTTATGTTTCAATTATCAAAGTTAAGAATAAATATAGTTCATGTCACCTTCATAGAAGGATAACATATCGACAATAATTTATGGGTTATGTTGAAGACTTACCATGAATTAAGTATCCTCCTATATAGAGGGTAAAGGAAATTTCAATTAGTATAAAAAACATTAGATTTATTAAATTATGATGTATACAATTTCTATAATGATATTAACCTAGAATGATATATACAATCTAATAGATGAAATAATAATTATTTATTTTGTAATTAATTATGGTTAAATGAAGGATTTTTTTATATTAAGGTTAGTTAGTAAAGTATATATTTATAGAAATTGATCTAAGAGTTCAGGTATATGGAATCGCAAATAATAAATTAAAAAAACAAAAAAATACCTCCCTAGGACCATGGGTTACCATCCAAATAAACTAAAAATAGTTTATATCATATTTTGGAAATGAATCAAAATGAGAAAAAAATAATATAGATATGAATGAGGATAAATCTCAGAATGAAATTAAATAAAAACCACACCACATGTTTAGTATTTAAATAATTGATTTTTTAGGATATTTTGAAATAAATTATATAAAGTAAGATTTTTATTTGATTTTATGAAAATCAATCAATGGGAATTTACCATTTATAAATATTTCGTTCAATTTATTTTCAATTAATATAATCACCTTGGAAAACAATTATCATCATGAGTAATATTTTAAAAAAACCCATTTGAAACACATCTGAAATGAAATATTTAATGAACAATAAAATACAAATTTGTCTATAATAGTAATATGGATCAAGAAAGAATAAAAAATTAATAAATCATTTGTAGTGTCAGATAAAGAAAAAAATAGCGGAATCAGAAAATTAATTTTTTTAAATAAGTATCAGGTGGAAATCACCCTATGGGTAACTATGGTTTAAAGAAATATAGAGAATATATCTTTAAAATCGAACATAAATAGATAGTATTATGTCAATTTCTAGTCAAAAAATTGAACATAAATCACAATCAAAGATTATATAATGGGATAATGTCTCGTCAAGGTTGGCCTAAACAAACACATAGGGTTCCCTATAATTATTAGCAATAAAATTTACCACAATTAAATGGAGTGAAACATAACTAGGAAATTCTACAATTTCATTATTCAAACAATGTCAATAAATAACCTTGGGATGATTTAAACCCTATATCTAATACCCATCTATTTGTAATAATTCCAAATAATATATTGGGGATTCCATGAAAAACACATAAATGCTTGATTAATTATTGAAAGGTTCAAACTAGGCATTATTTTTTATTTCTAAATAACATAACAACATATATTAAAATAAATAATAAGTGTCATAATTAAATGCATATGATTTTTCTTCACCATTATGACATCTAAACATACATATATATATATAGAAAACATTACATATAAAAAATTACTTTAATACCTCATGAATTTAGACACTCCCACACATTCACACACTTATGGTTACCCATGTAAATTTGTATAATGTAAGAATATATCAAAATATATTTTTAGAATCTTAAATTTAAAAAATTTAGATTACCTCATTAATACTTATCATTTTTTGTAGTACATGGAATGCCAGGTAAAATATTAAGGCCGAATGAGAATTTTCATTAAGAACCGAAACTCCTTTGAAAAAAAAACACAATAATAAAAATTTTCCATTATTATAATTAATAAATTAATGTTCTAGTATTTTGTAAACTAATTGAAACTATGAATTGATAAGAGAAAATTCCATCATATAAAATGGAAAAAAATTTAATCTTGGATTTTTATTTTAATAGGAATATAATCATTGAGTGTAAATTTATTAGGAATTAGAAAAATTAATTAATAGTGAATGTAGTGAAGGTTACAATATTTAAATACCATGAAAAGGGATATTTTACCTAAAACATAATACCATTGATAATAACAGATCTATTCCACCTCCAAGAGGTCAAATTTTTCATATTTCAAAAAAAAACCCAAAAATGTATAAATCCATAATTTAAGTCAATACAATGAGTAGAAACATACCAAAATCAACCAACAGATGAAGACCAAAATTATCACCTACTACAAATCTGGCTTGAATTGACCATAAATTACCTATTATAAACTTGAGGAACCATGAATCAAAAAACATAAAACACCATATTTAAAATATGTTTCATAATAGACATAATTTAGAATATGAAGTGAGTAATAATAATAATAATTTAAAAATAAGGTGGTTAAATAAGGTCTAACCTCATGAAAACCAAGTAGAACCCATTTAATAGTTCTAAAAACACAGGAAATAATGAGTAGAGTAACACCACTTAATATCCCTATGTGTGTCAACTATTAATGGGGATGGGATAAAAGGCATAGATTCATTTTTTTGGAATAATAAGTGGGTAAATACAATTTTACTAATGATTAGGAACCACACATGGTTTAGATGAGTGGTTAGATGGACTATACAGTAGTCGTAGACCACCTACTAGAGGATATGGAAACCTCATGTGAATAAGTGGTGTTGTTTTAAAGGAAATAATTGACCATTTGTTTCACTTCTACTAAATTATTGATTCACTCATGTGTTTTATGCTGAGATTATAATAATCATTCAGAAACCATATGCTGATACAAAAACACTAAAATATAAAATATTTAAAAAGGGCGGCACATAATTCATGATGAAACAAAATAATAATTAATTAAATTAAATATTAAAGATGGAAATATGGTTGGGGAATGTAAAATATTATATAATACATATGTTTTTAACCCAATATCTAGGAGTATGGGTCTGGGGTACTTCAACTGATATTAGAGAGGGGTTTAGATAAATTTAGATGTTATGGTGTAAATTTATGATGATATTTTATGAGTTCCTGAAAACTGTTAGAGGTTAATAATTACATATTTTATCATAGTATTAACCTAATTGATACATAATCATGGGGTTTTATGTGATTTCATTTTATGTTTATTAATGTTATTTTGGAGAGATTTACTGTGTTTTATGAGGAATACATGATTGAGAAATTGATAGACCATAGGGTCTGTATTTGATCTGATATAAAGGTAATTTGGAATAATAGGGTGAAAGTTTTAATTAATTTTAGACATATATGTTTAGGAAACTATATGGATATGAATTTAATTATATTCCATTAAAATTATGTTAATACATGAAATAATTTTTATCTTTTTGGGAGTATATATGATCAGGGTATATTGATGGTATGCAATAAATATTTTTTGGGGATAATAGTCAAATTTAATTATGGGAGTATATGTTTCTATGATTTCTGGGTTCTTCATATAGTAATAATGATTATGATAATTTTGGGTTAGTTATTATTGGGTATTATATTATTGATAAATAAGGGATTAATATTACAAAAGAAAGGATGAAGTAAAAAAGTTATATTTTGAATCAAATGTTGAAAAAAGGTATCTTAGAGTGAATTTAATGTGTAAAAGGATATAAACCGTAAAAATAATTATTTCAATTAATATAATTATTATAACTATTTATATAATATTATTATTTTGACTACATGATCATGAGAATGAAGTTATGAAATTTATATCTCCAAAACTCATAACACTTATAACTCGGGATGCATATTTCTCAAAAATGGATATGAATGTGTAATATATATATAAAAATTTCAATTATGAGGATACAAATGAGATTTCTAGAATTACCTATGATAGTTATATTTATATTATTAATAAAATTATATCTGGATATTTTTGTATCTGATGGATACCCTCATTTGTTTTTTTTAGTAATTGAATTTCAAGGGAGAAAGTATTTCAATGGGATATAAAGTAACCCCATAAGTTTTTTGAAAAAATTCATTTCATAAAACATATTAATATAAATTATAAACATAACATATAAAAACATTTGATATAGAAAAGGAAATAAGTCATACAAGCTTATAATCAAATTATATGTTAAAAAAATTAGAAAATAATACTTTCTGTTTAGAATTTAATGTATACATCTGATTTCAATAAATCTTATTTATATGTTAAATATATATTTTCATAATAAATAATTTATTAGAAAAAATATCATTTCTTATAATAGAGACAAATATAAAAAATAATTTATTAAAATAACTTTTATTATAAAGACATCCTTTTATATTAAATATGCATATTTGATAAATTTATTACCTTTAAATACTAATTTCAATAATATTGATTCATGAATAAAACTAATGATTATTAATATATGTAAATAATATCAAAGAAACAAAAATGGTATTATAATGAAAAAAAATTTAATTAATCATGGTAAAAGAATTATGATTTATTAAAAAAAACCTTTTATTATTATTCTTAATTTTATTTTTAAATTTAAATTAAAACAATTTAGAATTACAATTTGACATGATTCTTTTTGCGTGAATAGTAAAAGTATAGTATTTGTAAATAACACATCTATTATGACATTATCATTATATAAGAATGACAAAACAACTTTAGAATCCTTTTTTCTCAGCCAATATGTATTTATATTGTAAAATAATTCATTTTTAAATAATATTTCGAATTTTAGAAACCTATGATTAACATTTTGGAAATAGAGATATTTTTTATTATAATAATTTTTTGGATATTTTAATTTAATTATGTATTATAAAACATCATGTTGGGTTTCTATTTGATTTAATGTCACATATTTCTCATTTTTTTTAATTAAACCCCAATAAATAATATGGGAATAAATTCCACTCAAAATCATTCACCTAAATTTAGTTTTACTTAAAAATACATATTTTTCCAAAATATCACATTCACATATCATATATTTTTTTATTAAAATAAATTTTAATCTCCACACTAAATTTAACTTAATTAAATGGATTCAATATTTTAAATATTTATGTTTAAATTAGGTAAAGATTTCCATTTTATTTTCTGACATAAAAATAAGCTTCCATGGTATAATTTTATCATCCTGGAAAATGATAAAATAAGGTGATGTTTTATATTCATTGGATAATGATGGAAATTCAAACAAAATTTCATTAATATATCTTAGGAGGGGTATATAAACCTCAAATTGTTTTTTATTTATCATTTTCCAAATTCGGATGTACTTTCCATGAAAATAAAATTCCTTTTATATTAAGTAAAATATATTTTGAAACAATACCATTCCTCACACTAATAAAATACCCTTCCACAAATCCTTAAAATAAAAACCTAAAATTATATTTTCCGATCAAAATATATCAAATTTCCTTCCTTAAGAATCCCCCCATATGTTATTGTGATTTTATGCTCAAGATTATTATTTAATTTCTTCAAAAATCAGAATGATTTCTAGAGGATATGTAACTTAATATTATTGAGTAATAATTTATTATTATTAGTTTTTATCTATATTATTAATCTTTTTTCTTCTCACATCATATTTTTATCTTTAAAAAAGTCAAAACAAACTCATTTTTAATATGAAAATTTTTATTTGTTAAAATTTACAAAATAAGGGAATTATTGATTTCAAATTGGGGAAATTATCCAAAACAATCATGGAATGAAATATAAACACCCTAACTCAATGGATATTATATTATAGTAACCTGAATATTTAATATATGATTAAATCATTATAATTTAACTATGATTGAGACATTTATGTATAAATATACAACAAATATTTAAAACTACTAACAACTTATGATTAATATTAACTCTAAATAAATTATAATTATTTAATTATATAATATAATATTATAATATTGAATGCAAAAAAATATAAGGTTACAGAAAAATAATTATTGGTACACAATTATTATAAATAGATATATAATGTTTTCAACCAAGTTGATGTCTGAGGTAAGGATTTATTGTCCAAATTTTAGTTCCTGGGGATATGTTAGATATTATTCACTATGTTATCAGTTATATAGAGTAATTTTCAATATATAATTTTAAATTATAAAAAAACATTTTATTTAATATTATTTTAATTTCAATATTCTTTTATTCTATTCATATTAGACAAATTCATAAAATACCAAAACACTATGTGTTTCTGGTCAAAAATTTATTCCTTCGAGACATGTTCTATATTATGCACCTATGATAATTTATATGGTGTATATATTATCACCTTGAGATAATACATCACAATTAACCATTTAATCATTCTTCTTAATGTATCATTTATTATTCTATCATTAAATATATTTTTAATTAGATGTTACCCAATATATAAGTGTTTGATTTTTAATCTCACATTGAATTTGAGATTATTTATAAATAATATCATTTTATAGGAAATTATATGTTATTTATATTCTTTAAGAAATCTATTTTATTAACCAATGTTAATTTTTAGGGTTTCCATGTCTTATTATCCTTTCAGTTGCCTTTAGGCCACTATTCAATATAAACGATGCATGTAATTATGACCAACCTTATATCTCCTTTATATTCGGAAATATTTCCCCTAAATAACCATATTCATTATATTTCATTACAAATTTTATTATCTCCATTTCTGTGATTTGTTATTGAAATTTTATGTTACTTGTGTTTTTAGAGATGTTTTATAGGATTCTAATTGACATTTTCGTCACATGTCATTCTTTACATTCTTTACAAAAGACTGAAAAGAATATCATTTTAAAATTTTCTACATGAATTCATTTTCTCAAACTTATAACTACTTTTACTAATGAATATTCTACATTATTTTCTGTTTTCATTCAAATGTAATTTATATTCCAATTATTTTTTTAATTTTTGTCTTTAAGAATAATGGTAAATTTTTTAGAAGAATAAATAAATTTATTTAATTATACTTATGTATACTTTTATCATTTTCTCAACATTTCTTATCCTTATCTTCATTTATTTTTAGTGTTTTAATATTTACAATTAAATTAAAATTTATGTTTTTTACATAAAATTGTCTCCCTATTGTTGATTATTTTTTTATGGGACTTATATATATTTATATATGTCACAAAATATTTATGAAATTTTATTTTATTTTATATTGCTCTCCTACTGTGATCTTTTTACCTAGAGTCATATTTCACGTATTATCCTATACATTTTCATATGAAGTCTTTATTTTGGGAGATTAAATTTTTAGTATCAAATGATCAAATTCTTGATCACTTTTAATGTGATAAAATTTGAAACTATTAAGAAAATAATGTTATTATAAAAGTGTTATTTAGATTTATATACAAACAGTAATGTTTCTAATGATTTAATGGGGTTATTTTATGATGATTCCCACTAAATAATTTTTCAGGATGAATTATCATTTTCATAAATTTAGTTTTTCATGACACTTACTTCATTCATATGGATTGACGAAGATATATCGGTATTATGAATGGATTCATGCTCTTATAGAGAGATTATGTTTTTCATATCATTATTTGATGAGTCGGTTTTTATAGACCTCCAATAAATTGATAACAGCTTTATGACTAAGTATATGATAAATCTATTTGCGGAAGTTATTGATCTATTTACAACTCATGAATGGACATTATTTTTGTTCTCATTACTCATGTGTGGACATTATTGTTCTTATAAAACATTCTACATGGATATTAATTTTATTCTTATAACGTAATCATGTAAATTTTCAATTTTATTAAAACTAATATATTGTGACTTTAATTATGATCACAAATCATGTAGGACTATTATAATGATCTAGACAATTCATGCTTGTAAATTAATGCTATTCTCCAAACACCTGAATTGAAATTGTTGTTGGTATTACTACTCAAGAATAAACTATATTTTTATTCTCAAAACTCAATATTGGAAATTATCATTTTTATCCGAACTAAATATGTGGAATATTTTTTCTATTTAAAACTATAGGAATGAGAATTAATGTTATGTTAAAAACATTACAAGTTGTCTTCATTGTTGATAGATAAGATAAAAAATGTTTGATTTCTGATTCTTGTGACTGTTTCATATTTATATATTATAGAATATGACTTGGATAGGATCCATGGATCATGATTTTTATCTCATATCATATGATATGAACATATCCTTATGCAGTGACACAGAATTTATGTTATTTATTTTATTGTGTATTATTATCTTAATAAAATTGATGTTATTTGAAAATGTTTCCATCTATTATTGCCACTTATTATTGTAAATTGAGATATCATATATTTACCATTACCAATCATTATATCTCACCCATATTATTTTTCCATTTACATAGGTTATATATAAGAGTATTATGTGTGATTTTTTAGGATCTATATCATGGGTGGAGAATATTTCGGGAGATATTAAAAAACTTAGTCAAAATTACTAATTTGGGGTTTTGACATCATAATGAACTTCCCTAGGTCACCAATGAACTAAGATCCTAGGATATTTCATTGAAGATAGCATGTTGAGTTGCTGATATCCATAGGATAGAAATAGTTTTTAGTGTGTCTACAATACACAATTGGGAAAAATTCCACCAGTATGGAAAAATAAATTCATAATCTACATACTAGAAATCTAACATGACTTATCCATACACCATACCCCCATGAGTCAATAATAATAAAATTATAATTTAAAATTAATCTATGGTATACAACACAATAATTATGAACATCTCATGAACCAACCCATAATAAAAATAAGAATCACAATTGTAAAAAGAACTAAAATAAATATCCACGATGGTAATATTGATACAAAACAATCCCATCATAAAAACAAAACAAACAAATAACGAACATCTCTATGAAACTCATGACCATACTCTACATTATATTCTAGAAAACACCTAACAAACCCAAACAAAAACCAAAACTAGCGATCCTTAAAAAATATATAAATGATGTATACCCGGAATAGTGTATATAGAGTGTGAGAAAAAATATTATTTGCATGATCCCACCAATGAGATAATTCAATTTATTTAAAATTAAAATTTATTTATTCTAGGTTGAAATTAAATTATATTATACATTTTTCAATCCAAAGCTCATAAAACCCAATATTAAATTCATTCCAATTTCATACTTTTATCGACTTTGAAAATATCTGTAAATCCCAGGTGAATAAAGAATAAATCATTTTAATTTTTTATTAATATTTAAGAATTAAATATTAATTTTACTTTAAAGGGGTTTCTATGTTCGATTGCGTACCTGATACGCAACAAAGAGTTTCTTTGAAATCTTACATTGCACACTAGTAATAAAATATTATTATTTTAAATGGTAGTTAACACGTAGCCATTGTATTGGTGGGAATGAATGTAAATAACTAAAATATGATTAAATATGTTTTTTCAATGTTTTTACATTAATACAATAAAATATAAAAGTTTAAAATAAGAAAAGACTTCAATTTTAGGCATAGATACTCTAATATTTACTAAAGGTTTACTTATCTCCTTTTGAAGGAGAACCGTCATTAAATATATTTTTGGTCACTCTAATTCATTCTATTGGACCAAATGAAATTCTTCTTTGGAATCGGGACATCAAATTTTACTTAGTGTGATTTTTTGGTATTTTTCCGATAAAGTTCATTTTTAATGAATAGTAAAAAATTATGTATTTTAATTCAAAACCACTTTTTAATATAATTTTCATATATAATTAGATTATATTTTGAAATGGTTTTAAAGTAAAATTATAATATATATTAGCCATTTAATCCAATGGTGGTTGTTGGAAACAATTTCACTTTGAAATTGGACTTAAACTAGTGTCAATCTTTTGATACTTATTGTTTCATAAAAACACACTATTTTCTCTAACAGCGGGAATTAATTATTAAATTAATTAATGTAACTTATATTTTTTAAATTTTGTAAAATAGACATCATTTTTGAATTCGAAATATCAAATATAGCTTAGGGTGATGTTTAGGTATTTTTCTGAAAAACATCAATTTTTGATGAATTGTGAAACCACTAAGTGGTACTTATAAAAACTGATTTTCCATTTAAATGAAATTTTACCACCTCTGTGTTTTGAATTTCAAAAATCTGACATACATGGTTGTCATTAATAAGTAAAATGTGGCTCAATAGGATTAGACAAATTTTTTGGTGAATAGTAACGTTTAAGTTTTTAATCGCGATTAGAGGTAATTAGTGTTGTTTAAGGTAAAAATAATTTTTTAATAATATGAAATGACCTAGAAACATGTCCTACCCTTATTGGATGTGTCATAGAAGACTAATAAAATCCATGGGTAGACTTGGGGACCCCATGGAGCCACTTTGGTAGGAAAATGACATTAATAACATTTTATTTAAAGTTAAAATAAAAATGTCACAAACATGAGTTTTTTTACTAAATCAATTTTTAAATGGGGTTATACAAGTCATATTTATGACTATAAATATTAATTATAAATCTAAAAATATTTCCTACATCATGATATTTTTTTATAATTTTTAGACACTATATAAAGTAAATTATTTATGACACCATGATTATGCGGTGATTACCTCATTATTTAACGATTTAAATAAAATGAAAAGATAATGTAAAATCTAAGACCTACACATGTAAAAAACCTTTTGGATGGGTGTATTTCGAACTCTTAGCACCTTATCCTAGAAATATATAATTTTGGGACCTTTTAAATTCGAAAAGCATTTTATAATAAAGTATCCTTTTATAACTTTCCAAGAGTGCCCCTCCTCTCCTCTTATAAAAGGCCCCCACCTCTGACACCTTACCCACACCTCTCAAGCCATTGTCTCGTCCAACTCCTGCCCATTTCGTCTCTCCACATTCCTCTCTTACTCCTTGAAGCCTCACTTTTGGCAGAAGTCTTCCCAAGGAAGCCTTTGAGCTTAAATCAAAAAGAGTTACCCATTTTAAAGGTAGTGTTTTCTCTTGTGTTCTTATGTTTTATTTTGCTTCTCCAACCCTATAAAATATTTTTATTCATTTCTTTTGTAACAAAACCAGTATCTTACATATACTAGGATGTTGTTATAAGACGGATTCGAGATAAAATTACACACACCAACATCTAATGTTTAAAGAATATACTATTTCCATGGATGGCGAATTTCTGCCTCACGAAACGATGATTGTTCAGTATTCTATTAACACCTTCAAAGGAGGACATTAAGATGACACTATATTTATATATGATATATATTATGTTTATGTTTTACTTAATCATCTGTATTTTTCATTTATGGCATACCTTTATGGTTTCCATTATGGGTAAACGCGATATCGTCATTTTAGGAAGTGCGGACTACCGCCCCCACAAAGTGATTTGATTCGTTAATTTAATATGTGGGACGTATAAAGGATGAAATTAATGATATTATATATGATATCATAATGGAATTATAATATACCTTTATATCATTATGATTCCATTCCATAAAACATGAACTAGAAATGAAAGTAGCGTTCATGCATACGTACGGCTTACCGTCTCCATGAACGGTGAATTTCATTTCTTACCTCTAAACGTTATGTAATATTATAAATACATGTATATACTAAATATATATGATATATATGATATCTACATCATTAGTATAACTATGGATATAATGGATAAATGAACAAATTGTAATTATAAAGAGTTTATTTTTGACTCAAGTACTAATGATCGATAAAATGAACGTTATTAACTTAAATAATTACATAGTGTTCATGACATGCTATTACAGGATATAAAATGAATTATTAACTTGAAAAAGGTTCTTACGCAAGTAGAAATTAACTCAAGTTTATTATTCATGAGGTTAAATAACGATCGAGTCAAGTCGGACCCGAGGTATGGGACTTCGTCTCAGTCTCCTTTCATTGAGGCATATTTTAGTTTTATACACAACCTTCTTTTAAAAGGTGTATAAACCATTTTTACTTTTACGTTTATCCAAAAAGAATATTGTTTGTATCAAGCATTTTACTAAATGAAAAAAGGGAATGTTTTTGTCAAACGTATGCGGTGACAACAACTTCTCCGCCACCGTGACCATAATTTGAGTTCCGGCTTCCTCTACAAGCCATACCTTTTCTTTTTAAATGAAAAATAAATACGATGTTTTACTTTTCTTTTATTTTGGTATTTAAAACAGTTTTCATAATTTTTTTATATCAATGTGTTGTATTGATATCTTGTGATTGAAAAGTGGAAATGTTATGTTTCATTTATGCATGTTTTATGTGATACGATTATGTTATGGTTTTTGGGAATTATTATGAAGACGGGTGGTTCCGTGATAAACTAAGGGCGGGTGAGCCCGATATAGATCTCCAATGCGTTGGGTAACACAAAGGGGTTAAACATTGATGTTTCTCTGAAGAGATTTAGGGAATATACTGTGATGGGTATTCCAACCGTAACCAAGAGTGTTACTCCCTACGTAAGAATGTTATGAATTCCTGAAGTTACCTTTATGTCTTATGATTTCTATGATTTATTCATGATTTGATGAGGTATGTTAATGTGCTTATGTTTTATGAGTAAAGTATGATTTCATACATGGACTAATGTTTTCACTTCGTACTTTTATATCCCTTACTAAGATTTTTATGCTCATCCAATGTTTTTTAAATGTTTTTCACAGGTCAAGGGAAAGGTACATGATGTGATGATAGTGTCAATGAAGTGTCAAGAAAGAATCCGTATGTTTTATTTTAAATATGTTTCTGTTGATGGGAAGAATGAGTACTATCTTTTATGTAACAACTTTGCCTAAATGTGGAATGTAATGCATGTTTTATGATCTAATTCTCTAAAACTCTAAACCTGAAAAGATCCTCAATGAGTATTCTTGATGTAACTCAAGAATAAGTGATGTTTAAAGATGGAGCATTATAGTTGGCATCAGAGGTCGGTTTACATAAATTTAGGAGTAAGAATTCTATTAAATAATTATCCAAAAATATTCTTTTATGGTCCAATTGAAATGATATAGCATTTGAAGATTACCATATTGCTTCATCTAAGACATGTTAGTTCAGAATGGTTTTCCACAGAGGAAATAGGGAAGTAGTACTAAGAAGGCATACAGAAGGACATAACCTTCCGAATCAGCATCCTAAGATGGTCGGAATTGGAACTGAACAGTTTTTTGTAGTAATGGAATAGTTGACTCATGTGATAAATGGTGGTGGTATCCATGCACGAGATCAGCAAGATCAACCGCAGAGGAACATGTCAGTGGTGGAACATTTCATGAGGCAACACCCCCCATCATTCAAAGGATCATCTGACCCTGTGCTAGCTGATGGGTGGATTAAAGCACTAGATATGATTTTTGAGGTCATGGGGTGTTCAGAAAATCAAAAGGTTAGTCTTTCTATTAACCGTTTGGAGGGTGAAGCAGATCAGTGGTGGTCGATGGTTAAAAATATCAGGGACACTGATGATATTGATGCTCTCAACTGGGATGAATTATAAGGTATGTTTCTTGAGAGGTATTTTCCTAAGGCTGTTCGACTTAGGATGGAAAAACAATTCTTGGAATTGAGGCAAGAGGAAGACTTAGTGGCTGCCTATGAAGATAGGTTCACTCGATTGGCAAGGTATGATCCAAATTTTATCCAAGATCTTGATAGTAAAATCAATTATTTTACTCAGGATTAAATCCAAAATAATGAAGGGAATTGGCTTCTCATGAGTTAAAAAGTTATTAAAATCTTGTTCGATGTGTTGAGAATGTGGAAATGGAGTTTGCTGATGATCAAGTGTTCTATAACAACCAGCAGAAGAAGAGACTGAGGTGGTAGGAGAAAGGTAAGAATTCTTCAAAGAAGTCTGATGGTAACAAAACTAAGTTTCAAGTTTGTGATAAATGTGGAAAAAGGCGTGCTGGGGAATGTCTTCTGATTTCTGGAAAGTGCTACCGATGTGGTAAGATGGGACATAAGTCTCGTGATTGCACTAAAAAAAATCTGGGTGATAGTAAGACCAAATTTGATTTACAGTTAGTGAAATATTTTAAGTGAAATGATATGGGTCACTATGCAAACAAGTGTCCGACAAAGATCTCGAGTGATGGGAAGCAGTTAGACTACAAGAAGAAAGGGGTGGTGAAATCCATTGCAACTACTTCAGCATATGTTGGGCCATCAAATGAAGTGGTATCAGGTACTTTGTTTGTTTTTTCATATTATGCCAGTGTGTTGTTTGATTCAGGGTCTACAAATTCATTCATCTATAAAAACGTTTCTATTAAAATAGGGATACCATCTCAAGAAATGACTCCTAAACTTTTGGTAAAAACACATTGGGGAAATGTTGAGGCAAAAAAAATTATAAGAATCTTCCTATCCTTATCTGTGGAAAGAACCTACTTGCAAACCTTATTGTTTTACCTCTAGTAGAGTTTGATGTTATCATGGGTATGGATTGGCTCTCTATTTACCATGCTAAGATTGACTATAGAGCTAAAGAAGTTTCTTTTCAGAAATAATTTCAGTTTGTATCCAAGAATGAACCCTTACTGTTGATAATATATCAAGAGGCTAATAAACGTGTAAAAGATGGAAATGAATGTTATCTTGAACATATTGTTGAAAACAAGGGAACTGTTTATATTAATGATGTTCCAGTGGTAAATGAGTATCCTGATGGTTTTTCTGATGAGTTTCCTGGAATAATACCAGATCAGGAAGTTGAGTTTACTGTAGACTTAGTTCCTGATGCTAAGCCAATTTCAAAACCTCCTTACCGAATGGCTCAAATTGAACTTTTAGAGTTGAAGGATAAATTGTAAGATTTATTAGAGAAAGGTTTCATTCGACCTAGCACATCACCATGGGGTGCTACTATTTTATTTGATAAAAAGAAAGATGGTTATATGAGACTTTGCATTGATTATAGAGCCTTGAATAACATCACTGTTAAGAACAAATATCCTTGGCCTCATATTGATTATTTGTTTGATCAGCTCCAGGGAGTTCGGTATTTTTCAAAGATTGATTTGAGATCGGGGTACCATCGGTTGAAGGTAAAGGAAGAAGATATTCTGAAGACCACGTTTAGTACAAGATATGGCCAATATGAATTTGTAGTAATGCCTTTTGGTCTAACCAATGCACCTGCTGTATTCATGGACTTAATTAACAAAATTTTCCATGAGTTCTTGGATAAGTTTTTGGTTGTTTTCATTGATTATATTTTGGTGTTTTCTAAAAGTAAAGTGGAGCATGAAAGACATTTAAGGGTTTTTTTTCAAACCGTAAATGAAAAGAAATTGTATGGGAAATTCAGAAAGTGTGACATTTGGTTTTAACAAATTTCATTCCTTGGTCACATTGTTTCTAAAGATGGGATAACTGTTGATCCTGCAAAAACAATGTTTGTTGAATAATGGACAAGACCCACAAATGTAACTGAGATTCATAGCTTCCTTGGTTTGGCAGGCTATTACTGAAGGGTTGTTAGAAATTTTTCACGGTAATCTATTCCAATGACTAAGCTAACTCGGATGGTTGTTAAGTTTATCTGGACAAAATTATGTGATGATTGTTTTCAGGAAGTGAAAAAAAGATTGGTGAATGCTCCAGTTTTGGCACTACCTTACAGGAATGGTGAGTTTGTTATCTACAGTGATTCTTCATTGAATGGACTTGGATGCGTCCTAATGCAGAATGATCAGTTAATTGCTTATGCTTCAAAACAGTTGAAAACTCATGAGGTAAATTACCATACACATGATTTGGAATTAGCTGCTGTTGTTTTCACTTTAAAAATTTGGAAGCATCATTTGTATGGATTAAAGTGTGAGATATATACCGATCACAAAAGTTTAAAGTATATATTCACTTAGAAATAATTGAACCTGAGACAGAGGAGATGGCTAGAATTAATCAAGGATTATGATTGTACAATTCATTAACATCCGAGAAAAGCAAATAAAGTGGATGATTCTTTGAGTCGAAAAAGTAATGCTTTATTAGCAATGTTGTGTTTGGAACGTGATCCTTTGGTTAAGGATTCGATGAAATTTGTCATAGATGTTTTTGGTGCAAGATGTTATTCTGTTTTGTTTCAGGTATCAGTGAATTCTTCTCTATCATACAGAATCAAGCAAGCACAGAAGCAATATAGTGAGTTGCAGAAAAAGGTAGAGCTAGTTCAGAAGGGTAAGTTGCCTGAATCCATCATTGATAATGATTGTGTTTTGAGATTTGGGAAGAGATTGTGTGTGCCTTTTGATTCACAGTTGAAGAGATATTTGTTATGTGTATCTCATAGTTCTCAGTTTTCAGTCCATCCTGGCAGTATTAAGATGTATAGAGATCTTCACGAGTATTACTGGTGGGACAGAATGAAAAGGGATATTGCTGATTTTACTGTGATGTGATTGACTTGTCAACTGGTTAAAGTAGAGAGGCAGTTACTGAAAGGTATGCTTCATCCTTTACCAGTGCCAGAGTGGAAATGGGAGGATATATCCATGGACTTCGTTGTGGGATTTCCGATGACACCTCGAGGTAATAATGAAATCTGGGTTATTGTTGATCGCTTGACTAAATCTACTCATTTCCTTCCCATTCGAGATACTTTTTCCCTAGATCAACTTCCCCATCTGTATATTAAAGAGATAGTCATGTTACATGGTGTTCCTCTCTCTATTTTATCTGACCGTGATCCTAGGTTCACTTCTAACTTTTGGAAAGGCCTTCAGAAGTCGTTGGGTACTGAATTAAATTTTAGTACAGATTTTCATCCTCAAGCAAATGGGAATTCAGAACAAACAATTCAGAATTTGGAGGATATTCTACGTGCTTGTTCGATGGATTATAATGGAAGTTGGGACCAAAATCTTTCGTTGGTTGAGTTTTCTTATAATAACAGTTTTCATAATAGTATACAGATGGAACCATTTGAGGAATTATATGGGAATCGGTGTCGAACTCCAGCTTTTTGGGATGAAGTGGGTGAATGGAAGTTGATGGGACCAGAATTGGTAGAAGAGATGGCAGAAGAAGTACACTTGATTCAGAAACACATGAGAACAGCTCAAAGCAGGAAGAAGATTTATGCGGATAACTGGAGGAAGGATCTATCTTTTAAGGTAGGTGATCATGTTTTTCTCAAAGTCTCACCATGGAAAAGTGTGATGTGATTTGGTAAGAATGGAAAGTTGAGTCCAAGTTTCATTGGACCATATGAAATTCTAGAGAAAGTAGAATCAGTTTCATACCGAGTGGCTTTACCTCCGAGCTTATCTCAGGTACACAATGTTTTTCATATTTTGATGTTGAGAAAGTATATTCCAGATCCATCTCATGTTTTGATTCCAGAGGTGGTTCAGTTGGAAGTGAATATCTCTAATGAAGAACAACCAGTCCAGATACTTGACCATAGAAATCAAGTGTTGCGGAATAATGTAATTCACTAGGTAAAGTTTTTATGGAAATACCATATGGTTGAAGAGCTATCATGGGAATCTGAAAATGCTATGAGGGATAAATACCCCCACTAATTTTGATAAGTGAATAAAATTGTGAGGACGCAATTCCCAAAATGGGGGAAGGATGTAACATCCCAGGTGAATAAAGAATAAATAATTTTCTTTTTTATTAATATTTAAGAATTAAATATTAATTTTACTTTAAAGGGGTTTCTATGTTCGATAGCGTACCGGATACACAACAAATAGTTTCTTTGAAATCTTACGTTTCATATTGGTAATAAAACAATAATATTTTAAATGGTAGTTAACACGTAGCCATTGTATTGTTAGGAATGAATGGAAATAACTAATATATGATTATTTATGTTTTTTAAATGTTTTTACATTTATCCAATAAATGATAAAAGCTTAAAATAAGAAAAGAATTCAATTTTAGGCATAGATACTCTAATATTTACTAAAGGACGACTTATCACCATTTGATGGAGAACCGTCATTAAATATAGTTTTGGTTTCTCTTATACATTCTATTGGACCAAATAAAATTCTTCTTTAGAATCGGGACATCAAATTTTACATAGTGTGAATTTTTGGTATTTTTCCGATAAAGTTCATTTTTAATGAATAGTGAAAAATGTTGTATTTTAATTCAACACCTTTTTTTAATATATTTTATTTATATGGTTAGATTATATTTTGAATTATTTTTAAATTAAAATTAGAATATATTTTTAACATTTAATCCAATGGTGGTCGTTGGAATCAATTTCACATTGAAATTGGACTTAAACTAGTGTTAATCTTTTGATACTTATTGTTTAAAAAAAACACGTTATTTGCTCTGACAGCCGGAATTAATTATTAAATTAATTAATTTAACTTATATGTTATTAATTTTTTAATATAGACATCATTTTTGAATTCGAAATATCAAATATAGCTTAGGGTGACGTTTTGGTATTTTTCTGAAAAACTTCAATTTTTGATGAATAGTGAAACCACTAAGTGGTACTTATAAAAACTAACATTCCATTTAAATGAAATTTTACCACCTCTGTGTTTTGAATTTCAAAAACCTGACGTACATGGTTGTCATTAAGAAGTAAAATGTGGTTCAATGGGAATAAAATAATTTTTTGGTGAATAGTAACTTTTAGGTTTTTAATCACGATTAGAGGTAATTAGTGTAGTTTAAGGTAAAAATAATGTTTTAATAACATGAAATGACCTAGACACATGTCTTACCCTTATTGGATGTGTCATGTCCGACCAATAAAATCCATGGGTCGACTTGGGGACCCCGTGGTGCCACTTTGGTAGGAAAATGACATTAATAAATTTTTATTTAATGTTAAAATAAAAATGTCACAAACATGAGTTGTTTTACTAAAACAATTTTTAAATGGTGTTATACAAGTCATATTTTTTACTATAAATATTTATTAGAAAGATACAATGATTTACTAAATCATGATATTTGTTTTATAATTTTTAGACACTATATAAATTAAATCATTTATGACACCATGATGATGCAGCGATTACCTTATTATTTAACGATTTAAATAAAATGAAAAGTTAATGTAAAATCTAAGACCTAAACATGTCAAAAACCTATTGGATGGGTGGATTTCGAACACTTAGCACCTTATCCTCTAAATATATAATTTTGGGACATTTTAAATCCGAAAATCATTTTATAATAAAGTAACCTTTTATAACTTTCCAAGAGTGCCCCTCCTCTTCTCTTATAAAAGGCCCCCAACTCTACCACCTTACCCACACCTCTCAAGCCTTTATCTCGGCAAAACCCTGCCCTTTTTGTCTCTCCACATCCCTCTCTTACTCCTAGAAGCCTCACATTTGGCAGAATTCTTCCCAATAATCCTTTATATGATATATAATATGTTTATGTTTTAATTAATCTTCTGTATTTTTAATTTATAGAATACATTTATGGTTTCCATTATGGGTAAACGCGATATCTTCATTTTAGGAAGTGCGGACTACCTCCCCCTCAATTTGATTTGATTCATTAATGCCCTATGTGGGATGTATAAAGGATGTAATTAATGATATTATATATGATATCATAATGGAATTATAATATACCTTTATACCATTTTGATTTCATTCCATAAAATACGAAATAGAAATGAAAGTGGTGTTCATGCGTACGTACGACTTACCATCTCCATGAACGGTGCATTTCATTTCTTACCTCTAAACGTTATGTAATATTATAAATGCATGTATATACTTGATATATATGATATATATGATATATAAATCATGAGTATAACTCTGGATATAATGGATACACGAAAAACTTCTAATTATAAAGAGTTCATTTTTGACTCAAGTACCAATGATCGATAAAATGACAGTTATTAACTTAAACAATTACATAGTGTTCATGACATGGTAATAAGTGATATAAAAGGAATAATTAACTTGAAAAAGGTTCTTAAGCAAGTAGAAATTAGCTCAAGTTTATTATTCCAGAGGTTAAAGTACTATCGATTCAAGTCGGACCCGAGGTAGGGGACTTCGTCTCAAGCTCCTTTCATTGAGGCATATTTCTATTTTATACACAACCTTCTTTTATACAGTGTATAAACCCTTTTGACTTTTACGTTTATCCAAAAGGTATATTTTTTATACGAAGTGTTTTACTAAATGAATAAAGGGAATTTTTTTTGTACGTATGCAGTGACAACGACTTCTCCGCCGCCGTGACCATTATATGAGTTTCGGCTTCCTCTACAAGCCATACCTTTTCTTTTTAAATGAAAAATAAATACGATGTTTTACTTTTCTTCTATTTTGGTATTGAAAATGGTTTTCATAATGTTTTTATATCAATGTGTTTTATTGATATCTTTTGATTGAAAAGTGTAAATGTTATGTTTCCTTTATGCATGTTTTATGTGATACGAATATGTTATGGTTCTTGGGCATTATTAGGAAGACGTTTGGTTCCGTGATAAATTAAGGGTGGGTGAGCCCGATATAGCTCTCCAATGCATTGGGTAACGCGAAGGGGTTAAACGTTGAGGTTTCTTAGAAGAGATTTAGGGAATATACTGCGATGGGTATTCCAAATGTAACCAAGAGGGTTACTCCGTATGTAATAATGTTATGAATGCCTCAAGTTACCTTTATGTCTTATGATTTCAATGATTTCTTCATGATTTGATGAGGTATGTTAACGTGCTTATGTTTTATGAGTAAAGTATGATTTCGTACATGGGCTAATGTTTTCACATGATACTTTTATATCCCTTACTATGCTTTTTATGCTCATCCCATGTTTTTGAAATGTTTTTCAGAGGACAAGGGAAAGGTACATGATGTGATGATAGTGTCAATAAAGTGTCAAGAAACAATCCATGTTTTATTTTAAATATGTTTCCGTTGATTGGAAAAATGAGTACTATCTTTTATGTAACCACTTTGTCTAAATGTGGAATGTAATTCATGTTTTATGATCTAATTCTCTAAAACTCTTAACCTGAAAAGATCATCAACGTGTATTCTTGAAGTAAGTCAAGAATAAGTGATGTTTAAGGCTAGGGCCTTATAATATCATTCTAAATAATAAGTGAGGAAGGGTCTCATGTGGAAAACATCACATTTGGACAACGAAATGTGGTAGAAAAGAATGCAAAACACTTATGCGTCAATAATGGTTCAAAATAAAATATATATAAAATAAAATCTTCGAACATGCCCATTTTAAACTTTAATGCTTTATTTTATGTGATAAATGTAATTTCACAAAAAATTTCACGATATAAACCCTTTGTTCATAATGTGGAAAAGCTTCTTCAAAAAAGAAATTATTTATAGACTATTCAAGGAGTGAAGGCTCAAATTCACAGAGTGAATTACATCAATAAATCTCGTAGGAGTCATTAAGGTGTATCCCATAGTTTGACCACACTTCACCATGATCTGAATTGATGCAGTTTCAGACCGTCCATTCCCTAGAACCTCCCAAACAACCAAAAAAATAAAAAATAAATATAAATAAATAAAATAACATGTCATAAAAATTAAATTAGTTGTATCCATTCATTACGGAAAAAGTATATCACATGATGAGTCATTTTATTGAGAGTCGTGTTCATTTTTATTGGTTTTTGTTATGGAAAGGTACTTTCATATACTATAATACTATAAAACAGAAATATATTTGTATGCAAGTGGATCAATATCAATTATTGACAATATAATTATTGATATTTATGTTTAGTTAGATTGAATTAGTATCAAATCTAGCATATAAGTATTATGTTTTCTGATCGAGGTCCAGGAGTGTGGGCTTAGGGTGCCTTTGTTGGTATAAAATCTAGTATGTAATGAATATTTATTTATCACCATATCTGATTGTATGGGTCTGGGGTTCTTTAGTTAGTGTTAGAGTACAATTTACATAATTTAATTTTTTTTGGATATTATCTGATGAGGATATTTTAATAGGTTTCAATACCATAACAGATTAATAAATTTAAGGATGCTCATAATTTAAAAGGCATAGATACCCCATTATAAGGCCTCAAATTTAAAAATTATATAATCTTGAATTAAGTTAATAATTCACATTTAACATATTTTTAGGTTTAGAGTTTTATAGAATTAAGAAAAAGCTATTAAAACAACTTAAATTTATTGAAAGTAGATACACCTAAAATATTATCTATTTCATATAAAAAATAAAAAAATTATAAGTAAACATGATTTATTTCTATTGATAAAAATTTTCTTGAGTTCTTCTCCTACCCAAACTTATACACTTTGAAAACTTTTTAAAAACATTGGATGAGAAAAAAATGCTCATTAAGGGATATAAAAAAAGGAAAGAAAATGTTTGACTATGTATTTTTATATATCCTTGAAAACATAAATGTACTAAAACATCAAAGTAATCATAAATCATAAAATTAACTTGATGATTTTGATCATACTTATATTGTAGCTTTCACAGCTATATAGGGAGTAACCTTGATTGTAACGTTTGAAAAAACCATCATATTATATCCCAGATATCTCTTAAGAGAAACCATATCATTTAACATTGTCTCATTAACCAATTTATTTGAGATCTATCATGGGCTCACCCGCAGTCATTTTATCATGAAACCACACATATAAACAAGAAATTCCCATGAAACACAACATAAATATAACACATAAAAAATCATAAAGGAAAAAATTACATTTCCACATTAAAATTACATGATATCATTTCATTATATTGGTAAAATAAATCATTTTTAAAATGATTTTCAATACCAAATCACCTGAAATTGGGAAAACCTATTTATTTATCGTTTAAAAACACTAAGACATGTAGAGGAAGTTGGACACCAAAAAATAGTCATGGAAGCAAAAATGTCATTGTTGCTACATATATTAAAAAATATTTAATTTTTCCATTAGTAAAAAATTCTCTAAAAAAGATTCACTTTGAAAACCGATGAATAAATTAAAAAATAAAAGGGGTTCATTATACACCATATAAAATATGGTGGTGTATAATATCTAAATATGCCACAATGAAAGAAGATTTTCACAACATCCCTTACTATGAGTCCGACTTTCCATGTAAAATGATTATATTCCTGAATAATAATCATAGATTAATATATATATTCTTGATAAAAAAATTTAGGTTCATTGTTTATTTTATGAATTTTATTACCATGTTATAAAAAATACATATTTATATATGTTTTTATCAGATTTTTTGTCGATATTCGGCACTTGAGTCGAAAATGAACATAATTTTGATGTCATTAGTCCAAGTGGTCATAATTCCACAATCTCCTAAATAATATTCATGACATAATAATAATGTTTGTACATCAATTATATCTTTTAAATAAATCTTTTAATTTATGGTTTGAAAAATTAACAATGTTATAATTATGGAGATAGTAGGACTCACATACAAATGAGTAACATTTCTGTTTTTCATTGATCATTATAAAAATATGTTAATTGTTATTTTACACTTAAAGAATGATCATAATATTATTAACGTCATAATAATAATTTAAATATACATATACATATATATATATATCATAAAAGTTAAATGGTGAAAAAAATAATTCACATCGCATTGTGGATGTGACAGTTCACAGGTACGCATGAGCGACATTATTGTTTTTATGTGCATTAATGGTAATAAAATAATTGAAATATGATTCTTTTAAAATGAAAAATATTTCATGAATATGATATATACTCATTTATTACATCATTATAACTAGCTTTGATAGATGGTTATAAAAAAATAACTATATCGATTCGTGACACGGTAGTCTGCCACACACACGACCAAAATGACCATTTCCCATTTGATGAAATTAGAGATGGATATAGGTATTGATATTAATAAAATAACATCTCAGTATATTAAGGATAATATATTTATTATTTAAACTTTGAAAACGAATATTTAGTGGATGTCAAAGAAGAAATAACATAGAAACACCTAAAAGTGATACATCTTCTTTAGCTGTTCACCTTCGATGAACACATTAACTCCTATAATAAGGGTTTCCTAAAAAAATAAAGACATAAAAAAGTGGTTAGTGATTAATGGATGGATTTTGGGATGGGATTGGATCTTTCAAAAGGTTTTTGAATTGTGTGTATTAGATAATAGATGGTATCTTTTATAGGAGATGGGAGGGTCACCCATAAAAACTCATTAAATATTAAAATAACATAAATTACATTTTAATCCAAATGAATAATACTTCAAATATATATAAGATAATATTAGGATAGTTATAAATACTCTCTTCCAAAAAAATTTAGAAACATATTGACTTTATTTTAAACCTTATCTTTTTGGTTTACCCTTAATTATTTTCTTTTCATTTTAATTTTGGTAACAACATTTTAAATACTAAGAGGCTATAAATGTTAGTTACATTTGCTAAATTTTAGATAATTGTACACTTAATTAACGTTTTTACATTCTAATATTCAATTTTGGAATTTAATATATATAATGTATTTTTAAATAATTTATTCAATGTTAATTTCTATAAAATATCATTAATGTTAATTTTTACACTATACATTTCATTGAATTTATATAAAATCAAAACAAAGAGATAACATAAAAAACCCTTGTATAGACATATAACATGTCATAATCACCATGAAAATTTTTGTATGGAATAATTTATGTAAAATATTAAATATCTTTAATATTTATATTTTCATTTATTTGATTCTTTATTTAATAAATCTTTTATTGCATCATCATTGTTTCAATATTAAATTTATATATTCATTTCCAAAAAATTATAAATAAAATACCACTATTTAGGTTATATTTTTCTATTTTTAATTTCCATTTATAGTAGAATATATCACTTACATAATCTCATATTAAAAGTGATCTAGAAATAAGATTAATGTTTATTATAATTTGTCAATTACGTTAAATTAAAAATTATAACTGTCATAATCACATCCATGTGGCTTTTAAAGTTCAAATTTTCATCCAAAAGGTTTTCATGTTCAGAAATATGCCATCCAATAAATATATGACTGTTTATAGGGTATATTTATATTATTATAATATTATTTTAACCCTTATTTACTTGATATACCCTTTTACCATGGTAAATAAAAAGAATTACTAATGTCACTATTCATAATGTCCAAAAAAATAAAATGTGCATATTTACATAAATTGGGCCATCTGATTCTAAATATAAAATTCATATTTACAAATTCAAAAAATAAAATTGGAATAATTTAATTTAAAAATTAATCTGACAGAATATGAAAATGAAGTTTTTAAGTGAAACCATCAAAAGTATGATAGGTTATTATCTACAATTTAAATGTGAAATTATATTGAATTACCCAAATGGTGTTAAATTATAAAAACATAATTCAATTAAACTTAAAAAAAATTAAAATGATAACAAAACTATATAAATAATTTTGAAAAAAAATTAGTTTTAAAACAAAATGTAGTATTTTTCACTATTCCTTAAAATGTGAATTTAATTCAAAAATTCCATAATTTCAACCATTGTATATTTTTAAATCCTTATTCGAATGAAAAATGTTATTTGTTACAATATAACATATAAATGTCTCAAAAACTCAATATAAAATGGGATATCTATCAAATGGTGGTAAAACAACATATTTAAAATAATAGAGTATTTTATGCTTTAAATTGTATTTTTTCTTAATTTAAGCCTTATAACTTATTAGAATAAAGTAAAAACATTTATTAAAAGTGTGTCAATTTAATATAGTTATTTTTTTCATTACATCCAATACAATTTCTAGGCGATAAAAATAATTAAAAATAATATTATTAATAATGTATTATTTTTTTGGTATTTTTTTATATTGTGTGAAAAAAAATATTTCAGTGAAACCCATTGTTGCATATCAAGTATTCTATCAGACATACCATACCCTTTTAGGTAAAATTAATATTTAAATCATAAATATTAATATATATTAAAATATATTATTCAATAATTACCTTGGATGTTACATCCTTCCCCCCTTTTTGAAATGGCATCATTGCATTTTAATTCAATATTTACATTAGTGTGGTCATTTCTCCCTCATAACATTTTCTTATCCAAATGTTGTCTATTCAGTCATATGGTTTTCCCACAAAACCATAACCTTATATATCTTCTTATTTCACAACACTTTCCCTCTTTGGTCATGAATTTGAATTGGATGTTCCTTCTAAGAATGATTATCTTCCAATTAAACTACATTTGGACTCAAACAATGAGATAGATCTAATAAATACATTCTCAACATTAAAACATGAAATGAATTGTGTAAGTGGGATAAATCAGAGATAAATCAACTCTATAGGTTACTGATCCCACATTCTCCAAGATTTTATAGGGTCCAATGATGAAATAACTCAGTTTTCTCTTCATAACAAAACTTATCACATATTTCTATTGTGAAACTTTGTGAAAGAGATGATCACATACCTAGAATGAATGATCCTTTCTGTGGTTTTCCACATATCTTTTCATCTTTTCTGGGATGTCCTCAAGTTTTTTTGAATCAACTGAACTTTACATGTAATCTATTACAAAAATTATTGTACCATCAACATCTATTTCACATAATTTATCCAAAAAATCTAGAGTTCGACACCTATTTGAATAAAATGCCTCAAATGGTTCCATATATATACAGAAACGAAAAATTCTATTATTAGAAAACTCATCAAAGGAAATATTTTTATCCCAAATCCCCTAGTAATCCAATGAATAAACACATAGAATATCCTCCATGGTCTGAATTAGTCTTTCTGATTGACCATCTGATTGTAGATAAAAAGCTATCAAGAAATTTAATTCAGTTCCCAATGACTTCTGAAGGCCTTTGATATGTTAGAAGTGAACCTTGGATCATAATTAGATACAATGGAGAGGGGAACCCCATATAACCTTCATATCTCAATAAGATACAACATATAACATTTATCTGTAGATAATGTATCTCAAATTAAAAAAAATGAGAATATTTAGTCAATCTATCAACAGTAACCCGAATCACACTATTACCTCATGATGTATTTGGTAATCCCACTATGAAATCCATGTATATATTTTCCAATTTCCAATCTAGTACTCGATATGGATGAAGCATCCTTTTTAGAAATATCTACACTACTTTGACCAATTGACAAGTCAAACACTTCACAGTAGATTCACCAATACCTCTATTCATTATATCCTAATTGTTATACTCCAGAAGATCTATGTACATCTTAGTAGTGTTAGGATGAAATGAAAATAGAGGACCGTTAGCTTCACTTAACTAATATTTCTTCAACTGTAAATTACAAGGCAACCATAATGACTTCTTAAATCTCAAAACACAATATTCACCAATGTTAAATTCAGGAAACATACCAATTTCAACTAGTTAAACCTTTTTATATAATTCACTATCTTCCTTCTACACATTCTTAATTTTGGATAATAGAGTCAATTTCAATAAAACTTGAAACAAAATATAGTAATTTACAACCACAAAACCATCTGAGAAAATTTTCATCAAATCATTAATCAAATGGTTATGTTCCAAACATAACATGGTCAATGTATCATTACTTTTCCAACATAAAGAATCAACCAGTTTTTTACTTTTCTAGAATTGTGAATAATAGTGAAATCATAGTACTTGATTACTTCCAACCGTCTTCACTCTCTCATGTTCAATTATTTCTGAGTGAATATATACTTCAACAGTTTTCAGTAAATATATATTTCACATTTTACTCTATACAGATGATTCCACAAAATTATTAAGGAAAAAAAAATCACAACCAATTCCAAATTTGTTTAGAGTAATTTAGCTCTTAATTTTTCAATTCAAGTAAACCAAAAGAAATTACCCGATCTTTTTTGCATTAGGACACAACTGATTCCCTTAAATGAATCATAACATTAGATATCAATTTCACTATTTCAAGAAGTTAGTTCCAAAAATTGAGCAATCACCTATATTCTTTTCAATTCATAAAAACAATCATCACATTATTTTTTTTATATGATCTTAAGAACCTTCCATGTTAACATAGTAAGTGGGCTAGATAATAGTGAAATGTTTTCAAAAATCCTCTAGTAATAACATGATAAACCCGGTAAACTGTGAATATTAGTAATATTTTACGGTCACTATTAATCGTCAACAAAATTACATTTAGTAAGATCAATAGTTATTCTGTATTTAGAAACAATGTGACCATGCAACGAAATTTTTTGTAACAAAAACACCCACATTCTAAATTGCCCAAAAAATTTCTTCTCTTTTATGGATTGCAATAAAACCCACAACTAACATTCATTCATCTATTTGATTTTATAATATACCAAAATATTATCAATAAAAAACACCACAAACATATCTAATAACTCATGGATTAGTTTGTTCCTAAAATCCCTGAATACAACATGTGCATTAGTTTACCCAAAAATCATTACTACAAATTCATAATGTCCATATCTAGTAAGACACATGATCTTAATATTTTCATCATCATGTAATTTAAACTAATTTTAACCTGACCACAGTTCAACATTCAGAAAATATTTTGATCCCCATAGATGATCAAACAACTCATCGGTATGAGAAAAATGACACATTCTCAGAATAGTGATGTTAGTCAAGGCTATATAATCAATGAAAAGTCTCATTGAACCATCCTTATTATTAACAAACAAGATTAGATAATCCCATTATGATATTCTAGGTTGAATTAAAATATTATCTTATATCTAATGAAACTGCTTCTTTAACTCGAAATGTTCAATCTAAGACAATCTATAAGGTGGTTTTGAAATTTTCTTAGCATCGAGAATGAAGTCAATATGAAATTATACTTTCTTATTAGGTATAGTACTAGGAAACTCATTAGGAAAAAAATCAAGAAAATCATTTATAAGTACAACATAAATAATCTGAATAAATCCTTTGTTTTCAACAAAATTTCAAGTTATCATTCATTTATATGTTTTAAAATATTATCAGCTTCCTAATATGTTATCAACAGTAGGGGTTCATTATTATACACAAACTAAAAGTATTTCAGAGATGAAATTCCTTTTTCACTATATAAAATATTATCATAGTAAACCAACATCCAATATATACTCAAAATAACATCAAACTATACTAGAGAAAATAAATAAGGTTTGAAGGTAGATTATTTCAACATATAAAGAAATAAAGAATATTATAATTTCTATAAGAATAATTATATCCCTTCGTATTGATACCATAAGTTATATATTCATTTCTTGAGGTGGAATTTTAAATTTACTAGAAAATTTCTAAGAAATTAATAAATACGTAGAACCAAAATAAAAAAATGGATTCGAATAATCTGAATAAACAAACAATGTACCTAATAAAAATTTATTTGATAGACCATCATATGTTGAATTAGTTTCGTAGGAATGTACCACAACATTATATATAGAGTCTGGCTTCTTCCCATCATTAAAATTCTTCATTCGAATCTCATTTTCATAAAGACCCATATTGTTACATATAAAATATTTCACTAGTTGTATATCAAATTTTTTCGTCAAATTACCTTTTTGGTGTAGTTAAAAACTTTATGTCCCATTTCACCATAGTGTAAGAACTTGCTAGAATTCAAAATCCACCCTCATGTTCTTTTTACCAAAATATTCAGAAACAATAAACATAATGTTCTGTCCAGCAAACATTGATGATGAATATTTATCTTCAGGCTTCTAACTTGACATCTTATTATTATTTTTTCAAAGAACACATGATAATTGAAAAACACAATTTTTACATTCTCCGAAAATAGAATTGTTTTAATAACTACTGAAATCATGACAATCCAATTCCATTCTATATTTTTTCTTAAATACATAGTAAATAAAATGGATTTTACTATCCAGATCCAAGATAAAACTTGGATCATACCTTTCCAGTCATTTGCTTTTTCTTCATAAGTATACACTAAGTCATCCTCCAATATCAATTAGAAGTAATTGTTTCCCATCCTAAGTGAAACTGTCTTAGGAAAATATTTCTCAAGAAACATACTTTTGAATTCATCCCAATCTAGAACATTAAGATAATTACTGTCTCTAATATTCAAAACCATCAACCACCACTGATCGGCTTCACCTTATAAACGGTAAACAACAAGACTATCTTTTTGATTGTATGAACACCTCATCACATCAAAAATATTTTCTAGGTATTTATTCTACTATTTGGATTTTACAAGGTTAAATGATCCTCAAAATGCTAGAGGATGTTTCCTCGTGAAATTATCCACTACCGATAAGTTCCTCAGTGGGTGATCTAGATGATATAATGTATCTATACCACTAATATTTATAGATTGAGTCAAATATTCCATAACTAAAACTATCTTTTCAGTTCTGAGTTGGACTATCGTAGATTTCTAATTAGGATGGTTGTTTTTTTCAGGATTTCTTCCCTATAAATCTTCCATATTTCCTCTATGGAAAACCTTTCTGAATAGACATATCCTATATGGAGAAACATAGTAGTCTTAAAGTCATATTTCATTTAAATCTTACCATAATGTGAAAGTTATTTATAAATATTATATTTACAATATCCTAAAACTTAATGTTATCAAAACCAACCTTTAATATCAACTATAAGGCCCCAACCTTAAACATTACATAATCTTGAGTTAAGTTAAGAGTTCTCATTAAATGTATTTTTATGTATAATGTTTTAGATATTTAGGACATAACTGTTACATAACATCTAAACTTTATACAACTTTGATACAACTACTACATTATATATTTCATCCAAAATATTAATTTTTAATGAAAACATGATTTCTTTTTCTGGATTAAAAGAGCACAAAATTCTCAATAATGGATATAAAATAAAGAAATAAAGTTTTAGTGTATCGATATTTACAAACCATTAAAAACAAAATAATAATGAAAAAATTAATATCAATCATAAATTATAAAGGTAACACGAGGAATACATGTTATACATACATTGAAGATTTCACATTTTCATAGGGAGTAACCTTCATGGTTATTATTGGAATACCCATAATAGTATATTCACTAAATATCTTAAGATAATCCTTATCGATTAACTACGTCTCATTACCAAATTCATTGGAGACCTATCATGATATCACATGTCCCCTATTTATCATGTAACCAACGATATACATAAGAAATTCCCATGAACCCTAACATAATCATAACACATAAAAAAAATCATAATAGAAAAATAACACTTCCACTTTGCGGTACCAAGAAATCATTTCATGATATTGATAAAATAAAAAAAATTCTCAAAAAAATTCAATACCAAAATACCTAAAAAGGTAAAATGTTTTTTACTTTTCTTTTAAAAACATTATGGCTTGTTGAGAAATCCAAAAACCAAATAAAGGTCAAAACTGTTGAAAAGTCATTGTCTTCATGTAAGTTAAATAAAATTATTATTTCATTTTGTAAAAAGATTCATATAATAAGTATTAATTTTGAAAACTGTTGAATGAAATTAAATGAAATGGCATTTAACTATACATTGTATAAGAGAAGGTGTCATATATTATCGAAATATGCCTCAATGAAAAAAAATTGTGAAAAAATGCCTTACCATGAATCCGACTCATCACATACAATATTTATATTCTAAAATAATAATCTTAGATTAATTTATACGTTCAGGATAAATTTTTAAAGGTTCATTATTTATTTTAGTATAATCTTAGATTTATTTTTTAATGTTTATTTCGTATCTGATGTTTTGTCAATATTCCATACATCAGAAGAAAATGAACATGGATTCGATTTCAGTCATCCATAGGGTCATAAGTCCATCATCTCAAGAATGATATTAATGAATTAAAAATCACTTTTATACGTCAATTATAAATTTTAATCAACCCGTTAATTTTTTGTAGGAAAAATGAACAACATTATAGTCATGGAGATGGTTGGTCGATTGTATGCATGAGTAAAATTTTTATTTTTCATTCGTCATTATGAAAGTAAGGTAATTTTTATTTTATATTTATAAAATGTTAATAAAAATATAAACATCATAATAATAATTTATATATACTTATATATAAAATTAATGTGATGTGGTGAATAAAAACAATTCACATCCCTTTGAGGGGGTGATAGTTCACACATATACACACACACATGAACTTATTATCTTTATGTAAATGTGAGGTAAGAGAATAATTGTAATATTATTATTTTAAAATGAAAAACAACTCATGAATATCATATATAAACAGTTATTCCATCATTATAGTCATTCTTGATAGATGGTAATAATAAATTTAATATATAGGTTTGTGAGGTAGTAGTTTTTCGTTCACATGAACAAAATGTCCATTTCCCATTGGATGAAATTGGATATAGATCATCTGAGGATATTAACATAATAAAATATTAATATATTTAGGATACTAACGTTATTATTTGATCTTACATGATTAATATTTATAGGAAGTGGAAGATAAAATTAAAAAGAAACACTTAAAAATGATACATCTTCGGATGATCAACTTTCAAGAACACATTAACTCTTCTATAAAGCATATTACGCCTAAAGTAATCCCTCAAAAATGTGGGTAGGGATTTGAGGAATATGTTCGATATGAGCCTATGTGAACCAAATGGTTCTTGATGTTTTAGTTTTAGAGAAGAAAGGGTACCCTTTTATATGATATGGGAGGGTCATAGTTGGAAAATCTTAAAATAATAAATTTATATAATTTAATTTTTTTAATCAAAATGATTCCATCCTTAGATATTTCAAAGATAATATGTAGAGATTTTGTCATCCTCTTATAAGAAAAAATTAATTTATTGATTTTATTATAACTCTTATCTTCTCGGTTTACCCATAATTATTATATTTTAATTTTAATTATGTCAACAACATTTTAAATATTAAGAGGCTATAAATTTTACATGTATTGGGAACATTTTCCATAATTTAACACATAGTGAACTTTTTCACCTTTTCATAGTAACTTATTGATTTTAATATATTTTTAGGTCTTTTAAATAATTTAATAAATTATTTTTTTAAAATAACAATTATGTCAATTTTTACACTATTCGTTTCATTGAATGTAAATAAAATATAAAATGATAAATTACTTCAAAAAACCCTATATATGACATATTACATGTCATTTCCACCTTTAAAATTATTGTATGGCATAAATTATGTCAAATAATATTTATTTTAATATTTATATTATCATTTATTTGATTTTTTAGTTAATTATTCTATTATTTCATCATCACTATGTCTTTATTAATTTTAACTATTTATTTTCTAAAAATAATAAATAAAATAACATGATGTAGGTTATATTTTTTACTTTCTAATAACTATTTATAGTCAAATATAACACTTATAAAACCCCAAATTAAAATTGTTTTTCCAATAAATTTAATGTTTATGATAATTTTTCAATTTTTTTAAATTAAACGTTATTAACATCATAATCAAATCCAAGATGCTTTCAAATGCAAAATTTTCATCCTGAAGATTTTTTACTACATTAATATCAAATAAGATAAGAATAGGACAATTGATAGTGTAGTTTTATATTATTATAACATTATTTTTAACCTTATTTACCTTATTTAAACATTAACCACTGTAAATAAAAATAATTACTAATGTCTCTATTCATAATGTCCATAAATAAAAGGGACATATTTAAATGATTTAGACCTTATGATTCCAAATATGGAATCCATTTTTTCAAATTAAAAAACAGAATTAGTAGAAATTAATTTAAAAATTCATCATATTGATTGAATAAGAAAATCGGTTTTTTAAATAAAACAATCAAATCATTGTGACACTCATATATCTATTTTAAATGTGAAATTACTTACGATGACACAAATTTTATTAAATTAAAAAACATAATTCAATTAAACATTAAATCAAATTAAAATTATAACCTAACTATATAAATAAATTAGATGAAATTTTCTTTAAAATTAAATGTCATATTTTTCTCAATTCATTAAAATAAAAATTTTATTAGAAAAATAAAAAATGCCCACAAAAGTAAATTTTTATGTCAATTATCCAAAGCAATTTTTTTTTCTAATATAAGTTATAAAATTAATAAAAAATATATTTAAAATGGTATCCTCATAAATATTAATTGATATAAAAATGACTTATTCGATAATTAATTGGGTTGTTACATCCTTCCCCCATTTAGAAATTGTGTTCTCACAATTTTATTCCCTATTAAAATTATTTGGGGTATCTCTCCCTCATATCACTTTATGATTCCCAGGTTGGTCTTCACCCCAATGGGTTTTCCACAAAACCATAACATAATGAATCGCCTTATTTCGTGATACATTCTCTTTATGGTAAAGAATATAGACTGGATATTCTTCATAAGAAATATTATCATCCAACTGAACTAATAATAGACTCAAAATATGAGATGGATCCTACAAATACATTCCCAACATTAAATCAAGAAAAACATTGCTTTCCAAGGATAAAATCGGAGGTAACACCACTCTATAAGAAACTGATCCAACATTCTCTAAAATTTCATATGGGTCAATTAACAATATACTCATCTTTTCCTTCTTAACAAAACACATCACACATTTACTTGGTGAAAATGTTAGAAATAAATGATCGCCTACCTTGAAAGAAATACCCTTCCTCTGGTTATCCAAATAACAATTTTCCTTCTTTGGGATATCCGTATTTGTTTTTGAATCAACTAAACACTTTCTACCACCTCTTCAACCAATTATGGTCCCATAAAATTATATTCACCATCATTATCCCAAAAACATAGAGTTTGACAACATTTTCAACATATTGCCTAAAATTGTACCATTTGTGTACATGAATGAAAACAATTATTATAAGAAAACTCAAACAAAGAAATATATTATTCATATTTCCCCTGGTAATCCATTGAACAAGAATGTAGTATATCCTCCATGGTCTGAATTTTTCACTTTGGATGCCCATTTGATTGATGATAAAAATCTATACATTAATTTAATTCAGCTCCCAATTATTTTTGAAGACCATTCCAAAATTTCGAAGTAGACCTGGTATAATGATCAAATACAGTGGAGAGGGCACCTCCTTTTAACCTAATTATGTCATTATTATTCAATCTAGAATGTTTATTTTGATATAATGAACCTAAAATATGATGAAAATGAAATGATTTAGTAAATCTACCCACAATAGTGGAAATCAAATTTTTACATTGATAATTCATTTGTAATCCCACTAAAAAATCTATAAATATATTTTCATATTTTCACTATGGTACTGGAAAAGGCTAAATAATCCCTTTTATAAAAAGTTTTTCTACTTTAACCTATTGATAATTCAAACACTTCACATTATATTCATAAATATATCTTTTCATTCTATCCCACAAGTAATACTCTGGAAGAACGCTATACATCCTAGTACTGCTAGGATGAACAGAAAATGGAAGATGTGAGCTTCACATAACAAATCTATATTCAAAAATGAATCACAAAGAACACATAATCACATCCCAAATATAAATACACAATATATATTGGTTTTGTATTCAGGAAACAAACCTTTTTAAACCAATTCTACCTTTTTTTCAATTAACTATTTTCCTTCTGCACATTCTTAATTCTGTCTGATATAGAGGATTACAATAAAACATAAAACAAAACATTAATATTTCCTCCACCAACAACATCCATGCCAAATTTGATCAAATAATTAATCAAAGGGTCTTGTTCTAAAGATAACATTATTAATGTTAAATTACATTTATGACATAAATAATGAGACACTTTTTTTTCTTTTCATGGAAGGTAATGAATTGTGTAATTAGAATACTAGATAAGTTCCCACCATCTTTTCTTTATTATATTCAATTATTTTTGAGGGAATATATAATTTAATATTTTGTGGTTTGTATATATTCCATATTTCACTCCATACAGATGACGCCACAAATTTCTGAAAAAAATAAGTTAATTCCAAATAATGTGTATGATAATTTATCTCATGAGATTTCAATTGACATGAAGCTAAGCAATTTACAGATCATTCTTCATTAGAACTCACCCAAGACCTCTCAACAAATCAACAATATAGATAAAAAATTAACCATTTTTTGAAGGCAGTACAAAAAATTAGATCATTGACCAATATTCATTTAAATTTATAAAAATAGTCATCAAATTATTTTTTCCAGATGAAAATAATTTTTTTTGAGTTAACATAGTCAGTGGGATAGATAACCATGAATTTTTTTCAATAAACCATCGACAAAAACGTGATAAACCAAGAAAACAATGAATCCCAGTTATAATTGTGGGACATGACCATTATTTAACAACTCTTGTTTTAGAAATATCAATAGTTATTCCATCTTTACAAACAATGTGAACAAGCAATCATATTTTCTGTAAATAAAACATACACTTTATAAATTTCCCATATAGTTTCTTTTCATTTAAAGATTTCAATATAATCTATAAATGACTATCATTATCTTATTTAAATTTAGAATATACCAAAATATCATCAATAAATACAACCACAATCTAATCTAGAACTCATGGAATATTATATTCAAAAGTTCCAAGAATATAGCATGTGCATTATATAACCCAAATGTTATAACTACAAATTCATGATGTCCATAACTAATATAAATCATGGTATGTGGAATTTCAGCCTCATTTAAATTCAAATGATGGTACCCAGACCTCAATTAAACCTTGGAAAAATATTGTGCTCCTTGTATATGATAATAAAAATCATCTATTTAAGGCAAAGGATGTTTTTTATTAACATTGATTTTATTAATAGATCTATAGTTAATACAATTTCTCATTCCAACATCCTTATTTTTCACAAAAAAAGATAGGATAAATCCATAGGAATGTTCTAGGATTAATTAAAATATTTTCAAATAAATACTAAAATTTATGCCTTAACAATAACAGTTCAGTTTTAGCCATTCGATAAAGGGCTTTCGAAATTGTCATAACATCATGAACTAAGTTAATAGAAAATTCAACATTCTAATTAGGTATAGTTCTAGGAAACTAATCTATAAAAAACATAAATATGGTCATTTTCCATTGGGACATAATTAATATGAACAATTCCTTTATTTACAACAATATTTCAAATATACCATTAATCTCCATCATTGAACAGTTTCTTAGGTAGCAGATATTTTATCAATGGTAAGGGTTCATTATTATTATCAAAATGAATGCCTTACTGAAAATAATCTTATGTAGAACAACTATCAGTCATAGAATTGTAAACAGAAAGCCAATCCATAATCAGAATAAAATCAAACTCTTCTAGAGGAAAAATATGTTTTTTAGGTATATTATTTCCACAAACAAAGACATGAATATTATAATAATATATTTTTTCCCACATTATTTAACCCATATGTTTTAACAAAATATTTGGATTCATTTTGTAAGGTGGAATTTCCAATTAATGGTAAAATTTCTCATAAATGAGAGAATGTTTAGACCTAGAATGAATATATAAATTGGAATAATCTGATTAAACAAAAAATCTACCTTATACGACTTCATTTTATAGACCAATATCAACAAAAGTTGTTTCATCATATTTCAACACACCATTCTGCTTATAGTCTAGCTACTTCCAAACAGTTAAATTCTACATCATAAACTCATTTGAATAATGAACAATCGTGTTACATTTTAAAAAATTCACTATTTATATATCAGATTTTATTTTTTCAGTATATTTTTTAGTGCAGTTAAGAGCCTTATAACCTATTTTATCATATATTAAAAATATACCAGAATTGAAAGGCATTCAATCGGGTGATTTGCACCAAAATTTTCACAAACTGAATACTTAATTTTTTTATCATCATACTTTTTTGAAGAGTTTCTCGCTTTGTTCTACCATCTGTACATCTTATTATTCTTGTTGTCAAAGAACACATGATCATTGACAAAAACCATTTCCACCTTCTCTACACTTCAAATATGTTTTTTAGAACATTTGAACTAATGAGAATCGAATGCCCTATGATACATTGTCTTTAATCATGCGTTAAAATAATTTTTTTTAATATCATGTACATAGATGAAATCTAGAGTATAACTTTTCCAGTTTGGTGAATTTAGCTTCTTAAGCATCCATCGAGTCATCATCCTACCTAATTTCCATTAGTTTTCATTCCATCTAAGTCGATCCAACATAGCTAAATATTTATCAAGAAATATACCATTTAACTAATCGCAATCTAGTGAATCAATATCTTCCCATTCTTTGATATTCTTTACCACCGACCATCATTAATTAGCTTGACATTCAAAATAGTGAATTAAATAACTAACCTATGGATTTTCTGAATGTCATATGACCTCAAAATTTTTTTCTAGGGATTTAATATACAATTTACCAATCACAAGGTCACATGATCTTAAAAATTATGGTGGATGATTCCTCATTAAATGTTCTACTACTGACTTGTTCCTCTATGGTTGATCTTGCTGATCTCATGTATGTATACCACCCGTACTTATATCCTGAATCAATTATTCCATCACTACCAAAAAAACTATTCAGTTTTGATTCTAATAATCTTTGACTGCTAATTTGAAAGGTTGTTCTCCTCTATATGTCTTCCCAGCACAGTTGAATTATTTCCTCTACGAAAAACCATTTTGAACAGTCATATCTTAGGCTAAGACTCATTGTAATCATAAAATTTTATATCAATTTAATTTTACCATAATGTTAAAAATTTTATTGATATTATATTTAAAATATCATAACACTTAATGTTATCTAAATCGAATTCAGATACCAACTATAAGTCATTAGTGTTAAGTATTAAATAATCCTGAGTTATGTAAAGTATTATCATTGAGGATGTTTTTAGGTTTTCATTTTCAGAGAATTAGGACATAACTATTACAGAACAAATCAAATATATAAAAGTGCATAAAACTACAAAAGTATTAATTTCTTCCCCAATATAAAAAATTTTAAAAGTAAATATTATTTTATTTTCTTGATAAAATTATTCTTGAATTCTTTTTCTCTTACCCATCTGTATACCATGTGAAGTCATTTAAAAAACATGGGATGAACACAAAAGGCTCAGCAATGGATATAAAATAACGATTGAAATTGTTAGTCTATATATATTTATAATCAAATAGAAACATAATAATACTTCAAAACATCATATAAATCATAAATCATAAAAGAAAGCAGAGGAATCCATATCAAATTTACATTGTATATTTCAAAACTACATAGGGAGTAACCATTATGGTTTTGTTTTGAATATCCATCACATCATATTCCCAAAATATATTATTATAAACCTTATCATTTAACTCAGTCTCATTACCCAATGCATTGGATAAGAATCAGGGGTCACCCACCCTCGATTTATCATGGAACCAGACATATACATTAGCAATGTCCAATAACGATAATAGAATCATAAAACATAAAACATAAAACAAGAATTAGGGAAAAATAACAGTTCCATTTTGTAATAACAAGATATAATTTCAAGTAATTGATAAAATCAATCAAATCTCAAAATTATTTTCAATGAAAATATAATATAAAAGGGAAATGGTTTTTATTTTAATTTTAAAAACATTATGGATTTTAGAAGAAGATACGCACCAAATAATGGTCATGATGGTGAAAAAGTCATTGTCCACACATATATTAAAGAAATATTACTTTTGTAATTCTGTAAAATTCATCATATTAAAAAGATTATTTTGAAAACTGTGGAATTAAATTACATGGGAAATTTGTTAATAATACACAATATAAAAGAATGTGGTGTATAGTATCCAAATATGCATCAATGAATGAATATTGGGACAATGTCCCTTACTATGAGTTAGATTGATCGCGTACAATATTTATATTCTGAAATAATAAATATAGATTAATTTCTCAATTATTAAGACCATTTTTAATGTTTATTATTTATTTTATATCACTTATAACCATGTCATAAAAATTACAGAATTATTTAAGATTGTATCAAATGTATTGTCGATATTTAGTGTTGGAGTCAAAAATAAAAATGGTATTGATGTCAGAAGTCCTTGTGGCCACCGGTACATCGTCTCTAGAATAATACTCATGAAATAATAATCATATTTAAACATTTATTATATTTTTAAATCCTACCATTCATTATGTTATGAAAAATGAATAACGTTAAAATCATGAATATAGTAGGTCATGCGTACGGATGAGTAACATTTAAATTTGACATTGACCATTATAGAAATAAGGAAATTGTTATTTTATATTTACATAATTATAATAATATTATTAACATAATTATATTAATTTAAATATACTTATACATATCATACAAGTTATGTGGTGAATAAAAATTATTCTCTTTGCTTTGTAGATGTGATAGTTCACACATACGCACGAACGATGTTAGCATTTTTATGTGAATTAAAGGTATGAGTATAATTGAAATATTATTATTTTAAAATCATAAATATGTCACGAATATAATATATAAACATTTATTCTTTAATTATACACTTTCTTGATAGAAGGTATTGAAAAATGAACTTTATCAGTTTAGGAGGCGGTAGCCCACTGTAAAGACGAATGGAATGATCATATCACATTTGATGAAATGAGAGATGGATTTAAATGATGATATTAACATATTTACATATTAGTATATTGAGGTTAAAGGATATTTAATTTTATATTATAATTTTATGATTTAGAGGAAGCGGAAGGGGGAATAAAACAAAAACATTTAAAAAATGATACCTCTTCTCTGGTTGATCAAGTTCAAAGAACAACTTAACACCTATAAGAATTGTGTTCTGTCTATAATATGATATCAAGAAAGTGGGGTGGGATTCTAGGAAGGGCTTTTATCATTGATTTATTGAGATAAATGTTTCTATAGGTTTGAGAATTAGATAAGAGATGGAACTTATTTATAGGAGAAGGGAGGGGCACCATTAGAAACTCTTTCCAAATTAAATTAATATAAGTTACTTTTTTAATCAAAATGAATCCAACATGTGATTTGTAAAATATAATATGTGGATAGTTCTATATCATCTCATCCAATAATTTTGAGATATTTATTGAATTTATTTGAATCTATATCTTTCTGTAAACCATTAACTATTCTCTTATAATTTTAATTTTGGTAAAACCTATTTAAATATTAAGAGTCTCTAAATTTTACTTATATGAGGTCAATTTCCTATAATTGTATAGTTAATGTAAATTTAGAACATATAGTATTAAATTTGTTATTTTAAATTTACTTTTTAATATTTTTAAATACATTAATAAAATATTATTTTTACAAAATATAAATTATTTTAATTTTTTATTATTCATTTCATTGAATTTAAATAAAATAAAAATTGAGATATAACATCAAAAAAAATTAATAGACTTATAAAATGTCATAGTAATCGATAAAATTATTGGATGGCCTATTTTATTTCAAATAAGCTTTATAATATTATTTATATTATCATTTATTTAATTTTTTAATTAATAAATCTGTTATTTCACCAGCATTGTTTCATTATTAAATTTAATTATTTATTCCGAAAAATTAAAATAAAATACCATGATTTAATGAATATTTTTTGATTTCTAACGTTTTTTAAAAGTCTTGAATATCACTAATATTACTCCATATTTTTATTATTGTATTAATAATAGTCATCTTTATTGTAATTTTTCATTTACTTTAAAATAAATGTTGTAAATTTTATAATCACCCCCAAGTGGCTTACAAATGCCAAATTATCATTCCAAGGATTGTATTGGATTGTAATATATCATCCAATTATATTTGTATATGTTTTATGTCTTTTATATTATTATAATATTATGTTTACCCTTGATTAATTGATGGACCCTATAACCACAGTAAATAAAAATGATTACTAATGATAATATTCATAAAGTACAAAAATATAAGGTAACTAATTAAATAAATTAGAATTTCTTATTCCAAATATGTATTCCATTTTTTGAAATTAAAACCACATAATTTGAATAAATTAATTAAAAAATTAATCCCGTTCACAAAATAAGAAAATCGGTTTTTTAAGTAAGACAACCAAAATATTGACATATTCTTATGAAAAATTTAAATGTGAAATTACATCCAAAGACCAAAATTGTATTAAATTATGAAATTATAATTTAATGAAACATTAAAACCAATTTAAATTATTTCAAAACTATATAAAATAATTAGACTAAAAATTAGTTTTAATCTAAAATGCATTATTTTCACTATTCATTAAAATATGAATTTTCTCATAAAAATACTAAAATATTTCCTGAATGATATTTTTATGTCTTTATTCAGAATAAGAAGAAAATTTTTTATAATAAAACATATAAAAATGTCAAAAAATATATTTAGAATGTGTTTTCCATCAAATGGTAGTAAAAATACCTTTAAAAATACTAGATTGTTTTCTACTTCACAATGTATATATTATCATTTTAAGTCTCCCTAATTTTTATAAAGTAATTAAATAAATTTAATAAACATGTAGAAATATAATATAGTTAGTTTTTTTAATTCCCTCAAATATGATGACTATCCAATAGCTTCCATTCAGAATAAAAAATTTAATACTGTATTATTTTTCGGTATATCTTAATCTTGTCGACAATATATGATTTTAAAGAAACTTATTATTGCGTCCTGAGTAAACTATAATTCATAGCATCACATATTATGTAAAATTTAATATCGAATTCATAATACTTATATATGAAAATTTATTATTCTATAATTTACTAGGATGTTACGCCATTCAGAGGATTTCTATAATTGGAATTTAAGGTTATTAGTTATATTTATAGAGGTGTTTTCTGGGTTTTATGAAGAATAAAAATAATTTTTCATAAAGATACCATAGGGTTGGTATGAGATTTGATGTAGAGATAATTTTGACTAATTGGGAAAAATATTCAATTAATTTGTGGATTATAAGATTAGATATCCTTTGGGATAAAAAATAATTTTTAGGACTTGGAAGTTATTTTTTGGAAAAGAATAATATCTTTTTAGGTTTATATATGACTATGGTATATTGTTTCGTATGCAATTAATATTTTTTAGGGATAACATTTAAGTTTAATTAATGGATCATAGGTTTTCATGATTTTTTGGATTAAAGTATAGTAATAATGTTCATGATAATTTATGGTTAGTTATTTATATTTATTAGAATATTGATAAAGATAGTATAAGAATTAAATAAAGATTACATGAACTAAAAGAGTTATAATTTGAAAAAATTATTTAAGTGAATGTATCATAGGTTAAAATATAGTTTTTAAAGGATAGGAAATATAATATTTACAAATAATATTACTATATTATTGATTATTATCATATTAATTTTGTTTTTTTTGTATTTGGTTGAGTATAAGATCATGAGAATGATACTGGAAAAGTTATATCTCTTAAAACTCCAAAGTCTTATAACCAAATAAATAAATGAATTTATAAAAACTACTTATGAAAAATTAAAATATATAAATATTTCTATTATGAGTTCAAACATTACTTTTCTATTTTTAATAAAACAGTGAGATTGATATCTCATTATAAATTATATCTTGAGTTTTTTAAATCTTATGGATATAATAAATTATTTTATGCATAAAATAACTTTTAAGAAGAAATTATAATAATGGGGTAGAATACAACAACCTGAATTTTAGGATATATTTTCATTCCTTAAAACATATGTATATCAATTATTAATAGGTTCTACTAAAATAATTTATATTTAGATGGAATGAATCATACAATATTATAATCTAATTAAAATGTTATAAATAAATAGAGTATAAATACTAAAATTCAAATTATTTTTTATGCTGCTGAAATAAATAACTTTTATTTAGATAATCAATATATATTTTCATTATAAATAATTTATTGATTTTTTCAAAAAATATATTTATAATGGTGAAAAATATAAAAAATTTATTTTATGAAAATACCATTTATTCTAATGTATTTTTTCCTATAAAATAATAAATTTTTTGAATTTTATTACTTTTAATGACTAATATAAAAAATATCTCATGAAATTAAATTAATGAGTATTCATATAATCAAATTCCATTCAATAAATAATAATGGAATTAAAATGCATAACAATTTAGTGACTCATAAAAATATAAGTCAGTTTTATTTCGAAAACATTTTTTATTGTATTTTATGTTTTTATTAAAATGTTAAATACAAAAATTTTAAAATAAAATTGTTAAACCTAAATTTGTTTTTTGTACTATGTATTTACAAATTATATAAGCTTTAGTTTTTTTGGATTTTCCTACAATGTTTTATTTTTGATAAATATGAATAAAATTATATTTGTAATTACCAAAACAATTGTGACATCCTCATGATAAAACCATCATATAAAATTGTTTGAAACCATATTCATGATAATATAAGTATTTTAGGAGTATAATATTTTTTTATTAAGAATCATATATTTTAAAATTTTGATCCTAAGATATATTTTTATCTAAAAAAACTAATTTTAGTATATTTCCTTTAATCGAGTTTTCTTAAGATTACATTTAGTTATTTCTTGGATTTAAGGATATATAATTCTACTTTTTCTAATAATAAATATATTAATATCATTTTAATCAATAAAACTCACATTAATTGGGTAAAATATATTTTATTCCTGAAAATAAATTATTTCATAAAAAATATTTTGCATATTAGGCTATTTTATATTAAAATTAATATGTATTGTTTCATAAATTTTATATAATAAAATATATTATAAATATAAAATCTACTATTGTAAAATATTTGGATAAGTTAAATTCAATTTTTGTTCATAAAAATAAATTACCAAGATAAAATTTAGTCATCACATTAAATAATAAAAAAGTTAAATGTTTCTAAACAAATGGAAATTACCTAAAATATCATAAAAATATATATTTAAATGAGTTTATGTGATTTTTATCGACCACTAATAATACTATCTTTATTATTTTTAAATTTTGGATCCACTTTCTATTACACATGAGTTTCAATTATAGAAAATAATTATCTCTTTATAATGAATCTATAACATAATGTACATAGATTTATTAAAGAATGTTCTAAAAATTAAATTAAAAAATTTTATAATTTTAATTTGATGAAATTAATTTATTTTTCTAATTATAAAGATTAACATTTTTTTATGGTGAATTTTTTATAATTTTTAAATATAGTATATATTTGGGAGATTAATACAAACTAAATATTTTAAAAATTATATCACTTTTATCACATTATGATGATATAATAATTATATGAATGTAACGACCCCTCCCCTGGGGCCCGTATTGTAACTACCCCAAGCCCGTCTACCATAGTCCAGGGGATTGAGACTAGCACCAAAGGCATAAATCTCTAAACTACGAATGCATTGCCTTTGTAACTATAAACTAACACATTAGAGTACACAAATGGATGCAAAACACTAAGTAAAAACTATATTCAAATGATGTATTTGAATGTAAAAGGGGCCAGAAATACAAGCCCAACAGGAAAGTACAATTACAACTGAAAGCAAGTACAACTGAAGAAAAGTAAAGAAGCTACTAGGACGTCCTCCAGGGTTCCCACTTGAAGGGTAGGTACATATGGCCTCCTCGGCACTCCACATATGTCTTTCTCCTCCGTGCACCGTTGTAACACCCTGAGATTTTATGAAAAATATTCTTTTTAATTTCATTAATGTCTTGTGTTATACGCTACACCAAAAGGAGCTTTCACAACACACATCTCTGACCTGGCTTGAATTACACGCAATCACGACCTTCCTCGATAGCGTGTGTAATATGCAATACCGAGTTTCACTAAACAACGATATGCTATTAAAATATTATTAAAACTAGCCGTTATGAATAGTAATAACCACTTTTTGAAATTCTATAAATCTTATTTTTCAAAATGGACTTCATTTTTGGATTCGGAGTATCGAATTTATCCTAAAGTGAAATTTTGGTACTCTTCGGATAACTTTCATTTTCTGATGAATAGTGAAAATTACTAAATTTTAGTTAAAAACAACTTTTTCAATCAAAATAATTAATAGTGATAAATTATTAATTTGAGTGTTTTTAAAGTATATTTAGAATATATTTTTACAATTTAATACAATGTTGTTCATTGAATGTAATTTCACATTTAAACCAGACATAATCAAGTGTCAATCTTTTGATAGATATTGTTTCTTAAAAACACGCTATTTGTTTTAACAGCGAGATTTAATTATAAAATTAATTAATGAAACTTCTATGTTATGAATTTGGTAAAATAGAATTAATTTTTGAATTCGGAATATGAAATATAGCTTAGGATGAAATTTTGGCATTTTTCTGAAAAACATCAATTTTTGATGAATAGTGAAACTACTAAGTGGTAGTTAAAAAACTGAATTTTTCATAAAACTTAATTTTACCGCTTCTGTGAATGGAATTTCAAAAATCTGTGAGACACGGTTGATGTCAGTAAGTAAAATGTGGTTCAATGAGATGAAAATAATTTTTGGTGAATAGTAACTTTTTACTTTTTTTACCGTGGTTAATAGTAAATAGGGTAACTAAGGGTAAAAATGATATTACTATTACCCTAACACATGTCCTAATTCTATTGGATAAGTTTAATTCGAACAAAAACAAACTTAGGAATAAAATATGACCATTTAGGCCCACTTGGGTTTGATTAGAACATTTATTATTAATTTATTTAAAGAAGGGTTAAAATAGTTAAAATCAAAGTTTAATAAGTAAATCATTTTTAATATGAGATTATACATAAGATAAATTCGACTATAAATATTCATTAGAAATCTAAAAATATTTCCTACATAATGATATTTTATTTATAATTTTTAGACTTTAAATAAATTAATATATTTATGACACAACGATGATGCAGTAATTACCCTTTTAAGGAAATATTAACATAATTGATGTTATAAATGCTCAAATGAATGTAATTCGAGACTTTTTATGACATACACTAATTTTCTAGGTTACTATGATATATTAGTGTTGATTTAATCAACTTGGTTCGAACATATAATTCTTTTATGACTTTCACAAAAATCATATATCAAATAGTGTCAAAATTGACACAAAATAGTTTTTAAATCAAATATTATATTATTAATTGTTATTTTATTCTTAAAAATATAAGGTTCGGCCAAATGACTTAGATAAGGATATATTTATTAATAATATACAATTTGGGGTTCTTTTGGCATTTAGAGTAAGTGTATTAACCATATAGTGAAAGAAAAAAAAGACACGGTAAAAGTTAAATTATTTAACTTAGAGTTAATTCTAATTGATAAGGTTAAAATAATAACCTAAACTTGTCTAAATTCTATTGGTTGATAGGATTTCGACCCATCCCCACTTTAGCTTCGAAATAAGACCCTTTGGAACTATTATAAACCGATTTTGACATTAATATAAAATAATATTTTGAGATATTCCTAAGGTGCCCCTCTCCTCCCTTATAAAAGGACACCTCCTCCCCCTCCTCCTCACACCAATTTGAGCACTCAAGATCGGCCAAACCCTGCCCAAATCTCTTCTCCACTTCCCTAGCAACATCCTAGAAGTTATGGTCTTCCTCAAAGACCAATTTTAGTTCCCTAAGGGGAGGTCTCAAAGTGACGCTTCAAAGAAGAGGTAATTACCGTTACCAATTCTTTCATCTTTATTTCTTCTTCCACTTCTTCTTCTTAGGTTGTTTAATTATGAAGTAATAACATCAATATCACTCATATACTGATATGTTATTAAATGTATGAAACAACCCTATTTCACCATCTATCCATCCTACGGAAAAAGAAATCACCGCGCGTGCGTACGTACGGAATACCGTCTCCACGCCGTGGTGTAATCTATTTTCCACCACCACCTTACATTGATGGGTATAATGGTGTAAAGAATAACTATACATAGTTATTACAAAATCATATGGATTCTGATATATTGTATAATCCACTCCAATTCAATTCAATATTTATGGAAATGATATCATCGCTCGTGCGTACGTACGGACTACCGTCTCCACGACGCGATGAGATTCATTCTCCATGTTAACCATTTAAGAATGATTATAAAGTATATATAAGAAATAATAATGAAATATATGACATTATAAAGATACTAGATTTATGTATATATATATATATGTATGTAATCTACTTACTTCCATTCAAGACAATAAGGAAAGGAAAACGGTGTTCATGCGTACGTACGGACTACCGTCTCCATGAACGGTGTTTTTCATTTCATTTATCTATCTATTATATATATATATACTGAATATATATGATATATAAATCATATTTTATATTCTGGAAGTACGTAAATAATGATATAAGTAATAATAATTTCAAGAACAACAAGTCAAAACACCTACGATAAATGAAACGATTTTACCCAAAATGCTTCTTTAACATGGAGTTTACAAAAGAACGGGTAATATAATTTCATAAGTGACCCATATATGATATCATAACAATGAATATGATTCTGTAATAAGTCAATGACATTATTTAAACCATTATACAGGAGCTTCGGACACGTACAAAGCAAATCGGACCTAAGGTAAGAGAAATATCTCAATCTCATTTTTATCCGAGATTGTTTATTCGTAATTAATTACTGGGTTGTATTTTATCATCCACATCCATGTTTCATCAATATGTAATATTATTTCCATCCACCTAAAATTGTTTAAATCCAATTTTACCTTTCGGTGAGTTTTTAGTAATGAATATGAAAGGAATCTTTTGTCGTTTTTTCGTACGAGGTACTTTTTGACTTTTCCGACAAAGGTACGAAGAATGTTTTTTTAACTTATACGGCATGAATGGATTTCTAAAACATTATTTCCAAGAATTTTCCTTTACAAGTTTTTTAGTTTATTTTTAATTAACTTCTTTTAGTTTATAATTGTACGACATGTTAAGAAAGGAAAAGTATTTTTGAAGTAGAAAGGATATTTTCCTCCAGAATGAAGTTCAAGTATTTTATCAAAATTATTTTCCATCAAAGATAATAAAAGGGTTCTGTTTTTATCCCTATTATTACATGGATTTGATTATGTTGTGATGGAAACATTTTTATGAATTCCTTTATCTTATATGAATTGTTTTATGATGTCATGTTGTTTAAGAATCCCATTTTTATTACATGGGTTATGCGATAATGTATGATTTATGATTAAGTGTCACACATAAGAAAGGATTCATTATAAGATGGGTGGGACCTATATCTCCCTCAAATGCATTGGGTAAAGATTTTATATCTCATGAGATAGACAGGGCTGGAACGGTAGGTTATACCGGTTCAGTGAAACAGGACTGAAACGAGGGTTACTCGATTCAGAAAGGGACTTTGTCCACTAAGATAGTCTTGGCAATGAGTCTTGACTAACAAGAAATGATTCTCTAGGATTATGTGTGAATGCCACAAAGTTTCATGATTTATGTTATGATTATTGTGATTACATTTCACTGCCATGATTTACCCCATGTTATGAAATTATGATCTCTTTTGTAGGTTAAGATTTCTAAAAGTTATATGCTTATGTATATGATGTGATTGATATTTCTTTTGTTTACCCTTACTGATCATTTGAGCTCACCCTTTAATGTTTTCTTTTCCCCAGGATATAAAGAAAGGTTTTAGGTAAGAAAAAAAAGGGAAGATCTTTATGGGAGATATTGAAGATCTTTCACTAGGATTAGAAGATTACGTTCCGAGTTTCCAAAGACACGAAACTATTACGATCCTTGTGTGTGTGTTTTTGTTATGTACTAAGAATTCCGCAAAAGTAATGTAATGTCCATGTATGATAAGCTTCGGTTCTCTACAGTTGGTATCAGAGGAAAGGTTTAGTCAACCTTTGGAAACTAGGATGCGAAAACGTTAGTGAGATCACTAGAGATATTTCTAAGGTATGTCTAGGGATGTCCCTAAGGTTAAGTATACGTATAGGTTATAGTACTAGAATTACGCTAAAGATCATAGAATTAAACCTAAGATGTTAGATATTGAAGGTACTTCCCCTTTATTATGTTGTTTTCCCTAGCATGATTTTTGCCTCTCACACTATTCTTTTTGGGTTTTAGAGAATGGATGGAAACAAGATGATTCACGATAATGGAGGATATGATGGACAAAGGAATGATATTCTTCATAATGAAATGGGATTTGGAAGTCCAAACATAATTATTATGCCGAATCAGCAATCTCATAATATGATCAATAAAGTAAAATTTGGTAAGTTTCCTGACTCGGATAATAAGAGATAGATGGAGTTTCATGATGATCATAGAGGAAAGAAAGTTCAATTTCCCCTATGTAATTCATGTGGGAAGAGGCATCAAGGAGAATGTTTCAAAGGAACTGGAAGATGCTTTGGGTGTGGAAAAGAAGGACACAAAGCCAGTAAGTGCAAAGGAAAGGGTTCAGTTAACACCAGGGATGAGGATAGTGGTATTTCTACGACATCAACAATGGTTAAATGTTTTAAATGTGGAATGTACGGGAATTATGCAAACCAATGCCCTAAGGGAAAGTCTCATGAAGAGAATCAGTATGGTCGTATGGGAAGTATTTATGTTGATGGTGATGAAGAGACTACAAATGATATGTGAGATGAAAGAATTGTTGAATCTTGGAAAATGGTTTAAGAATGTAGTGGAATGATTACATGTTTATCATGTGTAATGTTGTATAAGTAATCTCATGGTACTGTAGAATAAAGAGACATGTAAGGATTGTTACACTGTTGTCTGATTAATGTTACCAGTATCCATGAAAGGTTATTCAGATATTTTTGGAATGTAGATGATATGCGCATAATGAAGAGATAAGGAGAAAATTAAATGTTTGATAGTATTCATGAGCTCATGATTGATATAAGGACTAAGTGATATCATGGTCTGATTATAAAGAATTTTGAGGATTTTGGTTTGTGGAAAGTGTTAACTTTTAACTGCATTCATGTTTTCACTAAGGTTCAATGGAATACATGATTAAGGCCTTCGAATGATTGGAATGTGACCAACAGGATAGGAATGCAGTATTACGATATATGGGGATCAACGATGATATTAAATCTCTGGAAATCGTTTTCACTATGTTATGAGAGTGGACCGAAGTATTTTAGATAAGCCTAAAGATTGGAATGGATTATGTTGGACATAAGTTAGTATAGTTTAAGGATAGAAGTTTTTTTTTGATATTATTGATGGAATGTTATAGTAATATAGTTTTAGAAAAAGGACAACCTGCAGGACGGGCGATAGCCCATCGCGTCGGACAAGGCCGTAGGAATCGAACCCACAACCGAAATGCGACTGGCCTTTATCGCCTACCACTGGCCTACAGGAAGTCCCTGTTTAGTAGAAACTAGTTTTATTATATTAATCAGTATGATATATGAAGTATAAAGTCCATTTTAGGAACCATATATGATTAATATCACTATATAATGACTTATGTATATTTAATAACTTTTTCTAACCTTTTGTTTGAGACAGATGGAATGACCCGTCATTCTATCACATGATCTGCTAACACTTCACGAATAACAAATTCAACTTCATTTATTTAAGAGATGAAGTGGAAATTGTTCAAGGCACGAACAACAGTGAGATTGTACCAAAATAATGTAAGTATTTATTCTAATTCATATTCTTCAACTTTAAGGAAACGATCTTGAAAACCAAAAATGTTGTCCCAGTGCTCTTATATCTGATTAATCAGATGGTACCTTAGATCATCACAAATATATGGATTTGTGATTGTTGGCTTTTCCATAGCCATGTTCTCTACCACACTCCATCAGAACATGACAGTTAGATTTCTCTTCCATGTCCATATTTTCACCTATGTTCTCCTATGTGGATACCCAGTGGTTAGTTAACTTGGGTAACCATTACGTTTTATACTTTAGTTTTTAAAGATAAGTTTTGGTATTCCTTTTTACGATGTGGGTTTCTATCAAAGAAAATTTCGAATAGTAAACCATTTATAACCCCGACGAATTCCGGGGGCGAAATTCATTTTAAGGGGGGTAGAATGTAACAACCTGAGATTTTATGAAAAATATTCTTTTTAATTTCATTAATGTCTTGTGTTATACGCTACACCAAAAGGAGCTTTCACAACACAAGTCTCGGACCTGGCTTGAATTACACGCAATCGCGACCTTCCTCGATAGCGTGTGTAATACGCAATACCGAGTTTCACTAAACAACGATATGCTATTAAAATATTATTAAAACTAGCCGTTATGAATAGTAATAACCACTTTTTGAAATTCTGTAAATCTTATTTTTCAAAATGGACTTCATTTTTGGATTCGGAGTATCGAATTTAGCCTAAAGTGAAATTTTGGTACTTTTCGGATAACTTTCATTTTCTGATGAATAGTGAAAATTAATAAATTTTAGTTAAAAACAACTTTTTCAATAGAAATAATTAATAGTGATAAATTATTAATTTGAGTGGTTTTAAAGTATATTTAGAATATATTTTTACAATTTAATACAATGTTTTTCATTGAATGTAATTTCACATTTAAACCAGACATAATCAAGTGTCAATCTTTTGATAGATATTGTTTCTTAAAAACACGCTATTTGTTTTAACAGCGGGATTTAATTATAAAATTAATTAATGAAACTTATATGTTATGAATTTGGTAAAATAGAATTCATTTTTGAATTCGGAATATGAAATATAGCTTCGGATGAAATTTTGGCATTTTTCTGAAAAACATCAATTTTTGATGAATAGTGAAACTACTAAGTGGTAGTTAAAAAACTGAATTTTTCATAAAACTTAATTTTACCGCTTCTGTGAATGGAATTTCAAAAATCCGAGAAACACGGTTGATGTCAGTAAGTAAAATGTGGTTCAATGAGATGAAAATATTTTTTAGTGAATAGTAACTTTTTACTTTTTTTACCGTGGTTAATAGTAAATAGGGTAATTAAGGGTAAAAATGATATTACTATTACCCTAACACATGTCCTAATTCTATTGGATAAGTTTAATTCGAACAAAAACAAACTTAGGAATAAAATATGACCATTTAGGCCCACTTGGGTTTGATTAGAACATTTATTATTAATTTATTTAAAGAAGGGTTAAAATAGTTAAAATCAAAGTTTAATAAGTAAATCATTTTTAATATGGGATTATACATAAGATAAATTCGACTATAAATATTCATTAGAAATCTAAAAATATTTCCTACATAATGATATTTTATTTATAATTTTTAGACTTTAAATAAATTAATATATTTATGACACAACGATGATGCAGTAATTACCCTTTTAAGGAAATATTAAAATAATTGATGTTATAAATGATCAAATGAATGTAATTCGAGACTTTTTATGACTTACACTAATTTTCTAGGTTACTATGATATATTAGTGTTGATTTAATCAACTTGGATCGAACATATAATTCTGTTATGACTTTCAAAAAAATCATATATCAAATAGTGTCAAAATTGACACAAAATAGTTTTTAAATCAAATATTATATTATTAATTGTTATTTTATTCTTAAAAATCTAAGGTTCGGCCAAATGACTTAGATAAGGATATATTTATTAATAATATACAATTTGGGGTTCGTTTGGCATTTAGAGTAAGTGTATTAACCATATAGTGAAAGAAAAAAAAGACACGGTAAAAGTTAAATTATTTAACTTAGAGTTAATTCTAATTGATAAGGTTAAAATAATAACCTAAAGTTGTCTAAATTCTATTGGTTGATAGGATTTAGACCCATCCCCACTTTAGCTTCGAAATAAGACCCTTTGGAACCATTATAAACCGATTTTGACATTAATATAAAATAATATTTTGAGATATTCCTAAGGTGCCCCTCTCCTCCCTTATAAAAGGACACCTCCTCCCCCTCCTCCTCACACCAATTTGAGCACTCACGATCGGCCAAACCCTGCCCAAATCTCTTCTCCACTTCCCTAGCAACATCCTATAAGTTATGGTCTTCCTCAAAGACCAATTTTAGTGCCCTAAGGGGAGGTCTCAAAGAGACGCTTCAAAGAAGAGGTAATTACCGTTACCAATTCTTTCATCTTTATTTCTTCTTCCACTTATTCTTCTTAGGTTGTTTAATTATGAAGTAATAACATCAGTATCACTCATATACTGATATGTTATTACATGTATGAAACAACCCTATTTCACCATCTATCCATCCTACGGAAAAAGAAATCACCGCGCGTGCGTACGTACGGAATACCGTCTCCACGTCGTGGTGTAATCTATTTTCCACCACCACCTTACATTGATGGGTATAATGGTGTAAAGAATAAATATACATAGTTATTACAACATCATATAGATTCTGATATATTGTATAATCCACTCCAATTCAATTCAATATTTATGGAAATGATATCATCGCTCGTGCGTACGTACGGACTACCGTCTCCACGACGCGATAAGATTCATTCTCCATGTTAACCATTTAAGAATGATTATAAATTATATATAAGAAATAATAATGAAATATATGACATTATAAAGATACTAGATTTATTTATATATATATATATGTGTGTATGTCATCTACTTACTTCCATTCAACACAATAAGGAAAGGAAAACAGTGTTCATGCGTACGTACGGACTACCGTCTCCATGAACGGTGTTTTTCATTTAATTTATCTATCTATTATATATATATATATACTGAATATATATGATATATAAATCATATTTTATATTCTGGAAGTAAGTAAATAATGATATAAGAAATAATAATTTCAAGAACAACAAGTCAAAACACCTACGATAAATGAAACGATTTTACCCAAAACGCTTCTTTAACATGGAGTTTACAAAAGAACGGGTAATATAATGTCATAAGTGAACCATATATGATTTCATAACAATGAATATGATTCTGTAATAAGTCAATGACATTATTTAAACCATTATACAGGAGCTTCGGACACGTACAAATCAAATCGGACCTAAGGTAAGGGAAATATCACAATCTCATTTTTATCTGAGATTGTTTATTCGTAAGTAATTAATGGGGTGTATTTTATCATCCAAATCCATGTTTCATCAATATGTAATATTATTTCCATCCACCTAAAATTGTTTAAATCCAATTTTACCTTTCGGTGAGTTTTTAGTAAAGAATATGAAAGGAATCTTTTGTCGTTTTTTCGTACGAGGTAATTTTTGACTTTTCCGACAAAGGTACGAAAAATATTTTTTTAACTTATACGGCATGAATGGATTTCTAAAACATTATTTCCAAGAAGTTTCCTTTATAAGTTTTTATGTTTATTTTTAATTAACTTCTTTTAGATTATAATTGTACGACATGTTAAGAAAGGAAAAGTATTTTTGAAGTAGAAAGGATATTTTCCTCAAGAATGATGTTCAAGTATTTTATCAAAATTATTTTCCATCTAAGATAATAAAAGGGTTCTATTTTTATCCCTATTATTACATGGATTTGATTATGTTGTGATGGAATCATTTTTATGAATTCCTTTATCTTATATGAATTGTTTTATGATGTCATGTTGTTTAAGAATCCCATTTTTATTACATGGGTTATGCGATAATGTATGATTTATGATTAAGTGGCACACATAAGAAAGGATTCATTATAATATGGGTGGGACCTATATCTCCCTCCAATGCATTGGGTAAAGATTTTATATCTCATGAGATAGACAGGGCTGGAACGGTAGGTTATACCGGTTTAGTGAAACAGGACTGAAACGAGGGTTACTCGATTCAGAAAGGGACTTTGTCCACTAAGATAGTCTTGGCAATGAGTCTTGACTAACAAGAAATGATTCTCTAGGATTATGTGTGAATGCCACAAAGCTTCATGTTTTATGTTATGATTATTGTGATTACATTTCACTGCCATGATTTACCCCATGTTATGAAATTATGATCTCTTTTGCAGGTTAAGATTTCCAAAAGTTATGTGCTTATGTATATGATGTGATTGATATTTCTTTTGTTTACCCTTACTGAGCATTTGAGCTCACCCTTTTATGTTTTCTTTTCCCCAGGATATAAAGAAAGGTTTTAGGTAAGAAAAAAATGGAAGATCTTTATGGGAGATATTGAAGATCTTTCACCAGGATTAGAAGATTACGTTCCGAGTTTCCAAAGACACTAAACTATTACGATCCTTGTGTGTGTGTTTTTATTATGTACTAAGTATTCCGCAAAAGTAATGTAATGTCCATGTACGATAAACTTCGGGTCTCTACAACCGTCACACCAATTGATCCACCTATGGTTACTGTCCAATCCCACTACACTCTGCCTCAGTTAGCGTTGTCTGTCGTCTGCAACCAACACAACGAGGTGCGAGCATACCCCATGCAAGGGTGAGTATAATGATACTATGTAGGGACCCCGAGACCCTCAAGGACTCACAGAATCCAACAAGGATAAACCACAAGTTATGAAATAAATAGATAACCATTACATAGCTATATGCCCATACATATAACTAAGTTACCTAGTAACCCATCTCAATCACGAGGAAAATGAAAAAGTCATTTACAAATCTCAACCAGGATTTCATTCTATGGATACTATCAATATGAACCCTCAACGGTTAGATAAATCCTTCTCTATCGAGTACAATGGGTCTATCATGTCACATAGAAGCGCTTCCCACTAACTTCGACTGCTGAGGTACTCCTCCTATCAAGTACCGTGGATCTGATTCCCTCACACATAAGCTCTCTTCACCTTGGGTTTTCTGCACCCACACTGAGGCGCTCCCCTGGTAGCCTGCTAAGGTACTCCACATTTCGAGTATTGTGGGTCTGTCACGCCCACACCCAGGCGCTACCCACCTCGGGTCTACCGTGCTCACACAGAGGTGCTCCCAACTAGGCTTGTCAAATCACTCCGAGTCGAATCAGTCAGCAGTCATCAAGTCTCAGCTAGCTACTAGGTTCTCACACAAATTCCTGATCATCTTTGGAAAATCCTCTCTACAAACTAATGGTCAATACTACAACTTTCAAGACGTACTGTGTAGAAGAATCTCAAAGATCCTCCATGTCATAGTGGTCTCAACGCAATAGACAACACATTAATCGGACGCCCTGTCTGTTAGTAATTAGCCTTTTAGTCCTGGGGGCCTTGTTGGATTCGTGTACGATCCAACCTCACCGAATATCAACTCTAACCCGAACTCCTGTGGGGTATTCTCAAAGGGATGGCTTTACTCCTGGAATTCCAGCGCTGCTGACGGTTCGTCAAACCATAGTTTGTCACAAGAAATAATATCTACAGAGGGAGTCGGGCCATGTTAGCTTGACCTGCACCCTTTGCGATTAGGGTGATAGAAAAAGGTTATTAAGAACAAAGTACAACAACTCCACCACAATAGAATCATAGCCTCATTATTTGTTTTTAATGAATAGATGAACATGGCACAAAAAAGAAACAAACCCCTACCTTTGATTTGACGGTCACCATATGTTGAAGTCGTGGAAAGATGGTCGTCGATCTGTGGTAGACGAACACATCCCATGGAGAAGGAGTTCGAGGAAGAAATTTGGAGGGGTTAGTTATTCGTAGTTTAAGGCATCCCTTATTTCCGTTCATCGTCGGGATATCTTTCTTCACCGGAAGATCAATATTTGTTGGAGAGAGTTCTCTCTACTCCCAAGATCCACCAAAATTCAAGGGAAAAATAATATAATAAAGCGTTGTCTATTAATTGTTGGAACAACAATTCAAATTGTGGTGTTTAATTAAATGAGACAACTCATTTAATTAATGGGGGTGGAATTGAATCAATTGAGGGAAGAAGGATGGCAAATTAATTAAAGGTGGTTGACTCCATTTAATTAAAGGGAAAGGTGGAGAGGCTCTCCCTCGTGAATGTGGGTTCCAAGGGGTTACATTTCTGGGTGGTCTCCACCTGAATAATCCTCCTATAAGATGTTATGTTCGGGTGGGCCCCACCCCCATAACATCTCATGGGAGGTTGTGGTGTCGTGGCCCCCACCACTAACATCCTCTTGGAGGTTTTAACAACCATTAATAAAAATAATGTCACAATCATTTTGATTTAAATTAATCTTAAAAACCCCAAAACTATCTTTTATTCCTGACCATATGTTGTTGAGGTAAAATTCTTCATAAAACAATACTGGCACTACGACTTCAATGGTTCCCTCGGAATTCAGTTTCGAGCACCGGTTCAAAAGTTATAAAATCCAACTCACACATTTACTGAACGAACCTGAACAAAACATCAAAAATTGATTCCATGCACACCGAGCCTCAGAATCAAGCACCGTAAATTTTCATGGACTATTAAAAATCCCATGTATTTAAAATAATCCTCATAATTTCCAGGTCTTTACATTCTCCCCACCTCAAGAATTTACGTACCCATAATCTACAACTCGAACTATTGGAACAAATGGGGGTACTGAGCATGCATTTGAGCCTCCCGCTCCCATGTGCTCTCCGAGAGGTTCTCGTGATGCTAGCGTGCGCGCACCGGAGGTATCAACCGTCCACATAGGACCTGCTCCTATTGATCCTCAATCTCCACTGGAACCTCCGTAAAAGATTCCCCATTGTCGACGTCCATCTCTCTATGGTCGATAATGTGGGCAGGGTCGTGCACGTATCTCCTCATCTAAGATACGCGAAAGACGTCGTGCACCCGGTGCAACTGAGGTGGAAGAGATAAGCGGTAAGCCACCTCTCTTACTCTACCGAGGACCTAGAAAGGTCTGATAAATCTCAGAGATAACATCCCGCCATGATCAAATATCTGAAGACCTCGTCGAGGTGAAACCCTTATAAAGATGTTGTCTCTATCCTCAAACTCCAGAGGTCTCTGTCTCCGGTTAGCATACAAATTCTACCTAATATGTGCAGTCTTTATCTACTCCAGGATGATCTCAACCTTCTCCGTCGTAGTTCGTACTATCTCGGGTCCTACTAGTGGTGTCTCCCTAGGTTACGTCCAGCAAAAGGGGGATCTTCAAGGTTGCCTGTACAAGGCCTGAAAAGGTGCCATCTATGTGGTGGAGTGATAGCTGTTGTTGTAGGAAAACTCTACCAAAGTTAAGTGATCCTCCTGGCTATGACCAAAATTGAGGACACATGCATGGATCATGTCCTCGAGGGTCTGAATGGTCTTCTCGGTCTAACCATCCATACAGGGATGGAAGGCGGTGCTCATGCAAAGCTGTGTCCCAAAAGCTTCCTGCAACCCCTTACATAGCCGAGAAGTAAATCAAGTGTCACGATCAGAGAAAATCAACAAAGGAATACCATGTAAACTCACAATCTACTATACATAGAGGCATCCCAAGCTCTCTACAGAACCCAACTCTCTAATCAGTATGAAGTGGGACATCTTGTTGAGTCGTTCGATGATCACCCAAACCAAGTCCTGACCCCTGGATGTACGTGGACGACCTATCACGAAGTGCATGGATATCCCATCCCATATTCCATTGTGGGACCTCTAAGGGTAGAACCAAGCCTGCTGGTGCCTGGTGCTCTGCCATCACTTACTGACATGTAAGGCACCGTGAGAAAAACTCTGCTACATCCTTCGTCAAACCTGACCACTAGTGCTATCGTCGATGGTCCTGGTACATCTTCCCCACTTCTGGATGTACCGCTATAAAGGATGTGTGAAACTCCCTCAACACTTCATCCAGAAGTTCCCCCGGTACCATGGTACATCTTCTAATGATGATGAAGTGCTCCCCACCATCATATAATGCATCAGGTGTCTACCCTGTAGATATCTGAGCACGTTGCTTCTCATAATCAAAGTCTCCACACTGTGCTTCCCTGACTCGCTGAAGAAGCCGGGGAGTGAATTTAATAGACTGAAGAAAGGATGCTCAGTCTCTATCCAAGAAGGATATGTTTAAGGAAGCCAGCTACTCTATCTCTTCGCCTAGTAGCTGTATACCAGTCCTTCTACCGATCGTATTTGCAACAACGTTCTCTTTCCCAGGACTATAGGCTATCTCGAAGTCATAGTCCTTGAGGAACTCATTCCAATGTCATTGTCTCAGATTCATGTCATTCTAAGTGTATATATACCAGAGTCTCTTGTGATTAGAGTAAACGGTAAAATGCTCACGCATCAGATAGTGTCGCGATATCTTCATGATTAAGACCATTGTTGCTAACTCCAGGTCATGGGTTGCATAGTTCTACTCGTTATGTCTCAGCTGCCGAGAACCATAAGCAATCACTACTCCCTCTTACATTAGGACACACCAGAGTCATGTCCCTGTTTCGTCATAGTAGACTACGTACCCTATGCCTTCCTCTAGAAGCCTCAATATAGGGGCACTAGTCAGCCTCTACCTCTGCTCCTAAAAGCTCTGTTGGCATCTCTCCAACCACACGAAGGGTTTCCCCTTTTTAGTTAAGGCTGATAGTGGGGCTGCAACTCTGGAGAAGTCTGGTACAAACCTCTTATAGCATCCTACTAAACCCATGAATCTTTTTTCCTCTATCACACTCATGGGTGGCTCCCAATCTTGTATCGCCTCAATCATCACTAGATCCACTATAACTCCAGCCTCCGAGACGACGTGTCCCAAGAAGTGAACCTCTAAAATCCAAAATTGGAACTTTGAGAGATTACCATAAAGTTGGTGCTCTCAGAGTGTGTCTAGTACTACCTACAGATGGTAGGCATGCTTTACCTTAGTAGTCGAGTAGATAAGAATGTCATCGATGAAGTCTACGACAAAGAGATCGAGGTAAGGCTGGAAGATCCTGTTGTTGAGACTCATGAACACTTCTGGAGCATTGGTTATGCCGAAAGGAATAACCAAGAAATCATAGTGGCCATAACGACACCTGAAGGCCGCCTTCTATAAATCCTTATTTGTAACTCTGAGATGGTGATAGCCTGATCTAATTTCTATCTTCTCGAACCATCGTGCTCTCTTCAGCTGATCAAAGAGGTCGTCAATCCTCGAGAGTGGGTACTTTTTCTTTACGGTCACATGGTTCATGAGACGATAGTTGGCACAAAGCCTCAAGCTCCCATCTGCCATTTTAGAAAATAGAATCGGGGATGCCCATGGAGAAACACTGGGCCGGATGAATCCCTTCCCTTTAATGTCCTCTAGTTGTACCCTCAGCTCACGAAGCTCAGCAGGAGCCATCCTATATGTTGGAGTAGATATCGGTCTTGTCCTGGGTTGCAGGTCAACGTATAAGTCCACCCCTATACAAAGAGGTAGTCCTGGAACAATGTTAGGGAAAACATCTACATACTGGTCCACCACTATAGGATAAGTCTGACTCGACACATCAACTGCTCCAAGGGTAAGGCAAGCCAACTAGTGAGTTATCAACTGCACCCTCCTCCTAGTAAGTCTGTCCTATGCTGCAAAGGCTCTCTTCTCACCAGTGAATGTGAACCTAGTCCCATCCATGTGAAAAAACTGCACATTGCACCTAATATAGTTGATCTGAACATGGATTGTAGATAACTAGTCAATACCCAAGATGACACCGTAAGGCCTCGATGCCGCTAAGAGGAGATCCCAGCCGAAGCTTTCACCTCTTAGAGTAAGCTCAAACTACCAGCACTAGTGTGTAATCATCGAGTCTACACCAATAGAAGTCACTAGCTATAAGCATCGATCCAACGGCTCCGTCGGAATCTCTGAGATCTGAACGAGGGTAGTGGAAATGAAAGAGTGACTAGCACATATGCCTCTAAAAATTACAGCTAAGGTGGAGTAGAAACATATCGTACCTCAAATCATCTCCAGAGCTCCATGGACATATTCATCAACTACCTGAAGCTGAGCTCTCCCAACTCAATCAGCTCCCTACGGTTGGGGTGGACCTCCTGGTAGTGGTGGTGGTAACACCTCGAAGCTTCATCCACCACATGCTGCACGACCAGCTCCTCTTCCACGTACACCTTCTCCCTACGGACCGCCTTTATCAAATCTTTGTCTCTACTTGGGAGGTCCCTCAACCGTCTACTGATCATCTGTATGGCGGGTCGGACAGTCACAAGCCATGTGACCCTGCCCGCCGCATGAGTAACATTGATCGCTCCTTGCATGTCTGGATTTGTCTCTACTCTAGGTGCCTAGAAAAATGGATTCTGAGTTGTGCAGTCGACCACCTATAGGTCTGGTTCTCTTGGACCTATGCGACATCTGTCTTTTCCAGTGGTAGAAGACTCTAGTGCATGTTGTCTATTAGTGGTTCTCGTTACTAGTGATTGCTTAGTAAGGAAACTATCCACTGTGAGGGCTCTCTCGAACACCCCCATCTACATAGGGATGTTATGTGAGATCATCAGAGCACTGATCTCTCACCTTAGCCCCTGCTCGAAGGTCCAGTCCTCGAATAATGGGTCTCGCACCATATATGTTGAGTAGCGTGAGAGGTCGGTGAACCTTGTTGTGTATTGTGCCACTATCATGCTACCCGGCTGTAGATGCAGTAGCTCCTGTATTCACACCGCACAAATGGTGGATGGTAAAAAATCCACCAGAAACAGGCTCTCGAAGACTACCTAGAGTAGGGTCGCCTTTTCATGAACCTTGAGCATCAGGCTCCACCATATGTGTGTTGCTGCATGAAGGAGACTCACGGCAAAGATCACCATGTAGTATGATGGTGTCCCTACTAGCCTGAAAAATCTCACCAGAGCCTCCAGCCAATCCTCAGCCGTCTGTGGGTCAGTCTCCCCCCAGAACCTAAGAGGCCTCTAGTGCTGGAACTCGTTCAACGTGCTCAAGCGGCGTGCATCATCTGATGCTGGGGTTGGTGGCATCGGTGGCCCAACGGGAAGTAGTACCACTGGTGCCTCTGCTGGAAAAGGGCCATGCACCGATACCTCATTGCTCGGCGGGCTATCAGTGCGCATGACTCTCGGGGCTCTAACTAGTCGTCTTCAAGGAGGCATCCAGAATGAAACAGATATGAGATGGTAAAAATATTATACCTGGTGAGCTGACCTAGTTGAGTTGACTTAAAGAAAACTTTTGAAAACATGCACGCAATCAGTATTTTCATGCACTTAGTTGGATATCATAAGTCAGGGTCCTGGTGTATAGAAATGTCGGTTGCCCACAACTTTACTGTAATCCCTGAACTAAAAACCACACATAGTACCCTTAACACTATTGCTGCATAGAAAATAAAGATCAGAGTTCTATGTTCTATGGTAGAATAGACTCCTCTGATACAAATTGTAATGACCCTTCTCCTCGAGGCCCGTATCGTGACTACTTCAAACCTGCCTTCCATAGGTCAACGGCTGGAAACTAGCACCAAAGGAAAAAATCCCTAAACTGGGAAGGAATTTCCTTTATAACAGTAAAAAAACACATCAGAGTACAGAATATTAAGATAAACACTAAGTAAAAACCTGTATAAAAAAGAAGTGCAGGAAATTAAAAGGGGACAGAAATACAAACCCAATAGGAAAGAACAATTACAATTGAATGAAATTACAACTAAAGAAATGTAATGAAGCTACTGGGTCATCCTCCGGGGTTCCCACCTAAAGGGTATGTACAGATGGCCTCCTCAGCACTCCACGTCTGTCTGTCTCCTCCCTGCACCATCACACCGAGTGATCCACCTCCGGGTACCGTCTAGTCTGGCTACTCTCGGCCTCAGTCAGTGCTATCTATTGTCTGCAACCAACTCAATGAGGTGCGGGAATAGCCCGTGTAGGGGTGAGTATAATGGTACTCATTAGGGTCCCCAAGACCCCCATGTCTCAAAAAATCCATCATGGATAAACCACAAAGTATGAAATCAACGGATAAACATTACTTAGGTATATGCCCATACATATACTTATGTTATCTAGTAACCCATCTCAATCATGAGGAAAACACAAAAGTCATTTACTCAGCTCAACCAGGATTTTATTCTAGGGATAGTATCAATCTGAACCCTCGCCTGCTGGATAACTCTCTCTCTATCGAGTACAGTGGGCCTGCCATATCACAGAGAGGCACTTCCCACTAACTTGGAAAGATGAGGTACTCCTCCTGTAACATCCCAGGTAATTAAAGAATAAATAATTTTCATATTTATTAATATTAGAGAATTAAATATGAATTTAAATTAAAAGGGGTTGCTATGTTCGATAGCGTACCCGATACGCAACGATGAGTTTCTTTGAAACTTACGTAGCACACTAGTAATATAATAATATTCTGTTAGTTAACAAGTAGCCGTTGTACTGGCGGGAATGAATAGAAATAACTAAAATATGAATAGATATGTTTTTAGATGTTTTTATATTTATCCAATAAAAGATAAAGGCTTAAAATATGGAAAGAGTTCAATTTTAGGCTTTTATACTCTAATTTTCATTAAAGGTTCACTTATCACCTTTTGACGGCGAACCGTCATTAAATATAGTTTTGATCACTCTTATACTTTCTATTGGACCAAATATAACTCTTCTTTCGAATCGGGACATCAAAATTTACTTTGTGTAAATTTGTGGTACCTTTCTGATAAAGTTCATTTTTTTATGAATAGAGTAAAATGTTGTATTTTAATTCAAAACTGCTTTCTAACCTAATTTATTTATATGATTAGATTATGTTTTGAATTGGTTTTTAAGTGAAATTAGAATATATTTTTACCATTTTATCCAATGGTGGTCATTGGAATCAATTTCGATTTGAAATTAGACTTAAACTGGTGTCAATCTTTTGATACTTATTGTTTTGTAAAAACACGATATTTGCTCTGGCAGCGGGAATTAATTATTAAATTAATTAATGTGACTTATATGATTTGAATTTTGTAAAATATACTTCATTTTTGTATTCGTAATATCAAATATAGCTTAGGGTGAATTTTTGGTAATTTTCTGAAAAACTTCAATTTTTGATGAATAGTGAAACCACTAAGTGGTAATCAAGCAAACTGATTTTTCAGTTAAATGAAAGTTTACCACTAATGTGTATTGAATTTTGAAAATCCGACATACATGGTTGTCATTAAAAAGTAAAATGTGGTTCAATGAGATTAAAATATTTTTTTGGTGAATAGTAACTTATTAAGTTCTTAATCGCGATTAGTGGTAATTAGGGTAGTTTAATGAATAAATAATGCTTTAATAATATAAAATGACATAGACACATGTCCCAACCTCATTGGTTGTGTCATGGCCGACCAAGACAAGCCATGTCCTAACTTGGGGACCCCATGGATCCACTTTTTTTGGGAAATGACATAAATTACTTTTTATTTAATGTTAAAGTGAAAATGACACAAACATAATATGTTTTGCGGAAACAATTTTTAAGTGGGGTTATACAAGTCCAAATTTTGATTATAAATATTCAATGGAAATCTAAAAAGATTTCCTAAATCATAGTAATTTTTTTATAATTTTTAGACATTAAATAAATTTAATTATTTACGACATAATAATGATGCAGTGATGACATCATTATTTGACGATTTAAATAAAATGGAAAGATAATGTAATATCTATGAACTACACATGGCCAAAACCAATTGGATGAGTGTATTTCGAACCCTTATCACCTTATCCACGAATTCTATCAATGTGGGACCTTTTAAAACCGAAACACATTTTCAAATAATGTAATGTTTCTTTACTTTCCAAAAGTGCCCCTCCTCTCCTCTTATAAAAGGCCCCCACCTCTACCTCATTTCACACACTCTTCAAGCCATTGGCTCGGCCAACCCCTGCCCATTTGCTCTCTCCAAATCCCTCTCCTCATCCTAGAGGATTCCCTTTGGGAAGAATCCTTTCAAAGGAAGCCTTTAGGCTCAACTCAAAAGGAGTTACACTTTTTAAAGGTAATTGTTTCTCTCATGTTCATTTGTTTTATTTTGCTTCTCCAACCCCCTAAAATCTTTTTATATACTTCTTTTGTAACAACACCAGTATCATCAATATACTAGTATGTTGTTATAATATTTATTTTATCTACACTCCCACACAACTACATCAAATGGTTAAAGAACATATGTTTTCCGTGGATGGCGAAATTATGCCTCCCGAAACGATGATTGTTCAATACTCATTAAACACCTTCAAAGGTGGCCATTATGATGTCAATATTTTTATATATGATATATAATATGTTTATGTTTTCCTTAAGCTTCTGTTTTTTTCATTTTGGGAATACCTTTATGGTTTCCATTATGGGTAAAACACGATATCTTCATTTTAGGAAGCGCGGACTACCGCCCCCTAAAAGTGATTTGATTCGTTAATACCATATGTGGGATGTGTAAAGGATAAAGTTAATGATATTATATATGTTATTATACTGGAATTATAATATACTCTTATATCATTATGATTCCATTCCAGAAAATATGAAATAGAAATGGAAGTAGCGTTCATGCGTACGTACGGCTTACCGTCTCCATGAACGGTGCATTTCATTTCTTACCTCTAAATGTGATGTAATATTATAAATGAATGTATGTACTGGATATATATGACATATATGATATCTACATCATGAATACCATTCTGGATATAATGAACCTTTGACCAAATTAATAACATGTAAGTGTAAGAAGCCTATTTTTGACTTAAGAACCAAATACCGACAAAATGAACATTATTAACTTAAATGATTACATGATGTTCATAACATGGTATAAAAGGAATAATGAACTTGAAAAAGATTCATAAGAAAGTAGAGATTAACTCAAGTTTATTATTCAGGAGTTTAAAGAACGGTCGGGTCAAGTCGGATACGAGGTATGGGACTTCGTCTCAATCTCCTTTCATTGAGGCATATTTTGTTTTATACACAACTTTCTTGTATACGGTGTATAAACCCCTTTGACTTTCACGTTTATTCAAAAGAAATCTTTTTTTATACGAAGCATTTACTAAACGACAAAAGGGAATGTTTTTGTCGTACGTATGCGGCGACAACGACTTCTCCGCCGTCGTAACCGTTATTTGAGTTTCAGCTTCCTCTACAAGCCATACCTTCTTTTTTAAAAGAAAAATAAATACCATGTTTTACTTTGGTATTGAAAATGGTTTTCATAATGTTTTTATTATATCAATGTGTTGTATTGATATCTCGTGATTGAAATTTGGAAATGTTATGTTTCCTTTATGCATGTTTTATGTGATATGATTATGTTATGGTTCTTGGGCATTATTATGAAGACGGGTGGTTCCGTGATAAACTAAGGGCGGGTGAGCCCGTTATAGCTCTCCAATGCATTGGGTAACGCGAAGGAGTGAAACGTTAAGGTTTCTCCGAAAAGATTTTAGGGAATATACTGTGATGGGTATTCCAAACGTAACCAAGAGGGTTACTCCCTACGTAAGAATGTTATGAATGCCTCAAGTTACCTTTATGTCTTACGATTTCTATGATTTATTCATGATTTTATGAGGTATGTTAAAGTGCCTATGTTTTATGGGTAAAGTATGATTTCATTCTTATTTATATATGAACTCATGTTTCCTTTCCATGTTTTTTTTATAACCCATACTGAGTTTTTATGCTCATCCCAAGTTTTTGAAATGTTTTTCACAGGTCAAGGGAAAGGTACATGATAAGATGATAGAGTCAAGGATGTGTCAAGAATTAATCCATGTTTTATTTTAAATGTGTTTTCCATTGATGGGAATGAAGAATACTATCTTTATGTAACCAATTTGTTTATATGTGGAATGTAATGCAAGTTTCATGACCTAATTCTCTAAAACTCTAAACCTGAAAAGATCCTCAATGTGTAATCTTGTAATAACTCAAGATTAAGTAAGGTTTAAGGCTGGGGCCTTATAGTTGGTATCAGAGGTCGGTTTAGACAACATTAGGAGTTAGAAAAGTGTTAAATTATAATATGATTGAAATGATATAGCATTTACGGATTACCATGTTGCTTCGCCTAAGATATTTCCATGTTCAGAATGGTTTTCCGTAGGGGAAACAAAGCAGCTATGTTGGGACGACATCAGGAGGAAGACTGCCTTCCAAATCAGCAACCTGAGATGGTCGGAATCGGAACTGAACAGTTTGTTGCAGTGATGGCACAGTTGACTCAGGCTATAAATGGTGGTGGTATCCATGCACGAGATCAGCCAGATCAACTGCAGAGGAACATGTCAGTGGTGGAACATTTCATGAGGCAACATCCCCCATCATTCAGAGGATCATCTGACCCTGTGCTAGCTGAAGGGTGGATTAAAGCACTGGAGAAGATTTTTGATGTCATGGGGTGTTCATACAATCAAAAGGTTAGTCTTGCTATTTACCGTTTGGACGGTGAAGCAGATCAGTGGTGGTCTATGGTTAAAAATATCAGGGATGCCGATGAGATTGATGCTCTTGACTGGGATGAATTCAAAGGTATGTTTCTTGAGAAGTATTTTCCAAAGGCTGTTCGACATTGGATGGAAAAGCAATTCTTGGAATTGAGGCAAGAGGAAGACTCAGTGGCTGCCTATGAAGAAAGGTTCACTCGATTGGCAAGGTATGCTCCCAATTTTATCCGAGACCTTGATAGTAAAATCAATCGTTTTTACTCAGGATTAAAGCCAAAGTATCGAAGGGCATTAGCTTCTCGTGAGTTTAAAAGTTATGAAAAGCTTGTTCGATGTGCTGAGAAGGTGGAAATGGAGTTTGCCGATGACCAAGTGTCCTATAACAACCAGCAGAAGAAGAGACCGAGGTGGCAGGAGAAAGGTAAGAATTCTTCAAAAAAGTCAGATGGTAAGAAAACTAAGTTTTCAGTTTGTGATAAATGTGGCAAAAGGCATGCTGGGGAATGTCTTCTGAATTCTGGGAAGTGCTACCGATGTGGTAAGATGGGACATAAGGCTCGTGATTGCACTGAAAAGGATCAAGGTGAAGGTAAGAATAAATTTGATTTACAGTTAGTGAAATGATATAAGTGCAATGAGATGGGTCACTATGCAAACGAGTGTCCGAAAAGGAGCTTGAGTGATGGGAAGCAGCTAGACTACAAGCAGAAAGGGGTGGTAAAATCATTTGCAACAACTTCAGTAGATGTTGGGCCATCGAATGAAGTGGTATCAGCTCCAGGGAGCTCAGTATTTTTCGAAGATTGACTAGAGGTCAGGGTACCATCAGTTGAAAGTAAAAGAAGCAGACGACTGCGTTCCGTACTAGATATGGCCATTATGAATTTGTAGTTATGCCTTTTGGGTTAACCAATGCACCTGCTGTATTCATGGACCTTATGAATAAAATTTTCCATGAGTTCTTGGATAAGTTTGTGTTTGTGTTTTGAGGTTTGTGAAGAGGTTATGTGTGCCTTGTGATTCACAGTTGAAGAGAGAGTTGTTATGTGAAGCTCATAGTTCTCTGTTTTCAGTTCATCTGGGCAGTACTAAGATGTATAGAGATCTGCGGGAGTATTACTGGTGGGATGGAATGAAAAGAGATATTGCTGATTTTACTGTGAAGTGTTTGACTTGTCAACAGGTTAAAGCAGAGCGGCAGTTACCGAAAGGGATGCTTCAGCCTTTACCAGTTCCAGAGTGGGAATGGGAGAATATATCCATGGACTTTGTTGTTGGATTACCGAAGACATCTCGAGGTAATAATGCAATCTGGGTTATTGTTGATCGCTTGACTAAATCTGCTCATTTCCTTGCTATACGAGATACTTTCTCTCTTGATCAACTTTACCGTTTGTATCTTAACGAGATAGTCAGGTTACATGGAGTTCCTCTCTCCATTGTATCGGATTGTGATCCCAGGTTTACTTCTAACTTTTGGAAAGGCCTTCAGAAGTCGTTGGGTACTGAATTAAATTTTAGTACAGCTTTTCATCCTCAATCAGATGGGCAGTCAGAACGAACAATTCAGACATTGGAGGATATGCTGCGAGCTTGTTCTATGGATTATCAGGGAAGTTGGGACCAACATCTTTCTTTGGTTGAGTTTTCATATAATAACAGTTTTCATTCCAGTATACAGATGGCACCATTTCAGGCATTATATGGGAAGCGGTGTCGAACTCCAGCTTTCTGGGATGAAGTGGGTGAAAGAAAGTTGATGGGACCAGAATTGGTAGAAGAGATGGCAGAAAAAATTCAGCTGATTCAGAAACACATGAGAACAGCTCAGAGCAGGCAGAAGAGTTATGCGGATAACCGGAGGAAGGATCTATCTTTCGAGGTAGGTGATCATGTTTTTCTCAAGGTTTCTCCTTGGAAAAGTGTGATGAGATTTGGTAAGAAAGGAAAGTTGAGTCCAAGGTTCATTGGACCATACGAAATTCTGGAAAGAGTTGGATCAGTTGCATACCGAGTGGCTTTACCTCCGAGTTTATCTCAAGTACACAATGTTTTTCACGTTTCGATGTTGAGGAAGTATATGCCAGATCCATCTCATGTTTTGAGTCCAGAGGTAGTTCAGCTGGAAGAGAACCTATCTTATGAGGAACAACCGGTCCAGATTCTTGACCATAGGGATCAAGTGTTACGGAATAAGGTGATTCATCAGGTAAAGGTTTTTTGGAAAAACCATGTGATTGAAGAGGCAACGTGGGAATCTGAAAATGCTATGAGGGATAAATACCCCCACTTATTTTGATAAGTGAATAAAATTGCGAGGACGCAATTCCCAAAAGGGGGGAAGGATGTAACATCCCAGGTAATTAAAGAATAAATAATTTTCATATTTATTAATATTAGAGAATTAAATATGAATTTTAATTAAAAGGGGTTGCTATGTTCGATAGCGTACCCGATACGCAACGATGAGTTTCTTTGAAACTTACGTAGCACACTAGTAATATAATAATATTCTGTTAGTTAACAAGTAGCCGTTGTACTGGCGGGAATGAATAGAAATAACTAAAATATGAATAGATATGTTTTTAGATGTTTTTATATTTATCCAATAAAAGATAAAGGCTTAAAATATGGAAAGAGTTCAATTTTAGGCTTTTATACTCTAATTTTCACTAAAGGTTCACTTATCACCTTTTGACGGAGAACCGTCATTAAATATAGTTTTGATCACTCTTATACTTTCTATTGGACCAAATATAACTCTTCTTTAGAATCGGGACATCAAAATTTACTTTGTGTAAATTTGTGGTACCTTTCTGATAAAGTTCATTTTTTATGAATAGTGTAAAATGTTGTATTTTAATTCAAAACTGCTTTCTAACCTAATTTATTTATATGATTAGATTATGTTTTGAATTGGTTTTTAAGTGAAATTAGAATATATTTTTACCATTTTATCCAATGGTGGTCATTGGAATCAATTTCGATTTGAAATTAGACTTAAACTGGTGTCAATATTTTGATACTTATTGTTTTGTAAAAACACGCTATTTGCTCTGGCAGCGGGAATTAATTATTAAATTAATTAATGTGACTTATATGATTTGAATTTTGTAAAATAGACTTCATTTTTGTATTCTTAATATCAAATATAGCTTAGGGTTAATTTTTGGTAATTTTCTGAAAAACTTCAATTTTTGATGAATAGTGAAACCACTAAGTGGTAATCGAGCAAACTGATTTTTCAGTTAAATGAAAGTTTACCACTAATGTGTATTGAATTTTGAAAATCCGACATACATGGTTGTCATTAAAAAGTAAAATGTGGTTCAATGAGATTAAAATATTTTTTTGGTGAATAGTAACTTATTAAGTTCTTAATCGCGATTAGTGGTAATTAGGGTAGTTTAATGTATAAATAATGATTTAATAATATAAAATGACCTAGACACATGTCCCAACCTCATTGGTTGTGTCATGGCCGACCAAGACAAGCCATGTCCTAACTTGGGGACCCCATGGATCCACTTTTGTTGGGAAATGACATAAATTACTTTTTATTTAATGTTAAAGTGAAAATGACACAAACATAATATGTTTTGCGAAAACAATTTTTAAGTGGGGTTATACAAGTACAAATTTTGATTATAAATATTCAATGGAAATCTAAAACGATTTCCTACATCATAGTAATTTTTTTATAATTTTTAGACATTAAATAAATTTAATTATTTACGACATAATAATGATGCAGTGATGACATCATTATTTGACGATTTAAATAAAATGGAAAGATAATGTAATATCTATGAACTAAACATGGCCAAAACCAATTGGATGAGTGTATTTCGAACCCTTATCACCTTATCCACGAATTCTATCAATGTGGGACCTTTTAAAACCGAAACACATTTTCAAATAATGTAATGTTTCTTTACTTTCCAAAAGTGCCCCTCCTCTCCTCTTATAAAAGGCCCCCACCTCTACCTCATTTCACACACTCTTCAAGCCATTGGCTCGGCCAACCCCTGCCCATTTGCTCTCTCCACATCCCTCTCCTCATCCTAGAGGATTCCCTTTGGGAAGAATCCTTTCAAAGGAAGCCTTTAGGCTCAACTCAAAAGGAGTTACACTTTTTAAAGGTAATTGTTTCTCTCATGTTCATTTGTTTTATTTTGCTTCTCCAACCCCCTAAAATCTTTTTATATACTTATTTTGTAACAACACCAGTATCATCAATATACTAGGATGTTGTTATAATATTTATTTTATCTACACTCCCACACAACTACATCAAATGGTTAAAGAACATATGTTTTCCGTGGATGGCGAAATTATGCCTCCCGAAACGATGATTGTTCAATACTCATTAAACACCTTCAAAGGTGGCCATTATGATGTCACTATTTTTATATATGATATATAATATGTTTATGTTTTCCTTAAGCTTCTGTTTTTTTCATTTTGGGCATACCTTTATGGTTTCCATTATGGGTAAAACACGATATCTTCATTTTAGGAAGCGCGGACTACCGCCCCCTAAAAGTGATTTGATTCGTTAATACCATATGTGGGATGTGTAAAGGATAAAGTTAATGATATTATATATGTTATTATACTGGAATTATAATATACTCTTATATCATTATGATTCCATTCCAGAAAATATGAAATAGAAATGGAAGTAGCGTTCATGCGTACGTACGGCTTACCGTCTCCATGAACGGTGCATTTCATTTCTTACCTCTAAATGTGATGTAATATTATAAATGAATGTATGTACTGGATATATATGACATATATGATATCTACATCATGAATACCATTCTGGATATAATGAACCTTTGACCAAATTAACAACATGTAAGTGTAAGAAGCCTATTTTTGACTTAAGAACCAAATACCGACAAAATGAACATTATTAACTTAAATGATTACATGATGTTCATAACATGGTATAAAAGGAATAATGAACTTGAAAAAGATTCATAAGCAAGTAGAGATTAACTCAAGTTTATTATTCAGGAGTTTAAAGAACGGTCGGGTCAAGTCGGATACGAGGTATGGGACTTCGTCTCAATCTCCTTTCATTGAGGCATATTTTGTTTTATACACAACTTTCTTGTATACGGTGTATAAACCCCTTTGACTTTCACGTTTATTCAAAAGGAATCTTTTTTATACGAAGCGTTTACTAAACGACAAAAGGGAATGTTTTTGTCGTACGTATGCGGCGACAACGACTTCTCCGCCGTCGTAACCGTTATTTGAGTTTCAGCTTCCTCTACAAGCCATACCTTCTTTTTTAAAAGAAAAATGAATACCATGTTTTACTTTGGTATTGAAAATGGTTTTCATAATGTTTTTATTATATCAATGTGTTGTATTGATATCTCGTGATTGAAATTTGGAAATGTTATGTTTCCTTTATGCATGTTTTATGTGATATGATTATGTTATGGTTCTTGGGCATTATTATGAAGACGGGTGGTTCCGTGATAAACTAAGGGCGGGTGAGCCCGTTATAGCTCTCCAATGCATTGGGTAACGCGAAGGAGTGAAACGTTAAGGTTTCTCCGAAGAGATTTTAGGGAATATACTGTGATGGGTATTCCAAACGTAACCAAGAGGGTTACTCCCTACGTAAGAATGTTATGAATGCCTCAAGTTACCTTTATGTCTTATGATTTCTATGATTTATTCATGATTTTATGAGGTATGTTAAAGTGCCTATGTTTTATGGGTAAAGTATGATTTCATTCTTATTTATATATGAACTCATGTTTCCTTTCCATGTTTTTTTTATAACCCATACTGAGTTTTTATGCTCATCCCAAGTTTTTGAAATGTTTTTCACAGGTCAAGGGAAAGGTACATGATAAGATGATAGAGTCAAGGATGTGTCAATAATTAATCCATGTTTTATTTTAAATGTGTGTTCCATTGATGGGAATGAAGAATACTATCTTTATGTAACCAATTTGTTTATATGTGGAATGTAATGCAAGTTTCATGACCTAATTCTCTAAAACTCTAAACCTGAAAAGATCCTCAATGTGTAATCTTGTAATAACTCAAGATTAAGTAAGGTTTAAGGCTGGGGCCTTATAGTTGGTATCAGAGGTCGGTTTAGACAACTTTAGGAGTTAGAAAAGTGTTAATTTATAATATGATTGAAATGATATAGCATTTACGGATTACCATGTTGCTTCGCCTAAGATATTTCCATGTTCAAAATGGTTTTCCGTAGGGGAAACAAAGCAGCTATGTTGGGACGACATCAGGAGGAAGACTGCCTTCCAAATCAGCAACCTGAGATGGTCGGAATCAGAACTGAACAGTTTGTTGCAGTGATGGCACAGTTGACTCAGGCTATAAATGGTGGTGGTATCCATGCACGAGATCAGCCAGATCAACCGCAGAGGAACATGTCAGTGGTGGAACATTTCATGAGGCAACATCCCCCATCATTCAGAGGATCATCTGACCCTGTGCTAGATGAAGGGTGGATTAAAGCACTGGAGAAGATTTTTGATGTCATGGGGTGTTCATACAATCAAAAGGTTAGTCTTGCTATTTACCGTTTGGAGGGTGAAGCAGATCAGTGGTGGTCTATGGTTAAAAATATCAGGGATGCCGATGAGATTGATGCTCTTGACTGGGATGAATTCAAAGGTATGTTTCTTGAGAAGTATTTTCCTAAGGCTGTTCGACTTAGGATGGAAAAGCAATTCTTGGAATTGAGGCAAGAGGAAGACTTAGTGGCTGCCTATGAAGAAAGGTTCACTCGATTGGCAAGGTATGCTCCCAATTTTATCTGAGACCTTGATAGTAAAATCAATCGTTTTTACTCAGGATTAAAGCCAAAGTATCGAAGGGCATTAGCTTCTCGTGAGTTTAAAAGTTATGAAAAGCTTGTTCGATGTGCTGAGAAGGTGGAAATGGAGTTTGCCGATGACCAAGTGTCCTATAAAAACCAGCAGAAGAAGAGACCGAGGTGGCAGGAGAAAGGTAAGAATTCTTCAAAAAAGTCTGATGGTAAGAAAACTAAGTTTTCAGTTTGTGATAAATGTGGCAAAAGGCATGCTGGGGAATGTCTTCTGAATTCTGGGAAGTGCTACCGATGTGGTAAGATGGGACATAAGGCTCGTGATTGCACTGAAAAGGATCAAGGTGAAGGTAAGAATAAATTTGATTTACAGTTAGTGAAATGTTATAAGTGCAATGAGATGGGTCACTATGCAAACGAGTGTCCGACAAAGAGCTTGAGTGATGGGAAGCAGCTAGACTACAAGCAGAAAGGGGTGGTAAAATCATTTGCAACAACTTCAGCAGATGTTGGGCCATCGAATGAAGTGGTATCAGCTCCAGGGAGCTCAGTAGTTTTCGAAGATTGACTAGAGGTCAGGGTACCATCAGTTGAAAGTAAAAGAAGCAGACGACTGCGTTCCGTACTAGATATGGCCATTATGAATTTGTAGTTATGCCTTTTGGGTTAACCAATGCACCTGCTGTATTCATGGACCTTATGAATAAAATTTTCCATGAGTTCTTGGATAAGTTTGTGTTTGTGTTTTGAGGTTTGTGAAGAGGTTATGTGTGCCTTGTGATTCACAGTTGAAGAGAGAGTTGTTATGTGAAGCTCATAGTTCTCCGTTTTCAGTTCATCCGGGCAGTACTAAGATGTATAGAGATCTGCGGGAGTATTACTGGTGGGATGGAATGAAAAGAGATATTGCTGATTTTACTGTGAAGTGTTTGACTTGTCAATAGGTTAAAGCAGAGCGGCAGTTACCGAAAGGGATGCTTCAGCCTTTACCAGTTCCAGAGTGGGAATGGGAGAATATATCCATGGACTTTGTTGTTGGATTACCGAAGACATCTCGAGGTAATAATGCAATCTGGGCTATTGTTGATCGCTTGACTAAATCTGCTCATTTCCTTGCTATACGAGATACTTTCTCTCTTGATCAACTTTCCCGTTTGTATCTTAAAGAGATAGTCAGGTTACATGGAGTTCCTCTCTCCATTGTATCGGATCGTGATCCCAGGTTTACTTCTAACTTTTGGAAAGGCCTTCAGAAGTCGTTGGGTACTGAATTAAATTTTAGTACAGCTTTTCATCCTCAATCAGATGGGCAGTCAGAACGAACAATTCAGACATTGGAGGTTATGCTGCGAGCTTGTTCTATGGATTATCAGGGAAGTTGGGACCAACATCTTTCTTTGGTTGAGTTTTCATATAATAACAGTTTTCATTCCAGTATACAGATGGCACCATTTCAGGCATTATATGGGAAGCGGTGTCGAACTCCAGCTTTCTGGGATGAAGTGGGTGAAAGAAAGTTGATGGGACCAGAATTGGTAGAAGAGATGGCAGAAAAAGTTCAGCTGATTCAGAAACACATGAGAACAGCTCAGAGCAGGCAGAAGAGTTATGCGGATAACCGGAGGAAGGATCTATCTTTCGAGGTAGGTGATCATGTTTTTCTCAAGGTTTCTCCTTGGAAAAGTGTGATGAGATTTGGTAAGAAAGGAAAGTTGAGTCCAAGGTTCATTGGACCATACGAAATTCTGGAAAGAGTTGGATCAGTTGCATACCGAGTGGCTTTACCTCCGAGTTTATCTCAGGTACACAATGTTTTTCACGTTTCGATGTTGAGGAAGTATATGCCAGATCCATCTCATGTTTTGAGTCCAGAGGTAGTTCAGCTGGAAGAGAACCTATCTTATGAGGAACAACCGGTCCAGATTCTTGACCATAGGGATCAAGTGTTACGGAATAAGGTGATTCATCAGGTAAAGGTTTTTTGGAAAAACCATGTGATTGAAGAGGCAACGTGGGAATCTGAAAATGCTATGAGGGATAAATACCCCCACTTATTTTGATAAGTGAATAAAATTGTGAGGATGCAATTCCCAAAAGGGGGGAAGGATGTAACATCCCAGGTAATTAAAGAATAAATAATTTTCATATTTATTAATATTAGAGAATTAAATATGAATTTTAATTAAAAGGGGTTGCTATGTTCGATAGCGTACCCGATACGCAACGATGAGTTTCTTTGAAACTTACGTAGCACACTAGTAATATAATAATATTCTGTTAGTTAACAAGTAGCCGTTGTACTGGCGGGAATGAATAGAAATAACTAAAATATGAATAGATATGTTTTTAGATGTTTTTATATTTATCCAATAAAAGATAAAGGCTTAAAATATGGAAAGAGTTCAATTTTAGGCTTTTATACTCTAATTTTCACTAAAGGTTCACTTATCACCTTTTGACGGCGAACCGTCATTAAATATAGTTTTGATCACTCTTATACTTTCTATTGGACCAAATATAACTCTTCTTTAGAATCGGGACATCAAAATTTACTTTGTGTAAATTTGTGGTACCTTTCTGATAAAGTTCATTTTTTTATGAATAGTGTAAAATGTTGTATTTTAATTCAAAACTGCTTTCTAACCTAATTTATTTATATGATTAGATTATGTTTTGAATTGGTTTTTAAGTGAAATTAGAATATATTTTTACCATTTTATCCAATGGTGGTCATTGGAATCAATTTCGATTTGAAATTAGACTTAAACTGGTGTCAATCTTTTGATACTTATTGTTTTGTAAAAACACGCTATTTGCTCTGGCAGCGGGAATTAATTATTAAATTAATTAATGTGACTTATATGATTTGAATTTTGTAAAATAGACTTCATTTTTGTATTCGTAATATCAAATATAGCTTAGGGTGAATTTTTGGTAATTTTCTGAAAAACTTCAATTTTTGATGAATAGTGAAACCACTAAGTGGTAATCAAGCAAACTGATTTTTCAGTTAAATGAAAGTTTACCACTAATGTGTATTGAATTTTGAAAATCCGACATACATGGTTGTCATTAAAAAGTAAAATGTGGTTCAATGAGATTAAAATATTTTTTTGGTGAATAGTAACTTATTAAGTTCTTAATCGCGATTAGTGGTAATTAGGGTAGTTTAATGTATAAATAATGCTTTAATAATATAAAATGACCTAGACACATGTCCCAAACTCATTGGTTGTGTCATGGACGACCAAGACAAGCCATGTCCTAACTTGGGGACCCCATGGATCCACTTTTGTTTGGAAATGAAATAAATTACTTTTTATTTAATGTTAAAGTGAAAATGACACAAACATAATATGTTTTGCGAAAACAATTTTTAAGTGGGGTTATACAAGTCCAAATTTTGATTATAAATATTAAATGGAATGCTAAAATTATTTCCTACATCATAGTAATTTTTTTATAATTTTTAGACATTAAATAAATTTAATTATTTACGACATAATAATGATGCAGTGATGACATCATTATTTGACGATTTAAATAAAATGGAAAGATAGTGTAATATCTATGAACTACAAATGGCCAAAACCAATTGGATGAGTGTATTTCGAACCCTTATCACCTTATCCACGAATTCTATCAATGTGGGACCTTTTAAAACCGAAACACATTTTCAAATAATGTAATGTTTCTTTACATTCCAAAAGTGCCCCTCCTCTCCTCTTATAAAAGGCCCCCACCTCTAACTCATTTCACACACTCTTCAAGCCATTGGCTCGACAAACCCCTGCCCATTTGCTCTCTCCACATCCCTCTCCTCATCCTAGAGGATTCCCATTGGGAAGAATCCTTTCAAAGGAAGCCTTTAGGCTCAACTCAAAAGGAGTTACACTTTTTAAAGGTAATTGTTTCTCTCATGTTCATTTGTTTTATTTTGCTTCTCCAACCCCCTAAAATCTTTTTATATACTTCTTTTGTAACAACACCAGTATAATCAATATACTAGGATGTCGTTATAATATTTATTTTATCTACACTCCCACACAACTACATCAAATGGTTAAAGAACATATGTTTTCCGTGGATGGCGAAATTATGCCTCCGGAAACGATGATTGTTCAATACTCATTAAACACCTTCAAAGGTGGCCATTATGATGTCACTATTTTTATATATGATATATAATATGTTTATGTTTTCCTTAAGATTCTGTTTTTTTCATTTTGGGCATACCTTTATGGTTTCCATTATGGGTAAAACACGATATCTTCATTTTAGGAAGCGCGGACTACCGCCCCCTAAAAGTGATTTGATTCGTTAATACCATATGTGGGATGTGTAAAGGATAAAGTTAATGATATTATATATGTTATTATACTGGAATTATAATATACTCTTAAATCATTATGATTCCATTCCAGAAAATATGAAATAGAAATGGAAGTAGCGTTCATGCGTACGTACGGCTTACCGTCTCCATGAACGGTGCATTTCATTTCTTACCTCTAAATGTGATGTAATATTATAAATGAATGTATGTACTGGATATATATGACATATATGATATCTACATCATGAATACCATTCTGGATATAATGAACCTTTGACCAAATTAACAACATGTAAGTGTAAGAAGCCTATTTTTGACTTAAGAACCAAATACCGACAAAATGAACATTATTAACTTAAATGATTACATGATGTTCATAACATGGTATAAAAGGAATAATGAACTTGAAAAAGATTCATAAGCAAGTAGAGATTAACTCAAGTTTATTATTCAGGATTTTAAAGAACGGTCGGGTCAAGTCGGATACGAGTTATGGGACTTCGTCTCAATCTCCTTTCATTGAGGCATATTTTGTTTTATACACAACTTTCTTGTATACGGTGTATAAACCCCTTTGACTTTCACGTTTATTCAAAAGGAATCTTTTTTATACGAAGTGTTTACTAAACGACAAATGGGAATGTTTTTGTCGTACGTATGCGGCGACAACGACTTCTCCGCCGTCGTAACCGTTATTTGAGTTTCAGCTTCCTCTACAAGCCATACCTTCTTTTTTAAAAGAAAAATAAATACCATGTTTTACTTTGGTATTGAAAATGGTTTTCATAATGTTTTTATTATATCAATGTGTTGTATTGATATCTCGTGATTGAAATTTGGAAATGTTATGTTTCCTTTATGCATGTTTTATGTGATATGATTATGTTATGGTTCTTGGGCATTATTATGAAGACGGGTGGTTCCGTGATAAACTAAGGGCGGGTGAGCCCGTTATAGCTCTCCAATGCATTGGGAAACGCGAAGGAGTGAAACGTTAAGGTTTCTCCGAAGAGATTTTAGGGAATATACTGTGATGGGTATTCCAAACGTAACCAAGAGGGTTACTCCCTACGTAAGAATGTTATGAATGCCTCAAGTTACCTTTATGTCTTATGATTTCTATTATTTATTCATGATTTTATGAGGTATGTTAAAGTGCCTATGTTTTATGGGTAAAGTATGATTTCATTGTTATTTATATATGAACTCATGTTTCCTTTCCATGTTTTTTTATAACCCATACTGAGTTTTTATGCTCATCCCAAGTATTTGAAATGTTTTTCACAGGTCAAGGGAAAGGTACATGATAAGATGATAGAGTCAAGGATGTGTCAAGAATTAATCCATGTTTTATTTTAAATGTGTGTTCCATTGATGGGAATGAAGAATACTATCTTTATGTAACCAATTTGTTTATATGTGGAATGTAATGCAAGTTTCATGACCTAATTCTCTAAAACTCTAAACCTGAAAAGATCCTCAATGTGTAATCTTGTAATAACTCAAGATTAAGTAAGGTTTAAGGCTGGGGCCTTATACCTCCTGTCAAGTACTGTTGATCTGTTGTGCTCACACAGAGGCGCTCTCCACCATGGGTCTGTTGCGCTCACACAGAGGTGCTCCCCTGTTAGCCAAAAGAGGTACTCCATGTGTCGAGTAGCATGGGTCTGCCACACTCACAGAGAGGCACTCCCCACTTTGGGTTGGCCTCAATCACACAGAGGCGCTCCCCACTGATCTAGTTGAGTCACTCTGAGTCCAATCGGTTAGCAGTCGTCATGTCTCAGCCAGCTACAAGGTTCCTGCAGAAATGATTGATTGTCTCTAGAAGATCCTCTCTACAATCTATTGGTTGATACATAAACTATCATTAAGTACAACATAGTAGTGTTTCAATGGTCCACCACGTCATATGGGTCTCAATGCAACATACGGTGCGTCAATCGGACGCATGTTCTGTTTGTTATTACCCTTTTAGTCTTGTGGGCCACATAGATTCATGTATGATCCTACCTGACTGTATCTCGACTATACCCAAACTCTAGTGGGGTATTCTAAAAGGGACGTATTCGCTTCAATAATACTGGTGACACTGACAGTTTGTCAAATGGTTGTCTGGTGCCAAAGTAATGGCCCAAGAAGGTAATGGGACAGTAATGGGCCCGGGTCCGGAGCGACCCGGTCGGCCAGACTTGGGCCAACCAAGTCTGGGCCAACCTCGTCTGGGTTGACCTTCTTAGACTCGTTAGGTCTGACCGGGACCATTGGGTGTGTCCGACTGCTATGTTTGGCTTGGTCCGCTAGGCCCGACACAACAGACTGTGAGGGCCGTTCGGCCCGGAGGTTGCCACGTAGGCGACTCGGCCCAAAGGTCGGGGCTGGTTAGGCCAGCACAGCGAGGGGTGCGGCTCGGGCCACTCGGCCCGGGAGGTCGGGAGACCAGTGGGCAGGCCACGCAGAGTACTGGCTGGCCGTGGATGTGCCAGGTAAGGTGTGGTAGGGGCTGGGTAGACCGCGGGGGCATCGGGCCGACCGTGGGGGCATCGGACAGGCCACGGCAGGGGCCGTGCAGGACGCGAGGGTGTCTGCCTGGCAGCAGCAGGGGCCGGGAGGCCGCCGGGGCACCGGCAGGGCGCCCGACAGGCCGTGGGGGCACCGCGGGCAGGCGGGCCGCGCACCGGGCAGAGTGCGGGGAGGCCACGAGCTGGCGGGTCGTGCACCGTGTAGGACGCCGGGAGGCCGCGCGCCTGGAAGGGCACCGGGAGGCCGCATGTAGGCAGGCCAGAAGCATCAATGCGCTGCGGGGGCGGTGCGATTCGCGGAAGCCATAGGTAGCGCGACATTCATCATTGCCGCCTTCTTCGTCATCGCCTCTTCGTTGTGCCGATGTTTATCACAAGAAAGAATATTGACGAATGGATTCTGACAATGATAGCTTTACCCACACCCTCCACGATTAGGATGATAGTTCTTAAGAACATAGCACAACAACCCACCCACAATAGTTTCGTAACCTCGTTCTTCGTTTTGAATGAAAGGAAGAACACAACGAAAAAAGGAAACAAACCTCTACCTTTGATTCGCTGGTCGTCGTTCGTTGACTTCATTTTGGAAACCATGTAATGTTTTTATTTAAATAAAATTTATTTTTGGTTCTTCTTTTTTAGTCTTATACTAATAATGGTTCATTTTGGTTTTAGATTAGTTTAAAATTAATATAAGTAGAATTTTATTTAATATAATCCAATTTATTCTAGAATAATCTATAATATACTACATTTTTATATGAAATATTATTTATGCTCAAAAGGGAATTTTTTTTAAAAAATCGTTTTCCTTACATTTTACAAAAATATATTAAAACATAATTTATACATTTTATATTGAATTGAATCATGTAAAATTGATTTTCATGTTTTTAATCATAAAAATTAATAATAGGTAATGTAGTCAACTTAATTTTTTACAAAAATGAATTGTAACCAGGGAAAATATTTATCAACCCAGTTATGGGAAAAGGAGTTAAAATTAAGGAATAAGGATTCATGATAACCTAAAAATATACTTAAGAATCATTTAATGGTTTAATTTGGACCACAATCTTATAGAATTAAAATATATTATAATTTGGATCAAATTTACTTGAGTAATATATATATATATATATATATATTAATATTATAGTATAAATTTTCGTGTATTTACATGTTTTCCACCTACATCATTTATAAAATGGCACCTATGGAGACCCCCAGTTCTCATATGTAGACATTACATAAAATTTACGGAATACTAAAGACGTTACACAAATAGATGCCCAAAGTCCATAATAGTCTATTTTCTTTGGTAACATTGGAAAAAATATACATTGGTAAAAAACTGAGATACATTATCTCCCACCATATTCTTTTTTTACAATCAATATAATTAGAAAAATCAAATATAGTACATATCATCAAAACTTGGTAAATGAAAAAAAAACAGGGGAGAGCTAAATTTCTCAATAAGGGAAAAAAGGGTGATATGTATTCAAAATCGTGAGCATATGGTTTTGAAAACTTTATAATGAAAATATAATATCATACCCAACCTATGAATGATCATCTAAATGAATAGTAGCATAATTCATTGTAGTTCCCTTGATATGACTAATACGGGAATCGAGAACATAATCTATTAAAACATAATTTAGTAATAAAAAATGTAATTATGGAATACACAAAAGCCTATAAAAAAGATTTCCATAGTATTTAAGGAATTTATTCCAAGCACATTATGGTGGAAATGTACTTTACTAAATTAGTTTAACAACCCGTTATATCAATGTATTACATAATTCAGTTCACTGCTCGTTCAATCCTGGTATTACTGAACAATGTTCACTCCTCATTCTATCCATGTAATACTTTATCTATTTCACTACTCATTTAAGCCATGTAATACTAAATAGAGTGAATTTATAATTCCAACCATATTTATCTCATTTGATATAAATACTCACCCAATACAATGGTGGGTGATATAGTTCTTACTTTTCTCATAGTGAAATCATACATACATGTTCAAGAAAATTATAAAAAATCATATCATGACACATGAAATGAAATGGGTATCATAAATATATAAACATATCATAAACAATGAAAAAAGATACCAGTTTAATATTTATTTCATAAAATGCATTACTCATATAATATAAATGGATTTCAGAAACATATAACCCATGAAAGAGGAACTGGTTTCAAAAAGACCATGACATTAAGCATATCACATTCATAGAAAGAATATGAATTTAACTTTTAGATAATTTCCTAGAAGGGAATGAGTAACAAAAATAGACATCATCTTATATAGAAATTAAATTTTAAATATATTTAAAAAATAATTCTTTAGGAATTTTTTTTTTCTTTTGAATGGTCTTTTTAATATATAAAATCATTTGAAAATTATTCTATTATGAAATTTTGTTTTATGATTATAAACAAGATATGAAAAAATTTGGGAAACTTTTTTCCTGGAAAATTATATACTAATAATAAAATATTTTTGAAACCATTTTTCTTGGAATGCACATTTAAAAATTATAATGAAATCATGAAAATGTTTTGAAAACCAATTATTTCAAAATAATTTCAAAAATTATAAATATTTCTTGAAAACCTTTTGAAAAAAATCACTGCAAAAATATAGAAGAATTGTGAATGTTATTTGAAATAAATTTTCATGAAAATTACTTTTATAAACATTTTCTCAAAAATTATCATTTTACAAATTAAAATGAATCTTTAAAAAAATGATGATGGGAAAATCTATACATGTCGTATAAGGTAAAAAGAACATTCTATTTTCATGGTAAAAAGGATTGAGAAAATAAATTGTTCAGAAAGAGATAAGAAGATTCCATTTTTTAAAAAAAAATAAATGAAAAAGGGAATGAATTAATTTAGATATTAAAGGATAATGGTACAATATTCTTAGAACCATTTATAGAGAACACAGATTTCTGACTGAGGATAGGGTAAATTTAGGCATGATTAAAAACATGTTCTTAACTATATTATTACCAATGAGTATAAATATTGTACCAATACATGAATATATAATGGAAAAATATAGGGTAATATAATTCATTTTTTTCTTGGTATAAGTATCATTATATTTCATCAATTGAAGAATTTCCATAAATAATCATGAAAATCAATGAGATTGTTTGAATCAACTCTTACAACTTAGTAACATGGGATCATATTATTCATGAAAGAAAAATAAATTTCATGAATCTATTAAAAACTTTAAAATGATGTGATTTGTGATATAGAATTTATAATGGATGTATATACACCTCGAAAAATAATTTAGGTGCATAACAAAAAATCAGAGTCCAATAAGGAAAATTAAAACAGAACAATTTTACCATATTTAAATCTTTTGAAACATAAACCCCAAGAAATTAAGATCAATGATTGGATATGTAGATAAAAAAATAATTTTAATAATATTTTAATTCATCCATGGTCATTATACACACCACACAAATAGAATAGGTGGTGAATTAAGCATGTATCTCACAAAAATAAAATGCGAGATAAATTCCCCTTATTGTGTGTCTTGACTCTCGTTTTCTCATTCAAAACACCTGTATAATAAATTTAAATTTATTATAAATATATAAAAAATCATATTGAAATGTCTAATACAATATATTGTTTGATTATGGATTTATATTTCCCACCTGTTAGCAATCTTAAGTTAAGGACTCACTTCGGGTAATATCCACTTTGTTTTTCCTATGTGTCTTTATTTTTTAAATCATTGGTGAATATATTTATATCATGATTTCCTAAAATTAAACAATGATTTAAATATAATTTATATTAATTATGTTTTATTATATTAATATATTAGATATAGAAGTATGAAATATAATAAACCTTTATTATAAATGACATATATGTATTGAAGTATGAACGTTATTTATATTTAATTGTTGTATTGAAATAAAGAATCTAAAAGACATATATGTATATATATGATTAAATATATCGTTAGTAATGTATCTTTATTATATCATATATGTCATATATATTCACTGAATCCATCCTTTATAAATTCCATGTAGTGTTTGAATGAATCGCATCGCTTTGAGGGGGAGGTAGTCGATACTTCCTCAAATAAAATTATAATGTTTTACAAAAATTAGAAAGTATACTGAGATATGTTGTAAAATAATTATAGGATATCACTGAAATAATAAATATAACATATAACATATATAGATAGATTTTTCATCACAATTTCAATCATGAGAGGAAGTAAATGAAAATGACAAATCATCATTTATTGAGGATGTAGTTCACTGTACCCATAAAAAGTATATCTGTTAAAAATTAGATGGATGTGTGTTTAAGTGTTGCTAAAAATAATATCACAACAAAATCATAGTATATTTATGATACCTTTTTTTGTTATAAAAACGTGGAATATGTATATTTGAAGGGTGAATAATGAAAATAATAGAAAGGATCTTGAGATAAGACATTACCTATTAATTAAGAAACTCATTTTTGTTTGAGCTAATAAGATTCATTAAATTGATTTATTCCACATAGAAGGATTCTATGATGAATTTATGGATTTTGCAAAGTTTATTAGTAAGATAATTCCCCATCCTAAGTGGTTTGATATGTGTAATGAAGATGGATAAGCTGTCTCATTTTGTATTCAAAGGAATGGGTACACATTGCATTTAAAAAAATATAGGTGTACCCACATTTTTACAAAATAAAACACATAATATCACAAAAAACTCAATAATGGAAGGATTATGGATTAATAATAACCATATAATGGGTTTTGGACATTGTTTCTAAATCATTTATGTCTCAAATGTATGGGATAGTCCTTACGTGAGATTTATTATACCATAATTGATGTAATTAATATTAATTAATTCCAGGTGAATTTTTTGTCAAAATTTAAATTTACCATTTTATAAATTATAAAATATTGTAATTCCAAATATTGATTCCATTTTTTCAAAATATAAATACATAAGTGGCATAATCTAATTTAATATTAACTTCGTAGTAGGGTCTTCAATGAGTGTTTCTAAAATAAAAACAATTAAATCGTTTATAAATTTTTGTATCAAATTTCAATGTGAAATTTTCCTCAATTACCAAAAGTTTATTAATTGATAAAAATATTATTTAATTATACTTTGATACAAATTAAATAAAAAAAAATTCCCTATTAATTTTTTTTATGGATATGTAGTTTTGAATTTAAATATTCTATTTTTCACAATTCATTTGAAAATAACTTTTCTCAGAAAAATACTAATATTTTACATAAAGATAATTTCAAAATTCAAAAATTAAAAATGAAATTTATATTATCAAATTTAATTTTAACATGTATCGAAAATTAATTTTATTATTTTTCATAATAGGAAATGAAAATTAGTTTTTTAAAAATATAAAATATTTTATCATTTAAGGAATTTACCAAAAATTATATCTTTAATTATTAATTTTTTTTATTTATATATAACCACTATAAAAAATATTTTAAAATAATTTAAAATAATTCATAATACTAATTTGAACAACTAGTTTGACATTTTATCATTTAAATTATTATAATTATAAAATGATGTGTCGTAGAAACATTGGTGTTGTGTGCAAAATATGCTATGTAAAAGTTCCATGTAATGTATTTCACGACAATGTTCCATGTTGTGTATTCATATTCTCTGATGTGTTATTGGAATGTTTTACATAGTTCATTTCCTGAAAAAAAATTATTTGATCGAAAATAATCCATAAAACTCAAGGTGTTACATTCTACCCCCTTAAAATTAATTTCGCCTTTGAAATACATCTGGGTTCTCAATCATTTAATAATTTAGTGTTTTATCCATAGAATCCACATCATAATAATGGATACTAAAAATTCCCTTTAAAATGAAAATTTGGAACAAAATAGTATCACAATGTAATATATAAATATGCTTCCACAAAGGATAACATAGGTTAGTAGTGATGATTATATATGAAGGAAAAGAATTGATATTTATAGAGAGTGTTTGTGTTCATCCATACAAAAACTAGTGAATGATAAATGAAAAGATAAGGACCTCTATGTAATAAATATGTAATGATTTATAAGGTCATCGGTTGAACAAAAAATCATCTATTTAGACAACATTTTTTGATCATTATCCCATCATTTAGACATTGTTTTATTGACAATGAATATAAGGAAATATAATTAGTTGATACATTTCTATAAAACAAATTTCATTATTTGGTTGTGATATTAACAATTTCTAATTCATAGAATACATCTATAAATGATGTTCAACGAATTAACATTTATGAGTGAAGCACTAAAATAAACTTTTAGTATATATTAATTCATGTAAAATAATGATCAATATACCTATTTATCTATACCTATTATTAAAATTCCATATTGGTAATACATTAATCTATAAACATAAAATTAAATGTTATTGTTTCACTATAAATAATTATTCTTTAAATGAAATTTTACATTATCCAGGACATCACATGGACTGATGGTAGGCTTGAAACCCATATCATTCTTCTACAATGGGTTTAAGAATCTTAGCATTGTGAGACATGATTGGTTGTCACCCTATATGCATGATTCATTTTTATAAAACCATTCTAATATATTTTCGCAAATATATATACATATTTCAAATTAGGTAAATTTATAAATATTATTTTAACCAAGGTTAATAGTACAATCTCAATACATAAATACTTACTCTTATGTTTATCATAATACTTCCATGAATTTTTATCCTTATAACCCATATAAAATATGAAAATAAAAACATTAGAAGTAAATTCATTAAAAAAAATTAACATTGAACCCCCATATGTAACACACCAAGCTTTCACGATACATTTCTTTTTGAACTATATAATAGCTTGTGTTGTACGCAACATCGAGTTCAAACGAACCACAACCAAAGAAACTAACCGTAATGAATAGTAATTCCCACATTTTGAAATTTTATAAAGTTTATGTTTCAAAATGGACTTCATTTTTGGATTCAGAATCACGAAATTAGCTTAGAGTGAATCTTTGGTATTTTTCTGAAAACATTCAATTTTTGATGAATTGTGAAAAAATATTACGTTATTGGTTAAAACTAACTTTTTATATAAATAATTAGTTATTTTATTTTAAATTTTTAGGTCAAAATCGATATAGAATTTCTATATATGTTCAACGTAATATATTGGAGTCATTTTATAATAAGTTTAGATATAAAAAAAATTTGAACGTTTTTATCGTCTTTTACCCACCTCATAGGAGAATTTCCAAATATTAATAAAACATAATTTTACCACTTCTTTAAGTTGAATTTCAAAAAATATAAGAGACATGGTTAAAATTAGTAAGTAAAATATTGTTCAATAAGATTAAAATAATTTTTGGTGAATAGTAATGTTTGACTTTTATTTACCACGGTTAAAAGTAAATAGGGTAATTAGGTGTAAAAATGATATCATAATTACCCTAACATGTGTCCTAATTCTATTGGATAAGTATAAATTGAACAAAAACAACCTTAGGAATAAAATATTATACTCTTTGGTCCACTTTTATTTGATTAGGAAATTTATTATTATTTTATTTAAAGAAGAGCTAATAGTGTTAAAATCAATGATTAATAATTTATTTTTTTAATATAGGTTTATAAACAATATTAGTTCAACAATAAATATTAATTAGAAATATAAAAGGTTTTACTACATAATTTTATTCTATCTATAATATTAATACATTAAATAACTAATTTTATTTATGATATAATGATGATGCAGTAATTACCTTATTAATGAAAGATTACAATATTTGATATTATAAATATCCAAATAAATCTAATTTGAGACTTTTAATGAATTGAACTAATTTTATAGGTTAATATTACATGTTAGGGTTGATTAAATGAATTTTTTTGATGTAATAAGTTTTGATGAATTAAAAAAAAAATACTAAATAGTGTCTAAATTGACATAAAGTAGTCTTTAAAACAAATATTACATTATTAATTGATGTTCTATTCCGAAAAATATAAGGTTCGTCCAAATGGATTAAATAATATTATATAATTCATTAATGAACCACTTTATTTTCTCATGAAAGTTATAATATATTTATTAAATGTATAATATAAAAATACAATGACACATAGTAAATGTCAAACTATTTAACTAAGAGTTAAATCTAAAGGATAAGGTTAATATATATCCCAAAACTATATAAAACATACTGTTTGAGTGTTTTTCGACCCATAACCACCTTATCCTCGAAATAAATCATTTTGGAGCCATTAGAAACCGAAAATGAATTTATTATAAATTAATATTTCAAGATTTTTTTTAAAGTTACCCACACCTCTCTCAAAAAAGGTCACTTGCCCTTCTCTTACTTTCACACCTCAAAAGCAGTTTTTCTCAACCAAGCCCAACCCCAATATCCTCCCAACTATCCTCCCTTCATCCTAGAGGCATTAATTTGGTCATAAATCCATCTTATAGATCCCTTTTGATCATATCAAAAGAAAGAACATGAAGAAGAGGTAAATATTTCACCACATCTTTCAAGTTCTTTTCTTCTTCCACTTTTTCTTTATTTGTTGTTTCTATTCTAAAATAATAACTCCAATATCGTATATATACTGTGATGTTAATATAAAAATTGTACAACCATATTCTTTGTTCGATCCATCCTATAAATGACAATGTCACCATACGTGCGTACGTACGGCTTTCCATCTCCACGTCGTGGTGTAGTTTTTCATTCAACACATCAATTTTTTATGGTTACAATAATGAGTATAATTGATTTAAATAATTAATATAAAATGGTAATGATTCTGTATATATGATATAACATCTATTTACATACCATTTTAAATAAAAATAATGTTATTGTCATTAGTGCATACGTACAGATTATCGTCTCCATGAAAGTGATGAGATTCATTTCCCCATCGTAACTATTCAAGAATAATATAAACTTAATGATTAAAAATAATTTTTAAATACTTATTATCATTCTAGATATGAATAAAATACATCCTATCTATTTGAATCATGACTTTTTTAACAAAACACATAAAGGAAAATGAATCAGTTAACACCCGAAATGACGATAATACGAAAATTTTGTTAACCAATATTTGAAGATAATATTTGATATCATATTTATGTATATGATTCTTATATAATTTAATAACAATGTTTTTACTATTATATAAGAGGTTAACAAAACATAGACTATGGAAAAGTACAAGGTAAGAGTTAATTTCACAATCTCTTTATCATCTGAGGTTTATTTTTACCTAAGTATCTACTGTGACCTCTATGTCATCTGCATCCCTGTTTTCATAAAAATGTAATTTAAAACATTATTACTATTTACTATACTATGGTTTAAATTCATTTATACCCTTGTTGACCATATATGTTTTGAATGGAATCTCTTCGTCGTTTTCCAAACAAGGTACATTATGACCTTTTTAGAAAAATTAAGGTAAGAATGTTTTTTTAACTTATATAGAGGGTGGAGAAATTTTCCATCATTATAACATCATCGAAGCTTCCCTTAAAAACTTCTAATAATATTTCGAAAATAGTTTTTTTTCTTTGAAATTTTTTTAATATAGAAATAAGTATTTCTTTCAAATAGTATTCATTTCATCTATGATTTTAAACTTGTTTGAAGTTGATTTATTGTGAAAAATATCTCCCATATTGTATTGAAGGTTTTGTGAAATGTTTGATTGGGGATGTGTTATTTTTATACCATTAATGGTTTATAGATAAAGTATTGACATTTTGTATTCTAGTTTTAATATGAATGTTTATGTTAGGTTTAAACCTTTTCATATGATAAATGTATTGGACTTAGTAAGTGACGGGGGGATCCCACTATAGCTCCTCGATGATCGGTAGGTCTCATGAGACAAACAAGTGTCTTGGAATAAGGCCTTGACAAAATCTTATTTGTAGTCTTGGCATAAGGCCTTGACTATGTGGTTATGATGTCTGAAATTATGCATACCATCATTATGAAAGTGGCTATTGATATTCCATGAGATTATTAGACTATTAAAACATCCAAGTGAATAAGTAAATGGGATAATTTGATTTTACCTTTTCCATGTTATGTTAAAGTTCATGATTAAAAGGCTTTTGTTTTAGTCCTATAAATTTCCTTAATTTTTTATGCTTGTTTATGAATGTTTCCGCTATATTGTTATTCATACTGAGCATCTGAGCTCACCCCTTTCTATGTTTTATTTTTCACAGGATGTGAAGAAGTATATTATTACTGACATGTAGGTATTTTCTAAGAGATATTAGTGTTTCCAAGAGAGACCATGTTTTTGTAGTTTTTTGTTTTATAATGTAATGTAAAACTAATTAATGTGTCTAGTATTTCCAAGGCTACTAAATTGATCGTTCTTTTAGGACATGATTCCTTTTATCATTCCAATGTTATGTAATAATGCATCAAATCTTGGTAATTGTGTTTAGGGCATTACAGATGGTACCAGAGGATGTTCAGTACAAACCTTGGAAACTAGATGTAGAAATACTCTGATTAGAGAATGTTACCCTAAGACAAACATTGAGTATTGGTATAGATGATATTCTAAGAATTTTGGTAATGTAGATATTTTGTGAGTTTTCCAAGAAATATATCCTTGTCAAGATATGAGCAAGTAGAGCCGGCTCTAGCACAAATGTACCTAGGGGTAAAACTTGAAAACCCCACTTTGAGCAATACTTGATCGAGAACTGGTGCACAACATTGGGCCTTCTTTCACTCTTGGTTACAAAACTCCCCGGGGATATGCCTAGGATAATTAACATTTTCATTAAAAATTATTATGAAGGATTTATGAGTATATACGTCCTGAAAGAAAACATTTTTATGATTATGGATTTTATCCATAAACAGTTCAATTTAAGTTAAGTGTTAAACAAGTTTGGGATTATGTATTGCAATTCATAAACTAATCTAGTGTATGACGTTGTTTAGAAATTTCACCTAGTGGATGGAATGGAAACTGTATCAATGCATGTAATCCCTATAGGGATTGCCCTTCTACTCAAGATAATTATAGTGGAGCTGGTGATGCAACTGGTGTTGATATCTCATCACCATTCTGAGACAACATACTGAGTTTATGAATAATAACCTTACCATATTGAGAACCCTGATCCAAAACATAGATAATCATTGTTAGACCACTTCGTGAGGAAACAACCAACAACATTCAATGGGAATAAAACTCCATTTTTAGCTGAGAAATGGATAGGTTCCATAGTGAAAATAGTTCATACATTGGGGAGTAGTGAAAAGGAAAAAGTTGTCCTGGAAGTGAATCTCCTCATAAGAGATGCAAATAAATGGTGGTAATTTATTCAAAACAAAATGGAAGATAATTAAGTATAAAATATATAATGGAGGGAGTTTAAAAAAATATTTTCTTCGAAAAGTACTTTCCTCATGGCCATCAAACGGATTTGGAAAGTGAATTTCTAAGTCTGTGGAAAAAAGAGGATGAGAATGTTGCAAAGTATGAGGCAAACTTTTCAAGGATAGAAAGTCATACAACAGATTATAAACGTAACCCAAGGAGTAATAATAATCGATTCTTTGATGGGTTAAAATCATTTCATCATTGAGCATTAGAATCACAATACTTCTCGTCTTATGATGATATAGTCTCATGTGATATGAAAAGAGAAAACAAATTCTATAAGTCTTATGACTTTAAAGAAAAGAAAGGGAGGAAGAGATATGTTTAAAACTCTAAAAATGGTAATAAGGGGAAGAAGGTAAAAGTTGAATATCCATCGATGAGGTAAATGTTGGAAGAAACACCCTGGTACTTTCTTGATGGGAATGTGAGTCTATTACAAGTGTGGTGAAAAAGGCCACCAAGAATGTGATTGAAAGGGAAAGAAAAAGGTTTTCAGGGTTCAATGCTAAAATTGTAGAGAAATGGTGCATTATTCAAATGAATATCCTAAACACCAAGGAAAAATGCATTAGAAAAGTCCAAGGGAGCAATGACAACTTATGAGATCACTACTTCTGAGGTTGATGCTCTGAAAGATGTGGTGGTAGGTAATATAATGGTTTCATAAAGTATAGTCACTGCTTTATTTGATTCACAATCATCACATTATTTCATATATTCCCAGTTTTCAATGAAAATTCGATATTTCAAATTTGATTTAACAAGGGAGTTTTCATAGAATACTCCTATGGGAAGTACCATTGCAAAAACGTTTTGTGAATCAGTTCCCATTAAAGAATATAAACATTAGTTATCTGCTGATCTCATCTTCATACCCATGATTTAGTTTTATATAATCCTCGGTATGGATTGGATTTCAGACAATGACGCAAATATTTAATGTAATAAGAAGGAGGTTACAATTTTCAATGATGATAAAGAGTACATTATATTTAGAGCAGAAATTTCACATCTGATTCTTATCTAGATCCTCCCCCAATAGCTCACCTAAATTCATTTATAGGGGATAATGAGAATGGAATAACTATGGGTAATGAATGGAATGTTCAAATAGAGGATTTACCTATTGTGAAAAAATATGTTGATGTGTTTTCAAAAGATTTACATGGACATCCTCTAGAACAAGAAATTTAGTTTTCCATTGATTTAATACCTGGTTCAAGGCCCATATCGACGAACCCTTATAGAATTTCCACTATGGAATTATTGGAAATAATGAATCAATTAGATGAATTGAGTAATAAGAGATTTATTTCCTTAGTGTTTCTCCATGGGGATCCCCTGTCCTTTTTGTAAAAAAATGATGAATCTATGATGTTCTGCATTGACTACTGAAAGATCAATGCTATAACAATAAAGAACAAGTATCCCCTACTTCACATTGATGATTTATTCGACCAACTTCATGGAGCTCAATATTTTTCAAATATTGACCTTCAATATGGATATCATAAGTTGTGTGTGAAGAAGGAATACATTCCAAAAACAGCATTTCGAACCAGGTACATGCATTCAGAATTTACAGTAATGCCTTTTGGGATGACTAATGCACCCACTGTTTTCATGGATCTAATGAACAGAGTTTTCAAAAAATATCTTAATTACTTTTAGTGGTATTTATTTATGATATCTTGGTATACTAAAAAGTGTATGAAGATCATTAAAACCACATATGTACCATTATAAAAACCCTCAGATTAAATGAATTATATGGTATTTTTAGAAGGTGTGAATTCCAGCTTCAGGAGATTTCTTTTTTTGACCATATTGTCTCTATGGATGAAATCTCTGTTGATCCGTCTAAGAAAAGAGCAATCCAAGAATGTATAGCACTAAAGAGTATAACTGAGTAATGCAGTTTTATTCGTTTAGAAGGTTATTATTGGTGTTTTATCCATCATTTTTTCCGATTTTCTAACCCATTAACTAAGATCACACACAAAGGGGTTAAATTTGTTTGGACAAATGAGTGTGAAGAATGTTTTGAAGAACTAAAGAGAAGATTAGTCAATGCTCCAGTATTGACTCTACCATCAGGGAATGATGGGTTTCATATATATAGTGATGCTTCAATGAATAGACATGGTTGTGTCTTTATATAGAATGATAGAGTTATTTACAATGCATCACGATAGTTAAAAATGCATGAACAAAACTCTCCTACTCACGATATTGAGTTAGAAACTATAATATTTGCTATAAAGATATGGATACAATATCTATATGTTGAAAGATGCGAGATTTATACTGATCACAAGTGTTTGAATTATATTTTCTCACATAAATAACTCAACATGAGGCAAATGTGATGGCTTGAACTACTCCATGATTATGATTTCACTATACACTACCACTCGGGGACGGAAAATAAGGTGGAAAATTCTTTGAGTAGAAAAGATCATAGAGTTTTGAACAAGATGAGAGTTGAAAAGGATCTTATATACATGGATCTAATAAAGATGGATATGTGAATAACCATTGAAATTGAAGCATCAATTATTTATCAAATGGTTTCAAAACCATCTTTAATAGAAAGGATAAAAAGTTTTTAGACTGATGATGTGGAATTTCAAAATAAAAATATTGTTTTGAATGATGGAAGATTGATCAACATTGTATATGAAGATGGTATTTTAAAATTTGGTTAGTGACATTGTGTTACCGATCTACCTAGTTTGAAAAGGGAATTATTGGATGATTCTTATATCTATAATTACTCTATACACCATGGTATCAACAAGATGTATATGGACTTGAAATAACATTTTTGGTAAGACAACATGAAGAAGGAGATTGCTGATTTTGTGTCAAGATGTATGGTTTTCCAACAAGTGAAAGCTGGAAGACAAAATCCTAGAGGAGTCATGCATCCTCTTCCCATACCAGAGTGTAAATGGGATGATATTGCTATTAGATATTTTCATGGGGATACCAAAGACTCCTAGAATAAATAATGCAATATGGGTCATTGTTGATCATCTTACCAAGTTAGCACATTTTCATGCTATATGATAAGATTTACCACTTGAAAATTTAGTAAGACTATATATTAATTATGTTGTAAGACATTATGGAGTACCCCTATACATTGTTTTTTATCGGTATCCCCATTTTACATCAAGATTCATGAAAATTATTCAAAAATCCTTGGATACTGAACTTCATTTGAACACTGCTTTCAACACTCAAACTAATGGAAAATCAGAATGGACATTTCAAACCTTAGAAGAAATGTTGATATCTTTCTCACCTGACTTTCTTGGTATGTGGGATCAATATTTACCTTTGGTAGAATTTCGCTATAACAACAGCTTCCATTCATGTATTCAGATGGCGCAATATGAAGCAGTATATGGAAAGTGATGTCACACACCATGTTGTTGGGATAATGTTGGTGATGTCACGCACCATCTTCTTGGGAAAATGTTGGTGAAAGAAAACTCATAGTCCAGGAACATGTTGAGGGAAAAATGGAAAATGTGAAGTTAATCCTAACCCACATCAAAGCAGATCAAATTCAGAAAAATAGATATGCCAATAACCGAAGTAAGGATTTGGAATTTCATATAGGAGATCATGTTTTTTTGAAGTTATATCCATGGAAAGGAATTATAAAATTCGGTAATAAGGGTAAATTGATTCCAAAGTACATCAGACCATTCTATGTTCTAGAACAAATTGGGGTTGTAGCTTACCGTTTAAAAATGCCGCCAAGTCTCTCCAAAGTTCATGATGTCTTCCACGTATCACTATTGAGATAATACTTGTCTGACCCAACGCATGTACTCACCTATGAGAAATTAGAATTGGAACCTAATATATCTTGTTTCGAAGAGCTTGCCAAGATTCTTGATACAAGATAACACATGTTGAGAAACCAGACGACTTGTCTAGTAAAAGTTCTATGAAGAAACTAGGAGAGTGAAGAGGCAACGTGGGAACCCGAGGAACTTATGATGAAGAACCACCAGAATCTTCTTATGAAGTAATATCCTAGAAATTTTGAGAAAGAAATTATTTGAAGAATGAGAGAATTGTAACACCCCATGTTTAACGTCCCGGTTCCGGAAGCCACCCAGAGGCGCACCATAACCGGCTTGTCACAAAGCCTCAAGCGCATTTCCCCAACTGCTAGAGGCAGCCGACTAGCAGTGAGGGCCTTGTGTATGATAATGTGAAAACTATGCCCTTTATTGGAAGAGTACACTGTGGATGTAATCAAGGCAGAAAAATAGTGGAAGTAGTAAATATCCAAGAACAGTAAACAGCAGAAGACTAATACAATAAATAGTTGGAGCACACATGTATATATGAAATAATGCACAATACATATGTCTAGGAAAGAATCCAAACAAGTCACAATGTGGAATACAATACAAATCCAAAGTACCCAGAAAAGTATACATATAAGAAACTCCTCAGCGTCGCAAGCCTCGGCTTGGTCACATGCTCTCCTTCTCCAAAGCAATCAAGTACCAGAAGTCAAAGGGAATTTTACCTTGTCTATACCTACATCAACAATGTCTGTTTGGGACCAAAAGCATAGCTCAAATAGGGTGTAAGACTAAATCTCAGTAGGAAAACCACCAAAAGATCTGTGCCTAACAGTCAGTAAGCATATGGCAGGTAAAGTACAGTAAGAAGTAAATAGTAATAGTAAACAGTATGCAACAACGAGTAAGTAGTATACAGGATGATATACAGCAGTAATCAATCCACAGAACAACAAGCAGTAGAGAAGCAAACAGATAACCAAAACAAGAACCCCTTTGGGAAGTACTCCCAACCAACCACTCTAGTCCTATCCAAGAAGTACCAACAACCCTCTAGGTAGTGAACTCAGCCTAAACCCTCTGGTTTGGTCATATAAAATTACAAGACTCTCTGGGGAAGCTCGCTCTTTCAACTCCCCTTATAGTCTATGGTAGTCAGGGACTCTATGAGGATGATCATGCGGTTTAACCCTCTTATAGCCCCAAGTTCAATAAACATTCTAAGGAAGCTCGCTCGGCCAATTCCTCCTATAGTCTCAGGTCAATCACAGACTCTCTAAGGAAGCTCACTCAGTCAATTCCTTCTCTAGCCTGGAAAGGTTTTAAAGATATTCAAAAAATGTAAAGACTGTCGGAGGAAGCTCACTCGGTCAACCCTCCTATATTCTATAATATCTAAGACTCTCTGGGAAGCTCACTCAGTATATCCCCTGTAGTCTATGATGTCTAAGACTCTCTGAGGAAGCTCACTCAGTCTATCCATATATAGCCAATCATATCCAAGACTCTCTGGGAAGATCACTTAGTCTATCCCTTATAGTCTATATCAACAGGTTCTCATGGTCCCATTCCAGTTACTGCATTATAATACAATAAGGCCAAAGTACACCTACAAAGCTACTTGGGAACCTAGTCTACAGCATAACGAGCATGACCAGAATATCATTCCATCCTATAATCACAAGGCATGGAAAATAGGTATAGCAACCAAAGGCTAACAAGACCCAAAGGTCTTAACAAGAACAAGGAATGGGCAGAACATCCAAGAATAGAAATTATCCACAAACAAGATCAAATTACCTCTACAAAAGAATACAAGCAAGGTAGGAAAACAATAGGGTCAAAAAGGTAAACACGCAATACCCCTTTCATGGGTATTTGTGGAATTTGCACATAAAACTCAACGACATAAAAAGATAAGTCACAAACCACTTACCTTGATGCTAGGAAATCAAAATACTAGAACCACGATGCTTGATTCTCCTAAAAATGGCGTAGATCGATGAAAATGCACAAAACAGTCAACCCACAATATCTTGAGAAAGTGGGAAAATCATTGAATGAAACTGAAGAAGATGGAAGAGCTCACTGCTGCGGTTCCAACGCAATAGACAACAGTTGATTCGGCAATCATATGGATGCTCAGGGGCTCAGAGGATTTTTCTAGCTATATGGGTCCTTCTCGGACGAGGAACATGGAGAAGAAGGTTTTTTCGTCAATTAGGCGTAACCCTAGTCTGTTTAATGAATAAAAGAAACTACACGGTGTGTACTTATGGGGTACACTGGGTGTACTTTTCCATTCCTTACTCCTCCTTTAGAGGCCTCCACATCACTCCTACACACCATGTGTGTGGCCCGGACACATCCAGCACACGGCCTGGCGCTGCATCAAAGTACACGACGTGTATTTTGAAAATTTCCATATATCCCACTTTTTCTAAAAAATGACCATAAAAGGAAAAACATACCTAAAACGAAGATCCAGGTTCGTAAAAACCTCCCCCCTTAATGAAAGTCATCGCTGAATTTCCCTAGCGAGGCGTACAAGAAGAAACCCCGAACAACATCGGCCCCTACAATCGTACATCAGCCTCCTTCTCCTAGGTCTCATCTTGTACATCCCTGTGTTGACATAGCACCCGTACTAGATAAACAGACCGGCCAAGAAGAACCATCATACTGCGATCAACAATCTGGATAAGATGCTCATCAAACGATGCATCTGCTTCACGCTCAACCTCCTCGGGTTGAAAGGCATGAGATGAGTTTGAAAAGTATTGTCGGAGGTGATTGATATAGAAGACATCGTGCATCTCCCCGTACATCTGAGGTAACTGCAAAAGAGAGTCCAATGGCCCAACTCTCTCCAACACCTCAAATGGTCCGCCATATCGTGGTGAAATCTTACCCTATCTTGGAATCCTATTGTGTCACAACCTTCGTGCAACACGCATGAAAACCTGATCCCCGACCTCAAACTGTAGAGGTCATCTCCACTGATCAGCATAAGGCATCTGTTGATACTATGTTGTAGCCATTATCTTTCGAATCATCTCTATTTGCTCTGAGGTCTCCTTAACAAGATGAGGTCCCTGCAAAGCTACCTCTCTTACCTCCATCCAACACAATGGATATCGACATGGCCTACCGTACAAAGCCTCGTAAGGTGTCATCCGAATAGTCGCTTGAAAACTGTCATTATAGGAAAACTCCAAACAAGTAATATGATTCTCCCAAGAACCTCCAATGTCTAGGATGCAAGATCGGAGCATATACTCAAGCACCTGGATCGTACGCTCAGACTGGCCATCTGTCTGGAGATGGTATGCTGTACTCAAAAGTACCTGTGTACCCAAAGCCTTTTGAAGCCCCTGCCAAAACCGAGAAGTAAAACGCGCATCCCTATCTGAAACAATGGAGTGTGGAACTCCTTGAAGATGTACAATCTCTCAGATGTACAACTGCCCCAGCTCATCAACACAGAAGTTCTCCTTGATCAGAAAAAAGTGAGCAACCTTCATAAGAATGTTGATGACAACCCAAACAGCATCACCCCGTCGAAGTGACCTCAGTAACCGTGTCATGAAGTCCATCGAGACATCGTTACACTTCCACTTAGGGATGAGTAACTACTATAAAATATCTTCTATTCACTGATGCTATACTTTCACCTACTGACAAGTAGAACATTTCAGGACGAACCCAGCAACATCTCTCTTCATACCTAGCCACCAGTACTGGCAGTGTAGATCACAATACATCTTGGTGACGCCAGGATGAACTTCCCAATCTGAAGAATGGAAATCCCGCATCAGTTCCTCACGTATGCCTACTAGAACCCATACGCATCCCTGGAAATGCAAAATCTCATCCTTGCCCACTCTCCATCTAGGAAGAGGGTCATCTCATGACACACCCTCCAGTTGGACTAGGCCTTCTGAGTCTCATACCTACCTCATCCGCACCCGATCAAGAGGGGTAGAGGTAATATGTACATTAGATAGAAAAGTCTTCCACTGTTTGTCGTGCACCTCCAAAATAATCTCAGAGATTAGAGCCATAAACAGCCACTCGCTACTGGCTTCCTGAACTGCCTGAATCTGAGTTCACTTACTCAACGCATCAACCACTGTGTTTCCCTTTCCCAGCTTATAGGCGAGCTCAATGTCGAAGGAATAAAGATACTCAACACACCTACTCTATCTCAGATTCAGATCACACTGAGTGAAGATGTATTTGAGACTCTTGTGGTCAGTGAAAACCACAAAGTGCTCTCCAAAGAAGATAATGTCTCCAACAACATACGGCATGAAAAATAGCTGCCAACTCCAAATCATGTGTCGGGTTGTTCCTCTCGTGCGGTCTCAACTACTGAGACACGTACACAACGACTCCATATCATTGCATTAGCATAGCTCCCAATTCAACACCTGAAGCATCACAGTATACTGTATAGCTCTTGCCTGGATCCGGAAAGACTAGTATCGGTGCTGATTTCAATCTCCCTATTAGCTCCTAAAATGCTGACTCACAAAAATCTGAACATAAGAACTTCACACCGTTCATGGTCAGACCTGTCAGCGGTGCTGGAAGGTAAGACAATTCCTTTATGAAACGCTTATAGTATCTAGCCATCCCTATAAAACACCTCACCTCAAATAAATTCTTCAGATTCTCCCAAGAAACTTCATCTATCACTTTCTCTGGGTCTACTGATACTCTTGTCTCTGAGATAACATGACCCAAGAAGAGAATATGATCTATCCAGAAGTGGAATTTCGAGAGCTTAGCATATAACAGATGCTCTCTTAGTGTTCTCAGAATGATCTCAAGATGGGTAGCATGTTCGGGTCGAGTGTGTGAGTACACCAAGATGTCATCCACAAATACCACCATGAAGGAATCCAAGATTGGATGGAACACTCAATTCATCAATTCCATAAAACTGTTGGCGCATCCGTGAAACCAAATGGTATGACCTTATACTCATATAGACCATACCTACTCCGGAAGGCTATAAGAGGTATATCTGATGGTCTAATGTCCAACTAATGATAACCGGACCTCAAATCTATCATTAAAAACAACCGGGCTCCTAAAAGCTAATAAAAAAGGTCATCAATACTTGACAGTGGATATTCGTTCTTGACTATCAACTGGTTCAGCTTCCGATAATCTACACAAATCCTAAGTGTGTTGTCTGCCGTTTTCGCAAACAGGACTGGCGAACCCCATGTAGATGTACTAGGTTGGATGAAACCCATTCCCTGCAACTCCTCAAACTGCTTCCTGAGCTCCTGCAACTCAGGTGTAGCCATCCTATAATGGAGAATGAACACCGATGTCACTCATGGTCGTAGCTCAATCGAGAAGTCTACCTTACGGTCCAGAGGAAAACCTAAAAAGTCCTCTGGGAAGACACCCCGGAAACGATACACCACTAGAGGAAAGTCTAACTACAACGTCCCCTGGTCATCCAGATAAAGACTGGAAATCTGGGCAGTAACTCCCCCTAGCCCATAATGCTCTGGTCCAGCTCTACCCGCCTGGTCATCCCACTCGCCCCTATGAAGAAACGATCTACCCTCTGGTGATACCAAACACACCCTACGGTGATAGAATTCTACGACTGCATGGAAGGAAACTAACCAGTTCATACCGAGAATTACACCATAGCATGTCATCTATAGGACATAGAGGTCCCATAAGAAGTGACACCCTATAACCTCAAGAGGGAACTCTCTGCACTGTCTTACGCTAGACATCCTCATTCCCAATGGTGTATCAAGAGTCTACATGTCGGCCGACGAAAAGATATATAGCTCAAGGCTCTCCACAGTAGCAACAGAGATAAATCTATGTGAGGCACTAGTATTGAAAAGAGATGATGATAAAATTGAGGCTACTTAGATCGTATCTCAAACTATAGAAGGGTCGAGATCCTGCTCCTGATAGGTCTACTCCATGACCAATTTTTGGCCTGTACCGCAGCCCTGCGCCCCTGGCTGACCACTCTGAGCTGATCTACTCTGTTGTCGCTTGTAACCTGGTGACTGACAACCACGACCGCGACCTCCACCTCGGCTTGAACAGCTGGAAGAACTCAAGTTCTTAGACTAGTGAGAAACGGGAGATACATCTCTTTTACGTAGGGTCATAGAAGAAACCCTACCACCAACTGTAGGTGAGAAGATCTGAAAAAAACACTATTGGTGGCCCATCTTACCGAAAGATCGGCACTCCATCGGGTCTCTATGACACTGAGGCCAGGTATTCCCACTCATAACGCACTGGTAGCATACTATCTGGATGCCCGAGGATACATTCTACCTACCCTAATCTCCTCGAGCAGACTCCCTGTGACGCTTCCTGCTATCAGTAGGAGGAACACTGAATCTGGATGTCGAACCGCCCTTGCTCACTACTCCAGAATCACTCAAATTGTGCTCAGTGATCAGCGCATGGTTGACGATAGATGATATAAAAGTCAGCATGAAGATATTCACCTGGGAACGGATCTCCTACCTTAGACCGTCCTCAAAATTCCTAGCAAGGAACAACTCCTCAACTATTGGAATTGGCGTGAAGCACTGATGCTCAGTAAAAGAAGACGGGTAATCCATAACAGAAAGAGTACCATGTTCCAGACTCATAAAATCCCTTTCTCGGTCAGCCATAATATTCTCTGGATAAAAGTTATCATAGAAGATGTGCCAAAACTCATCCCATGTAATACTCCACTGGCATCCTGACTTTGATATAACCTCCCACCACCTCTTGGTGGTGTCTTGGAGAATATAAGTAGAATGGTATACCCTTTCCTCTGAAGGTATCTCTAGGTTCTTGAAGATTTTCATCGTGGCCTCCAGCCACGACTATGTAGCCTGGGGTCCTCCATCCCCTGAGAAAGTGGGAGGATGCTGCTATTGGAAAACTAATTTCAACATAGTAGTTGACGAGGCAGGAGGCGTCGCTCCCTGAATGGTATGCATCATCCTCATGAATTCCTCCCTGAACTGTGCATCTATGCCTGCAACGTGTATCCCTACTGGTGCCAAGGCTGGCATAACAGGAGGATCTGCAGGAGATCCCTGATTGGCTATATCCGGTGTCTAATCAGCATTTGGCAGCTGACATACAACCAGAGGACGTCTTGGAGGCATAGCTCTAAAAGATCAAAGCACACATTAGATTAGGATTATCAAGGACAAAGAGTTGAAGAGAACAAACTGGGAACAAGGGAAAAGAACAAAAAAGTTATTTAAAACACGACTACATGGCATGTATAAAACTACACGATGTGTCCTCTTAAGCGAGACACATGGGCATGTACCTTTGCCACCTCTGATCGTGTAACACCCCCGACTACACGGCGTGTTGTCCCCACACATGGTGTGTACTTGAACTCCACTCCCCTGCCCGAGTCTCTTTACACGGCTAACCCACACGGTCCTCTTAACCCTAGACTACATGGAGTGTTTACCAAGTAAACGACGTGTATCATACAAGGTTTGCGCAGCCCATGTTGTTAGTTACACGGCCGACTACATGGCTGACTCTTACACATCGTGTTCCGAAAAAACAAGATGTGTATAGGTTAGATAACACCATCTATTGTTTTTCATGACACGACCGAGTACCTAGATCAAGGCTACACATCATGTTCATACCAAACACGACATGTACTACACGATCTTACCCAGCCCGTGTTATTAGTGACACGGTCGGGTAAATGGCTCACTACTACATGGCACATAACTAATGTACATGACGTGTTCCTGAAAACTTTGTCAACACCAAGTGTTTCTTCTCACACAGTCAGTGACACGGTTTAACACTACACGACGTGTAGTCAAGTACATGCTATGTATTCTTGGTTTTTCCATGTAGTAGCCCAGAAACTACACTGAAACCCATAAAACACTAAAAAACAAACATGTAGGTGCCAAATTCCAATCCATGGGGGCCCATACTCCCCGCGAATCAAAGCATGGAATCTGCTACATATCAAATTCAATGGAAACAGGTCAATGATCCACAAAACTCCGATTCATGAGGGACCATAACAGCTAAAGAATCAAAATTTGGAATTCATTTAAGTTAATGTACAATACAGAAAATTTCTCTATTAAACTGCAGGAATTATATAAAATAATCTATCACAACAGCATGAATAATCTACACAACCTCTATCACTACAACATGCGATTTATAATTCACTCTAGATGGCATGGAACGAATGCATGGCATGTGATTTATTACAAGTGCCTATATGATGCATGAGATGTAATACCCTCATCTCATTAGGTTTCAATAGAAATAGAACCGCAATAGCACAACAATAACAACACAAGGCATGTGATTCAGTCTAGGTGAAATCATATCAACCGTAAAATCTGAAAACAAGAAAGATGCAACAAACGAGGTAGATTGGCTTCTCCATGTACACGGGTTATCTACTCTTGGGAACATCTTATTACCAAATACGGAATCCCTCCTATTCCTGGATAAAGGCTCCAAAAAGGAAATCATGAGTAAAGAATTCCTCTGATACCACTTTGTAACATCCCGGTTCCAGAAGCCACCCAGAGACACCCTGTAACCTGTTGGTCTCATGGCCTCATGAACATTTCCCCAAACACCAGAGGCTGATGACTAGCAGAAAGGGCCTTGGGTGTGATAATGGGTAAACTATTCCGTCATTGGCAGAGTACACATCTGATATAAACAAGGCAGACAAATAGCAGAAGCAGTAAATATCCAAGAATAATAAACAGTGGAATACTAAAACAATAAATAGCTAGAGCACACATGTATATATGAAATGATGCAAGATACATATGACTAGGAAAGAATACAAACAATTCACAATGTTGAATACAATATTAATCCAATGTACAAGGAAAAGTAAACAGATAAGAAACTACTCAGCATCGTAATCCTCGGCTTGGTCCAATGCACTCCTGCTCCAAAGAAATCAAGTACCAGAAGTCGAAGGGCACTTGCCCTTGTCTATACCTGCAACAACATAGTCTGTTTGGGCCCAAAAAACATGGCCCAAACATGGTGTGAGACTAAATCCCAGTAGGCAACCACCCTATGATTTGTGCCTAACAGTCAGTGAGCGTAAGGCCGGTAATAGTACAATAAGAAGTAAACAGTAATAGTAAACATCAAGCTACAACTAGTAAGTAGTATACATGATGATATACGGCAGTAATCAATCCACATAACAATAAGAAGTTGAGAAGCAAACAACTAACCACAACCGGAACCCCTCTGGGAAGTACTCACAGCCAACCTCTTTAGTCCTATCCAAGAAGTACCAACAACCCACTCAGAAGTGCACTCAGCCAAACCCCTCTGGTTTGGTCATACAAAATTACAAGACTCTCTAGGGAAGCTTTCTCGGTCAATTCCCCTTATAGTCTAGGGAATTTAGGGACTCTCTGAGGGAGATCATGTGGTCTAACCCTCTTATAGCCCCGAGGTCTAGAAACTCTATGAGGAAGCTCGCTCAGTCAATTCTTCCTATAGTCTCAGGTCTATCATAGAATCTCTAAGGAAGCTCACTCATTCAATGCCTTCTCTAGCCAGGAATGGTTTTAATGAAATTAAAACAAAGTAAAGACTCTTTGAGGAAGATCACTCAGTCTACCCTCCTATATTCTATAATATCCAAGACTCTTTGGGAAGCTCACTCGGTCTATCTCCTATAGTCAATAATGTATAAGACTCTCAAAGGAAGCTCATTCCATCTATCCCCGTATAGAATATAATGTCCAAGAATCTCTGGGAAGCTCACTCAGTCTATCCCTTACCGTCTATTGCATCAGGTTCTCATGGTCCCGTGCTAGTCAGTGTATAATAATGCTATAAGGACAAAGTACTCCTATAGAGATACTTGGCTAACCAGTCTATAGCATAACGGGCTTGTCCAAAATATCATTCCATCCTACGGTCACAAGGAATGGAAAACAGGTATAGCGGCCAAAGGCTAACAAGACCCAAAGGTCGTAACAAGAAAAAGGTATGGGCAGAACATCCAAGAATAGAAATTATCCACAAATAAGATCAAATTACCTCTACACAAGCATATAAGCAAGGCATGAAAACAACAGGGTCAAAATCGTAAACATGCAATACCCCGTTCACGGGTATTGGTAGAATTTTCACATAAAACTCAATGATTTAGAAAGGTAAGGCACAAACCACCTACATTGATTCTAGGATATAAAAATACTAGAACCACGAGGCTTGATTCTCCTTAAAACATTGTAGATCTATGAAAACGCACAAAACATTCAACCCATGATATATTGAGATAGAGGGAAAATCATGGAATGAAACTCAAGAAAAAGGAAGTGCTCACCGTTGCGGTTCCAATGCAATCGACGGTGGTCGATTCGGAAAATAGAAGGAGGCTCGGGGGATCGTAGGATGTTCATAGCCGTACGGGTCGGTCTCGGTCAAGGAACCTGGAGATGAAGGTGTTTTCGTCGATTAGGCGTGACCTCAGTCCATTTATTGAAAACAAAAACTACACAGCGTGTACATCTGGGGTACACATCGTGTACTAGGCCTTTCCATACTCTACATTAAGCAGCCTCCATATCGCCCCTACACACCGTGTGTGTGGCCCGGACATGGCCATCACACGGTCTAGCACAACATCAAAGTTCACGGCATGTACTTATAAAGTACATGGCGTGTATTAAGAAAACATCCTTATTTTCCTATTTTTCTCATAAACGAACAGAAAAGGAATAACATACCTAAAACGAAGATCTGGGTTCTTACACCAAGCTTCCACAATACATTTCCCTTTGAATAAAAAAATAGATTCTGTTGTACGCAACTTCGAGTTCAAACACACCACAAGCAATCAAACAAGCCGTTATGAATAGTAATACCCAGTTTTTAAAATTTTATAAATTTTATCATTCAAAATGGACTTCATTTTTTTATTTTTAATAACGAAATTACCTTAGGGTTATTTTTTGGTATTTTTATGAAAACATTCCATTTTTGATGAATAGTGAAAAAACAATCCTTTATTTGTTAAAAAAACTTTTTATTTAAATAACTAGTCATTTTATTATAATTTAAATTAGATCAGAATGGATACATAATACCTATATATGTTCAACGTAATTCATGGGAGTCATTTTATAATAAGTTTAGATGTATAAAATTTTATCGATCTTGTTTACTGTCTTTTACCCACCTCCTAGGAGCATTTCCAAATTTGTATAAAACATAATTGTACCACTTCTGTGAGTTGTATTTCAAAAATTCAAGAGATACTATTAGTATCATTAAGTAAAATTTGGTTCAATAAGATGAAAATAATTTTTGGTGAATAGTAATGTTTGATATTTGTTTACCATAGTGGAAGGTAAATAGGGTAATTAAGGGTAAAAATGATATCATAATTACCCTAACACATGTCCTAATTCTATTGGATAAATATAAATCGACCAAAAACAACATTAGTAATAAAATATGATCCTTTTTGGTCCACATGGATTAGATTAAGATATTTATTATTATTTTATTTAAAGAAGAGTTAAAACAGTTAAAATCAAATTTTAATAACTAATTAATTTTTAATATAAGGTTATACATAAGATAAATTCGACTATAAATAATCATTATAAAGATAAAAATATTTTCAACATAATTTTATTTTATTTATAATTTTTATATATTAAATAAATAAATTTATTTATGCCACAATGATGATGCAGTAATTACATTATTAATGTAAGATTAAAATAATTGATATTATAAAAATCCAAATAAATATAATATGAGATTTTTAATTAATTGCACAAATTTTATAGGTTAATATGACATGTTAGGGTTGGTTAAATGAATTGTTTTTGAAGTAATAATGTTTTTATGAATTTAAAAAAAATACCAAATAGTGTCAAAATTGACATAAAAGAGTTTATAAAAAATATATTACATTATTAAATGATATTCTATTTTTAAAAATATAAGGATCCGCCAAAGGTCTTAAGTAATATAATATATTTTATAAATGAACCACTTGAGTTTCTATTGGATGTTTATAGTATGTTTATTAACCATATAATATAAAAATACAAAGAGACATGGTAAATGTCAAACTATATAACTAAGAGTTAAATCTAAAACATAATGTTAATATAGTTACCCAAACCTATCTAAAAACAGTTTTTTAAAGTTTTTTTAGACCCATACCCTCTTTATCCTTGAAATAAATAATTTTGATCCATGAGAAATTGAAAATGATTTTATTATAAAATAATATTCTATGATTTTCTTAAAGTTACCAACACCTCTCTTATAAAACGTCACATCCCCTTCTCTTAATATCAAACCCCAAAAGCCTTTTGGCTCAGACAACCCCTTCCTGAATATCCTCCCAATTATCCTCCCTTAATACTATAGTCCTTCCTTTGACCATAAATCCAACCTATGGAGTCCTTTTCATCAAATCAAAAGGAAGAACCCGAAGAAGAGGTAAGTATTTCACCACATCATTCAAGTTCTTTTCTTCTTCCATATATTCATTATTTTTCTATTCTATTATAAAATAATAAATATAGTATCTTCTATATTATGTGATGTTATTATAAATATGTTAAAACCATATTCAATATTTGATCTATCCTATAAATGACAAAGTCACCAAACCTACGTACGTATGACTTATCGTCTCTAAGTCATGGTGTAGTTTTTCATTCAACACTTCACTGGTTGGATGGTTATAATAATGAGTATAATTGATGTAAATAATAAATATAACATCTTAAAGATTCATTATATATGATATAACTACTATTTACATCTGATTTTAAACCAAAATAATGATATTGTCACTCGTTCATACAAACATATTACCGTCTCCACGAATGCGATGAGATTAATTTCCCCATCGTAACTATTCCAGAATAATTTTCATTTGAGGATTAAAAATAATTTATAAATACTTAATAAAATTCTGGATATAAATCAAATACATACAATCCATAATAAACATGGGTTATGTAACAAAACAAATAATGGAAAACAAACCAGTTAACACCTGAAACGACGATAATACGAAAATATTAATAACAAATAAATATTAGAATATCATATATGATATCATATTTATGTATATGGTTCTTAAATAATTTAATAACAATATTTTCAATATTATACAGGAGGTTAACATACCATTGACTAATGAAAAGTAAAAGTTAATGGTAAATTTCACAATCTCTTTATTATCCGAGGTTGTTTTTACATAAGTATCTACTGGGACCTCTTCATCATCTTCATTTGTGTTTTCCTAAAAATGTAATTCAATGAATTTGAACTAGTAAATATACAATGGTTTAATGTTATTTATATCCTTATTTGACCATATATTTTTTGAAATGAATATTTCTATCGTTTTCCAAACAAGATACATTAAGAACTTTTCAACAAAATTTAGGTAAGAATATTTTTTAACTTTTATGGCAGGTGCGGCTATTTTACACTATTATAACATCGTCAAATCTCCCTTAAAAACTTATAATAATATTTCCAAAATAAATGATTTATTTAAAATGGTTTTAAAATATAAATAAGTATTTCATTCAAATAATTTTCAATTCATCTATGATTTTAAACGTTTGTTATGTTTATTTATTATGATACAAATCGACCATATTTTATTGAATGTGTTGTGATATGTTTGATTGTGGATGTGTTATTTTTATACCATTAATGGTTTATGGATAATGTATTCACATTTATTATTCTTGTTTTAATACAAATGTTTATGTTATGTTTTATCCTTTTCATATGAGAAATGCATTGGACTTAGTAAGTGACCAGTGGATCCCGTTATAGCTCCTTGATTCAACGGTATATCTCATGAGACAAACTAATGTCTTGGAACAAGGCCTGGACCAAATATTTTTTGTATTCATGGGACACTTACAAGACTATGTGTTTATGAATTCTAGCATTATGCACTCCATCATTATGAAAGTTTCTATTGATAATTCATGTGATTATTCAACTACTAGAATATCCATGTGAATATGTAAATGGAATTATTTGATTTTATCTTTTCCATATTATACTGAAGTTCATGTTTAAAAGGATTTTGTTTTAGTCTTATTCATTGCGTTAATTGTTTATGCTTATTGATGAATGCTTCCTCTCTATTGTTATCCGTACTGAGCATCTGACCTCATCATTTTCTAGGTTTTATTTTTCCCAGGATGCGAAGAAGTATATTATGATTGACCTACATGGATAGTCTATGGTATATGAGTGTGGCATATGGAGACTAAGATGTTCTAGTTTTTCAATTTATAATGTAATGTAAATCTTATGAATGTATCTAGTATTTCCAAGGCTACTAAACGGGTCGGTCTTTCGGGACATGATTCCTTGTATCATGCAAATGTTATGTAATAATGCACCGAATCTGGGTAACTGGGGTTGGGGCGTTACACTGTATATTACAGTGTAGATTTTGGTTGTCACATTCCAAAAATGTGAAAACCCAGTTGGTAAAATTTCATTGATCATGGTGACAACCATAATTATGATAAATAATTTTGGAAAACATATATGATTTCTTTATTCCACATATTTCTAGATATATTCCATAAATCCAATAACTTGTAAACCTCATCAATGAAAGAATGAACCACTTGTCAATAGATCGTTAATTAGTTTCAAAGTAATTAATACTATCCTATTTAATTATTCATATCCAAAATATCAATATACAAAAAGCATTCTCGCATCATAAAGAACATATTAAGGGTTATATTTCCCTTAATCATGTGTTTTCCAGGGAAATATCACTTCCATTGTATCACTCTTCTATTCTATAAAAACTATTCCACATGTTCTTGTAAATTTGAAGAGAAAACATAAACTGAACAATCCTTACATATTTCCCCATTCATAAAACATAATTCATGAATCCAAACACATAAAAAAATTTCTTAGTCCACATAATCCTTATTCAATTATCCAGGATACCTTATCCTATTAAAAAATACCTCATTCCTTTCTCATTTCATTTGTAGCATATTTATCATTATAAAGGTAACCATTACTCATACAAATTTTATGATCCTCGTCAATAGACTTCCTCTTGGTAAATTGAGTTGCATAATTATTATTTATTCAACACATAAAACACATAACCTTTGATTATTTATTATGGAGACCAATATTCTCATTGATTTTGTTAACTGAACTCATCATTTTCCCTTTTTAATCACTTTCATTTTTTATTAATTTTCTATAGTAAAAAAAATTCTTTTTTCCACTATGACATTCTCATAGGTGATTCTATCCATATTATTAAAACAAATGTAAACCAAATCTTCATTCCTTAATGTACTCCATTACCCGAACTCTCAGGGAAGTCCTTCATTCTCTTCCACGATGAGTCGATGATTTCATTAAGGTGTATGATGATAATCATGTTCCATGAGAAATTAATTGGAATAATCACAACATAACTCACTCTAGTGATCATCCCACATGAGTACTCATTATAAAATACTCTATAACATTCAACATTAATAATCTTATTTCTAGTTCTGGCCATCAACTAAACCAGAAGCATAGTGTGAGCATTAATTAATTTAGAATAAAACCACATAGTCATAAAAATAATTAATTATATGAGGTCTAAATCATAAAACCTTACATGATCTATGAAACCAAAATTTCATAATATGTAATTCATATAAAAATTATATTTAAATAATTCACGATGGTTCAGGATGATTTTTTGAATTCTCAAATCATATTCCCCAGGAGTGTCAGAATATGTTTGTAGAAAGGCATGTTTTCATGTACGATATTACCCTGAGTAAGGCCTGTAACATGTTGTTGGAGTTTTCACACCTAAGAACATCTATGATAGATCCACATCCTCTTGTAGTATCCAAAAAGGGATTTATTACATTGAAACCACTCACTCTATCCTTTACTAAAATTCCCGGACATTTTTCTATACTTTTCTGTATCCTTAAACTTATACATAGATTTGTAATTATGGTTAAAACTATGGTTTTCTCATCCATGAAACCATTGGTTATCTATAATTTTTCTCTGATACAAACATTAGTGACCCTCAATTATCATACATAGATATGAAATTACACATTTGGAATACTAAACATATTATAAAAATATTACCCAAAGGCCATAATACTCTAGTACCTTTGGAAACAAGGAAAAAAATTATCCATAATATATAAATGAGATACATTATCTCCCAGAAGGTTCTTCTCATATATCATCATTTGTTTACATAGAAAACATAAAACATATCTTTATAACCTGTGGAAGGAAAAATTAAATTTGGTAATCTCGAATTATCATCAAGGGTAAATAAGGGATATATGTATGAATAATCATGTGTATAAGGGTGTGAGAACATTATCATTAAAAAAATATCATAACTGACATATCAAAGATCATAAATTTGAATCATGGCATAAAGCATTCAAATTCATAAGATATGAATTATATGGAAATAAGTAACATAATCCATGAAATAATAATAGAGGAGTTAAAATGGAATTTTAGAAAACAAATAAGAATGTAATAATTATTTCCATCGTACTATAGTTATATCTTCCAAGGCCATATTGGTGGACAATTTCTATTTCTGAACTAGGTTCACACTCTATTCCTGCCCTATATTACTCAATTGAGTTCTCACCTCATTCTAGGCCGATATTACTGAACCAAATGGACTCATCATTATAGTACTATAACACTGAACCATTTTTATTTCCTATTCTAGCCATGTCCATCAAATGAGATATAAATATTTACCAATGCATTAGAGAGTGATATAGGTCCCACACATATCAGTGTGAAATCATACAAACATGTTACACATATTCATAAACAATAAAATATTAATCCATGAAATGACAAGGCTATCATAAACATATAACCATGTCATAAATTATTGAAAAAGATACATGTCACACAAGCATTTCATCAAATATATCACTCATCATTGAGAAATGGATTTTATTAACATATAACCGATGAATGAGAAACATGTTTAGTAAATTCCCTAGCATTAATCATAACATATTCATAGAAAGAATATGAATGGACCCTTTAGATAATTTCATAGAAGGGAATTAGTAACATTAATTTATTTCATCTTAGATGGAAAACAATTTTGAAATATCTCTCAAAAAAATTCATCATGAAAACGTTCATTTTTTATTTGAAAAATGATTTTTAATAAATAAAACCTTATGAAGATCATATTCATATAAAATCCCTCAAAATATTATAATGAAAAATTAAAATCATTTTGAAAAATATTTTCTTTGAAAATATATAAAATTATCTTCAAAATATTTTAAAACTCATTTTCTTTGAAAACACATAGAAAACATATACTTAAATCTAAAAAATGTTTTGAAAAATATTTCATTGAAAATACATTGAAAACATATATATAATGATTGATAACATTTCAAAAAAAAATTAACTATAAATGTAAAACTGAATATTTAAATCATTTTGAAAACAATTTTCCTTGAATGTTACATTGATTATTTTTATAAATTAACCTTTTAAAAAGTAAAATAAAACTTAAATGATATGATGGTGGGTAAATATATATGTGTCTTGTGAGGTAAAATGAACATTCCTTTTTTCATGTTAAAATGGGAAGAACAAAAATATCATTCTTGGGAATTTAATAGAACAATCCTTTAAAGATATTGGTAAAATAAAAAATTGGGAAAATTTATTTAAAAGGTTAATTGAGAATGGTACAATATGTTATGAACACTTTTAAAAAATCTATTTCACACTGAAGAGTGGGTAATGTTGGGATTTATTAAAAACACATTCTTAACTATACAATTTACCAAATAGTAGAAAATTCTACCAAAACGTGAATATATAATGGAAAAAGAGAGTAGAAAATTTTTCATGGGTTTTCATGAGATATGGATCATGATAATTCATCAAGTGAATCATAATTCTAAACAATGATGGAAAGCAATGGGATTGTTTTAGTAAAATCTTATCTCATTGTAACTTGGGATCACACGCTATATATAAGAATAATATTTTAAATGAATCATTAAAAATTCATGAAAATAATTAAATTCATGATATAAATTGTAAAATGGAAGTATATAACCCTTAAAATATAATTGATCTGCTAAAAAACAAGAGTCTCAAAGAATGAAAATTGAGACGAAACTATCTTGCTGATTTGGAAACTTTTGAAACAAAAAAACCATGAAAAAATGATTATATAATGGGTATGTAAAAACAAATTAATTTAATAATAATAATAATTTAACATATCCATGGTTTGTATACACACCACATAAATAGAATGGGTGGTGAATAAAGCATGTATCTCACGAAAATAAAAAGTGAGATGAAATCCCTTAACCATGTGTCTTGACTATCATCAGACTCTTTATATCCTCTTGAATTATAAATTTAAATTTAATATAATTATATCTTAGAAACATATTATTATTTATAATACAATAAGGTTTTATTATGGATTTGTATTACCCGATTTTTAACAATTCTATGTTAAGGATTCACTCTGTGTAATATCCTCTTTGTTTTTCTCATGTCCATTAATTTTTTATATCATTAGTCCTTATATTTATAGAATTATTTTAATAATTTAAACAATTATTTAAATATTATTTGTATTTTTTATATTTATATTAATATAATCTACATGATATATAAGTATAAAATGGAATACACTTTTCATGGAGATGGCAATCCATACATAAACATGAATGATATTTTCATTTAATTGATGTGTTGAATAAAGATATTAAAATAGATATGTGCATAAATGTATAATTATTAGGGTAAATTTATTATATAATATATGTCATATATATTAACTAAATACATCCTTAACATATTCCATGTAGTTTATGAATGAATCACATCACATTTTGGGGGTGGTAGTCCACACATCCTCAAACTATATAATGGTATTTACAAAAAAAAATAAATGTATAATGATTTGTGTAGTAAAATAATTAAAGAAGAATACAGAAAAACCAAATATAAAATTTAAAATATAAAAATAAATTTTTCATTATAATTTACTCCATGAGTGGTGGTAATGGAGAAATATTCAATCACCGTTTAGTGTGGCGGTTGTTCACCAAACACGTAAATAGTATATTCGTTACCCATTAGATGGAGGATTGTATATGTGTAGGAGAAAAACATATAATAAAAAATAATATTAGATTTATTACAATTTTTTGGTAATGAAAGCATGTAATAGAGTGACTGGATTGGAGGATAATGAATATACATTTACAAATCTTGATAGAAGACGTTACCATTTAATTGGGTAACTCCTTTTTGTTTGTATGAAAAGGCTTACATGGATAGATTTCATCCCAAGGTAATGATTATAACCATAAGATACAGATTATGTGATTTTTATTTGGTAGAAATTTTTCAATCCTATTTGTTTTTATAGGTTCGGAAAAGAGGTAAATGTGGTGGTCTTTTATAGGTAATTGAAAGGACACAATTGGCATTTTTTAAAACAAGTTAGGTGTACCAACATTTTACCATAAAAATTCATAAATAACCCACCAAACATAATAATCTAATGTTTTTGGATGAATAATTTCCATTAAATTGATTTTGAAAAAATTTCTATGTCGTGTTGGGTCTTAAATTTATTGGATAGTCCTTAATTGAAGCTGATGTTTACCTTAATCGATGTAATTAATTTTAATTATTTTCATTAATAATTTTTATCAAAAACACTTTTTACCTTATTATAAAATATTAATAATTAGGATAATAATTATTTGATACATTTTAAAATCTTTTAGAAACATATCTGGAAGAAATTATTGCAAAATTAACACCATAGTTGGCTCGAAAGTAGAGGTTTTTAATTTAAAAACATTAACATGATTGCAATGTTTTTAAATTATATTTCAATGTGAAATTGATCTCAATGACCTGTGTTTTTTTATTGAAAAAAATATTATATAATTATACTTCTAAAATAATTTAATATATAATTTATCCATATAAATAAATTTTTTGAATAATCGACTTTGAATTAAAATCCAGTTTTTTAAATATTCATCTGAAGATGATGTTTCTTGGAAAAATTCTAAAATTTTACCCTATGACTATTTCGACATTATAAATTTAAAAAATAACCTTTATTTTATAAAATACAATTTATAAATGTTTATTAATTTAATTTTATATTATTTAACCAACAGAGTTGAAAAGTAGTTTTTTTTTTGAAAATATTATTTATAAACATAGAAGGACTTTTCCAAAAGTTATATTATTCGTTATAAATATGTTTTATTTATATAAAATAATAGAAAATTTATTTTGAATTTTTTATTACATTTTATATTACTATGTTTAATATAAAGGTTATAATTATCCCATTTGAATAATTATAAAATGAATATGTTGTTTCATAGAAACATCGTTATTTTGTGGAAGGTATGCCAATTCATGGTTCTGTGCAACGTACACAAATTGGATCTTAAATGTAATGTATGCCATGTCTGTGCTGTGTGAAATAAATGTTTGACTTAGTTCACTGAAATACAAAAATTAATGTTTAATTTATTTGAACAAATAATCCATTAAAACTCATGGTGCTACATCAGTATCCCTGATATCATCTCCACACTTCACTGGAAACATATATTGAATAATACCTAACCAAATAAATGGAATAAAATATTTTTATCAACGTAATAATCATTGAATCAATAATATAACACTTCCATATTGATTAAGATGTAATCCAATGTAGACTACCAACGGAAGGTAATATGTTCTTAATTATATTTTCATGTCTATTTATTATTAAAACTCATTAAAATATTCATTAACAATCATAACATGATTAAATAATTATATTAACAATAATGTGATGTTCTTTTAAATTGTATAACTATTTCTTATATCCATTCCATCCAATTGAAAATTAAAACATTGACATCTTATATATATGATGTTTTATATCCAGGAAGTGGTGTAAATAAAATTTCATCACAACCTATCTTGAATGGTTATTAAAATATAATTAATGAATATATACTATATTTATGAAATAATTATGACTCTATAAATAAAATATATAATCTACTGTATTAACCTACCATCTATTGGAAAACTATAACGTCGATCTAATGTACATGTAAACTGTAACCTATACATAATTAATATTTATTTATATCATAGATGATTATAAATTATATATAATTAATAAAAAATATGTTAATGAAAATTTTAAATTCATATTATGAATGAAACATGCAATAAAACGTTTTTATAGTGTTAACAAAACAAAATTATTTTGGATAAATTGACCAAACAACCTTATAGTGTCAATGTTTGCAATAAAAATAAAATTATTAAATTTAATACTATCTGAAAAGGTCCATAAAAATAGATTATTGGATGAAAATTAATATAATAATTAATTTAATAAATTTAAATTAATTATTAAAAGGAATATAATATATACAACCGATCATGAATCCAAAGAAATTAATTTTCATCTGAAATCTACTCTATTGAGATATATTTTATTTCACGTATATGATTTCATTATATGGTTTATATAATGTCCCTTTAACATATCATATCCTTAATTATTATTTTCTAATCATATTTTATGTTTCAATTCATGTTTTATATTTCAAGAGGTTTTCATTTAAATGTTACTAAATCTGCAAAGGGTTATTTTACAAGATCACCCTTATTCAGGATTGTTCTTTTCAAATTTTAAATAGTAATAATTATATTATATTTATCAGTTGAAACATTATGGTTTTTATTCTTCTATTTTTATATTTTGGTTTCCCTATTTTCGTTCAATGATTGACCTCTTTGGTACTCCAAGACCAAATGATTTTTTTAAGAAAAATGGTCTTATTTATTCTCTTAGGTCATGAATATGTTTCTCCTGTATAAATAATCTTCAATTACATTTAATGGTTTATTCATAAATATTAATTAACATGTTTTTCCTGCATTTGGAAAAGAGTGAAAGGAATGATATTTAATGTGTAAGGCCTTAATGACCTTTCCAGTATCCATGACCATTATTCACTATATAGTATGATCTAAATGTTTATATGAGTGTTAAAGGAAAAACTATTCCCATTTTTTAAAAACGATTTATTAAAATAAAAATAATTATTTTCTAAAAATTTAAAATAACATTCTAAATGATTTTTTACTTCATTTTGAAAACAATTTTTTAAATTAAATAAGGGAAGTTATTTTTAATGATTCACATCCATTTTACTCTTTATTTATCTATAGAAGTTTCTTTATATCAATACTTCATTTTGAAAAATTGAAAGTATTCTATCATACATGACTGATTTATGGATTATATAGTAGTTTTAGAATACTTAAATTATTATAATCATGTTATCTATGAATTTCTATTATTCATTGGACATTATTTTTTCCTTTGGGAAAATATTTTCAATATAATGTAAATATTTAGAATCATTTCTATTAAATTTATATTATACTAACCATATACCATTTAAATATATGGTATTAGTAGAAAGAATATTATTCTAAATTTTATTTCATTTACTATGAAGATATGATATTCATTATTCATGATTTAATATAGATATTTATTTATTAATATTGAATTTTGATTATGTTGCATATTATAGACTCAATATATGGGGAATTTATATTACACAATTATGCAATGTGTGGAGCATTGTTATAGATATCCCCTTGATATACTGATAGTTATCATGATAAAACTAAGTTTTCATGCCTAATTAGTTGGGTATTTTGTGTATGCGTACCAAATTATTGAATGTGTCATGGCACAAGGCCATGATGGTAAGATTTATGATCTCAAAATCCAAGGTATTGTTGGAAAGATAAATCATATATGACATCATGAATATCTTTAAGTGAGATTTTATTTATTAGCATTCATGTGTTTACTTACATTAATGGAAGTATTTCAAGCTCAATTGAGAGATTAAATTACATATGTATTCATTATTCACTCTTACTTATTATTATTCTTTATATAATAATGAGAGATTTTATTTTTCACCTTTCATTACAAGTGTTGAGATATCACCCCTTATTTTGGTATCTTATTCTTAGGCAATGAATATGGAATATTTTAATGATCATGATGTATGAAATAAATTTATTCATTCTATATTTGATTTTTACATTACTATATGGAAATCGTGAATGTGTCTAGTCTCCCAATGTTGTCAGACCCATCAATCATTTATGTTTCTATCCAATATATGTTGTACATATGTAATAATTTAAACTCTAACATTGCTGTACTGGAGTTTAGTATTTATAACTGGTCTCAAAATAATTTTAATAATACTATTGATAAGTAGAATTTATTGGAACATTTAAAGCATGATCATTTGGATAAAACCTTATATATTTTAACAAATGTTTTTGGTATTTATTCTATAACACAATATTCATGATGTTATGACATAAATATTAGTGTTCCATTTTTTAGATATGGAATCTAATTAATGAAATGGAAATCATGTCATCACTCATAGTCAATGTTGGGATTTCCATTATGATTATGTTAATACATGAAAATGTTATACATAAGAAGATCATTTCTATATTGGGTAAACTGATCTAGATTATCAACATATATCCTTTAACATATGATGAATCTTTTTCTTCAATACCAAGATGCATCTATATTTTATTTCATTATATTAAATAAGCCTTAATCCATTAATTTAACTATTAATGCCTTGGTACATGAGAAATGGATCATGTCCCTAGATAGTTTATTCTGGGATTTGGGAAGTAATGAAAGTCAAAAGGTTACTCCACCTATATATTATTTAATGGTTGATACTAATCAATGTTGGTTATAGATTAATATTTCTAAGCAGGATAATGAAATAGAATTTATGGAATGGATAAATATTTATGTAATTTTCTATAAGAAATATTTCCATCAAGATAAATGACCTAAAATGGATAGAAAGATCATCTAGAAAAATAAAAAAGAAGAGGATGGTGTGGTTGAGTATGGTGATAACTTTATAAGATTAAAAAGGCATGCAATAGAATATATATTTATTCCATCAAGAAAAGTAACTTTTTACATTGATTTTTATAACATTAATCTTTGAAGGGAACTAATATCCTAAAAATTTTCATAATATAATGATATAGTATCACAATCTATCTAGAGAGGGATATAATTTTTATGGCCTTATATTTTAAATAAAAATCATGAATGGAATAGTTTAGATGACCCCCGTGAAATAATAAATGAGTCAAATAAGGATAAAGTAATGTTGATATTTATATCGTGAGAGAATTATGGAAAGAAACACCCAGATTAATGCTTAAAGGGAATGTGAATTTGTTGAGTGTGAATAAATAAGGCCATCTGGCTCATGAATACAAGGGAATGAAATAAATTACTATTGTATAGTGCTTCAAATATGTAGAGATGGAACATAATTATAGACACATCCATAATCATCTAGTGAACATACCATAGAAAAAGAAAACTGTGGAAGCCCCAGATTATATGATTTTTATAGAAGATGTTGAAGTTCCCAATGATTTAGAGATTGGTACACTAATCATAACATAAAATTTGTCTAATTATTTATTTTATTTTCTAACTTTACAATATGTTATGACTTATATATTTTACAAGAACATAATCAATTCCTTATAATAATAACATGGGAATTTTAAATCAATAATAAATAAGTAAATATTATTTAAAAAACTATATTTTAGAAAATCCTCATTATGATAAACAGACATAGCCTATTTACAAACATGATTTTTATACCTATAATTTAATTTTATATGATCCTTGTTATGTGTTGGATTTATATGAATAATGTGAAAATTTATATCTAATATAAGTAGATTATGATTTATTATGGTTATGTAGAAATCATTATCTTTATTTTGGAGACTAAATCTTTAAAATCTTGTCACTATCCACCTATAATAGCTCACATTAATGAAATTTAAGGATAATAATAGAAGAAACAATATATGTATGAGAAATTTATTCTTAACATATAATATGAACCTATTATGCAAGAATACGTTGATTTGTTTTTGGATGAGTTATCTAGAAACCAACCCAAGTGTGATGTGGGTTTTTCTATTGAAGTTATTCATGATAAAAAACAATATATATAAATCCCAATATAATATCCCAAAAGAATTATTGGATCTAAGGGAAAAACTGAATGATTTTTGTAATAATTTATTTATTAAATATTTTTTAACCTTATGGATTCCATATTGTTTTAATGAATAAGGATATGGCTATGAATATTAGAATCAATTACAGTGAAATCAAAACCATTACTATAATGAACAAAAATCATTAATCACTTATTTAAGACATGTTTTATCAACCATAAGGGTCTCAATATTTTTCAAAAATTTATCTTCATTCATGGTATCATCAATTTCTAGTAAGGAAGGATGATATTAAAAATATGACATTTCACTCATGGTGGGGGAATAATGAGTTTACAGTAATTCCATTTTGATTTAAAAACACACCCTTTATTTTTATTAATATAATAAAAATTTTATTCAAGTATTTCCTTTATAATTTCATCATAGTATTTATTGACTATATCATAGTATACTTGAAAATATATGATGAGCCCATGATCTAGTTAACTATGATTCTTGAATATTTGGAGTGAATAAGTTATATGATAAATTTATTATGTGTGAATTATTTATTTATGATGTTTTTGTTTCATAGATAGGTTGTCTCTATTGTTAGATTAATAGTCGATCCTCTAATGATAATGGCAGTTAAATAGTTTTCTACAACACCCATCATAATAGAGATAAGTTGTTTCCTTGGATTGGTAGTTTTTTTGAAACATATATTTTTTTTCATATTTGTTAAACCAATAAAAATGTCAAAAAATAATTTTTATATGTTAATAAGGATATAATAAATTCCAAAAACTACATAAGAACTAAATTATTGATTGAACAATGAACTTTTATTGGAATTTCAATTATAGAGGGATGAATTTTTTATGTATATTGATGCATTATGTAATGGGCATAATTTCATCCCTAAATAGAGTGTTATAAATATTTATTATTCACCAAGATAGTTAAAGACCCGTGAATATAATTATCTAACCAATTATCCTGAGATTTCATCAATAATCCTTACCTAGAAAACATATAGGAATTATCTCAATTTTAAAGATATGATATATATAGATAAAACGAGTATTAAATTATATTACCAAAAAATAGAGCACCACATGAGATAAAGCATATGTCTAGACATAATCAAGGATTGTGATTTATCAATAAACTGCCAACATGAGAAGAAAAAAAGGGTTTCAAGCTCTTTTAGAAGAAATGATCATGTATTTATGACAAAAATAAGGATAGAAAAAGATCATATATTCATGGATTTAGTAAATATAGATACAATAATCATTAGGGATGGGTAAAACCACCCATTTTACAAATTATTGGTGAACCATATTTATTGGAGGAGACAAAAAGTTATTATCATGATCATAATATTTTAAAATAGTTAATGACATATGCCAGCGTCCTCTCGTCCCCACGACTCTATGGGAACTGGCCCAACCCCAAGGTTGGCCCCCTTGGGCCTACCTGGGGACGTACGACAGGGGGTGGGGTAAGTCCGCCTCAATACCCGCTAAAACGACAACACGTTTTCCCGTGGGGGATGGGTGAGTTGGTTCAAGGAGGCGACGTCCCGTCGTTGAGGTTCCGGGTTCGATTCCTCGCAAAGGAAATGTGCACCGTATTCTAGAAATCCTCTTGTCCCCTCGACTTTGTGGGAACTAGCCCAAGCCCATGTTTATCTACCTTGGGCCTAGCTGGGGACGTGTGACAGGGGGTGGGGTAAGGCCTCCTAAATACCATCTAAACCGACAACATGTTTGGCCCGTAAGGGGCTCTAGAACCCTAGGGCTTCTCCCTGCCACCGCCTCCCTTCTGACTCGGATCGACTCAGTTCTCCACCTCGAAATAGATCGGTGGAAGTCCGGCGACCCTCTCTCTCATGGCGATGTCGTCTAACCTTGTGGTCTCATCCATATCAGCTATTTTCATCGCTGATGGCCTGCCTATCGCCTCATTCTACCTATGCTGGATAGAGTTTCTCTAGGCAGCACGGTGGAGGTCCAACAGTCATGTTCCTATTGTCACACCTGCCGGTTGCAACTGCATCTTCGGTGTGTGCGTTGGGTGGTCCGATGTCATCTTCGTGTGCGTTGTTTTGATTGAGGTGATGGGATCTATGTTTTGGATTGTGTTTTTCAGCGAGCTTCAGTGCATGGGTGGTCTTCGGTACGGTGATGGGTTCTGGATCTACGTCTGCTCCTTCTAGTTTTGATTTTGGATTTTCTTTCGGATGCTCTTTGGTTGTTTGGTTTTGCATTTTTGTGTTGGATGTGCTTTGGAAGAATAGGCTCTGGGGATCTCATTGATTGTGTTGCATGATGGTTCTCAGCAAAGAACATATGGTCAATTATGGAATGGGTGATAATCTTCAAATATTGCTGGGTTGCTTTCGAATTCTGGATCTGGTGTTGTGGCCCGGATTATCTGGTATTCTGAGATTTCCATCGTTTTGAAGTCTTGATGTGTTATCCTTGAGTTTTGGAGTTTGTGTTTGGTTTTGGGGGAAAGGAATCTGGTGTAAAATATGATCTGTTGTTCTCTTTTTGTGGTTGGGACTGTTGTTTGGATGTGGGAAAGCTGTTCGTCCTCATCCATCTTCTTGTTTTCTTTTTTCCTGTAATTTTTCTTTTCATTTAATAAATGTTCAAGGGTTTCTGCCTCTGACTGGACTTGCCTGGTTAAAATAGTTAATGAAATCTTTGAATAATGGGAAGATGACACAATTTGTTTATGAAAGTGGTGTGATGAAATTTGAAATGATGTTATGTCTTCCAACCATACCGAATCTAAAAATGGTGTTACTAGATGAATCATATATCAAATATTTCTCTACACACCTTGGAATCATAAAAATGTATCGGATTTGATAGACTATTTTTTGTTGGATAATATAATGTAAGAAATTTATAACTTGGTATCATGATGCATCTTTTTTAAATTGTTAAAGGCAATAATACAATATTTTAAAGGGATCGTGAAACATATCAATATTACCATATAGAAGTGAGATAATATTACTAGTTAATATATACTTAGATATCTGAAGACTCTTAAAATAAATTATTCAATATGAGTTATTACTAATGATCTTATAATGTATTCATATATCCTCACCATAGTAGATGATCTACATCTTGACCAAAATAAAGAAATATATATAAATGAAGTTGTGAGACTTCATGAGGCACCCCCTTTGATTATATGTTATCATGATCCATGATTTATATAAAAATTAGAGAAAAGTATTCATATGGTTATTGAAACCAAGTTACATTTCAGTTATGCTTATCATCGTCATAAATTTGGATAGTCCGAAAGGGATATTTAAAATTATAGGACATTATATGGTCATTATCACTTATTTTTAAATGTATATAGGATTAGTATATAAAATTGGATTAATTTTCATATAATAATAGATTCCATACAATCATTCATATTTCACCATATAAATAAATGTTTGGGAACTTATGTCTTAAACTATCTGTTTTGGATGAATTTTATGAAATTAATATTTTAGGGATACAATATGTTTAGGATATAAATATCTAATTATGAACTATTTGTTTTCATATCAATTAAAATCAATGAATGAAAAATAGTTATGATAATGACTAATGGATGGATGGTGAATTTCATGTAGGGTATATTGTTTTATTGAAATATTATCCATTGAAAGGAGTTATATGAGTTTTAATGAAAGGAAAACTAAGTATGATATATTACATAACTATTGATAGTTTATAATTAATATGAACCATTTACTAACATTTTGAAATTAAACCAAACCTATCTTAAGTTCTTGATGTGTTCCATGTATCATTATTAATGAATTTAATGCCAGAACCAAAACATGTAATCATCTTTGATGAAATGGAACAATATCATTGTTAATCTTATTGTAAAGATCCCATCAAGTTTTTTTAAACTAGGGAATATGTGTTAGGGAATAAGGATAATTTAATGGTAAATATACATTTTTGAAATCAAAAGTTTGAAGAGAAACTATGGGAACCAAAAGATGTTATTTTAAAGAGATTCCCACATCGATTCATGCAGTGAAATTATATAAATTTTCTTGATGAAATTGTCAGAGGGATGAATAATGTCACACCAGATATTCAATTTCTGTAATTAATATTTTATTTCTAAATAATCTACAGAATATGTTACATAAATTTATTCAATAATATAATTAAATCATTTATTCAAAAATGTTAAATTTTTAATTTTTTGAAATGAATTTTATTTTGGAAATAATCATGTAAAAATTATATTAAGGTGATTTTTTTTTGAAATTTTAGAAATAAATTGTTTTTTGGGGAATATTTAAGGATATTAATTTTATATATACTTTCACTTTTATAATATTATTATTATTTATAGGATACTTGAATTTTTATGAAAACCTTCATTTGGGACAAATATATATTTATGATTTAATCTAATTCATTAAATGGTATAATTTTTTTACATATAAATTTATGTACATCAATTTTGTATCATTAGTTATGTTTTTATTAATATAAAAACTATATTTATTTCTTACCATTTAATAATCAATTCTATTGGAACCTTTAAAAGTTTTAGTCCAAAAAAAATATCTTCATTTAACATAATCTAAATAATTCGATAAGAATCAACACTATACATTATTTTATAATAAAATCATTTTTAACTAAAGATAAATTTTTTAAGAATTATTTTCATTACATTTTTTTAACATATATAAAATATAAATAATAAAACTTATATTAACTTAATAATAAAAAATATATTAAATTTTTGGAATCCCTATAAAAAATGATAGGTAAACAAGTCATCTAATATTTTCAAAATAAAGAATTATAATAATATATAATATTTATCAACTCAGATTATGATAAATTGACATTAATGTGTTATGATAATTGGATAATTGATTAAGATATAGAAAAACCTTTCTTAAACCACATTATGTGGTTTTATTTTGACTTTACACATCTCCTATTTGAAGCTAATATAGTTTGTAGCCACTTAACATGAACATGACATATATTATATAATAATTTTCCTAATATTTACATGTTTTCCACACACATCAAATAAATAGATCACATCCACTTCAATCTTCTCCACAATTCTAAGGGAATAAATCATTACCATGTGTAACACCCTCTGATTTCATGAAAAATATTTTGTTCAAATACATCTACATTCATCGATTGGTGGAATTATACATAATGAAAAAATTTATCAAAATTTAATATAGTAAATCATTATAACCTAGATATTAAATTGGATTGTATGAATAGTACTTAATAAATTATTAAAATTCTATGTTATACACATAAATAAAATTAATTAATTTGTTATCAATTAATTGAAAATTAAGATAGAAATCACATTAATGTAAAAGACATTCTTATATGATATTTTTGTTATACATGAAACAAACTTTTTAATAAAGTAAATTTGTCAATATTGGTGATTTATTTTAATGTTATATATATTATATATTTAAATAATTATTTTATGATTCATTTAGTTTTTTTTAATGAATCATATATAAATAAATAAAATTTTGAGCAAAAAAACTTATTTTTAAGAAAAGTAGTGTCAATCCATTTTGAGCACTTATTTTAAAATAATGTTTTAATATATTAACAATTTTTTAAAAAATATAATTTATTTTTGAAATAAAAATTTATATATTATCTTGGAGTCATTTGTCGATATGTTTTTGAAAATTTTATTTTTTCGAAGAATTGCGTAAATACTGATTTTTGATAAAACATCATTATAATATAAAGAAATTATAATTTATATATTCTTTTAATATTTTTTTATGTAAATTTATTTTAAATATTTTAAAACTAATCCACTATTAGTAAATGAAAAAAAATTATATTCAATTTTTATATAAAATCTTTTTACACTTAGGTAAAATATTTCATTGTTAAATGTTTTTTCATCGTGTTTGCATGTTTTATTTTAAATAAAAAAACATCCACTACTATGAGTTGAATTTAGTAAAATAGGATTAAAATTTATAATAGATACAATTATTGTAATCAAAAAATTAAATAATAATATTTGGTCATAATAAATAGAAATAAATAGTTGAAATTAATATTTATAGTTACGATTAAAATATGTTTTCCGAAGGGGGAGGGGTTAAACAAAACGATAAATTTATGTTCCCAAACAAAACATGAATAAATTATATTTTATAGAAATATATCAACCATATACTCTCCAAATTTTTTATCTATGATAATTTTGAATCATTTTTCATTGGAATGACTTTATCATTTTGGATTGTCTTGGGGAATTTCCATCTACATTCTTAATGGGTTCCTTTTCCAATATAAGGGAACCTCATCTCCTATCCTCTCTACACAACATGATCATTTTGGATCATCCAATAACTTCAAAAATAATATCATTAATTCTTTGGCCATATCATAGAGTATTTATTTCATATGGAACCTTTCCTAAGAAGGTATTGGGTAACAACCAATAAAGGTTCTTCGAAATATATGTATAACTCTTAAACTTGTGTTTTCATATTATTTAGTATTATACATCCTTAAAATATTATTTAACCCCAATGATATAATAACTTGATTACCTCCCATATACTTATATGTTATTTTTTATTGTCACAACCTACATCCATCTCTACTTTCATTAAATGGGAAATGAAATTGTGGATCATATGTATGATAGACTTCTGCCTGACGAACCAATGTAAATGGTATTCCATCATGACTTATAAAATATGGATATAATGATGGATTTAAATTATATATATTATTTACGAATTAATTATAGTTATATAATTATAATACCACATGTGCCTTCATACATTCAATTATATTGAAAAATAATAACGCCACTCGAGCGTATATGTGGACAATTGCCTATAAAAAGTGATGTGATATGTTTGTCATTTTATTTGGAAATAGATCTTAATAATGATATATTTAATGAATATATATTATATTATTTATTAAAAAATTATTATAAAGGTTAAATTATTATATTCCCATATTTCTGTCCATCTATCAAGAAACTAGAATGAACGTTTACACGTATGTATGACCCACAATCTCCATGAACCATGTAATTCATTTTTCTAACTATAATTTTGATAAATATTTATAAGTATAAGTATAATAAATATATATTATATTTATGTCATTATTAAAATTTAGATATTAAGGAACCATAATTATAGTATAATGTAAAAAACTACCGAACAAGTACATAGCTGAATAACAAAGATTTTATTACTCAAAATGTTGGTTTTAACAAATAATTGTAAATGGATTGTTAGTAAAAGTGTATGAGTAAATCATAAATGGTATGGTATTTATAATTATGGTTTTTAATAAATTATAATATATATATATTTTATAATATATATATATATATTATTATATTTACGAACATGTATAATTAAAATCAATACTTTAGGTAAGTGGATTTTCATCTCACTTTTTTTTATGAGACACATTTAATTATTCACAACATTCATCTTTTAAATGATGAATATACTAACCATGAATTTATTTTATGATTATTATCATGAATATTATTTGACATAAAAATTCATATATGTTCCCTTCATTTATAAGGATTATGATTCAAAAGTTACCAAGGTGGTAAGAGTTTTATGATAAAATATCATTGTTTATTAGGATATTATATAATTATGATAACAATGATGAATTAATATGATATATATATCTCAATAAACTACTTAATTTTATTATCTTCTAGTTATTATTATAAATTACATGTTTTCATTTCTTTTTTCCCTTGATTATTTACTCAAGAGGTCAAAATATTTTTTTTGGAAAAATCAACCTTATTTATCTTTTCGATCAATAATAGTTTAACATCAATGTAAATATTTTCAAGAAATGTTTTAAATAGTGTTTTTATTATTCCCCAAAGAATTTTAACGCATTATTTACCATTTATTTTTTAAAATAAATTTTTTCAAATGAATATTCTTTTTTGGTTTCTGAATGAGGAACTTTTTAACAATATTGTGAATGAAAACATTGTTTTAACGTTTAAAATAAAAAATTATTCACGAATTCATGGCCTATCAATTATTTGATGCTTTCAATAAATGAATCTAATGATATTTTCAAAGATATTTTTATCTTTAAAAATTGGGAATGTTTTTAGATCTTGAATAAGTGATTTTAAAATGGAATGGATATTTTATTAATGAATTTTTAAATAATTTTATAAGGAATTTATTTTAAAAAATTCCAACAACCATTGGTTTTTAATATGTTTTAATTTGAATATGAATCAGTAGTACCATAATTATTATTTCATTGTATGGTTTATGATTATGATGATTACATTTTTATGAATCCAATCTATTTTCTTTTTTTTATGATCTGGTGGATTGATGAAATGTTATGAAACATTATTTCATTCAATCATTATGATATGATGATATAATGAATGTTACATGATATTTTGGAACATATATATATGATTTTCATTTTTTTATTGGTGGGATGATAATTATATATCCCCTAATTAAATGATTTATTATGGAAAACTAATAAATATATATATTTTGCATTAACCTAATTTCATGTTCGTAAACCTAATTTCATGTTCGTAATTTCATTTGTGAGCCTTGTTTCCATGTCCATTATATTAATAATGGTTTCGGTTTCTATATCCATATGTTTACTTTTCCATATGTTATTAATAATGTATTTATGTATGACATGTCTATGAATGAATCTAGGTATAAAAAACATAGTGGAGACGATTTAAGTCACTTAAGAACCAAGTATTTAGGGGTAAAATTTTAAAAATGCACTAGAGAAGTCAGATATATATAATAAATAATCTATTCTGTCGAACCCATGAAGGATCCAGGAACAGTAGTCAGTGCTGTTGAACCCACACATGAACCAGGAATAGATGTCCGAGCTGTCGAACCCACGCAGGATCCATGAACAATAGACAGAGCTGTCAAACCAATATAGGATCTAGGAACATTAGTTAGAGCTGTCAAACTCACACAGGATCCAAGAACAGTAGTCAGAGTTTTCGAACCCACACAGGATCCAGGAATAGTAGACAGTGCATAGCCTGTCACAGGGTTCTGCACAAAGCATGCTTGATTCTGGGAGGGTCCTCTCATCATTCCAAGATTCTATACATCATCTTCCATGAAGTCCCATGTTTATGTATCCAAAAAGATCTGTCATGCCAAAAGAAACCCAATGCGATTGACTGTGCATCAATCAGACGCCCGGTCTGAGAGTTATAGGCAATTTAGTTCTGAGGGCCCAGTTGGATTCATGATCAATCCAACCTAACCGTATCTAAACTATTCCCAAAAATCGAGTGGGGTATACAAAAAGGGACCGTCGTGCTCCAAGAATTTCAGTGTCACTGATGTTTCATCAAACGGACGTCCGGTGAAAACGATATGAACACAAGAAAGTAAAGGGTCGGTAGTAGGTCCGGGTCTGGTCCGACCCAGTAAGATCAGACCGACCCGACATAGTCTGGGCTGACCTGGTTTGGGTCGACCCGACCGGACCCTCGGCCCGGCCAGCTGGGCCGAGACCAGTTTGGCCCGGAGCACCGTGAGGGCACAGCTTGGCCCGGAGGGCGTGTCCGGAGTGGGTTCGTCCATGGTGTTAGGAGGGGGCCGCGAGCCGGCACGAGAGAACATCACGTCTAGGGCACTGATTCAACTAGGTCGATGGTGTGACTTGGCGGTTCGGACAGGGCATCAGTTCAGCCGGGAGCTGGGTGGCCACTCTGGTGTCCGAGAGGCCGAGAGACGGGAGGCGTGTTGGGAGGCCTGGAGGTGGCCGGGCAGCCATAGAGGCGACTGGGAGGCGGTCTGGCAGCCCGAGAGTCAGCTGGGAGGCAGCTGGCCAGGCCGGGAAGCGGTCGGGCAGGCCAGTGGCAGGCCGGTGGGCGGTCAGCTGGCAGGCCTGCGGGCGGCCGAGAGGCTGACAGGTAAATCGGAAGGCGGCCGACAGGCGGTGCGGGATGCTGCGGCATGGCGTGGGTGATAGAGGCCATGGTTAGCGCGTCCATGGTCTTTGCCGCCTTCGTCGCCTCGTCGTTTTGAAGCCATACTGAAAGACATTACCAAAGAGATCGACGGAGGGTGTCGGGCCATGTTAGTTTGGCCCACATCCTCCACGTCTTGGGTGATAGAAATTGGACCTTTAGAAATAACCACAACAATCCACCTGCAAAAATAAATCATTCTCGTTCTTCGTTTTGAAGAAAGGAAGAACACATAACATTAAATGAAATTAAACTGCTACTTTTGTTCATTCTTCGAAGATGAATTCGTGGAATAAAGATGGAGGGGATAGTCATTCGTCAAATCTGTCGCACACTTCCAATCCCGATCTCGTGTGTCAGCTCATTAACAATGATGTGGAGGGATGTTTGGTTAAATATGTCCCATATTGATAGGATCTGAGGATAATGGTCGAAGGAGATCGTTGTTGGCGTTCTTCGTTCTCTGTTCTTCTTTCTTCTTTGGGGAGTGATTTTCTCTCCTCTTCCAATAATAATCCTCTAAAATCACCCCAAGTGAAAAGTTGTGCCAAATAATATATTATAATATCTATTATTTCGTTTTCAATAATTCAAAAATAAAATCTAAATTCTTGGTTGGCACATTAAAAATTAAAGCGGAGGATTTGGCGCTATTAATTTGGTGTGTTGGCAATATTAATGTGGAGGAAGCTCAAGAGGCTCCTCCACATTAAAGAGGGGGGTTGCGAGATTTTCCTCTCCTTCCATTTAATAGGGGTTGGGTGGTCCCCACCCCTAATATTCAAATTGGGGGGTTATGTGGTCTCGAGTGGACCCCACCACATTAACCTCTCATGGAAGGTTGAGGTGTGGTGGTCCCCACCACCATAACCTCTCATGGGAGGTTATGGCCTAGTGGTGCCCACTTCCATCTTCCACATAGAAGTTATAGTTCTAGTGGGTCATACCTCCCAACATCCACATGGTGGATCAAAAATAAAATTATTTGTATTTCATTTTATTTTATTAATATCCACAAAAACCCCCCAAAAACTATCTTTTATTCTCGACCCACTATCATCGATGTGAAAGTATCCTTAAGCGAAAACCAGCGCTGCGAGTTCAATGGTGCCCTCATATTACTATTCCAAGCACCAGTTCAAATGTTATAAAAATTTTCTCATATGTTTATTGAAAATACCTAACAAAAAATTCAGAAATTTATTCCCCACACACCGGTCCATGGAATCATGCACCGTAAATTTTTTCGGACTCGTAAAATTCTAGTTTAGCTAAAAAAAATTACATGGAAATTCTAGGTCATTACAAAATTATACTGCATCTTCTTATGTAAAAGGAATCCTCTATCTCAAACCTCTCCCACCAAAAGTTGAATCCCTAAGATATATTTCATCACTCTCTATTAATCGTTAGATTCACAAATGACATCACTATCTAACTTCCTACTAAGTGCATCCATCATAAAAATACCCCCTACATGTGAATATATTATATCAATGACATAGTACTACAATAATTAAATCCACCATCACTATTTCATGTCCAATTATTTCTATTATAATAGATACATTAAGCTATAATGATCAATAGATACCAAAAAATTCCCTTTAATGAGATAATGTGAGCACACCATCAAGAAAAACACAACTGTTTTCGACTCAATATCATGGGTATCATATTTTTTCTCAAGGGGAGGTAAATTACCAGACACATAAGAAAACAATTATATTTAGTGAATCAAAACATATACTAACATAAGACATGATATGTCTCATAAAACATCTAACTAAAATCCATATTTCGGAAAATAATGGAATGGATCTCTAACTCACCTCTCATATTGGTCCTCAAATGCTTTCGGACAGAAGTCAGTCTATAAAAAAATTATAATCTTTGGTTAGATATGTATGAGGAGTTGAAACCAATCTGAAATAGGTTAAAATCCCCTTATAATAAACTATAATTCCAATTAAACGTTTTACCTCAACAAAATTATTGGCGGATTATTAGGAATACACTACCTCTGTTATCGAAGGACAACAATCTAATCCGTACTGGTACATGACAAGCCCAAATAAACAAACATTATAAGACAATAACTCACAACTCAATAAATTCTTGAATAACAGTAGATTATTAAAAACTCCCAATACAAAATGAAGATTCTCTTCATGATCCACCTTGTATACAGAGTATATAAGGATGTCATATTTGAAAAACATTGTGAACCAATCAAGGAACTTTGTGATCAATATGTTCATAAAACCAATGAAAATAGATGTAATAACTGTCAAACTAAATGAAATTATAATGAACTCCAAATTAACATAATGACAATAGAACATGGACTTCAGAACATCCTCATATTTCAACCATCTATATGGATATTCTGAAAATAGAGTGGTCTTTGAGAACCAGCATCCTCTTTTCTACTAATCCAATAAATCCTAAATTCATTGAAGATGGTATATGTTCTTCTATATCACTTGATTCAATTGTTTATAATAAAAATAGTGACACAAAATTTCATTATCCTTATTGAAGGAAAAAATTGGTGCACACAAAGGTACACAATCATTTGAAAAAAAGATGTTGCACGAGATCATTGAGTAGTACTCAAAACTCTTGAAACTTGAAGGTGACATACAATATAAATACATAGTGTATTAGAGAACAACATATTTGTAATTATATCCCAAAATCAATCTCCAATCAATATTTTATCACTATAACCACCTCATGGAAAAAACCAAGGTACTCCTATAAAACCCTATGAAACACCATTGAATGAACCTATGATGAACTCACTATTATTTGGATCATCACCGTAGACAATTAAATAAAATGTATTTGACCCATAAGAGGGTCTCACTCACCAAGAAATAGTACATGATCTCCATCAACATCATTTAATAAAACCTGCCTCCTATAGTAATCCACAATATCCTTCACCAAATATGAGAATTCTATATAGATCCTGACGCCATGAGGATGGATCCATACACATACGAAGTCTCAACAAGATTTGTTCTACTCCAACATGAGATAAAATTATCTACATAGTCCATATATCTATGCTCGACCTATAACTACTGTAGTTAATTCCAAGGGAACTGGTGGTATTTTATGTTCAAGTCCTAATTAATGGATATGTAAGGTTTTATGATGGATTGTGTATCTCATGAATCAAATAAATCGTGAAACCATGTAAAAAATGGAATTATATCTCAATGTATATCCTTATCACCCAAACCATGTAACTATAATGCATGAAACTAACCACAAAATAATACAAAACCTCTTTTACCCTAATTATGACATCTTCTATGGCCCCTATCTACTCTCTGAGGACAGGGAGAATCATTAATACATCTACTTATTTCCATATATACTCTCTTCGGATCCCAGGAAAGTGTATTATATTGATACAACTTTAAATAAAACTACCTAAATAGTGGAACATGGAGTGGAACACATGTTGAAAACATACTAATCAGGAAGGAAGAAGACCCTCACCACCGATGATCTCATCCTCCTCAAAAACCCACATGTCTGATCCCTTGGATGAAAACTAAGAACTTACAACCAGAGGGAAATTATATTATCTGGTATTATAACATACCAATGGATGGCAGATTGATATTATATCCATGAAATAAAGAAACCCAGAAAACAAATTTTCATTAGGAGGAATCCTAATTAATCTCATTTGGTGATGACATGGTTCTAAATAGCATCCTCTCAATAGCCTATTCTCTTGCAAACACGTCAACATACATCTGTAATATAAATTGGGTGACCTCAGGATATGTCACTGGAGGCAAAGTCCCCAATAATCCCTAACCAAAATATCCTAATTCGGATACAATAATGAAACCTATTGATGAAGTATGCTGAAAAAGATCTCGGTCTCCCATGGATTGGAACAACCCTATCGAATAGTAAAAAATTCCTAAAAATTGTCCACCTTCACGATTGAGGAATGAATATTTTCTCTTAACTACTCCATGAATTTCTTCCTTGAGACAACCAAATCATCTTAATCAATGAGGAACATGATCCAACACTAACTATAGGCTTCACATTGCATCATTAAGACCTAAAAAACCCAGTCCTCTTTCTAAGAATACATCAAATAGAAACCTACCTCAACCTCCAAAAACCAATCTTTTATCAGGGAGTGTGAATTGTAGCCCTAATATTTCAACTATATCTAGAGGTTAAAATATCATATTTCCCTCCCCCATGATTCAACGTTTTCATCTTATACTCTAAGACGATATAACAGAATATCCAACTTAATATCTTCAATGGGAACCTAAAAATGACACAACTTGGATCTATACCATAGAAGTGGAAATTATTACAGACTCCCAAACCTATAATATGTAATATTTTATATTAATTATTTTATTGATTTTTGAAATAAATTCTTAACATATACATATTTATACCCATTTTTAACATAGGAATGAAGTAGAATGATGCATGATCTTTTCATAGATCTCTACCCTCAAACTAATATCACTTTATTTAGTAGAGTTAATATAATTAATGGTATGTGAAGAAGATCATTGAATTCTCTAAATACCAGTGTCTCAGTTGATATCCCTTTTCGGAATTTCTAGAAAAACATATATGACATCATGTCAATAACAATCGATTTAGTTCTAACCAGTTCATAACATTGAACTTCATACAATCCATAAAACTGGACATTTAATTCCACTCAATCACAACTCACCTCTCCCCAAAGGAACCTTCTTGGGGTGGAAATGCGAGAGTGGATATTGTGACGACCCAAATCTCACCTATAATAGGATATGTTTTTTTGACTATCACTATGTGTATAATGAAAATAAATTTAAGGGAAATTGACGTATAAAAGAAAATGATGAAAAGGAGATAAGATCGACACCCCTATAAAATTTTACTCATAAATAAAAAAATAAATACCATGTACATGCATTTAATGACATAATAAACATTAAAACATGGATGGAAATCATCAAGTACAAAAATTGAAATGTGACAACAATCCAAAATTCAGAAAAACTTCTATTAAAACTATGAGCAAGTAAAATATATACCAATATCAAACAAGCTCCCACTAAACTAAAAAATAGTATTTATGTGTGTGTGCTAAGCATAATAGTATAGATAATAAGAAACTCCCCGTCAATTCACATGAAAATGAAAATGTAAGTATTATAAATTCAAGTAAACAATATAGAAACATAATAATCAAAAAAACAGGTATACTATGTTGTCAACATCACCATGGTTATATCTCATCAATTAATTAACACAATAGATCATATATTATTGTAATTATTCAACAATGGTATCAAGCCACTACTACATCACTTGTTTTCTATTTTTCCCAATGTCACATGTCCTGGTCCATCACTCTCTAAAATAATACTACATGAATACACCTTGAATAGATGTAACAATTTTTATCTTATACATCACATTATATCACCATGACATCCATATCTCAATATAGTAATAGAGTATGTTTCTAAAAATTGCCACATCATGTATGTATTTAATCATACATTTGATATTATAACTCAAGATATTACATCCCATGAATGTAGTATGTACCTCAGTCTATCACATCCCACACAAATAAAACATATAATAATTCATTGGAATCTATATACGGAGATAAATTAGTGAGAAATAACTACAAGACTTCACATATATCTACACACATAAATGGAAAAATTAACCATTATGAATACCATTAGATAATATTTTCATGAGAACAGAGATAGGATATAGGGGTAATTAATCTTTTATCCTCACAACTAGGATGTTAGGAGAAAGTACCGTCTTGAAGTCCATTATCTATCATTATCCCTAACTAGCATGGTTTATATAGAATATGAAATCATACAAAATACATGATGTAAGATATTCAAAAACCAAAAGATTACAATAATAATGTCTTAGACTCAACTACATCTAATGTCTCTTATATTCTGTGTGACCACAATCAAGAACTAGATATCCTATAAGCATATAATAATTAAGAATAATTTCATTAATCTAATTTATATTTGTTAAATGATTCAATTTATGTTAATTAATACATTATAAATTAATTAAAAAAATTATTTCCAATTGAACTTTTACGTTTATGTTTCACTCTTTGACCTTTAGGAATGCCCAACTATGTAAAATGTCTTAAAGGATCATATCATTCCATTGATGAAATACCAACACCATGGGTTACTATATTTATTAATCATTATTAATCATTTCATAATTCTAGGTACTCTAGAAAAAATTTCAAATGGACCACAAGATAAATATAAGCATGAAATTATAGTTACCTCATATAGTGGAGATACGAATATAGATAAACAAGAAAATCAACCAAATGTCCATTAAATAGATTAATTCAGTATGATGCATCTTATATTTCATCAAATAAATACGTAAGCCCAACTCTAACCCATTCTATCACCTATAGTACCATCCCCTATACCATCATACATGTCACCACGCATCTCTGAATTATAGGATTCATCTTCTACCAAAAATTATGGGACTCAACGCCAATATCTCATAATCCTTCCTAGAGTAACATTATAGAAGAAATCAAAGACCACTTCTGTAGAACACAAAATAAAAAAAAACATAATTAAAATGTTATGTATGGCCTAAAAACATAGAAATCAACTTTTACATGAAAATGGGATCACATAGACCTTAACACAAGGCACTCTGCCTTTAAAAGAAAATAGTCTCCCCCATATCTAAATAATCATGTTAACCATATTTTTTATTCAAAATTGAATTATCCAATTCAACTATCTCATGATCCATCAATTTTAATCCTAAGGCATCATCCATAAAAAGTTTTCAAATTAATTTATTATGATATTTTTAAGAAGTACCCATTAAAAAAAACGTAAGGAAGAAAAATTATCATTATCATTCATTTAGATATTAATCACATCAATATGTATTCATGATTCAGGATCTATTTCCAATTCCATTAACACATTGAATAAAGAATTCAAATAAACATGCATCATATATAAATTTTATGATCATACTACTAAAATAATTTTTATATTTATTAAACATTCCTCTTTATGTTAATTATTTAACCAATTTATTTACCATATTTATATTAATTATGGACATCATCAATTTGATTGTTTTGATCTATGAATAAAACAATTTCCATTCAAAAAATACAATATATATATCACACTTTCTAGAAAATGATTATTCTATTGTCAATCATAGTAGATAGAAGAACATGTGATTATGAAACAAGAACTAATTCATTAATCAAGTTTAATCTTTATTTCGTTAATTGCACTTCTTTCTGAAGGGTTAATCCATAGTAAATTAATTATATAACCTAAATGAATAATAGAAGAAGTGGACCACCTACCTAAAACATCTAACATTATTGAAATGGAGATTTAAAACAAACGTAGATATCAGATCACAAAACCCTTGAGGTATCTAAGATCTCCCAAAGAAATCCTTCTAGAAACAAACAATAAAAGTGAAATGAAATACCATTAAAAATATAGTGATAAAAGTCCATATAATAGAAATAATAATTTAAATTATAGTATATAATATAATATATTAATGTAATTAAAATGAGAAAAAAATACGTAGAATCACCACAGTTTGTTCTCTATAGGTCGAGACTTAAATTGATTGAATGGGGATTAAAAGGCCATTGAGAATCACTGAAGCATGCCTATTGATTGTGAGAGATGTTTTGGGATAATATTTGATTCTCTGGGCCTAAATGGAATTTATTGGGTGAATAATATTTTTAGATGATGATCCAGCCCCATGAACTATGGCATAGAATCAGCTGACATAGTGGAAAATATGATGTGAAACAACATACCATGCCATAACCACATAGGTAAAAGTCATGAAAAAGATCCACAGTGGATCCCACATTATAAATATAATATCTCAATAAGAGGATCATGTGGAAACCAAGTTAACCATGCCATAAAATCTCATTTTCAAAATACATATCGTGGCGTAACCCAACAATTAAAAATGTTGGGGTTCCAAAATATGAGGAACCTCTAATTTCATCCTCGTAGACACATATTCCATAGATGAATAGCCACACTACAGTTGTGCCTAAAATTGATATAGCTCAAAAAATAACTCATGGACCTCTAACACCATATCATAGACACTACACCACATCTATCATTTATTTTGAAAATTCTCATCAATGTGTTAAAACTCAACCATCACCTCCACACTATATACACCTACCCTAAGTCCATTATTGGGCACCATGGAACCAAAGATGATATTTCATCATATATCCATTGTATTCCCTATAAAATATCTCATAAAACCTGGTAACATTATCCATACACCTTTATTTCCCATCACACATATTTCAGCAGGTGAATAAGCTCCATCGCCTTATTTTATAAAACATTATTTTTAATTTTAATGATGAAATACATATGGGTACAACACAATTTCTGGGGAATGAGTAAAATTATTATTATATTCCATTGATTTGTTGTATAAAAGTACCATTCAATCTATGATTTACATCAACTCTTGAAATTATTATTTATTAGAATCCCACTTCAGTCCAATTGTCCCCTAACACACCCTTGAATATGTTTTAAATAAATATATTATAGAAACTTCTTTAAGGATAATGAATTATTTTATCTTAATAAGAAGATAATAAAATACTACCAATGAATATGTCATCGAAACAACAAATCATATAATAAAATCACATATTTTAAAATTGTATATTGATCATTCTAAAAAATTTCTACATTAACCATATATTAATTAAGATCAACTCATAACTCCCTCTTTATCAATTCACTTCATGAGATATTTTAATTTCCATGAATAATATACACTATAATAATTAAAGGATATTAAATCTGTTTAAGGGGGTCTTTACTTTGTTGCATGAAATTACCCCTATAAAACTAATTATTTTTAAGGTCAAATAGATAAAATTAAAATGATTAAATACAAAAGATACAAAATGACCTCCATGGTAATGGCATGTCCCCTATTTAAAATATCACAAAACATAAATTAATAAAAAAAATGTAATTGTAAAAAATATGAGTTCAACAAAATTTCTATTTCAATGAGTACTCCAAATAATATATATAAAATAAATAGAAAAATTAATTCACACAATTTAATAAGATGACCAAATATTTTACATCTAATGATATTCCTTCCAAATTCATACCATTACTGAATATTAAATAGAATTATAAATTGAAAAGAATATAATAATATAAAATCTATGAATTGTAAACAATAATATTTTATTTATAATTTTTTATCTATTGAGTGGAGGGTGATTCCATTAAATTTAAATAATACGTTTGATTGAACAAAATTGATAATAAACATTTTTTTTTGTGTTTGAATATTTTTTTGGTGGATAAAACTAATAATGGTGTTATTATTATTATGATTATTTTTTATTAAAATAGAAACATATGATTATGATTTTTATAATGTTAATTATTATTACTATTTGGAATTTAATTAATTTTGTTTTAAATTATAGAAATATAAATACCTTTTTAATTTTATAATTATTATAGTTTGAATTTAAAAAATGTTGTTATTTTATATTGGTAGGATTACATTTGAATTATTATATATATTAATAAATTATATATGGAATAATAATAATGATGAAGATTGATTTTAAAAACAATAAGATAGATAATAAAGATAAATTGTTAGGTTAGTGGGGTATAAAATAAGGGGAACTAATTGTCTGAGTTGCACATTACAATTCAAGGGTTACGAATAAAAAACAATAATGAAATAGAAAAAAATTTGAAATAAAATAAAAATAAATATTAACTGGAAATAAAAAATAAGGTAGAAAGGGGGTGAATTTACAACATATGAGTGGTCTGTATGGGGTTCATCACTTCTCCCTCAACTTCCACCATCTTCTAACTCCCCTTATTAAATGTATTCATCTTTCCAGTTCAATATCTCTATCGAGATGGGTCTGAATGACGCATATCCAATGATGTTGTATTCCTCTATACATGACTATGTTAATACATATATTTCTCAGTACATAATCTATTATATTTTTATTTTTATTTAAAAACTAATTTTATGATCTAATTATTAGATTTTTTGGTTTCTCCTTATAGAGGAGGTCTTGAAAGTTGATGTTCAAAAATTCATTCAATTTTTATCTCTCAACGTATATATTATAGAAAATAAATTTATGGTATTTGGTGAAATTATGGGATCTTTTTTATTTTATTGGGTCTTTTTTCAATCTTATGGTGCACATTAAGAGTAAAACATACCCCTTTGGGATGTATTTCATTAATATTATTTTTATAGAGTTCAATATATTTAATTTCATTTTTTTTGTTTTATATTTTTGGTTCACTATGTTTTAGTTTTTTAATGATCTGATAGCTTTTATAGGACATGAAAAAATATTATATACGCTTGATATTAATGTATAGGTCAGAGTTTAATGTTGGGTTCTCCATGAATGATTATTTTAATTTTAATCCATTACATTATATAATTTCTATAGGTGTTTTATTGTCAAATACAATCTATATGAAATTATTTTTATAAAATAAAATCGTGTCCCTTTAATTTTAAATTAATAAAAAAAGGATTTAATCTCTAATTAGATGATTCAAATATTTTTTTCAATTCTATCCTAGCCAAATGTATGTAGAAATTCTATACTTCTCTATAGTGTTTAATATTTGACCAATGGATTGTGTTTTGGTTTTCAACCACCATAAAAATATAATATCTAAATGTTTTGGTGGTCAGGGATGTATTTGGAGGTTATCATATCTGTATGAATATTTGGATTTTATGAAGAGATTTATGTGAATGGATTTTTAAATATGTTGTTAAATTGAGTTCTTAAATGAGATTATGAAATCAATGATGGAACATTAGAAATGATTTTACTAAAGCTAATAATTCATTTAATCATGACACATAGTGTAACAGAAAAAATAAATGCTTTATTGATGCCATAATTGGGAATTCTTTTTAATTTTCTGGTTGTGTGTACATTTTTTATTTTTAATGTAACATGGTTGTTTCTATGAAGGGGTTTTAGAGGTGAGGTTGATAATTAATTGTTACATAGATGTGACTATATTGTAATATGATAATTGTTTATCTCACCTTGATTTATATGAAATGGGAAATGTCATGTGCTTTGGGTGAATTCTTGTATCTCATGTTTCACTAGTATTGTGTCATTCACTAATGAGTTGATCGAGTTTTGAATTATTACTACATTGAATTATTTTCACTGTTGTTAGTCTATGTTTGGATATACCAATGTTTAGGGTAGGTTATTTTGTATCCAAAACTAGACTATATTTATTATATTTAAACAATGTTTTTGATTCTCCCTATGGAACCTATGTTTCCATGTTGATTGTGAAAATTATAAATATTTTTTATATTATAATTACGTTTTTATGTTATTTTCATGATGGAAATTATGTTATTTTCTTTTACCTTTTGTAAATGATCATATTTGTAAAGGATTTTTTAAAATTATCAAATATTACCACATGTATAATTTCTTTTAAAAATATTGATGTTTATTTTTTACTAAATAGTGTAAACCCTAGTTTTTGTTTGGATAGTTTTAATATTAATCTCAAGATAGTTGTTGTTAAAAAAATATATGGTATATTTTCTATATTTATTTCAAAGTAGCATGATTTGAATTTAAATTTTATCAATATTCATGAGCTTTGGGAAGGATACCTACAGAGATTTTATATCATTCCTATATATTTTTAATTGAATTCAAGAATGATTATGTTTTTTCACATGGTCCTGAATCAAAAAAATTTATGACTTCTCTGACCCATGGAGTAAATTATATATGTTATGTTTTATTTTTATATTTTATTTATTTGTCGTATTTTATTATATATATATATATTTTATTTATTTTTTGATGAAAAATACATGGTTTTCATGATAATACAGAGTACAAAATTGTAATCCAAAACTTCTGAGGAGAATAATTATATTTATTATCCTTTTATTGGTGAATAATATTGTTAATAGAGTTTCTCTTGATTCTCAACAATTGTTTCCAGCCTGTGGGGATCAAGAACGCACTTCAGGACATGTCATGGAAAGGTTTGTGTATAAAAATCATGGAAATCCATGGAATTTTCATGAAACAATGGCATAAGAGAATATGATTTTATTTTATATTGTTTGAGGATATACGGTAAACATGATAGATGATTTTAAAAACTCAATAGGTACTTCATGAGTAGGTTCTTAATCACTAAATTTCATACCAAACCATGAGATACATAATATAATCATGATTGTGTATTTTTAATTCCAGTTTTAATTAATCCATCATTATAGGTACAATTTTAGCATTGAAGTATATTTTATTAAGAACAAATGAGTAGCATGGATATATTTCACCAGCTACAAATGATTATCTTGGGACATATATCTTGGAAGGGTATGTTCTTGATGTTTTGTCTATTATTTATAGTCACATAGTATTTTATGCTAATCTGATGGATTAATTTTGATTGTTATTGATCATGTCTATTGGATATTTATTTTTAATCTCAAATTATTGTAAATTAAATTTTGAACTCGATGGATTCCTTGATGATTTTTTCAATTTTTTATATTTTTTATTATTCCTTACAATATAAAATTTATTTTATTTTTTAAATATAAAATTATTGAAAATGATTTTCATAATGAGAGGGTGGGATTAATTTTTACATATACTGTTTTTTACATATTATAACATATATTAATGAACTAAAAGACGTTTTCTAACAATATGGATCATTTTTTAAATTTATGGTATCAGTTACTGAAAATGATTTAAAATGTAATAATTTTATTAATGAGAGATTTTAATGGAATAATTATAATTTAGATGGATTTAAACTTTTAATTAGTATAGTATATTTTTCATTTAATTTGAAATTTTTTGATGTTTTGAAAAGTTTTTAATCATATTCATAATTATATATATAATATTCTGTTTCTTTTATTAATAAGTATAAATTTTCTAAATTTAAAATATAAAATTTGTTAATATTCATATTGACTTTGTAAATTATTTGTTGCTGGAAGGATAAATTGAAATGGGGAGATACAAATAAAATTTAATTTTTGGTAAATAAGATTCATTTTTTGGATAAACAAATTATTTATATGGAAACCAAATATGAACTCATTTATTGGTACGTTTTAGTGGGAAATAAATTTTATAAATCATGATTTTCCAATTTTTATACATTGTGAATGTAGTTATTTGATTGTATTTCATTTCATTTCTTCATTATGGTTTTATAAAATATATAATAATAACCACGTGTAAAATTTTGGACATGAAAATAAAAACTATTTTTTTGCATATATTGTTTGATTAGTAAAAAATTATTAACTATGTTGAATAAAAGGGTGGGTTTAGATTCTCTATCTAAAGAAAATTAGACATTGAGTATTTAAATAATTTTGGTTATTTTATTATTGGCATTATTGATTTTTTGTTAGAGAAATACTATATAATATTATTTAAGGAGTTGTTTTTAGTTATTCTACATATAGTGTCTAATTCATTAAACTACTATTTTAAAACTTTTTATATTTATTTATTTACTTCATAGTTCTCATTTATATGGGAGTTACATTATATTTTATGGTCTATTTTTCTTTTCATAGGGAAAACTATATTTATTATATATAATTTTTAAGAGAATTTAGATGTCCTAAATAATTTTTTTTTGATTGTGTGTTTACATGATGACTAGGTACATCGATTTGGTTTTCATTTTTACAAGTTCTTGGGTGAAGTATGAATTTTAGGTGTCCCTTTGACTATATTTTAATTTTGATAAAGGCTAAATCTATTGTGTTGTTGGGTATAACCCCATTTTTGTATAATGTTTTGATTTTAAATTTTATAATATTTTTAAGAAGATATATTGTTTTATTGAATTTCCTTTTTCATGTATATTATTTCTATATAACGAGGTCCTTAAGACTTTTTTGGGATGGGAAGTTTTTATGGTGGTGATATTTTATTTCATAATTATTTTTAAAATAAATTTTTTGATATATTTTTTATTTTCAATTGAATATAGTGATTACAATAAAATTTAAATAATATTTTGGATTCATTAAATTTGATAACCATTATTTTATGTGTCAATAGTTTTTTGGTGGTTATATTTAATAATGATGATATTATTATTATTATTAATTGTGTTTGAAAAAGTATTTTTGAGTTTTTGATATTAATATTAATGTTAAAATTATTCTTATTATTATTAATTAAATTATAATGTTTTTTTAAAAAATGAAATATAAATAACTGGTTTCATTTTTTATTATTAATGTTTGAATTTAATAAAACTTGTTATTTTTTGGTTGGATTATATTTTAATTATGATATAAATTACAAAATTTGTATGTGAAAAAATAGTGATGATAATAATTTAATTGAAATGAATAAAATATATATAGAAGATGAATTTTTTGGGGTTTGGAGTGTGAAATAGGGAGAACGAATTAGATGTGCTACAAAATGAAATTCATAGGTTAAAAAGATAAAAATAGAATATGGAAATAGAAAAAATGGGTGAAATAAAATATGAAAAATTAATATCATATGAAAATGAAAACAACAAATAAGGGGAAAATTGGATGACATTCTCATGGTGTATTGGTGATTCATAGGGGGCCACTCACCTCCCATCGACTCACCTCTTCCTTATTTTTTTTACATTAATGATTCATTATCTTCTCTCCATGATATCTTCATAGATGTTGATCAAAATAATGCATTTCCAGTGCTGTTGGAGTCATGTCGTCAATAGTAAGGTAAGACTTATGATTTTCAACATTAAGTGAGTTATTGTTTCTATATTTAATTAAATATTAATTTCTTGTTCTTGTTATTCAGGATTTTCTCACCTTTGAGGGTAATTCCCATAAGGTTATGTTCACAATGTTTTTGTTTTTTTTCATGAGGTATGTATTTTTGTGAATATTTTATAGTTTTTTAGTTATTTTTTGGGTGAAATCATTCATTGGATTGCAATTTTCAATTAGTGATTTTGTGTGTCTTGGGTCTTGGTTCATGTTAGGAGTGAATCACACCACATATTGTTTTTTAGTGCTATCATATCATCATTTGAGATTGATATTGTTTCAATCAATTTGGAATTTTTATTTCAGATATTTGTTTTATGATATTTAGGAATTTTATAGTGCGGATAAGTCCTAAGGGTCCTAGGAAAAGTCACTATAAGAATGGAATTAATGTATGGGGTGTTGGATCAGATTGGTTACTCCATTCCTGATTCATTAAATTTAAATCCATAATTTTTGTAGTTTTATTTTTCTGTTTAAGGTATTTCATAAACCCTATCGAAAATCTTCACAAGCAATCCATAAAATAAATTTATTTTTATTTTTTTGAATGAATAATTAAAGTATTTATTTATTAATATATGATTCAAATTAGATATAATATTACATGAGCAATAAATTATTTAATAAATTCAGTGTTGAGACTTTATAATTGGTTTGTGAACCCATGGTGGGTGTTTTGTTTTTTAACTAAAATAAATTTAATTCACTCCTAAAATTATTATTTTGTATAGATTCATTTTGAGGTTATTAAATTTGTTTGACAATTAATATGTTATTATAAGGATATTGATATTTTATTTTGAATTATATTTTATGGATTTTTTTTATAAATGAAACTCATAAATATTACATTGAACTTAAGAATGATTTTACTAAGGATCATAATAACATGAAGGTTCCCCCTTATAAGATTGGTATAGAGTAAGAGGTTTCCAACCTCTGATACCAATTGTAGGATCGAAATATAATATGAGATGCTCAATATACAAGAGGGGGGGTGAATTGTATACTTTAAAAATTCCTTTGGAACCTTTAAAGTTAGTTATGAATAACTAGAGTTTCCTTAAGAAAAGGAAAGGGCTAAGTTTAACAAAGTTAAACTAAGTAAATTCACAACAACACCTCTAACACCGAACTGAACTTGGAAAGGGATTCCAAAAGTAGGTTCTGGAAATATGATTCCGGAAATTTAAATTTAACAAAAGTTACAATATGAGATTCTACCGTAAAGCGTATAGAATCTAAACTAATCAGAGTAAGTAAGGAAGTATAAGAAAGTTATACTTTCCTTAAGATACAAATTGCAGCGGAATAAAGACAAGTCGTAAAACTACTAGTAACAAGATAATAGTCTTTTAACCCAAAGAGAAGGGTATCCAACAACCTTGGATAAAGGTCCCTTGATTTATACTTTCAAGCAAGTCTGTCTTACCCACACCATGGTAAGCCCTCGATACGAAGATCGGAGTCTCTTTCTTGCTATCCCCGCAAGCCCTCAACTTCAAGGTAGTTGGCAACCTCTATCTTTCTCAGCAAGAAAGCCCTCGATCTTTAAGGTAGTCGGCACCTCTGTCTTTCTCAGCAAGAAATCCCTCGATCTTTAAGGTAGTCGGCACCTCTGTCTTACTATCCCCAGAAGCCCTCGAATGTAATCACCAACATTCGGAGTCGCACGAAGCTTTGAGAGTTAATAAGAGACTCTCTCTCTAGAAATCACTTCAACAGCATGTAAGCACTTTTTCAACAATCAGCTTATGCATCAGCCATCAGCATTCATCAGCACCGAGCTCTTTCAAATGAGCTCCTATTTATAGGTAAGGTCGGCTCCTTCTCCAACGGTCATATTTTCCTTAAAGTTTGGAGGGACCTGTACACGTGTCACTTAGACAACGGTTAGTTTATAACAAAACAGACGACATCGTTTTATAACAAAACAAGTGTAACAGAATGTATGACATCGTTTTAAAACTCTAACATAAAAGTTCGGAATAGAAACTTCGGAGTGAAGGTTCAGAGTGAATAAATTCAGAGTGTATAAAACAATGATAATCAGATTCTGTTTAATAGGTGAATTCGGAATGAGAATTCGGAATAGGAATTCGTCATCAGAAATCATAATGAGAATTTGTCATCAGAAATCGTAATGAGAATTCATCATCAGAATTCGTAATGAGAATTTATCATCAGAATTCGTAATGAGAAATCATCATCAGAATTCGTAATGAGAATTCATCATCAGAATTTGTAATGAGAATTCATCATCAGAATTCGTAATGGGAATTCTTCATTGGAATTCGTAATGGGAATTCTTCTTCAGAATTCGTAATGAGAATTCGGAATGGAATTTCTTCATTAGAATTCGTAATGAGAATTCTTCTTCAGAATTCGTAATGATAATTCGGAATGGGATTTCTTCATTAGAATTCGTAATGAGAATTCTTCTTCAGAATTCGTATCCTGAATCTGGAATAGAACTTAGTCAGAGTTCATATCCGGAATTCGGAATGAAATTTCCTTATAGTTCTTGTCCAGAATCCGAATACTAAACAGAATGCTTTATATCTAAGTTTTAATGATTCAGAGAAAATGAATCCGAATCTCATACATAAGAAAAATATGAATGAAAATATGATAAGGATAATTTTTCTTATAAAAGCGATTTTCCTTATAAAAGCAATTTTCCTTATAAAAGCAATTTTCCTTATAAAAGCAATTTTCCTTATAAAAGCAATTTTCCTTATAAAAGCAATTTTCCTTATAAAAGCAATTTTCCTTAAGAAAGCATTTTTCCTTATAAAAGCGATTTTCCTTAAAGATAAGGTGTTTGTGATTTTCAAAACAAGAAGGAATGGAAAAGTCATAAGGAAAACCTTATTGACTCAACAATCTCCCCCTTTTTGGAAAGCACAAACATCCTTACGAAAAAGCTATTCCAAGAAGAAAGAAACATATTAAAGCTTATCTCCCTTGGTTTAAGGATATAGATGAATACGAATAACTCCCCCTTAGGCTTTGAAACTCTAAGGATCGTATTCATATTTCCGGAGTGATGTTTCATTAGAAGGTCTTCTTTAAGAAAAACTCCCCCTTAAACAAACTCTTATTAGAGTTCTATTTCCTTTGGTATTTTTCTTTCTCCCCCTTTGATAAACTCTTATTAGAGTTCCTCTTTTTCTTAAGGATCTTTTCCTTCTCCCCCTTTGTGATTTTCAAAAAGAATTGGAGGGAATGGAAAAACTTAACAAAGTACCTGAAAAATTAGTAATGAAAACAATAGAAACAACAAGTACGACTTTCATTAAAAATTGGAATCTTGACAACAAAGAAAAAAAATACAACAAAAAGATCAGATTGGTTATTTCGGAACTTTCTCCTTCGACATTAGCCCCTTAAGAATCGTCTTGATCTTCTTCAAGTCTTTGTGATCTTCCTCTGCTTGCTTCTCTAAGACGACTATTCTTGCTGACTGAGCTTCAATTATTTCTTCCTGAGCCTTCAACTTTTCTTCCTGAGCTTTCATCTTCTCTTCCTGATCCTTCATCCTTTCTTCAAACTCGATCCGATAATCCCTTTCATATTTCCAACATTGATTAACGGAATTGAGCTTTCCATTCAGATCTCTCACTTCCTGAATCTGAAAGTTCTTTTCCTCTGTCAATTTCTCTTCGAATGATGCAGTCAGCTCATGAAACTTCTTGTCCTCGGTTTCAAATGCATCCTTAACATTATCCTGAAATTCATCGAAAAGCCTCATCTCTTCCACAGTTTTCTTAGACCAGCTTGTCATCCTCTTGCAAGATCTTTTAAGGGCTTCGTAACCAATAAAGAAATTTTTGAACTGAGCTTCAATCTCAACACACTTATCCATAACCATCGATATGGAGTCGGTTTTTTGATTTAGCGTATGTTGGAGCATCTGGCATCTAGAATCGATACTTGAGAAGGTCGGAATGGTTCCTACCAACTTCTTCAAAGATTGGACAACAAAATCATGCCCCAAAGAGGATGACTCCAAATCCGAAACCTTGCTAGGAGAATTTTCATCCTTAATAAGCTCCAACTTCCTCTTAGAAGAACTACCAGCTTCCTTCTTCTTTCTTACTACTGAGCTCGGAGTCTCAGCAAGAATTTGTTTCCCCTTATCTTTTTCCGGAATTGAAACCTGTTCCGGAGATTTTTTCTCACTATCAGAGACTTGAACAATATTATCTTCCTCATCAGCAACATCCTGAACAGTATCCTCTACATTTTTCATCTGAGAAATATCACGTAAAAGTTGTACTTCTTCTCCATGATAGGCAACTTCTTCTTCCCCTTTCTCTTCTTCCAATTCAGGAGTAACTAGCTTTGAAGATTGAGCTTCTGAAGTTCGGAGCGACAAGTGTTCTGAAGGAGTTACCTTGTATTCATCTACTTGTTTTATCACATCTCCTGTCTCACCACTTCCTTCAGCAGCTTCTTCAACTTGTTGCACTTTCTCTTCTTCCTCAATATTAGTAGCAACAGCCTCTTCCGGAGCAACAAGATTTCTTCCTGGAGTCTCAGGTAGAGATTCCAGAGAGAAAGATCTCGGAACTGGGATTGTTGCTGAAACCATTTCATTGAACTTCAACAATGCTTGGACTGCCTCAGCTTCTGACATTTTCTTCTTAAGCTTCTTTTCCTTAGCTTGCTTCTCAAGCTCATCAGCAGCTTTCTCCTTCAAATCTTTAACTTCCGCAGGGTCCAATCCGAATTGCGGATCCCCTTCTTTCCTCTTCTCTTTGTCAGCTCTCCACTTTGAAACAACCTCATCAGGATAGGTCTTCTTCTTCTTAGGCTTTGGTGGTGCGGAGTGGACTTCCTTAGACTTGGGATTTTCTCCTTGTTCTTCCACTTCTTTCAGCTTTCTCTTTCATACTGGCTTGGATGATTCCGGATCAGCAGATTTCGGAGCTACTTCTACTTGAGGAGGTAGATCAATAAACATACCAGACTTCTTGTCAAAATATATATTCATCCTTTTAAGAGTTCCATCGCTGAGTAGCATGATCTTGCAAACTTTCGGCTTAGAACTGCAAGCTACCTTGAAAGATTCTAGGCACCGAACTATGAGCTTTGACAATATTGCTGGGTACATTACGATCTGAGCTCTCAGATTCCCCTTATTCAAATTCTCAATATTGAGAAGAATATGCTTCATCAAGTTAAGCTTCCTTAGATTTATCAGGAAATCTAAGATATATATCTCACTCTTTTTCAAACTATCCTTATCACCTTTTCTTGGTACGATAAGCCCTTGCACCCATAATTCAAGAATCCGGAAGTTTGTAGATAGGCTTGCAATTTTCGGAGCCTTGTCATCATCCAATCAGAGAGTTTCTAAGGCTTTCTCTTTGTTGAAACTACCCTTGGAGTCTGGAAATACGTGCGAAATAAATTCAGCTTCACCTTCATAAGATAACCCTACCAAGCTTGCATCCTTGGTGTAAGAAAGCTTATATGTCTTGCCATACGATTTGAAAGAAATTTTTTCTCTATTATCTTCCTCGAAGAAAGAAACTGACTCATAAAACTCAACAAGAAAATCTGAGTACACTTCATCTTGGTTGCCGGTTTTTGATACCGCAACATCCTCCCAGCCATTTAACTTGATATTCTTCGTAATGATAGAATCGTAGTTGCTGAAGAAAGTCGGATGTACTATCCTTTCTCTGTATACTAACCACTGAGATATAGGCTTGGTTGAAGAAATATCTTGAGAAGCTAACTCTGCAGACATTCGGATTAGAAGTCTCTGAGAAGTTCGGAATGGAGAAGACTGAAGTACGGAGTGGAGAAAACTGTGGTTCGGAACGGCCTTAAATCGGAGAGTCAGAGCTTCAGCACGCAAAAGCTTGAAACCGATGTGGGAATAGAAAATAGGGTCCCCTTTATATAGGCAATGGGATGACGGTTCAACTTCCTCGGTTGATCTAACAGTTTAGAATGATCTGAGATCAAATCTGACGGTTGAGAGCTCGAATCTGATCTTTTTGAGGTTTTTATTAAAGTAAAGAATTAAGAAATCCAAAAACCGAAAACAAAATATAAGAAACTGCCAGCAAGTAAAATATGATTACGAAAACTTCAGTAAGGAAATCATACCTTTCGGATTAGCTTAGGAAAGTTATTCGTAATGGGTAATATAAAGACGACTACGAAAAAGTCAATACGAAAAACTAAATTCGAAAAACTCAAAAAGTAAATACGAAAAAGTCAATACGAAAATGTCAATAAAAGAAAACTTGTTATGGAAGATTCAGTACGAAAGTTCCGTTATGAAAATACCAGTACGAAAGTTTTTCATTCCGGAAAGTTTCAATATGAATACTTCCATTCCAGAAGTATTCTGTACGAAAATATCCATTCTGGAAAATTTTCATTCTGGAAGTTTTCATTCCGGAAATCTTTGTTCCGAAAAGTTTGAAAACAAATTTTGAAAAACCTTTTTAAACAACCAAATGTACTCCCCCTATGAAAAGGAGTTTATTACTGTAAGGAGATTTTTTTTAGCAGAATTTTAATTAAGAATGATTACCTTACAGTTATCATTCCTAACTTCTGTTTAATATATTCAAATCTATCAGAAGGCAATGATTTTGTGAATATATCAGCAAGTTGATCTTGCGTTCCGATAAACTAAAGAATAATATCTCCTTTAAGTGTGTGATCCCTAAGAAAGTGATGCCTAATATCTATGTGTTTTGCACGAGAGTGATGTGCAGGGTTTTTACTTAGGGCAATGGCACTTGTGTTATCACACAAAATTTGAGTTTTAGTAAAACTCAAGCCATAGTCTGTGAGTGTGTGTTGCATCCACAACACTTGTGCATAACAACTTCCAGCTGCTACATATTCAGCTTCAGCAGTGGAGAGTGCAACTGAATGTTGCTTCTTGCAGGACCAAGAAACTAATGAATCTCCTAAGAAATGACAAGTTCCGGATGTACTTTTTCTATCCACTCTACATCCACCAAAGTCAGCATCAGAAAAGATTTTTAGAACAAAATCATTTCCAGAAGTATAAAATAATCCTAGATCCATGGTTCCCTTAAGGTAGCGAAAAATTCTTTTTACTGCTTTTAAGTGAGATTCCTTAGGATTGGATTGATATCTTGCACATAAGCATACTGAAAACATTAAGTCTGGTCGACTAGCTGTTAAGTAAAGTAGACTTCCTATCATACCTCTAAAAGATGATTGATCTACTGGTTTCCCAGCTTCATCAAGATCTAACGTGTTTGAGGTACCAATGGGAGTACTTATACATTTAGTGTTGTCATAACCATACTTTTTCATATGATCTTTAATATACTTATGTTGAGATATGTAGATTCCTTCTAATTTTTGAGAAATTTGAAAACCAAGGAAAAATGTTAACTCACCCATCATACTCATTTCAAACTCAGATTTCATTAGACTAGCAAAAGAGTCAGTCAAAGATTGCTGAGTTGAACCAAATATAATGTCATCAACATAAATTTGAACAATCAAAACATTTTTCTTATCTTTCTTTATAAAAAGAGTTGGATCTGCATTTCCCTTAACATAATTATTTTGAAGCAAAAATCTAGTAAGTCTATCATACCATGCTCGTGGGGCTTGTTTAAGGCCATACAGAGCTTTGGTAAGTCTAAAAACATGATCTGGATGTTGTGTATTTTCAAATCCAGGAGGTTGTTCAACAAAAACTTCCTCTTGAACATAACCGTTAAGAAAAGCACATTTCACATCCATTTGGAAAAGTTTGAAATTAAAGAATGCTGCAAAGGCAAGTAGAATTCGGATAGATTCAAGTCTAGCTACTAGAGCATAGGTTTCTTCATAGTCTATTCCTTCTTGCTGATTATAGCCTTTAGCAACGAGTCTAGCTTTATTTCTAACAATGAAAGTACAAGTATTTCAGAGACCTCCTCTGATTCCAAATGTAAGATTGGTATAGAGTAAGAGGTTTCCAACCTCTGATACCAATTGTAAGATCGAAATATAATATGAGATGCTCAATATACAAGAGGGGGTGAATTTTATACTTTAAAAATTCCTTTGGAACCTTTAAAGTTAGTTATGAATAACTAGAGTTTCCTTAAGAAAAGGAAAGGGCTAAGTTTAATAAAGTTAAACTAAGTAAATTCACAACAACACCTCTAACACCGAACTGAACTTGGAAAGGGATTCCAAAAGTAGGTTCCGGAAATATGATTCCGGAAATTGAAACTTAACAAAAGTTACAATATGAGATTCTACCTTAAAGCGTATAGAATCTAAACTAATCAGAGTAAGTAAGGAAGTATAAGAAAGTTATACTTTCCTTAAGATACAAATTGCAGCGGAATAAAGACAAGTAGTAAAACTACTAGTAACAAAATAATAGTCTTTCAACCCAAAGAGAAGGGTATCCAACAACCTTTGATAAAGGTCCCTTGATTTATACATTCAAGCAAGTCTGTCTTACCCACACCAGGGTAAGCCCTCGATACGAAGATCAGAGTCTCTGTCTTGCTATCCCCGCAAGCCCTCAACTTCAAGGTAGTTGGCAACCTCTGTCTTTCTCAGAAAGAAAGCCCTCGATCTTTAAGGTAGTCGGCACCTCTGTCTTTCTCAGCAAGAAAGCCCTCGATCTTTAAGGTAGTCGGCACCTCTGTCTTCATATCCCCGGAAGCCCTCGAGTGTAATCACCAACATTCGGAGTCGCACGAAGCTTTGAGAGTTAATAAGAGACTCTCTCTCTAGAAATCACTTCAACAGCATGTAAGCACTTTTTCAACAATCAGCTTATGCATCAGCCATCAGCATTCATCAGCACCGAGCTCTTTCAAATGAGCTCCTATTTGTAGGTAAGGTCGTCTCCTTCTCCAACGGTCATATTTTCTATAAAGTTCGGAGGGACCTGTACACGTGTCACTTAGACAACGGTTAGTTTATAACAAAACAGACGACATCGTTTTAAAACAAAACAAGTGTAACAGAATGTACGACATGGTTTTAAAACTCTAACATAAAAGTTCGGAATAGAAACTTCGGAGTGAAGGTTCGGAGTGAATAAATTCAGAGTGTATAAAACAATGATAATCAGATTCTGTTTAATAGGTGAATTCGGAATGAGAATTCGGAATAGGAATTCGTCATCAGAAATCGTAATGAGAATTCGTCATCAGAAATCGTAATGAGAATTCATCATCAGAATTCGTAATGAGTATTCATCATCAGAATTCATAATGAGAATTCATCATCAGAATTCGTAATGAGAATTCATCATCAAGATTCGTAATGAGAATTCATCATCAGAATTCGTAATGGGAATTATTCATTGGAATTCGTAATGGGAATTCTTCTTCAGCATTCCTAATGAGAATTCGGAATGGAATTTCTTCATTAGAATTCGTAATGAGAATTCTTCTTCAGAATTCGTAATGATAATTCGGAATGGGATTTCTTCATTAGAATTCGTAATGAGAATTCTTCTTCAGAATTCGTATCCTGAATCTGGAATAGAACTTAGTCAGAGTTCATATCCGGAATTCGGAATGAAACTTCCTTATAGTTCTTGTCCAGAATCCGAATACTAAACAGAATGCTTTATATCTATGTTTTAATGATTCCGAGAAAATGAATCCGAATCTCATACTTAAGAAAAATATGAATGAAAATATGATAAGGATAATTTTTCTTATAAAAGCGATTTTCCTTATAAAAGCAATTTTCCTTATAAAAGCAAGTTTCCTTATAAAAGCAATTTTCCTTATAAAAGCAATTTTCCTTATAAAAGCAATTTTCCTTAAGAAATCATTTTTCCTTATAAAAGCGATTTTCCTTAAAGATAAGGTGTTTGTGATTTTCAAAATAAGAAGGAATGGAAAAGTCATAAGGAATACCTTATTGACTCAACACCCCTTAGTTTTATATAAAAATGAATGTTTTATGGAGGTCATAAGGTTTCTGTTCCCTGGATGATGGATTTTGTTTCAATTATGTATTTCTGATGCAAAGGTGTTGTTTCTATTATGGTTTTCTAGAGGTGAGGATGAGTGTAATGTCCCCTAATCTAGAACTATCTCACATAGCCAAATATTATTGGTTACTAGACCTTAGGTTCGCCTCCCCAAAGGCCTGTGGATGTCGATTATCAATGGGTTGTGAAGATCATAGTGGGGAGACTATACCACATGGTATAGAGTTTTAATATAGTGTAAGTATTCAAAATAATAGAGTAACATAAAATATTAGAAATAATACAACATATAACTGGAATATTAACAACGAACCAAGTAACTAAAATAATAAATAACAATTTAGTTCCATCATTGAATTATTCTATATGTAAAATATAAAGTAACATTGATAAAATAATACACTAAATCAAATAAACTAAAAATCCTTAGATCTCAAACCCCCATGTCAATTTCATATTCATGATCCATCCGATACAACTTAAAATAGTAAAAACTGTACTTTTGCCTTGTCCAATCCTACATCTATGTGATCTTCTATGGTACCATATTAGGGACCAAATAGTGTTCATGCAAAACATTTAGTAAGAGACCACCATGTATAAAAAACAATGATAATTAGTGAATTATATACAGAAAAAACCAAGTGTATTAATTTAAAAAATAATCAAAATAAAAAATCAACATTCTCTGGAAAGATACCAAAATATCTTGAATCATGTAGTATAACAAACCTACCATGACCATGAGTCCATCACATTATCACATAAATGGGTCATGCCCTATAATAATCAAAATATAATAGGGAAAATCCCTTTATATAAGAATTTTATTATATCCAGAAAAATTGGATTGTATAGGACTTTCAACATCACTTGATGAATCCCTTTATATATGTGTTTCAGCATATTTGGGAAAATACCTATATATAAAAATTTTAGCATCACCAAGAAGAGCTAATTATATATTAATTTCAACATAACTCATAATAAAAGTCAAAATATCAAGAATAAAACAACATTATATCATAATCCAAAATATTCAATTCATCCAATTACAATTTTTCCTTCAATTTCACATTCATTAATTAAATTATATCTTAATCCATTATGATCTTAGTGTACACAAACATATCATATCATTTTTTACCAGTCATTTCAATAATAAATTAGGATTCTTTCAAAGGAGAATCTATCACAAGAAATCACCTGAGGTATCATGGCACTCTAAAACACATTTTAATCCATGATCCAATTCACTATTATTTTAGGGTAGGATCTCTCTATGGGTAGTCATATTCAATGTGTCAACACCATTGGTTCTAAATAGATTCAATGAGTAGTATGAAAATCTTATTATCATCACTGGTTATTTTGTGGGTTAATGTTAACATTGATTTTGAAAAATCGCATAATACTGGACATACATAAAATATGGAAACAATCCATATATAATTATTTTATACCAGAAAATTCAACTAATGGATAATTAAAAAAATCCAAAAAATCACCAAAAAGAGGACGTAGTCAATGGTGATCAAAAAGAATATCAGGGATCAAAAACATGATCGAGACATCAAAAAGAGAATGATTGCCTCCAAAATCACATGGAGTCTTTCTAGTGTTCTATAAATATATTTTTATATGGATGAAGAAAAAAACAAACTAACTATATGGATTATAACTCCATATAGTGATATAATCATGATGTGAAACCCTCTCATGTTGTGGATTTTCTAATTTACAAGGTATGGAAGAAAATGTAGCCTTAGTATAAAATAACCCAGATTGATCATTTCAGACATGGACATTTTTCATAGCATGTAACTATTTTAAGAAATGAACATGTTCATGACGTGTTCCTTGAAAAATTTACATTTAATGTAATAAGTTCACAACATGTAGATTTCTTGCAGAAATATCTATGTTTATCTTCTGTAGAAGATCTCAAACCACCTCCAAGTCCATTCAAAATCATGAAGTGATACGGTATTCCCTTTGAGACATAAGTACATGAAATAAATTAATAAAAAAATTATCCCTAAATATTATATCATTTTCTAATGCATGTGTTTTCCTTTCATCAAAAAGGGACCAATCACATTTTCTTAAATAAGAAGTAAAACCCATTTAAAATATGTTCAACCAAAAATTAAATAGGTATATACCAGAAAAAATATGTTATCTTAAAACCTCCCCACCATATAAGAACTTGTACCCATGATTCCCCGTGTATCATTTTGGTGCCTTAGAGAACAATTTTAGCCACTATTCTCTTATATCTGATTCCCTCTCTCCATTATCCCCATGAACATGCTCATGCTTCCAATTCACGTGAACTAGAATTCTAGTCATTCCATGGAGGTACATTTTAATATAGTCAAAATTGATATCATATTCTCTTAAAAGTATAAATCTACACCATATTAAATTTCATCAACATATACAACATTGGATATTGTTATCAAAAAATTATATAGTGAAATCATCCCATTTCCACTATTGAATGGAAAGATTCTAAAACAACCCAACATTCCCCAAATTCTTATCTATCAACTTCTAATATGTGGAACATCAAACCAAGAATCAAACAACAATCTTGATCATTCATTTATAATAGTACTATCTGCAGATATCATGATAAAAAATTGTTAGACCAAGATGATCCCCCTATCTATAAGTATGGAATTATATCTTTAGCTCCTCACAAAATCTCATAGGAACCCACACTTGACCATAGAAATGAATAGACTTTACACTCCTATAAAAAAATCATGATAAAATACCTCCTCAAATATATTTTCTCTTAGAGATAATAACTATGGATTAGATAAATAATCTCTCATGATCAAGTCAAGAAGAATGAGAATAAAAGATATCAAATTCAGTAATACTCAACTATATGACTCATGAACATCAAAATGAATGTCTGCAAAAAGTTCCATCACTCAGCAATAGTTAAATGAAACCCACACTTCCAATTTCTGCATATTTGGGACCAGGGGATCAAAAATAACATTTAATTTACACATTGTAAAATCCACCTCAATGTTGAAATACTCTATATACTTGAACCACCTCATATTCTAATGTTTCATGTCCCGTTAAGAAAATATGTAACTGAGGTTATTATTGTTTTTTTTGTACATCACAAAATCATTTGACAAAATATATTTTCTTGAGCATATTTGGGTGTGTCCCACCAAAACATACTTCAGATTTTGAGTAGGATAATTCCTCTCATGCGTTATTAGTTGTCTTGATCCATAAGAAAACACTCATCCCCCTATATAAAAAAATTTCCTGGTCTAACTCTAGATGTGTCACAATAAATGGTATATTCCCTACTTAGAATATGTAATTTGAGGATCAGTGTTGAGGTAAGTCTTTATATATCTCATATAAATAACTATCACCATAGTCTAACCAAACTAACTTCACTTCTTTGATTATAATCCCAAAATTTGGTGCTTTCAGATGGTAGAAGTCATTGATGAAGCACGAGTAATAAAATTCTAATCCCCAGAAGATCCAAATATAAAATAAATTCATGGGAAACTCCCAACATACCCTGGTTATAACCTTCTATGGGTCCACATAATCTCTATCCACAAATATGACATGACCTAGTAAGTGTACCTTCTCAATTAAAAAATTCCATTTTTTTAGCAGGATGTGTAGTCGATGTTGTCTAAATTTAATAAAGAATATGTCAATATATTATGTTTGGTTTTCTATTGATTTGGAGTACACTAAAATATCACATTAAAACTTCAAAAAATTGTCTCGAAAGGGAAAAAAAATCTTATTCATCGAAGCCATATATACTATCTGTTCATTCGTTAAACCAAATGTTGTCACTATGAACTCATAGATGACATAACTTCTCTTAAATTAATATGATGTATTTATTATTTCCTCACCCCAACTTCTATTATACTAATCACAAATTCATTAGGGAGATCATCTTAGTACATCTCAACTAATCAAAGAGACTATTAATGTGCTAAGGGGAGAACATTTCTTAACTGCAATTTGGTTTAATTTATCATAATCCATACATATATGAAAAGTACCATCAGAATTCATGGTTATAAGAACTAGAGAAACCCATGGTGACATACTAGGTCATATGAAACCCTTAGCCTCTAAATCTTCCAGCTTAACATTCAACTCTTAAACCTCTAATAGTTCAATCATGTAAGGTCTGAAAGAAATGACAACATCTCATTATACTAAATCATTAGTGAACTCAATATACCGATCACATGGTAATCCATATAACAGATCAAAATTTAAATCATTAAAATAATATACCGTTGATGGAAAATTATCATGCTATATTACATCATTATTTAGTGAAACAAAACAATCCATATGATTTATGTTTTAATCCAATCATCTCTAAATTGGCCTTGCACAATCATCATGATGACCCCACACATCATGTTGAAAATAGATTCCAAATTATAGTTATTTAAAGTTAAATCTACATAGGTAATAGTCAATACAAACATAGAAAAATCTAACTAATACATACTAAGAAACAATTCAAAACCTGTAATCTTCATTATTAATAGTTCCCAAAAATGATTCTACTGATTTCTCGAGAACTGACCTTTTAACATTTGATATTCTCTGAACCCACTCCCAATAGTTTATTTATGGTCCAAAACAACATCCATAATGTCTATAGACAGTTTCAGACTATTTATAAAAAATTGTAGATAGAAAGGAATGTGATTGTATTTTATAAAAAAAGAAAAAAAAATACAGATGATACCGGAACGATATAGATGACTGTAGAAGGTTTTTCCTCCATAATATCTAGATTAAAACACATAGTATGAAACTGGAATTCACGTATAAACTATGATCTATTTTGAATCCCCTATACTATTCATTATTTCAGACACATCCTCTTCCTCAACCTGAACATCCTGTGGAACTCCAACTACTAGTCTACTATGTAGTAATAGTTTCCTTTTTAAACACTTGTACCTCTTTTAATCCTAATCCATTACTCTACATATTAATTTCCCTAGAAATACACTTCATGTGACACAACCTACCACAATAATTTCATTCCATAGAATTGTATATACACTGAGTCCTCTTGTGACCAAACTTTCAACACAATATCACAACAATGAAACATGGTCCTGATTAGTATACCTACTTCAATGAATATTATTATTGTTATTCCCTTTTAAATAATTATCATATAGGTGCTTCTTGGTACCATAAAAAGAGTTCCCAGTTTGAATTATTGAATCAACCTGTCTGATGATTGTGGTATCTCTCTGATTTCCCTCTATGATGATAGGCTAGATTATCATGTATGAAAGGAAACTCAATTGAAATTTTTTCATCATTTGGATGCTCTCATAGTAAATACCATCCTAGAAACACCTAAAACTTGAAATATCATCATGTTATAAAGATAGTGCAAATCATTTCATGTGGGTGAAACATCCTGTGTAGTTTCTAGCAGACAATCCCTGATGTTTCAGGTGCATGAACTCATAATCATTCTCATTCTTCAATATTTTAGGATATAAGTGGCTAAATAACTCACCTAGATGTCCTTATATGATATATCTTATCACTTCCTAACATTTTCTATATTTTTTCACCAATGAATAGATAGAATATGAATCATGTATACAACATGATTCACCCTCCTACCTACAGGTGTCTCTCAGTGCAAGTAGACCATCTAGGCTAACTCGATTCAAAACTCAACATCCTATGGGTCTACCTCCATATTGAATGTACACGAATTCTATATTTAAATTCTCTTTTAGTCTCATACATTTATACAATATTATGGAATAGTCTCCATATCCAAGGATTGAATGACCATCGAGAAGATATCCAGAATCTCGATATCTATATAATCCTTTGGATCAATATGTGTCTGTAGTTAATCTAAATTTATAAAATGATTATTTCCTCTCTCTTGATGCTCATTTCGAATTTGATGAGAAATAATTTTCTTTTCAAGAAAAATATGCTTCTTATAACACTATATAATTATAAATTAAACCACAATAAGTGGAAACAATATAGAACCAATGGCTCATAATCACTCTAAACATGGCTTAATAACTAATTTATCATGACATAACAGGTCTTCCAATTTAATTAACTGATATAATTGATTTCTCATTTCTTGTTTCATACAATAAAATATATCACATGTAAAAAATATGTCCCTATCAATAAAAATTCATGTCAATATATATCGCTATCATTATATTATGATTCATGCATGATAATATCATTCTATACTTATCCAAAAATATAAATATCATGAAATAAAATAATCACTCATCATATGAAACAGGTGAGCTGAAAAAATATCTAATATAATAAAAAAACTAGGAAACAAAATCCCAAAGCTAGTCACTTGAATTATCCCTTGTACATGGGACAGCTACTCCCATAAAAAATCATTATCATATCCCAACACATCCTATTTTCATTTATAAATTTCCCAATTTGGAGAGGAATATAAAAGAAAAAACTAATCTTCTAATACCACATGGAAACATCCCCTAATTGGAGAAATATTTATAGTATACAAATCATGTTACTTATTAGACCTCAGGTGGGCCTACCCATACACCAAAGCTTGTTGATTAGAAGATGAGGTGTATAGAGTATAATGGGGATTCTATACCCCAAAATACTGATTTGTAATACAACTGATGTAATCAATGGAAATAATAGTGAGAACAGTACAACATTCAGATGGAACATTATGGATAAAATTAATAAATCAAATAATAAAGAGTAATGTAATGTTATCTAGTAATATATCTATGTATAAAACTAAAATTATTAAAAATAAAATTCCATTTTGAAAAAAATAAATTCAAAATACCTAATATTGAGTCCTCTTGTTGGTCATGCCTCTAAGCTGTAACCCATCCAAAAAGAAACAATGATCTACAAGGTCATTTCATGTTTTCCAATCCTACATCCATATAATGTTCTAGGGTACCGAATGGGGGACTGAATATGATGTTATTATACTCAATAGGTTAACACTATCATGTTTAAAAGACAAGTATGATAATAAGTTCTTGTAATAAAAAACTAATAGGAGTATTAATTAATCATTTATTACAATATACCAATAAACCTTATTCAATGCCATGCCTGAAAATATCTATGTATATTTCACATTCATTCCATCCATAACCTCTAATCGGTAGAATAAACACATATCCTTACAAATCCCTTTAATAATTACACCGTAAATCATAAAATTCAACTCTATAAACATTTCATAATAATTGGGAAAAGCCCTTAATATATTCATTTTAGCATCACTAGGAAAAAAAATTATATAAGTATTTCAGGATATCTATGGAAATCCTTTTATTTTATAATTCCAGTATCACCAGACAGAGCCATTTATAGAATCATTTTGGCATATCCCACAAAACATGTCATAACTTCCAGAACAGGACAATAAAAGATCATAATACAAAATGGCCAATTCATCCAATTATTATTTTTCTTTTAATTACCAATTCATTTAATAAATTATATCTTAATCCATTTTAATTCTAGTGTACACACCCATCACATATTAATGATCACCAACAATATAAATAATAAAATAAGTCATTTTACAAGGTTAATCTATCATAATCAATCACATAAAATCTCCTGTCTTTCTAAATCTACATTTTATATGTAATAAAATTTCATTATTAATCCAGTGTAGGCTCACAAAATGTGGAGACTCATGTAAGGTCTCAACAACATTTGATTAAATGGAATCTAATTATTAGTCCAAAACACAAGATTTTCATCATCCATTATTCGCTGAGTTAATGCATATATTGAGTCGGCACAATCACATAATATTAAACAGAATTAATGAAATATAAATAGATCAAATGGAATTTTTTTACACCACCTAATTTAACCACTGATCAAGGAAATTCTTTCAATAGTAACAATAATAATGAAGGAATGATATGGTGATTACAAAGAACCACATGGATCAAACACTTGATTGAGAGGTACAGAAGGGGGAAATGGATTTAAAATAATATTGATTCCACCATGGTTTCATATGATAAGAGAAACATTTATAAGTAAATAAAACATACGAATGTCATATCATACAAAACAATATAATGAGTTATTCTGAACAACAAATACTCTCTCATCATGAATTTCTATATTCATGAGGTAGACAGATTTTTTTTCACCAGGTTAATATAACCCTAATCGAGCATTTTATGAAATGAATCAATTTCATGCTATGTATCCATTTCACAAACAAAACCATTTCGTGATGTATTCATTAAAACATTTACAAGTCATGTAACATGTTCAAAGTATGTAATTTTATGTCAGATAGCTCTGATAACAACTTCTACAAAAGATCCCATACCATCATTGGGGCCTTCTAATCTCAGGGAGAAGACTCATATTCCCTAAAATATGATAATTTTAGAACGCCATTAATTTACAAAATATTAATACCCAAAAAGATAATTCATTTTCCCTAAAAAAATTCACTCCATTACCAAAAGGTACCCAAAAAACAAATTTTAATGATGAATAAAAACCAAACTAATATACATTCAAGAAAAACAAAAATATTTTGTACCTAGAAAATGATGGGATCATACAATGATATTTAATTTTTTTATTAATGTGACAATATCGATATGTGATAATTTTCTGGATTGCATCCTTTTAAAAGTATGGGGAAATCATGGGTGATAATGCTGGATATCTAGGTACATTTTTTTCAATAGTTTAGTATCATGCACTGAATAATGTCTCCAAGATTTGACTTTTCACAACATGGAGGGATTTTTTCCTCAAATTGGTGAGGAAGGTTAATATCAAGTGTTAGGGAGGTTTATTTTTTTATCTACTGGATGTCTATATTGATTCTATTTTAGCATTCTTCTTTGTTTTCCACATATAATATATTTTATAATTATGATTCTTATTTTATTATTATTCTTCTTTTTCATTGTATACTGTATTCCTGATTTATTAATGTCATTTTTGTTCATGTTATGAAAATTATTTAGTTTACAATTAATACATCAACATTCATGAAAAAGATTTTTTTAATGGATTTAAATATATATAATGTCTAATTAATTTTAAAAATATTTATAAATGTATTTACTAAAAAGTCTAACAGCTAGTTTTTAAATTGAATTTTTTTAAATGTAATCACATGATAATATCGTTTATATAATGAAAAATTATATCTTCCTCATGTTTTCCAAACTAGAATAAAATGGATTAAATTTTAAAATTATCAATGAATATTTTGGAGGATAATTACCTTTATTTAATCTCATTCCTATATATTTCAGGTTCTGGTCAGGTTTCATTAGGTTGTAAAACATAGTATCGAGCCATCAACTGGGGTGACCTTGCATGACGTATAGAGTTTGAAATGTATATTCTATATTATTTTGATATTAAATTTATCTATTTTTATTTATACCTTGATTTTTTTATTTAGTCTACTTATTTTAGTTGTGTAACCATATGATCTATATAATGGTCGTCAAGGGGAATTGAGGGGAAGCACCATGTTTATTTTTATCATATTGAGAAAAAAACATTCCCAATAGAGTTTTATTAATGAAAAAAACTAATTTCAGTGTCGGAATCCTCAGTGGAAGTGGATTCACATGGCGCGGTGGTGGCTCCAAGAGGTGGTGAGGTCGACGGTGAGGCGGACCGGGGTGGTGGCGCGCGACCCCGAGCGGGGATTGAGACCCGACTTCATCGGGTGTCCTTAAATGACTGGTACACGCCACGAGGGCTGGTTGGCACTGCCTGGACCCAGGGTCCATGGCTGGGATGTGCGGCTGAGCCACGGGCTGGTGCTGCGAGACGGTTCAGCCGGCGCGGGCCGACCTAGACCGGGAGGACCGGCCGGACCAGGCCGGTCCGGCCCAAGGGGTTCGCCCCTCTAACTTCAGGCACCCGTTATTTTCACTACGGGTGTCCGTTTTGCATGCCTTTTGTGGCAGTGCATTCCTGGCGTCACAACGCAGCTTTTGAGATGGTCTCGGGGATTTTTAATTCTTGATATGGGGGGCTTGGTGGTTCGACACGCCCATTAAGTGGATTGGCGTTTTTTCGGGCGTTCTTGTATTGGGCGGTGCGGACACATCTGAAGTCCGTTTTGAGCATTGTTATCGGTGTTGGGACCCTGAAATCGAGGCAGAGTTTACCAAGGTAGTCTTAGGTGTTGAAACCAGAGTTGAAGCGTGGGCCCCAAGGCCCTTATTTTAAGCTTCGAGCAGCGATTAACAACTTTTTCATCGGACGTCCGTTCGGGGCATGCGAGCAGTCGTTTTTTGGTGTTTTTCCGAGGGCATTGCAATGGTACAATCTACCCGTTTTAATTCAACATGGTGTTGTGGGCCCCACTATGGCTGTTTTGGGAGTTGGTGGTGATTTCCATCTTCTTCACCGGGTGTCTGATTCGGACAACTGAATAGTCAATCTTGTGTAGTTTTTCGAGAAAATCACAATGGTGGGATCCGTTCATTGCGCTTCAGGACTGGGATTCGGGTCCCACGAAGCACCGCTTCTGTGCAGTATGGAGAAATTCCTATTTTTCTCTGGATATCCATTTCACGCATGTGAACAATCAGTTTGACGTGTTTTGGTGAGTGGATCGAAATGGTGCCATGCACCCGACTGTTTTTGGGGTCAAGGCTCGGGACCACGGGACGTCGTTCGGGCATAAAAAGTATTGAATGAATTTTACGTCATATTCCTATTGGAGGAAAGTAAATAGTCAATCTCGCATGTTTCTCAATGATTATTACAATGATTTGATTCGTTTGGATGTGCGTAGTCTCATTCGAGATATCATAAAATGTGGATGCATGAAAGGTGTACTAGTGGTGGTTCTTCATGTGTTTCTTGTAGGGAACCATTTTTGTGTGATCGCGTTCACTCTTGTGAGAGTGATGGTAGTGTTTAAAGAGGCGAGGTTGGCCGTGCTAGGGTGGTAGGGGAAGCATGTTGGAGAAATTACATTTTCTCCCTTTGCGTTGACTTTTGGTGCCATTAATTCAATAGCATGTGGGATAGAGATGTGATATACTCTGGGATTATACGAGAATTGTGGGAGGTACATTTTATAGTTGTACCTGGGAACTTTTGTGTTCGTGGTTTGGCGATGAGATACAGACCCACGTCATGTGGGCCCCTTGTGTTTTTTGCATTATGCTTTACATACCATTGATCTCTCACGATGTAGAGGGTCCCTCTGTTCAAGATGGTTTAGACCAGCATGGTTGAGTGGTTTCCCCTAGTTCTATTCTCGACGGTGTGATCGGAGGAGTTGTTTGGGTTCCCCTTTTTTCCTTTAGCCATGTGGGTTTTCAGTATCACATCCCTTCGTGTTCCCTAGTATAGTTTTGTGGATTTTGGGTGACCAATACATTACATAGGCACCGATCCTCTACCCAGGAGGTTGTTCGTAGTAGGGTATGAAGCCCCAGTAATCCTGGGCACAGATTCCCTAACCGATTATCGAAATCATATTCTCTTTTCATGATATACCACGATTTGTTTCCCTAGGCAGTGATCCAGTTATCGGCGTTACCTACAATACAAGGGCATTGAACCTCAACTAGGTGAATTGTTCTTGTTTTTTGGTGGTTGCGTGATACCCACTCCATGTTCTGTTGGCCAGTTTTGTACCATCCAATAGGGATGGACACAATAGTTCTGGGTTTACCCTCCAGTGGGGCTGGGCAGTGGGTTTCTCATCAACTTCTTCCGGTTTACCCTCAAGCGGGGCTGGGCATTGGGTTTCTCATTGACTTCTCAGGATTTACCCTCCACCAGAGATTTGGCAGTGGGTTACCCGATGACCACTTAGGGTTTACCCTCCAACAGAGACTGGGTAGTGGGTTTCCCAAGGACCTCTTAGGGTTTACCCTCCAGTAGAGACTCGGCAGTGGGTTACCCAATGACCTCTTAGGGTTTACCCTCTAGTAGAGACTCGGCATTGGGTTACCTGATGACCTCTTAGGGTTTACCCTCCAGTAGAGACTGGGCAGTGGGTTACCCAACGACCTCTTAGGGTTTACCATCCAACATAGACTGGGCAGTGGGTTACCCAATGACCTCTTAGGGTTTACTATCTAGTAGAGACTGGGAAGTGGGTTACTCGATGACCTCTTAGGGTTTACCCTCCAGTAGAGACTAGGAACTGGGTTACCTGATAACCTCTTAAGGTTTACCATCCAGCAGGGCTGGGCAGTGGGTTCCCTGATGACTTCTTTCAGACTCAGTCCTTTCTACTAGGCTAGTCTGTGGATTTTCTCATTGACTACTAGAGCAGGAACCTTGGTAGTACGGGTCAGTGATATGACAGATTTTACATTTAGAAGACCTCTCGATTGTGTGATAGTGAAGGGGTGTGGTTTGACTTTCCCCAGAACTCTCAAGTATGAGGGACGCATTCCCCACCAAAATGCGTCCTTGTAATGTGACCTAAAACTATGTGGGAGAGTCAGTGCCTCTCAAAGTGGATAGTGTCAGGGTGCGGTGATTTGAGACGCTTGGCTTGCATTTTGGGGCAGACGTGCGGGATGTTGGGCATCGAGGGGGTTTTCTTCTGGAACTGTTTGCGACTCACTTTCTTGGGCTGAGCTATGAGATGGAGATTGTAACAACCTGAGATTTTATGAGAAGTATTCTTTTTAATTTATTTGATTCCTTGTGTTGAACGCTACACCAATATTATATTGTGCTATATGAAACACCGTATTAGTTTTTAGTAAACGCAACACTAATCCTGGATCATGTTACACACAATTTCAAGTTCGTTTGAAAGAAATTATTCTACGCATCATTGAGTGTGTGTGTATATATATATTCAATGTATAAATGAAATATGGTTGGTTTCTATTATATGAAAAAACAAATGAATCATGAACTACATGCATCCCAGACATGCCTTGCATTACACAAAATCATGACCTTCCACAATAGCGTGTGTTGTACGCAATATCGAGTTTCACTAAACAAAGATATGTTATTAAAATATTATATAAACTAGCTATTATGAATAGTAATACCCACTTTTTTGAGATTCGATAAATATTATTTTTCAATATGGGCTTCATTTTTGGATTTGGAATATTGAAATTAGCCAAGGGTGAATTATTGGTATTTTTCTAAAAACGTTCAATTTTTTATGAATAGCGAAAAACAATGAGTTATTGGTTAAAACCAAATTTTTATCTAAATAATAATTTATTTTATTTAAATTTATTTAATGTCAAAATGGATACATAAAAACTATATATGTTCAATGTAATTAATTGGAGTCATTTTATAATAATTTTAGATATATAAAAATTTTATTTAATTTTTAACGTCTTTTACCCACCTCCTAAGAGCATTTTCAAATTTACATAAATATTAATTTTACCGCATTTGTGAGTTGAATTATAAAAATCTGAGAGAAACGGTTAATATCAAGGATTAATATTTGGTTTAATAAGAAAAAACTTATTTTTGGTGAAGAGTAACTTTTTACTTTTATTTACCACGGTTAAAAGTAAAAAGGGTAATTAAGTGTAAAAATGATGTTATTATTACCCTAACACATGTCTTAATTCTATTGGATAAGTATTATTAAACCAAAAAAAACCTTAGGAATATAATATTATCATTTAGGTCCACTTGGATTATATTAGAACATTTATTATTATTTTGTTCAAAGAAGAGTTAAAAGAGTTAAAATCAAAGTTTAATAAATAAAACATTTTCAATAGAGGGTTACACATAAGATAAATTCGACTATAAATATATATTATAAATATAAAAAGATTCCATACATAATTGTTTTTTATTTATAATTTTTAGACAATAAATAATTTATTTTATTTACGGCACAATGATGATGTAGTAATTATCTTATTAATGAAATATTAACATAATTGATGTTATAAATACCCATATAAATGAATTTTGAGACTTTTTATGAATTAAACTAATTTTAAAGGTTAATATGACATGATAGTGTTTATTTATTTAACATTTTTAGAACTAATCATGTTGTTATTATTTTCACAAAAATCAATTACCAAATAGTGTCAAAATTGACATAACATAGTTTTTAAAACAAATATTATATTATTAATTGATATTATATTCCTAAAAATCTAATGTCCAGCCAAATGACTTAGATAAGGTTATATATATTAATAATGAACCACTTGGGTTTCGTTTGACTTGTTATAGTATGTTTATTAACCATATATTGTAAGAAAACAAGATGACACGGTAAAGGTTAAATTTTTTAACTTAGAGTTAAATATAAATGATAAGGTTAAAATAGTAACCTAAACTATATTATTTCGACCCATCCCCACTTTAGCTTCGAAATAAATCAATTTGGAGCTATTATAAATGTAATATGACTTTATTATAAAATAATATTTTAAGTTTTTTCTAAGGTGCCCCTCTCCTCCCTTATAAAAGGGCACCTCATCCCTCTTTTCTTTACACAATTTTGAGATTTAAAGATAGAAAAAAACCCTAACCATTTCCCTTATAAAATTCCCTAGAAACATTATAGAGGTTATGGTCTCCTCAAAATACCAAGTCTAATGCATTAAGAGGATGTTTAAAAGAGGTGCGTCAAAGAAGAGGTAATCTCTTCTACCGATTCTTTCAAGTTATTTTCTTTTTCAACTTATTATTCATTAGTTGTTTCATTATAAAGTAATAAAATAATTATCAATAATATATGGATATGTTATCATAATTATTAATCAATCCCATTTCACCTTCAATCCATCCTATCGAAAAAGAAATCACCGCGCGTGCGTACGTACGGAATACCGTCTCCACATCGTGGTGTAATCTGTTTTTCCACCACCACTTTACTTGGATGGGTACAATGGTGTAAATAATAACTATATATGTTTATTGTGACATTATACTGATTCTGAGATATTATATAATCCACTCCAATTCCATTCAATAATTATTGGAATGATATCATCGCTCGACCGATCGTACAGATTACCATCTCCACAACGCGATTAGATTTATTCTTCATGTTAACCATTCTTGAATGATTATAAAGTACATATAATGAATAATAATGAAATATATGACATAATTAAGATACTGGATTTATGTATATATATATATGTCATCTACTTACTTGTATTCAAGTCAACAAGGAAAGGAAAACAACATTCATGCGTACGTACGACCTACCGTCTCCATGAACGGTGTATTTCATTCCATTTAACTATCTATTATATATATATATACATAATATATATGATATATAAATCATGATTAAAATTATATATGTAATTAAATCATGATATAAGTAATAATAATGTCAAGAACAAAAATTCCAAACACGTACGATAAATAAAACGGTTTGACCCAAAACTCTGCATTAACATGGAATTTACAAAAGAACGTGTAAGATAAAATCACAAGTGAATCATATATGATATCATAACAATGAATATGAATATTTAATAAGTAAATGACATTATTTAAATCATTATACATGATGTTCGGATACATACAAATCATATCGAACCTAAGGTAAGGGATATCTTTTCAAATCTTATTTTTATCTGAGATTGTTTATTTGTAAGTATTTACTGGGGTTATATTTATCAACCAAGTCCCTATTTTCTAAAAATGGTTTCATGTATTATTAAAATCCTTTTTACCCATTTTTTACTTTTACTACATGGTATGTAAGTAATAATTCTTTTTTTTACCATACGATGTACTTTTTGACTTTTCCGGTAAAAGTACGAGAAAATTGTTTTTTAACTTTTACTGCATGAACGGATTTTTATGGTTTTATAATTCCTTATTTTTATGAAGCATACTCTACAATATTTCATCATTATTTTCAAAAAAATATATTTCTTTTAAAATTGTGTGGAATTTTGTGAAAATAAAATGATTTTTATGAAGAAAGGATATTTTCCTCAAGCATTATTTTCAAGTGTTTTATCAAAACCATTTTCCATCTAAGATGACATTATTTCATATGTGTATATTTCAAGTATAATATATCTATGATTTACATGGTTTAACTTTTCTTATGTTGAAATTATATACATTTGTATTATATGGATTATTTTATGATGGGATGATATATATGAAACCTATTTTTATTCTTTGGGTTCTGATGAATGATTTATGTTTATGTTGTGGCAAAAGTAAGAATGATTTCATTATTAGATGGGTGGGACCTATATCTCCTTCCAATGCATTGGGTAAAGATTTATATATCAGGAGATATACATGGCTGGAATGGTAATTTAATCTGGTTCTGTGATACAGGACTGGAACGAGGAGTGAACTCGACTCAGAAAGGGACTTTTTCCACTAAGATGGTATTGGCTGCAATGTCATGGCTACTATGGAAATCATATCATGTGGTTAATAGTTTTACACGATTAAATTTTTTATTCCTGTTCTATTTTATCATGATTGAGGTTTCTTTATGACCTATTCCTTACATACTACCAAGATTTATTTCACAACTCAAGTTGTTGATGTGTAAACATTATGTTCATGTTTTGAAGTTCAAATGTATATGGATTGTTTTATTTTCTCCTTTCATACCCTTACTGAGCTTTTTATCTCACCCTTTATATGTTTTCTTTTCCCCATGATATAATGAAATGTTTTAGGTTGAAAAAGGGATGATAATTATGGGAGATGTTGAAGATATTTCACTAAGATTAGAAGATTATATTCTGAGTTTCCAAAGACACTAAACTATTATGGTCCTTTGGTGTCATTTCTTGTTATGTATTAGGTATTCCGCAATAGTAATGTATTGTCTAGGTATGTCATGCTTTGGGTCTCTACAGTTGGTATCAGAGGAAAGTTTTAGATGGCCTTTGGAAACTAGGATGTGAAAACATTAGTGAGATCCATAGAGATATTTCTATGGTCTGCCTAGGGATGTACATAAGGTTACATATTAGTATAGGTTATAGCCCTAGAATTATGGTAATGATCTTAGAATTTAACCTAAGATATTAGATATTTAATGTACTCCCCCTTGATTATGATTTTTTCCTCTCACATGATTCTTTTCTGGTTTTAGAAAATGGCTGGAAATAGGAAGATTCACGATAATGGAGGATATGATGGACAAAGAAATGATATTATTCATTAGCAACCAAATGAAATTGGATCTAGAAGTCCACATATCGTTATTATTCCTAATCAGAAATTTCATAATCTGATTAATAATCTCAACTTTGGTAAGTTTCCTGACTCATCTAACAAGAGAAAGATGTAGTTTCATGATGATCATAGAGGAACAAAAGTTCCATTTTCCTCATGCATGTCATGTGGGAAGAGGCATCAGGGAGAATATTTCATAGGAACTGGAAGATTCTTTGGGTGTGGAAAATAAGCACACAAATCTAGTAAGTGTGAAGGAAAAGGTTCAGTTAACACCATTTATAAGGATAATGGTATTTTTACGACATCAACAACGATTAAATGTTTAAAATATGGAATGTATGGGCATTATGAAAACCAATGCCCTAAGGGAATGTCTTATGATGAGAATCAGCATGGTCATATGGGTAGTATTTATATTGATGATGATCAAGAGACTACAAATGATATATGAGATGAAAGAAGTTTTGAAGCTAGGTCAATGGTTTATGAAGGTATTGGAATGATTGCATGTTTATTAATAATAATGTATGGTACTATGGAATAATGAAACATCTAAGTATTTTAACACTATTGTTTTTCCTAAAGTATGTTAAATTATATGTTGAATGGTAACAGAAACCATGAAATGTTATTCAGATATTTTTGGAAAGTAGATGATAGGTGCATAATGAAGGGATAAGGAGATAATGAGATGTTAGATAGTATTGTTGACCTCATGACTGTTGAAAGGACAATGTGATATCATGGTTTGAGTATATATAATTTTTGGGATTTTGTATGTGGAATGTGTAAAATTTTGATAGCATTCATGTTTTCACTAAGGTTCTATAATAATTTATGATTCAAGAGAATACATGATTAAGCTATTCACATGTTTTTAATGAGACCAACAAACAAGATATATCTTATGATATATGGGGGATAAATGAAGTAATTCACATGCTCGGTAGATGAAATTTCTAGTAATCAGACAGAAGTATTTTTGGTAAGCCTAAATGTTGGAATGGACATCATATAGTATTGATTAAGGATATAACTTTTTTTTTTCAGGATCTTCTAACACTTCACAGAAGACAAATTCATCTTCATTTCTTTAATAGATGAAGTGGAAATTATCAAGGCACAAACAATAGTGATATTGTACCAAAATCAAGTAAACATTTCTTCAATTTAAAAATTTTCATCTTCAGAGAAATGATATTGAAAACCATAAATGTTGTCTGAGTGCTCTTATATCTGATGAATCAGATGGTACCATAGATCATCACAAATTTATGGCTTTGTGATTGTTGGTTTTTTCATAGCCATGTTCTCTACCATTCTCTATCAGAACATTATGGTTAGATTTCTCTTCCAAATCCATATTTTCACATATATTATCCGATGTGGAAACCTCGTGATGAGTTAATTTGGGTAACCGTTATGTTTCAAAAATCACCTTTTAAAATTATGTTTTAGTGTTCCTTTTTACGATGTGGGTTTCTATGAATGAAACATTCAAGTAGTAATCCATTTATAACCCTGACGAATTTCGAGGGAGAAATTCATTTTAAAGGGGGTAGAATGTAACAACCTAAGATTTTATGAGAAGTATTCTTTTTAATTTATTTGATGTCTTGTGTTTTACGCTACACCAATATTATCTTGCGCTATATGCAACACCATATTATCTTGTAGTATACACAACACTAATCTTGGATCATGTTACACACAATTTCAAGTTCGTTTGATAGATGTTATTCAACTCAACATTGAGTGTATATATATATATATTCAATGTATAACTGATATATGGTTGGATTCTATTATACGCAACAACAAAGGAATCTTTAACTATACGCAACCCATACTTAGCTTTCATTACATGCAATCATGACCTTCCACGATAGCGTGTGTTGTACGCAGTACCGAGTTTCACTAAACAAAGATATGTTTTCAAAATATTATATAAACTAGCAGTTATGAATAGTAATAACCACTTTGTGAAATTTTATAAATTTTATTTTTCAATATGGACTGCATTTTTGGATTCATAATATCGAAATTAGCCTAGGATGAATTTTTGGTATTTTTCTGAAAAATTTCAAATTTTGATGAATAGTGAAAAACACTGAGTTATTGGTTAAAACCGACTTTTTATTTAAATAAATATTTATTTTATTTAAACTTATTATAAGAAAAAAATATATATATAATAAATATATAAGTTGAATTTAATTCATTGGAGTCATTTTGTAATAGTTTTATATAGAAAAAAATTTTATTGAATTTTTACGGTCTTTTACCCACATTCTAGGAGCATTTGAAAATTTACATAAATCCTAATTTTTCCGAATCTGTGAGTGGAATTTCAAAAATCTGAGAGAAAAAATTAATATCAAGGAGTAAAATTTGTTTTAATAAGATAAAAATAATTTTCGGTGAATAGTATGTTTTTATTTTTATTTACCACGGTTAAAAGTAAATAGGGTAATTAAGGGTAAAAATGATATTATTATTACCTTAACAAAAGAAATAATTCTATTGGATAAGTATAATTAAATTGAAAACAACCTTAGTAATATAATATTATCATTTAGGTCCACTTGGATTAGATTAGGAAATTTTTTATTATTTAATTCAAAGAAGAGTTAAAAGAGTTAAAATCAAATTATAATAACAAAAAAATTTCAATATCTGGTTATAAATAAGATAAATAAGACTATAAAAATTAATTAGAAATATAAAAATATTTCATACATAATGGTATTTTATTTATAATTTTTAGACATTAAATAATTTAATTTATTTATGGCACAATGATGATGCAGTAATTACCTTATTAATGAAATATTAACATAATTGATGTTATAAATACCCATATAAATGTAATTTGAGACTTTTTATGAATTACACTAATTTTCAAGGTTATTATGACATGTTAGTATTTATTAAATTAACATTTTTCTTACTAATCACGCTGTTATGATTTTCAAAAAAATCAATTACAAAATAGTGTCAAAATTGACATAAAATAATTTTTTTAAAAAATATTATATTATTAATTTATATTCTATTACTTAAAATCTCAGGTTCTGAAAAATGACTTAGATAAAGTTATATATATTAATAATGAACCACTTGGGTTTTTTTTCTTGTTATAGTAATTTTATTAACTATATAGTGTATTCAAACAAGAAGACACAATAAAGGATAAATTATTTAAGTTAGAGTAAAATCAAAATGATAAGGTTAAAATAGTAACCTAAACATGTCCAAAACCAATTGGTTGAGATTATTTCGACCCATACCCACTTTAGATTCTAAATAAATCAATTTGGAGCTATTATAAATTGAATATGACTTTATAATAAAATAATATTTTATGTTTTTTCTAAGGTTCCCCTCTCCTCCCTTATAAAAGGGAACATCCTCCCTCTTCTCTTTACACAATTTTGAGCTTTCATGCTCGGCCAACCCCTGAACATTTACATTCTAAACATCTCTAGAAACATTATAAGGGTTTTGGTATCCTCAAAATACCTACTCTAGTGCATTAAGAGGAATCTTAAAAGAGGTGCGTCGAAGAAGAGGTAATCACTTTTACCGATTCTTTCAAGTTTTTTTCTTCTTCAATTTCTTCTTTTTTATTTGTTTCATTATAATGTAATAAAATCAGTATAACGAATTTAATTATATGTTATTATAAATATGAAAGAACCCCATTTCACCTTCTATCCATCCTACAGAAAACTAAATCACCGCACGTGCGTACGTACAGAATACCGTCACACACCATGGTGTAATCTATTTTTCCACTACCACCTTACTTGGATGGGTATAATGGTGTAATGTATAAATATATATGGTTATTATAACATCATAGGGATTCTGAGATATTATATCATCCACCCCAATTCCAATCCATAATTATGGGAATGTTATCATCGCTCGTGCTTACGAAGGGATTACTGTCTCCACGACGCGATGAGATTTATTCTCCATGTTAACCATTCAAGAATGATTATAAAGTATATATAATGAATAATAATGAAATATATGAAATAATGAAGCTACCATATTTATGTATATATATATATATGTCATCTTTTTACTTCCATTCAAGTCAATGAGGAAAGGAAAACAGCGTACATGCGTACGTACAATCTACCGTCTCCACGAACGGTGTACTTAATTTCATTCATCTTTATTATATATATATATATATACTGAATATATATGATATATGAATCATGATTTACATTTTGGAAGTAATTAAATCTTGGTATAAGTAATAATAATATCAAGAACAACAAGTCCAAACTCGTACGATAAATAAAACGATTTACCCAAAACGCTGCTTTAACATGGAATTTACAAAATAACAGGTAATATAAATTCATAAGTGAGTCATATATGATATAATAACAGTGAATATGGTTCTGTAATAATTAAATGACATTATTGAAATCATTATACAGGAGTTTCAGATACGTACGAAGCATATTATACCTATGGTAACAGATAACTTTTCCCATCTCGTTTTATCTGAGATTGTTTATCCTTAAGTATTTACTGGGATTATATTTATCATCCATGTACCTATTTTCTAAAAACTATTTAATGTATGTTTAAATCCCTTTTTACCAATTTTTTACTTTTACTACATTGTATGTAATAAATCTTTCTTTTGTTTACCATACGAGGTACTTTTTGACTTTTCCAGCAAAATTAAAAGAAGAATGTTTTTTTTAACTTATACTGCATGAATGGATTTTTATGTTTTTATAATGAATTATTTTTATGAAGTATACTCTACAATATTTCATGACTACTTTGTACAAAATCCATTTCTTTTGAAATTATGTGACATTTTTTTAAAATAAAATGATTTTTAAGGAGAAGGATATTTTCCTCAAGATTTCTTTTCAAGTGTTTTATCAAAACCATTTTCCATCTAGGATGACATTACATCATATGTGTATGTTTCATGTATAATATCTCTATGATTTACAGGGTTTATCTTTTCTTATGATAAAATGATATCCATTTGTTTTATATGGATTATGTTATGATGAGATGATGTTTATGAAACCCATTTTTATTCTTTGGGTTATGATGAATGATTTATGTTTATGTTGTGGAAAAAGTAAATATGATTTCATTATGAGATGGGTTGGACCTATAACTCCCTCCAATTCATTGGGTAAATATTTACATCTCATGAGACAGACATGTATGAAATGGTAAGTTAATCTGGTTCAGTTATACAGGACTGGAACGAGGAGTGAACTCAATTCAGAAAGGGACTTTGTCCACTAAGATGGTCTTGGCAGCAATGCCTTGGATACTATGGAAATCATATCATGTTCTTAATGGTTTTCCATAATTAAATGTTTTATTACCATGCTATTTTATCATGATTGATGTTCCCTTATCACATGTACCCTATGTACTGCCATGATTTATTTCACAACTCATGATTTTGATGTGTAAACAATATGTTCATGTTTTGAAGTTCAAATGTATATGGTTTGTTTTATTTTCTCCATGCTTATCCATACTGAGAATTTGAGCTCACCCTTTATATGTTTTCTTTTCCCCATGATATAAAGAAATGTTTTATGTAAAAAAATAGAAGATCATTATGGGAGATATTAAATATCTTTCACCATGATAAGAATATTATATTCCGAATTTCCAAAGACACTAAACTATTACGGTCATTTGTCGTCTTTTTTTGTTATGTATTAGGTATTCCGCTAAAATAATGTAATTTCTATGTATTTTAATCTTTGGGTCTCTATATTTTGTATCAAAGGAATGTTTCAGTTAACCTTTGGAAACTAGGATGCGAAAGCTTTAGTGAGATCCCAAGAGATATTTCTAAGGTATGTCTAGGGATGTACCTATGTTTATCAATTAGTATAGGTTATAGACCTATAATTATTGTAACGATATTAAAATTTAACTTAAGATATTAGATATTGAAGTTACTCCCCCTTGATTATGATTTTTTCCTCTCACACGATTCTTTTTGGGTTTTAGAAAAAGGCTGGAAACAGGATAATTCATGATAATAGAGGACATGATGGAAAATGGAATTATATTATTCATGGGCAACCAAATGAAATTGGATTTGGAAGTCCACATATCTTTATTATGCCTAATAATAAATCTCATAATATGATCAATAATCTAAACTTTGGTAAGTTTCCCAACTCAGCTAATAAGAGAATGATGGAGTTTCTTGATGATCATAGAGGAAATAAAGTTCAATTTCCCTCATGTATATCATGTGGGTAGAGGCATTAGAGAAATTTTTTAAAAGGAACTGGAAGATTATTTGGGTGTGGAAAAGAAGGAAACAAATACATTAAGTGTAAAGGAAATGGTTCAGTTAACACCATGGACAAGGATAAATGTATTGCTACGACATCAACAACGATTAAATGTTTTAAATTTGGAATGTATTCGAATTATGAAATCCAATTCCCTACAGGAAAGTGTCATGAAGAGAATCATCATTGTCATATGGGTAGTATTTATGTTGATTATGATGAAGAGAATACAAATGATATATGAGATGAAAAATGTTTCGAAGCTAGTTCAATGGTTTATGAAGGTAGTGGAATGATTGCATGTTTATCAAGAATAATGTATTGTACTATGGAATAATGAAACATTTTAGGATTGTTACACTATAGTTTTTCCTAAATTATTTGAATGTATATGTTGAATGGTACTAGTCTCTATGAAAGGTTATTCAGATACTATTGGAAAGTAGATGATATGTGAATAATGAAGGGACAAGGAGTTAATGAGATGTTTGATAGTATTATTGAGATCAGGACTGATGTAAGGACAATGTGATATCATGGTTTGAGTATATATAATTTTTGGGATTCGGTATGTGGAAAGAGATAACTTTTGATATCATTCATGTTTTCACTAAGGTTCTATGTTAATTTATGTTTCAAGAGTCTACATGATTAAGGTATTCAAGTGTTTTGGAATGTGACCCACAACAAGATATATCTTATGATATATCGGGGAAAAATGAAGGAATTCACATGCTCGGTAGATAAAATTTCTTGTAATCATACAGAAGTAATTTCGATAAGCCTAAAGGTTGGAATGGACATCATATAGTATTGCTTATGGCTATAAATTTTTATTTTTATTTCTTAAATTTTATGAAAGTATATTTTTAGAAAAAGGACAACCTGCAGGACAGGAAAAAACTCGTCACGTCGGACGAGGTGGTGGGAATCAAACCCACAACCAAAGTACAACATGCCTTCACTTCCTACCACTGGCTTACATGAAGTCCCTGGTTAGTAGAAACTAGATTTATTTTATTAAGTGGTATGATAGATTAATATAAGTCCATTTCACGAACCATATATGATTAATCTCACCATAGACAGACTTATGTATATAACTTTTTCTAACCTTATGTTTGAGACATATGGAATGACCTATCATTCTTTTGCATGATCTTATAACACTTCACGGAGGACAAATTCAACTTCATTTCTTTAAGAGATGAAGTGGGAATTGTTCAAGTCACAAACAACAGTGATAGTGTACCAAAATAAAGTAAATACTTCTTCTATTTAAAATTTTTCAACATTAGGGAAATGATATTGAAAAAAAAAATGTTTTCCTGGTACTCTTATATCTGATGAATCAGATGGTACCTTATATCATCACAAATTTATGGCTTTGAGATTGTTGGATTTTTTATAGCCATGTTCTTTACCACTCTCTATCAGAACTTGATGGTTGGATTTCTCTTCCAAATCCATATTTTCACCTATGTTCACATATGTGGAAACCCAGTGATGAGTTAATTTGGGTAACCGTTATGCTTCATACTTCACTTTAAAAAAGTAAGTTTTAGTGTTCCTTTTTACAATGTGAGTTTCTATGAAAGAAACTTTCAAGTAGTAAACCATTTATAACCCCAACGAATATCGACGGTGAAATTAATTTTTAAGGGGGTAGAATGTAACAACCCAAGATTTTATGAGAAGTATTATTTTTAATTTATTTGATGTCTTGTGTTGTACACTACACCAAGATTGTCTTGTGCTATAGGCAACACCGTATTATCTTGTATTATAGGTAACACTAATCTTGGATCATGTTACACACAATTTGATGTTCGTTTTATAGAAGTTATTCTATGCATCATTGAGTGTGTGTATATATATATATATATTAAATGTACAAATGAAATATGGTGGGATTCTATTATACGCAACAATAAATGAATCTTGAACTACACGCAACCCAGACATGGCTTGCATTACACGCAATCACAACCTTCCACGATAGCGTGTGTTGTACGCAATACCGAGTTTCACTAAACAAAGATATGTTATTAAAATATTATATAAATTAACAATTATGAATAGTAATAACCGCTTTTTGAAATTTTATAAATTCTATTTCTTAATATGGACTTCATTTTTGGATTTGGTATATCAAAATTAGCCTAGGGTGAATTTATTGTATTTTTCTGAAAACTATTAATTTTTTATGAATAGTGAAAAACACTGAGTTATTATTTAAAACCGAATTTTTATTTAAATAATAATTTATTTTATTTAAATTTATTTTTGGTAAAATAAATAAATCATAACTATATAGGTTCAATGTAATTCGTTGGAGTCATTTTATAATAGTTTTAGATATATACAAAATTTATTGAATTTTTACCGTCTTTTACCCACCTCCTAGGAGCATTTGAAAATTTACATAAAACATAATTTTACAGCTTCTGTTAGTGGAATTTCAAAAATTAGATAGTCACGGTTAATATAAAGGAGTAAAATGTGGTTCAATAAGATAAAAATTATTTTGGGTGAATAGTAACTGTTTACTTTTATTTACCACGGTTAAAAGTAAATAGTGTAATTAAGGGTAAAAATGATATTATTATTACCCTAACACATGTCCTAATTCTATTATATAAGTCTAATTCAACCAAAAACAACCTTAGGAATATAAAATTATCATTTAGCTCCATTTGGATTAGATTATGACATTTATTATTATTTAATGCAAAGAAGAGTTAAAAGAGTTTAAATCAATGTTCAATAAATAAAAAAATTTCAATATAGGGTTATACATAAGATAAATTCGACAATAATTATTAATTATAAAATCTAAAAATATTTCCTACATAATGGTATTTTATTTAAAATTTTGAGACATTAAATAATTTAATTTATTTAAGACACAATGATGATGTAGTAATTACCTTATTAATGAAATATCAACATAATTGATTTTATAAATACCCATATAAATGTAATTTGATACCTTTTATGAATTAAACTAATTTTAAAGGTTAATATTACATGTTAGTATATATTTAATTAAAATCTTTCGAACTAATCATGCTGTTATGATTTTCAAAAAAATCAATTACCAAATAGTGTCAAAATTGACATAAAATAGTTTTTGAAAAAAATATTATATTATTAATTGATATTCTATTCTTAAAAATAAAAGTCTCTGCCAAATGACCTAGAAAAGGTTATATATATTAATAATGAAGTAGTTGGGGTTCTTTTGGCATTTTATAGTATGTTTACTAACCATATAGTGTAATAAAACACGAAGACACGGTAAATGTCAAATTATTTAACTTAGAGTTAAATCTACATGATAAAGATAAAATAGAAAACTAAACTTGTCTAAAACATATTGGTTGAGATTATTTCGACCCACCCCCACTTTAGCTTAGAAAAAAATCAATTAAGATCTATTATAAACAGAATATGACTTTATTATAAAATAATATTTAAGTTTTTCCCGAGGTGCCCCTCTCCTCTCTTATAAAAGGGCACCTCCTCCCACTTCTCTTTACACAATTTTTAACTTTAATGCTCAGACAACCCCTGATAACTTACCTCATCAACATCCCTATAATCATTATAGAGGTTCTGGTCTCCTCAAAAGACCAACACTAGTGCATTAATAGGAAGTTTAAAAGAGGTGTGTCGAAGAAGAGGTAATATATTCTACCGGCTCTTTCAAGTTTCTTACTTTTTCAACTTCTTATTATATAGTTGTTTAACTGTAAAGTAAAAACATCAGAATCATTAACATACTGATATGTTATTATAAATATGAAACAACCTCATTTCACCTTCTATCCATCCTATGGAAAACAAAATCACCGCGCGTGCGTACGTACGGAATACCGTCTCCGCGCCGTGGTGTAATCTGTTTTCCCACCACCACTTTACTTGGATGGGTATAATGGTGAAAATTATAAATATATATGGTTATAATTACATCATACTGATTCTGAGATATAATATCATTCACTCAAATTCCATTAAATAATTATGGGAATGATATCATTGCTCATGCGTACGTACCAATTACCGTCTCCACGAAGCGATGAGATTTATCCTCCATGTTAACCATTCAAGAATGATTATAAAGTATATATAATGAATAATAATGAAATATATGACATAATTATGATACTTTATTTATTTATGTATATATATATATATGTCATCTACTTACTTCTAATCAAGTTAATAAGGAAAGGAAAGCAGCGTTCATGCGTACGTATGACCTACCGTCTCCATGAACAGTGTATTTCATTTCATTCATATATCTATTATATATATATACTGAATATATATGATATATAAATCATAATTTACATTCTTTAATTTTGTAAATCATGATATAAGTAATAATAATATCAAGAATAACAATCCAAACACGTACGATAAATAAAACGATTTTACCCAAAACACTGCTTTAACATGCAATTTACAAAAGAACGGGTAATATAAAGTCATTATTTAATCATATATCATATCATAACAATGAATATGATTCTATAATAAGTAAATGTAATTATTTAAATCATTATACAGGATGTTCGGATATGTACGAAGCATATCAGACCTAAGGTAAGGGATAACTTTTCCATTCTCGTTTTTATCCGAGTTTGTTTATTCATAAGTATTTAGTAGGGTTGTATTAATCATCCATGTCCCTATTTTATAAAAATGGTTTCATGTATTTTTAATGTCCTTTTTACGCATTTTTTACCTTTACTACATGGTATATATGGAATCATTCTTTTGTTTACCATACGATGTACTTTTTGACTTTTCTGGAAAAAGTATGAGAAGAATGTTTTTTTAAAATTATACGGCATGAACTGATTTTTAACGTTTTATAACACCTTATTTTTTTGAATATTACTCTACAATATTTCATGACTATTTTCAACCAAATCCTTTTCTTTTAAAATTGTGTGGAATTTTGTGAAAAGAAATTGATTTTTAAGAAGAAAGGATATTTTCCTGAAGATTTATTTTCAAGTGGTTTATCAAAACCATTTTCCATCTATGATGACATTATTTCATATGTGTATGTTTCAATTATAATATCTCTATGATTTACATGATTTAACTATTCTTATGACGAAATTATATCCATTAGTTTTATATGGATTATCCTATGATGGGATGATGTTTACGAAACCCATTTTTATTCTTTGGGTTATGATGTATGATTTATGTTTATGTTGTGTCAAAAGTAAGAATGATTTCCTTATGAGATGGGTGGGACCTATATTTCCCTCCAATTAATTGGGTAAATATTTATATCTCATGAGATAGACATGGCTGGAATGGTAAGTTAATCTGGTTCAGTGATACATGATTGGAATGGGGAGTGAACTCAATTATGAAAGGGAATTTGTCCTCTAAGATGGTCTTGGCAGCAATGCCTTGGCTACTATGGAAATAATATCATGTGTTTAATGGTTTTACACAATTAAATGTTTCATTCCCATGCTATTTTATCATTATTGATGTTCCTTTATGAGATATGCCTTACGTACTTCCAAGATTTATTTTACAACTCAAGATTTTGAAGTGTAAACATTATGTTCATGTTTTGAAGTTCAAATGTATATAATTTATTTTATTTTCTCCATGATTACCCTTACTGAGTATTTGAGCCCACCCTTTATATGTTTTCTTTTCCCCAGGATATAAAGAAAGTTTTTAGGTAAAAAAAGGGAAGATCATTATGGGAGATGTTGAAGATCATTCACCAAGATTAGAAAATTATATTCCGAGTTTCCAAAGACACTAAACTATTACGGTCCTTTGGTGTCTTTTTTTGTTATGTATTAGGTATTCTGCAACAGTAATGTAATTTTTATGTATGTCAAGCTTTGGGTCTCTACAGAGATCCCCTTACAATCTTGTTCGGGTTACTTGTTCGAGCATATGGATATGTATATACCTTGTTCCAATACCCACTTCTTGGGTTCTGGTTACTCTTCATCCAGAATCGGCGAAGACGCGTGGGGTATTCCACATGCTTTCCATGTCTAGATTCTCATGGTTGGAAGAGTCTACTCTCCTGCTATTGGTATAAAAGGATTGATGGTATGTCCATCTTCTCACTATTCCTAGCTCCTCATGATAGGATGAGTCTACTTCCTTTCTCTTGTTGTGTCGAGCTATACTCTTTACGGCACTTTATCTTGTACTCATTTACTACTCCCTATTTGAACTATCGATCAATAATTAGTACATATTATGTTTCTCCCTAGAGCATTTGGGGTATCCAACTGATTATTTTTATACAAACCCCGTCTTGGGCTTTTCCCGTGCTTGGTGTTCCCTTGCAGATGACGGACAGGTTGCTCCTGACTACAGAGGAGCTTAGACGTTCGGGAGCATGGACCACTTCTGGTGGATGTAGTTGGGTTCCATTTCTAATACTCTCCCATCTATTTTAATTTTGTTTAACTGTTACTGGGTTTTTGGAACTTTTCTGGTTGGGAACGTGTTTTGCCCTTTTCTTTTCATTTTACCTTCCGCAATCACTTTTTACTCTTTAGAGGTCGATTCACCTTGTTGATTTGTTTAGAGCAGTTAGTAATTTACTTTTCCTTTTACACTAAATTTATGAATTAAGTGGGCTCCGTGTGTGTGTAAATATACTTATGAAAAGGCCTGCCCAAGTTTTTTAGCCTTTGGTGCTTGTCGCTAGCCCCTGGCCTATGGAGGCGGGCTTGCGGTAGTTGTGGCTCGAGCTCGAGTAGGTTCGGGTTGTGAAAAAGTGGTATCAGAGTTGGTTCATTCCTTGGGATATTGTTCAGACATCCCTAAAAAGGTATTGGTTGGGATCTAGGGAAACAATGTCAGTGTGTCTCAAGAGCAGTTCTTCGGCCAGGGAGTTCGGTGATGGTGCGACACCAGACGTATCAATTCATCAGGACCCTGATAACCCACTTGATGACTCAGCATGGTGAGAAACTGGTTGCAGGGAATTGGTTTGTGAATCACAAAGGATTGAGTCTTTGACTGTCCTTCTTGAGTCAGCTCCCCATTTTTGTTATTGTTATATACATATATACTCATCTAATTGTGGCACTCCTTGATAACATTCAGGATTACTCCACAAATAATTCATACCAGGATACCAGCTTTGGTTTGGGACGACGACTCTGTGAGTGATGAGACCTCAGTCCAGGACACATCATGCGAGTACCTTTCTCCGGGTGGGCTGGTAGCAGCACCCCCACCTGGTGAGCAGCATATTGCTCCAATAGAGCAGATAGAGCTTGAGCATAGGTTTAGAGCGCTTCGTGAGTTCCAGCAACAGAGATTGCTGAGGATCATTGGTGTGCCCGACCCTCCTGCAGAAGTGGTTTGGCTCAAGATAGTGGTTTGAATCTTCATGTTTGCGCAGACACCGATAGATCAGAGGGTGGCTTTGGCAGCCATCCTTTTCCACAGAACAGCTGGGCATTGGTGGAGTCTATTGACTCAGTTACATGATGAGTCATCAATTTCATGGGAAGACTTTCATGTGCTATTTCGTGAGGATTTTTACCCCTCCTATTTACACTCTGTTAGGATCTAATAGCTCCTAAATTTCTAGTAGGGAGGGATGATAGTGACTTGGTATGTGACTAGTTTCGCAGACCGCGAACGTTTTTACTTAGACTTGGTCTATGATTGCAACTTCCGAGGGAATAAGTTCAATCATGGTCTCCACAAAGAGATTTGTGTTTTCATATTACCCTTGGGAATTCCCACTTATACTGATGGTCTAGAGCAGGCGCTGGTGATATAGAGCTTCCTGTCACGCTCTACAGTTGGCGGTGGCAGTAGGCACGATGGAACTGAGATGTCTATCACAACTAGCGGGCATCGGCTGACAGAACCTCGACTTAGGCGGCCTTCCCACCATTGATTTCAAAGACGTGTTCATACAACACAGTGGATCCGAAGGGCACTAGGTCATCCCAGAGAACGCCGATGATATTCTTGTGATGGGCGAGGTCACCTGGCGTGAGACTGCTCGACAAGGCACGCTGAGATTATCGGGCCGGCAGCGGATGCACCACCATGACAGAGGTAGTGTCATGATCAGATTAATCCCCAGAGTGGTGGTGCTAGCAGAGGAGAGGGAGGATCTGTAAGTGGGGGATGACATTAAGAGGCCTTCCCACCACCACCAGGTGGTCCACGTCAGGCCCCGGGAGCTAATAGTTTGGACCGGGGACAACCGCGAACTTTGGATGTTTACGATCCTGCAGATCCTGAAGTGACAAGAGTTACACTTTATAGTTCTTCTACTTTTTGATGTAGAATCGTTAGACTCTATGTGTGAAATTAATTTCTCCCTGATTATTGCTTGAGTTGTTACCAAGGTGACGCGGGACATCGGTGTAACCCTGTGTTTGTGTAATAGAAGGTGTGGAACCTTTTTCTTTAGTCGATGGTGTCGACTCCATTGCTTTCTAAGCGTGTAAGAGAGTCTTGGTTGCGAGAAATTGACTATAAAACCTAGCGTGACAAGATATCCTTGGGTGTTTCACCACATGGATATTATGAAGGAGGGAATCAATGAGCCTTATCCCAAGTTTGAATAGTGATTTATAGTTGCAGTGTGAAATGTAGAGGTTCGCCAGGGGATGTGAGCTACCCCCGAGGTCCTTTGGGCCGTTTGAGACCACGTGAAGGGATGGTGAGTTCCCTTACCACCTTAACGTAAACCCAATGTCTAGTTTGGGTGTGTGACGTCTCCCACATGACTCACCCGAGATGAATTGTGTGTGATCCTAGGTATGTTATCGGCAAGGGCAGACTTTGCATGAACCAATCAAATCCTTTGGTCTGTGTGTGGTGGTGCAGAACTGTTCAAGAGTTCATCTGGGTACAGAAGATCTAGGTGCAGGCTCAGTATCCAGAGTTGTTTTTATAGTTTTGATTTTTTTGAATGAAAAATTTGAATTAGGGAATGATGTAAGATCATTGTTTTTGAACCTATAATACTTTGCATTTTTTTATGTTATTCCAAAGCAGGACGTTCAGACGGTGTGCGATTCTGAGCCCCGGTGTGGCTGGAATTAAATTTTCAGTGCGATCACATAAGGCATTCCAATTAATCAGAAAAACTTGTATATGGTTTCTCAAATGGGAAAACCAAGTGCACCATTGAGTCCATCACATACTTTTAACCCTAAGAGGGGTATAACATTTGCAGGCGTGTCCCTCCAGTGAAAAATGCCACCAAGGGTGTTTTCATAAATTTGCAGTATCGGGTGTGGACATTACATATTTTGAACAGAGGCTTGAATTAAAATTCTGAGACCGCAGTTGTGCTCATAACGTGGTTTTTACCCTAGGGGAGGCTTAACCCCGACCCCGCCAAAAGTTCAGTTATGGGGTCTACGGGCGGGGGGTTTAAGTGTTTTCTATTTAAACACCACCCCCACCCTCTTCCCCCCTTTTCACTTCCATGGTGGTTTCCTCTCAACGAGATTATCCCCTCTCCTCCACCACTCCCACAAGGCATGGCGGTTCTGACGAACTAATTATGATTCTTCGAGCTATTCCCAACGAGGCAGAAGTTTTCGTTCTTCGTTTTGGTTTCCACTTCGTCATTAAATTTAATTTCCTAGGTAGAATTGTTCTCTGATAATCGAGAAAAGCACCTGGTTGTGTAGGACCTAAATATATCTTTCCAATGATACTTTCAGATCAAATTATCGAGTCGTGGGGTGTCCGGGGTGGCCCCGGGATGTTTCTCGACTATTTGGCCCTTTTTTCCGGCGGTTCTCGGGAGGTCCGACGAGTGACGCCGATGGCACGGCGTGTTCCAGATGGCAGCGGCGTGGTTTTAATGGTGGCAGTGGCTTTCTGGGATGACAACATGGTGGAGAACTCCCCAGAGGTGACTACTTCAAACAGATTGACGACAGATCTAGGCAGATCCAGGCAGTGGCGAGGTCGACGGCGAGGCGGATCGGGGTCGCGGCGCATGACCCCAAGCGGGGACCAAGCCCCGCCTTCGATGGGTCTCCGCAGATGACCGCGATAGGCCACGAGTGCTGGTCAGTGCTGCATAGACCCAGGGTCCATGGTCGGGCCGTTCGGCTGAGCCGCAGGCCGACACTGCGAGCTGGGCCGGCCCAGACTGGCTGGACCGGCCGGACTAGGCCAGTCCAGCCCAGGGGGTTTGCCCCCTCTGACTTCGGGCACACGTAAGTTTCGCTATGAGAGTCTGTTTTGTGTGCCTTATATAGCAGTGCATTCCTGGAATTGAGGGGAATCTTTTGAGATGGTCTCGAGAATTTTTAATTCCCCAGAAGGGGGCCTCAATGGCACAACATGCCCATTTACTAGATTGGCGTTCTTCCGAGGGTTCTTGTTTTGGGTGGCGTAGACACATCCGGAGTCCGTTTTGAGTGCCATCAGTGGAGTTGGGACCCGGGCACCGAGGTGGAGTTTTCCATGGTGGTTTTAGGCATTGAAACCAGAGTTGAGCCTTGGGCCCCACGGCCCATCTTTTATGATGCGAGCAGCGATTAGAAAGTTTTTCATCGGACGTCCGTTTGGGGCGTGCGAGCAGTAATTTTTGGGTGTTTTTCCGAGGGAATCACAATGGCACAATCCTCTCGCTTTAATTCTGCATAGTGGTACAGGACTTAAGAGGGTTGTTTTGGGAGTAGGTGGTGATTTCCTTCTTCTTCACTAGGTGTCCAATTCGGACAATTGAATAGTCAATCTTGTGTAGTTTTCGGAGAAAATCACAATGGTGCAATCCGTTCGTTGCGCTTTGGGACCATGATGTGGGTCCCATGAAGCACCACTCATGTGCAGTATGGTGAAATGCATATTTTTCTCTGTATATCCATTCCATGCAAGTAAATAATCAATTTGACGTGTTTTCCTGAGGGGATCAAAATGGTGAGATGTGCCCGACTATTTTCGGGGCTGAGGCTCGGGACCACGTGACGTCGTTCGGGTGTAAAGTAGTGTTGAATGACTTTTATGTCGAATGTTTTTTGGAGGCAAGTAAGTAGTCGATCTCATGTGTTTTTCATGATAATTACAATGGTTCAATCAATTTGAATGTGCGTAGTCTCATTCGAGATCTCATTAATTGTGGAAGCATGAAAGGTGTACTGGTGGTGTTTCTTCCTGTAGTGTTTGTAGGGAACCATTGGCGTGTGATCGTGTTCACTCACGTGAGAGTGAAGTTAGTGTTTAAAAAGGCTTGTTCATCCTTGATAGGGTTGTAGGGGAAGCATGTTGGAGAAATTACATTTTCTCCCTTCGCGTTGACAATGGGTTCCATGCATTCAATAGCCTTTGGGATAGAGATGTGATATACTCTAGGAGTATACGAGAATTCTGGGAGGTACATTTTATATTTATAATCGGGAACATTTGTGTTCGTGGTTTGGAGATGAGATAGGGCCACACGTCGTGTGGGCCTCTTGTGCATGTTGTGTCCTACATTACATACCTTCAATCTATCACGACGTATAGGGTCCCATTGTTCACGACGGTTTAGACCAAGAGGGTTGAGTGGTTTCAACTGATTCTGTTTTCAATGCTGTGATCAGAGGTGTTGTTTGGGTTCCACTTTTTCCATTAGATGTGTGTACTTTCAGTATCACATCCCTTCGTGTTACTTAGAAGAGTTTTGGGGATTCATTGTGACCAATAAATTATGGAAGCACTGATCCTCTACCGAGGAGGATGTTTCCTGCAGGGTATGGAGCTTTAGTGAGCTTGGGCACAGATTCCCTAGCTGAGTATCGAGATCATATCCTCCTTCCACGATCTATTGTGATGTGTTTCCCTAGGTAGAGCTCCAGGTATCGGGGTGACCCACACTACACGGGCATTGAACCTCTACTAGGTGAATTGTTTGGGAGTTGGGTGGTTGCATGATACCCACTCCTTGTTCTATTGGCTAGTGTTATACCATCCAGTATGGATGGACAGAGCAGTTATAGGTTTACCCTCCAGCGGGGCTGGACAATGGGTTCCTCATTGACTTCTTCGGGTTTACCCTCTAGTGGGGTTGGGCAGTGGGTTGCTCATTTACTTCTTAGGGTTTACCCACCAGTAGAGACAGGGTCGTGGGTTACCTGATGACCGCTTAGGGTTTACCCTCCAGCAGAGACTGGGAAATGCGTTACCTGAGAACCTCTTAGTGTTTACCCACCAGTAGAGACTAGCCAGTGGGTTACCTGATGACCTCTTAGGGTTTACCCTCCAACAGAGATTGGGTAGTGGGTTACATGACGACCTCTTAGGTTTTACCCTACAGCAGAGACTGGGCAGTGGGTTACCTGACGACCACGTAAGGATTACCATCCATTAGAGACTAGGTAATGAGTTGTCATACGACCTCTTAGGGGTAACCCTCCAGTAGAGACTGGGTAGTGGGTTATCTGATGACCTCTTAGGGTTTACCCTCCAATAAAGACTGGGCAGTGGTTTACCCGATGACCTCTTAGAGTTTACCCTCCAGCGGGTCTGGACAGTGGGTTACACGACGACTTCTTTCAGACTCAGTCCTTTCTACTAGGATAGTCTGAGGCCATTCTATGTGACTACCAGAGTGGGACCCTTGGATGTATGGGTCAGTGATTTGATAACTTTGACTTTGAGAACACCTCTCGACTTTGGGATAATGTAGAGGTGTGGTTTGACATTCCCCAAATCTCTCAAGTATGAGGGTCACTTTCCCCACCAAGAAGCGTCCTTGTGATGCAACCTAAAACTGTGAGGGCATGTCAGTGCCGCCCAAAGAGGATAGTTTCAGGGTGCAGTGATTTGAGCCCCTTGGATTGCAGTTCTGGGCAAACGTACGGGATGCTGGGCATCGCTGGTGTTTTCTTCTGGGAATATTGGCGACTCGTTTTCTTGGGCTGAGCTATGAGATGGATATCCCCTTATGATATTTTTCGGGTTTTTTGTTCAAGCATATTGATATGTATATACCATGTTCTAGTACCCACTTTTGGGGTTTTGTTAAATCTCCTTCCAAGAGAGGCGAAGAAACGTGGGGTATGCCATGTACTTTCCTTGTATAGCTTCTCATGGTTGGACGGGTCTACTCTCCTACTATAGATAGGGAAGGCTCGACGGGAAGTTGATATTCTCAACGTTCCTATCTCCTCATGTTATGATGAGTCTACTTCCTTCCCCTTGTTTGGTCGAGTTGTACTCTTTACTGCACTCTCTGTTGTACTCTTTTACTACTCCCTATTCGATCTATTGCTCAACATTCTGTACTTCCTTTTTTTCTCCCTCAAGCCTTTGGGGTATCCTATTCAGAATTTTTATACTCAACCATGCTTGGGCTTTGCCCGCACATGGTGTTCCCTTGCAGACGACAAACATGTTGCTCATGACTACAGAGGAGCTTAGGAGTTCGGGAGCTTAGACCGCGTGCGGTGGTCGTAGTCGGGTTCAAGATGTGGGACTCTCCCAGTGTAATACCCCTGAGCTTCAACGATACGCTTCTCTTTCAATAATGCAATAGCTTGCAGTGTACGCAAGTTCAAGATTCTAACACACCGCGACCAATCAAAAAAGCCATTATGAATAGTAATACCCAATTTTTGAAATTATATATATTTTATATTTCAAAATGGACTTCATTTTTGGATTCAGAATATCGAAATTATCCAATGTTTAATTTTTGGTATTTTTCTGAGAACTTCCAATTTTTTATGAATAGTGAAAAATACTTAAAAACAAATTTTTTTAATCAAAATAATTTATAGTGATAAATTATACTATTGAGTGGTTTTAAAGTATAATTGGAATCTATTTTTACCATTTTATCCAATGGTGGTCATTATAATTAATTTTACTTTGAAATTGGACATAAACAATTGTCAATCATTTGATATATATTGTTTCTTAAAAACATGCTATTTATTGTGACAGTAGAAATTAATTATAAAATTAATTAATGAAAATTATATGTTTGTAATTTTTTAAAATAGACATCATTTTTGAATTCGGAATATCAGTTATAGATTAGGGTAAAATTTTGGCATTGTTCTGAAAAACATCAATTTTTTATGAATAGTGAATCCACTAAGTGGTAGTTAAAAAACAGATTTTTCATTTAAATGAAACATTACCACTTCTGTGATTTGATTTTCAAAAATCCAACATACATGGTTGTCATTATTATGTAAAATTTGGTTCAATGGGATTAAAATAATTTTTTGGTGAATAATAACTTTTAAGTTTAATTAATCGCGATTAACGGTAATTAGTGAAATTTAAGGTAAAAATGATATTATAAAAATATGAAAATACCCTTACACTTGTCCTACCATTATTGGATGAGTAATTTCCGACAAATAATATCCATAGGTCAACTTGGGGACCCCATGGATCCACTTGGGTATGAAAATGACAATAATAACTTTTTATTTAATGTAATAATAAAATTGTCACAAACATGTGTTGTTTTACTAAAACAATTATTAAATGGGGTTATATAAGCTAACTATTCGACTATAAATATTAATTTGAAAGATAAGAAGATTTCCTACGTCATGATATTTTTTTTGTAATTTTTAGATTTTAAATAAATTAAATGATTTATGATACCATGATGATGCAGCGATTACGTCATTAATTAAAGATTTGAATAAAATGAAAAGATAATGTAAAATCTATGACTTAAACTTTTCTACAAACTATTGTATGAGTATATTTATAACCCTAATCACCTTATCCTGAATATATATATGTGTGGGACCTTTAAAATCCGAAACTCATTGTATAATAATGTAACATTTCATGACTTTCCAAGAGTGCCCCTCGTCTCCACTTATAAAATGCCCCCACCACTACCACTTTATTCACACCTTCCATGCCATTTGGCTCAGCCAACCTCTGACCAAATACTCTCTCAAATTCCCTATCTTTCTCCTAGAAGCCTCAATTTGGGAATAAGTCTTCCCAAGTAAGCCTTTGGCTCAAATCAAAAAGAGTTACCCGATTTTAAGGTAATGTCTTATTTTATGTTCTTTTATTTTATTTTTATCCTCCAACCCAATAAACTCTTTTTATTCCTTTATTTTGTAACAACACCAGTATCATCAATATACTAGTATTTATTTATGATAATTAATCCAGCTACACTTACACACACCTCCGTCTAATGGTTAAAGAACATATTGTTTCTGTGGATGGAGAATTACTACCTCATGAAACGATGACTATTCAATCTTCTCCTACCACCTCTAATGGTGGCCATTATGATGGAACTATATTTACTTATGATATATATTATATTTATTTCCTCTCTGTGCATCTATATTTAACATTTAAAAAATATCATTATGCTTTGCATGTTGTGCAAATGCGATAATTTCATTGGAGGAAGTGCGGACTACCGCCCCCTCAAAGTGATTTGAATCGTTAATGCCATATGTGGGATTTTTAAAGGATGGATTAAGTGATATTATATATGATATTATACTGTAATTAGAATATAACTTTTTATCATTATGTTTCATTCCATTAAAATACAATTTAAAAATGAAAGTAGCGTTCTTGCGTATGTACGGCTTACCGTCTCCATGAACGGTGAATTTCATTTCTTTCCTCTAAATGTTATGTAATATTATAAAGGCAAGTATATACTGGATATATATGATATATATGATATCTACATCATGAATATAATTTTTTATGTAACGGATATTTTACCACATGAACAAGTTGTAATTATAAGAAGTTTTTTTTTGACTCAATTATCAATGATTGACAAAACAACCGTTATTATCTTAAATAATTACATAATGATCATAACATGGTAATAAGTGATATAAAAAGAATAATGAAATTGAAAAAGGATCTTAAAAAGTATAAATTAACTCTAGTTTATTATCCAGGATGTTAAAGAACGATCGAGTCAAGTTGGACATGAGGTAAGGGAACATCTTAACCCAATTTCCGTTCATTGGGTTAATCTCCTACTTTCAAATTATGTCATGATATTATTATGTCCTATTTTGTATTTGTACATTATTTATTTGTACATATAGTGAATAATCATGAGCGATCTATTTTATTTACAAGATGATCTTGGTAAGGGACTTCGTCTCAATCTTCTTTCATTGAGGCATATTTTGTTTTATACACAACTTTTTTTATATGGTGTATAAACCCCTTTGACTTTTACGTTTATTAGAAAATAATCTTTTTTATACGAATCATTTTACTAAATGACAAAAGGGAATGTTTTTTTTGTCGTACATATGCGGAGACAACGACTTCTCCACCGCCATGACCATTATTTGAGCTTCGACTTCCTCTGCAAGCCCTAACTTTTTTTAAAACTAAAAGAATTAATACCAAGTTTTAATTTTCTTTTATTTTGGTATTGAAAATGGTTTTGATAATGTTTTTATTATATCAATGTTTTGTATTGATATCTTGTGATTGGAATGTGGAAATGATAGGTTTCCTTTATGCATGTTTTATGTACGATTATGCTATGGTTTATGATATGTTTTAACTTGTTCATATGAGGAATGAATTGGACTTAATATGTGACCGGTGGAGCCCGCTAGAGCTCCTTGATGCATCGGCAGGTATCATGAGACAAAATAGTGTCTTGGCACGAGGCCTTGACAAAATATTATGTGTAGTCTTGGCATGAGGCCTTGTCTACGTGGTTATGATAGTCTGGAATTATGCATTCCATCATTGTGAAAGTGGTTATTGATATTGCATGTGATTATTCGACCATTAGAATATCAATGTGAATAACTAAATGGAATTATCTCATTTTACTTTTTCCATATTATGTTGAAGTTCAAGTTTCGAAGGATTTTTTTAGTTATACATTTCATTAAATGTTTTTGTTTATTTATAAAATCTTCTGCTATATTGTTATCCTTACTGAGAATCTAAGCTCATCCCTTTCAATGTTGTATTTTTTCAATGATGTGAAGAAATATTTATTGACTGACCTGCAGGGATAGTGTGAAGGGGATATGGGAGTCTACTATGGAGACTATTTTATTGTAGTTTTTAACTTCATGATGAAATGTACCATTTATGAATGTATCTAGTGTTTCTAAGGCTACTAAACTAATCGGTCATTTGAGACATGATCTTTTGTGATCCTGCCAATGTTACGTAATAATGCACTTACTCTGGGTAACTGGGGTCGGGGTGTTACATTTGGTATCAGAGGCAGTTTAGTACTAACCTTGGAAGTTAGATTTTGATAAACTCTGATTAGAGCACATAGCCCAACGATAGACTTTGAGGATTAGTATGGAATAACTTCATAGAATTTTGGTATTATAGAGAGTATTTGATTTTTCTAAGATATACATCCCTGTCTGGATAAGAGCAGGTAGAGGCGGCTCTGGCGTAGATGTACCTAGGGGTAAAACCCAAAAACGCCACTTTGATCTAGACTCGAACGGGAACTGGTGCACGACAATGGGCCCTGCCGCACTCTTGGTTATGACACACCCGAGGGATTTGATTAGGATAATTCTCATTTTTTTACAAACCATTATGAAGGTTTTATGAGTATATAATTCCTCAAAGAAAACATTTTTTATGATTATGGATTATATCCATAAACCGTTCAATTTATATTAGGTATTTTACAAGTTTGTAATTATTCATTTCAATTCATAAAATAACATAGTTTATGCCATTGTATAGAAATGGAGCCCAGTAGAAGGAATGTGATCTTGATCAATATGTACGATCCAAAGAGTAAGAAGGATCATATCTTTCATGGTATTAATCCAAAATTTAGAATGGAAATAGTCCTCCATGTGTTCTCAACATATGAAGAAATAGTATCATGTGTTAATAAGATAAGAAAAGAATTCTCTGAGTCTTATGGCTTTGAAAGGAAGAAAGAGAAGAAATGGATGGAAGAGAGAATGATGGATAAAGGGACGAGGGAAAAGAAGAATTTTCCAATATGTGATAACTGTGGGAAGAAACACCTTGGAACTTGCCTGATGGGAATGGGAGTTTGTTATAAGTGTGGAGAAAAAGGACACCAAGTACGTGACTGAAAGGGTAAGAAAAAGGTTTCAAATGTACAATGCTTCATCTGCAAGGAGTAGGGACACTACGCAAACCAATATCCAAATCATCAGAGTTTTCCCAAAATGATGTTATTTGATAATAATCATGTTATGATACTACCACAGATGAGGAGTAATGATTAGAGTTTTTATGTTGTTATTAATGAATTTTTTCATTTGAGTGTTGTATCAATGATGTACTGGTTATAATAATTATGAAGTATATAAGGATTGTACTGCAGTAATATTTCATCAAGGACATGAGATTGTGTTGAACCAAGAAAAGTGACTCCACAACAGGTTAAATTTTTGGAAAATATATGGTTGAGAGAAAGATAAACAATAATATGGTTCTGAAACCGAGATAGTGATTTTGGAATAGTACATGATTGATTTGGATAAATTATATTGGATATTCTAAACTTCCTTCAAAATGATTAATGATTTGTATACATTTTTGGATAGAAGGAGTATATCTAGTATTCTATAAGGAATAAGGGATCATGAATGTAATAAATAAGGATTTATGGTAATTCAGGATGTCGTAGTGTTTTAAAAGAATACATGATGAATGTGTTCACATATTGTTACGCCGAAAAAGGATCTTCATTATGTTTACCTTCCTTATAAAATTTGGACTTTGAGTTGGACAGATGTATTTTGGATAACTATAACGGTTGGAATGGATTAAGTTGAACCTTGGATAGTATTTTTTAAGGTTAAAAAATTTCTGAATATTATTTTTGGAATATTATAATACTGTAGTTTTAGGAAAAGGACAACCTGTAGGTCGGGGGATAACCCATCGCGTCGGACAAAGCTATAGGAATCGAACCCAGAACCATAGTGCGACAAGCCATTATTACCTACCACAAGCCTACATGAAGTACTTAATTATTAAAAAATAGTTTTCTTAATCTATATGGTATGTGTTATGATTTTTATCCTTGTACGATTAGGATAAATATAATATTTTTGAGTTCTATTATCTTTTTGTGGGAAAGATGAGTTTGTGGTAGAAATTAGTTGAAGGTTGAAACTCAACTTGTAAAGCATAAATATATATACCTATCTATTATTCTATGAATAAATTAATTCTAAAACTTTAGTAAAGGGATATTAAAACCAAAAATGTTTTATCCTAATACCTTATGTCTTGTTGAACAGATAATATTTTAAATCAACATAGATTGAAGGCTTTCAGACCCTCATTTTTACAGTTGTTTGTGATTGATGACCTCAATAAATCCCTAAAAATATTTACATTTTTCTCCAGTTATATGTCTCTAATTTCAACCAATGTTCTCTTTATTGAGATCATAATTTCGTGGTGACTTTTTCATTTCCCATTCCCTCTAAATAAGGCTAAATTTTATTAAACTTATTTCCGATGTGGGATTTCCACAAAGGTATTTTCTATTTTCAACCAATTATTTTCAAAGAAAAATTTCAATTTTCGAGGACACAATTTATTGAAGGAGGGGAGAATTTAACCCCCCGAGCTTCAACGATACACTTCTCTTTCAATAATGCAATAGCTTTCATTGTACATTAGTTCGAGATTCTAATACACCGCGACCAATCAAAATAGCCATTATGAATAGAAATACCCACCTTTTGAAATTATATATATTTTTTATTTCAAAATTGACTTAATTTTTGGATTTGGAATATTGAGATTAGCCTATGTTGAATTTATGGTATTTTTTCTGAGAACTTCCAATTTTTTATGAATAGTGAGAAATACTTAAAAACAACTTTTTTTAATCAAAATAATTTATAGTGATAAATTATACTATTTAGAGGTTTTAAAGTATAATTAGAATATATTTTTTCCATTTTATCTGATGGTGGTCATTAGAATTAATTTCACTTTGAAATTGGACATAAAAAATTGTCAATCTTTTGATGTATATTATTTCTTAAAATCATGCTATTTGTTCTGACAGCAGGAATTAGTTATAAAATTAATTAATGAAACCTATATGTTAGTAATTTTATTAAATAGACATAATTTTTGAATTCGGAATATCAATTATATCTTAGGGTGAAATTTTGGCATTGTTCTGAAAAACATCAATATTTGATGAATAGTGAAACCACTAAGTGGTAGTTAAAAATCTGATTTTTCGTTTAAATGAAACATTACCACTTCTGTGATTTGATTTTCAAAAATCCGACATACATGGTTGTCATTAATAAGTAAAATTTGGTTCAATGGGATTAAAATAATTTTTTAGTGAATAGTAACTTTTAAGTTTAATTAATCACGATTAAAGGTTATTAGTGAAATTTAAGGTAAAAATGATATTATAAAAATATGAAAATACCCTTGAACTTGTCCTACCCTTATTGTATGAGTCATGGCCGACCAAGAAAATCCATTGGTCAACTTGGTGACCCCATGGAGCCACTTGGGTAAGAAAATGGCATTAATAACTTTTTATTTAAAGTAATAATAAAATTATCACAAACATGTGTTGTTTTATTAAAACAATTATTAAATTGGGTTATATAAGTTAACATTTCGACTATAAATATTCATTGTAAATCTAAAAAGATTTTCTACATCATGATATTCTTTTTATAATTTTTAGACCTTAAATAAATTAAATTGTTTATGACAACATGATGATGCAGTGATTACCTCATTAATTAATGATTTAAATAAAATGAAAAGTTAATGTAAAATCTATGACATAATCTTTTCAACAAAATATTGTATGAGTATATTTAGAACCCTAATCACCTTATCCTTAATATATATGTGTGTGGGACCTTTAAAATCCGAAACTCATTATATAATAATGTAACATTTCATGACTTTCCAAGAGTGCCCCTCGTCTCCTCTTATAAAATGCCCCCACCACTACCACATTATTCACACCTTCCATGCCATTTGGCTCAGCCAAAATCTTCCCAAATACTCTCTCAAATTCTCTATCTTTCTCCTAGAAGCCTCAATTTGGGATGAAGTCTTCCCAAGTAAGCCTTTGGCTCAAATCAAAAAGAATTACCCGATTTTAAGGTAATGTCTTCTTTTATGTTCTTTTATTTTATTTTTATCCTCCAACACAATAAACTCTTTTTATTCCTTTATTTTGTAACAACACCAGTATCATCAATATACTAGTATTTATTTATGATAATTAATCGAGCTACACTTACACACACCTCCGTCTAATGGTTAAAGAACATACTGTTTCTGTGGATGGAGAATTACTACCTCATGAAACGATGACTATTCTATCCTCTCATACCACCTCTAATGGTGGCCATTATGATGGCACTATATTTATTTATGATATATATTATATTTATTTCCTCTCTGTGCATCTATATTTAACATTTAAAAAATATCATTATGCTTTGCATGTTGTGCAAATGCGATAATTTCATTGGAGGAAGTGCGGACTACCGCCCCCTCAAAGTGATTTGAATCGTTAATGCCATATGTGGGATTTTTAAAGTATGGATTAAGTGATATTATATATGATATTATACTGGAATTAGAATATAACTTTTTATCATTATGTTTCACTCCATTATAATACAATATAAAAATGAAAGTAGCGTTCTTGCGTATGTACGGCTTACCGTCTCCATGAACGGTGAATTTCATTTCTTTCCTCTAAATGTTATGTAATATTATAAAGGAAAGTATATACTGGATATATATGATATATATGATATCTACATCATGAATATAATTTTTTATGTAATTGATATTTTACCACATGAACAACTTGTAATTATAAGAAGTTTATTTTTGACTCAATTATCAAAGATCGACAAAACGACCGTTATTATCTTAAATAATTACATAATGATCATAACATAGTAATAGGTGATATAAAAAGAATAATGAAATTGAAAAAGGTTCTTAAAAAGTATAAATTAACTCTAGTTTATTATCCTGGAGGTTAAAGAACGATCGAGTCAAGTTGGACATGAGGTAAGGGAACATCTTAACCCAATTTCCGTTCATTGGGTTAATCTCCTACTTTCAAATTATGTCATGATATTATTATGTCCTATTTTGTATTTGTACATTATTTATTTGTACATATAGCGAATAATCATGAGCGATCTATTTTATTTACAAGATGATCTTGGTAAGGGAATTCGTCTCAATCTTCTTTCATTGAGGCATATTTTGTTTTATACACAACTATCTTTTATACGGTGTATAAACCCCTTTGACTATTATGTTTATTCAAAAAGAATCTTTTTTATACGAATCATTTTACTAAATGACAAAAGGGAATGTTTTTTTGTCGTACATATGCGGAGATAACGACTTCTCCACCGCCATGACCATTATTTGAGCTTCGACTTCCTCTGCAAGCCCTAACTTTTTTTTAAAACTAAAAGAATTAATATCAAGTTTTAATTTTCGTTTATTTTGGTATTGAAAATGGTTTTGATAATTTTTTTATTATATCAATGTGTTGTATTGATATCTTGTGATTGGAATGTGGAAATGATAGGTTTCATTTATGCATGTTTTATGTACGATTATGCTATGGTTTATGATATGTTTTAACTTGTTCATATGAGGAATGCATTGGACTTAATATGTGACGGGTGGAGCCCGCTAGAGCTCCTTGATGCATCGGCAGGTATCATGAGACAAAATAGTGTCTTGGCACGAGGCCTTGACAAAATATTATGTGTAGTTTTGGCATGAGGCCTTGTCTATGTGGTTATGATAGTATGGAATTATGCATTCCATCATTGTGAAAGTGGTTATTGATATTGCATGTGATTATTCGACCATTAGAATATCAATGTGAATAACTAAATGGAATTATCTCATTTTACTTTTTCCATATTATGTTGAAGTTCAAGTTTCAAAGGATTTTTTTTAGTTATACATTGCATTAAATGTTTGTGTTTATTTATAAAATCTTCTGCTATATTGTTATCCTTACTGAGAATCTATGCTCACCCCTTTCAATGTTGTATTTTTTCAAGGATGTGAAGAAATATTTAATGACTGACCTGCAGGGATAGTGTGAAGGGGATATGGGAGTCGACTATGGAGACTATTTTATTGTAGTTTTTAACTTCATGATGCAATGTACCATTTATGAATGTATCTAGTGTTTCTAAGGCTACTAAACTAATCGGTCATTTGAGACATGATCTTTTGTGATCATGCTAATGTTACACAATAATGCACTTACTCTGGGTAACTGGGGTCGGGGTGTTACATTTGGTATCAGAGGAAGTTTAGTACTAACCTTGGATGTTAGATTATGATAAACTCTTATTAGAGCACATAGCCCAACGATAGACTTTGAGGATTAGTATGGAAGAACTTCATAGAATTTTGGTATTATAGAGAGTTTTTGAGTTTTTTGAGATATACATCCCTGTCTGGATAAGAGCAGGTAGAGGCGGCTCTGGCGTAGATGTACCTAGGGGTAAAACCCAAAAACGCCACATTGAGCTAGACTCGAACGAGAACTGGTGCACGACAATGGGCCCAGCCGCACTCTTGGTTACGACACACCCGGGGGATTTGATTAGGATAATTCTCATTTTTTTAGAAACCATGATGAAGGTTTTATGAGTATATACTTCCTCAAAGAAAACATTTTTTATGATTATGGATTATATCCATAAACCGTTCAATTTATATTAGGTATTTTAAAAGTTTGTAATTATTCATTTCAATTCATAAAATAACATAGTTTTTGCCATTGTATAGAAATGGCGCCCAGTAGAAGGAATGTGAACATCATCAATATGTATGATCCAAAGAGTAAGAAGGATCATATCCTTCACGGTATTAATCCAACATTTAGAATGGAAATAGTCCTCCATGTGTTCTCAACATATGAAGAAATAGTATAATGTGTTAATAAGATAAGAAAAGAATTCTCTGAGTCTTATGGCTTTGAAGGGAAGAAAGAGAAGAAATGGATGGAAGAGAGAATGATGGATAAATGGACGAGGGAAAAGAAGAATTTTCCAATATGTGATAACTGTGGGACGAAACAGCTTGGAACTTGCCTGATGGGAATGGGAGTTTGTTATAAGTGTGGAGAAAAATGACACCAAGTACGTGACTAAAAAGGTAAGAAAAAGGTTTCAAATGTACAATGCTTCATCTGCAAGGAGTAGGGACACTACGCAAACCAATATCCAAATCATCAGATTTTTCCCAAAATGATGTTATTGGATAATAATCATGTTATGATACTACCACAGATGAGGAGGAATGATTAGAGTTCTTATGTTGTTATTAATGAATTTTTTCATTTGAGTGTTGTATCAATGATGTACTGGTTATAATAATTATGAAGTATATAAGGATTGTACTGCAGTACTATTGTAACACCCGAGACTTTTATGTTATATAAATCATCAAAGGAATCTTTTTCTACACAACACTTGCTTGGCTTGCTTTGCACGCAATCGCGACCTTCCTCGATAGCTTGCGTCGTACGCAATACCGAGTTTCACTAAACAACAATATGCTATTAAAACTAGCCGTTATGAATAGTAATAACCACTTTTTAAAATTTTATTAATTTTATTTTTCAAAATGGACTTCATTTTTGGACTCAGAATATCGAAATTAGCCTAGGGTGAAATTTTGGTATTTTTCTGAAAACTTTCAATTTTTGATGAATAGTGAAACCACTAAGTGGTAGGTTAAAAAACTGAATTTTGCATAAAACTTAATTTTACCGCTTCTGTGAATGGAATTTCGAAAATCCGAGAGACACGGTTAATATCAAGGACTAAAATGTGGTTCAATGAGATGAAAATAATTTTTTGGTGAATAGTAACTTTTTACTTTTTTTTTACCGCGGTTAATAGTAAATAGGGTAACTAAGGGTAAATATGATATTAATATTACCCTAACACATGTCCTAATTCTATTGGACAAGTTTATCTCGACCAAAAACAACCTTAAGTGTAAAATATTATCATTTAGGCCCACTTGGATTAGATTAGGACATTTATTATTAATTTATTTAAAGAAGGGTTAAAATAGTTAAAATCAAAGTTTAATACGTAAATCATTTTTAATATGGGGTTATACATAAGATAAATTCGACTATAAATATTCATTAGAAAGCTAAAAAGATTTCCTACATAAGGGTATTTTATTTGTAATTTTTAGACATTAAATAATTTAATTTATTTATGACACAATGATGATGCAGTAATTATCTTATTAATGAAATATTGACATAATTGATGTTATAAACACCAAAATAAATGTAATTTGAGACTTTTTATGAATTCCACTAATTTTCTAGGTTGCTATGATATATTAGTGTTGATTTAATCAACTTGGTTCGAACATATAATTCTGTTATGACTTTCACAAAAATCATATATCAAATAGTGTCAAAATTGACACAAAATAGTTTTTAAATCAAATATTATATTATTAATTGTTATTTTATTCCTAAAAATCTAAGGTTCGGACAAATGACTTAGATAAGGACATATATATTAATAATAAACAATTTGGGGTTCGTTTGGCATGTTATAGTAAGTGTATTAACCATATAGTGAAAGAAAACAAAAAGACACGGTAAAAGTTAAATTAATTAACTTAGAGTTAAATCTAATTGATAAGGTTAAAATAATACCCTAAACTTGTCTAAATCCTATTGGTTGATAGGATTTAGACCCATCCCCACTTTAGCTTCGAAATAAGACCCTTTGGAACCATTATAAACCGATTTTGACTTTAATATAAAATAATATTTTGAGATATTCCTAAGGTGCCCCTCTCCTCCCTTATAAAAGGGCACCTCCTCCCCCTCCTCCTCACACCAATTTGAGCACTCAAGCACGGCCAACCCCTGCCATTTTCCCTTCTCCACTTCCCTAGAATAATCCTAGAGGTCCTGGTCTTCTCCAAAGACCAATCTTAGTTCCTTAAGTGGAGGATTCAAAAAGGCGTTCCAAAGAAGAGGAGCTTCGGACACGAACAAAGCAAATCAGACCTAAGGTAAGGGAAATATCACAATCTCATTTTTATCCGAGATTGTTTATTCGTAAGTATTTACTGGGGTGTATTTTATCATCCACATCCATGTTCCCTCAATATGAAATATTGTTTCCATCCACTTGCAATAGTTTAAATCCAATTTTACCCTTAGGTGAGTTTTTAGTAAAGAATATGAAAGGAATCTTTTGTCGTTTTTCCGTACGAGGTACTTTTTGACTTTTCCGACAAAAGTACGAAGAATGTTTTTTTTAACTTATACGGCATGAATGGATTTTTAAAACATTACTTCAAAGAATCTTCCTTTACAAGTTTTCAAGTTTATTTTTAATCAACTTCTTTTATTTTAAAGTTGTATGACATGTTATGAAAGGAAAAATGTTTTTGAAGAAGAAAGGATATTTTCCTCAAGAATTCAATTCAAGTGTTTTATCAAAATTATTTTCCATCTAAGATAATAAAGGGTTCTGTTTCTATCTATATTTTTACATTGGTTTGACTATGTTGTGATGGAATTATGTTTATGAATTCCTTTATCATATATGAATTGATTTATGATGTCATGATGTTTCAAGAATCCCATTTTTGTTATATGTGTTATGCGATGATGTATGTTTTATGATTATGTGGCACACATAAGAAAGGATTCATTATAAGATGGGTGGGACCTATATCTCCCTCCAATGCATTGGGTAATGATTTTATATCTCATGAGATAGACATGGCTGGAACGGAAGGTTATTTCGGTTCAGTGATACAGGACTGAAACGAGGAGTGAACTCGGTTCAGAAAGGGACTTTGTCCACTAAGATAGTCTTGGCAATGAGTCATGACTAACAAGAAATGATTTTCCATGATTATGTGTGCATGCCACAAAGATTCAAGTTTTATGTTATGATTATGGGGATCTCATTCTCACTTCTATGATTTATTCCATGTTAAGATATTATGATCTCTTTTGCAGGTTTTGATTTTCATAAAGATATGATATGATTTTTTATTTCTTTTATTTGCCCTTGCTGAGAATTTGAGCTCACCCTTTTATGTTTTCTTTTCCCCAGGTCAGGAAGATGGATATTAAGTAGAATATGCTAAAAGGGACCCTAGATATGATGAAATAAATGGGAGACACTGTAGAAGATTTATGAACCAGTTGTTTATGTTTCCCCAGTTTCTAAAGACACTATACCTATACGGTCCTTTGTGGTTTTGTCATATGTTGTAATAAGTGTGCTTCAATTTTGAAGTATTAACAATGTATGTAAAGTGTGGGTCGTTATAGTTGGTATCAGAGGAAAGGTATAGTCAACCTTTGGAAACTAGGATGTGAAAGCCTTAGTAAGAACCCTAAGGATAAGTCTAAGCATAGAACACAATCTTAGAAATGGCCATGAATAACCTAGGATAAGACCATAAGCATGAAAATTTTATTCTTGAATTATGTGGTTTCCTATTATAATTAGTGTTGCTCACACTATTCTTCTTGGTTTTAGTCAATGGCTGGAACCCGAAGGAACCGTGTTAATGCGGAATGTGATGGGCAATGCAATGATTGTCCCCCTGAGCAACCAAACGATATGGGAGCTGGAATGCAAAATCTTGTAGCCATGCTCACACAACTTTCTCAAGCTATGAATCATGCAGGATTTCCAAATGAACAAAGGAGGGAGCAACATTCTGTTGAATCCTTCATGAGGCAGCGTCCACCATCTTTCAGCGGGTCTACTGATCCATTAGTTGCTGAACAATGGATTAGTACTACTGAAAAGATATTTTCAGTTCTTCAATGTTCTGAGCATGATAAAGTCATCCTAGCAGTGTATCGTTTGGAAGGAGATGCTGATCAATGGTGGAATCTTGTTAAGAATACAAGGCAAAGGGATGAAATTGAGTCTATGGAATGGGACGAGTTCAAGAACTTATTTTTCAATAAGTACTTCCCTCGTATTCTCCGAACAAAGATGGAGAAAGAGTTCCTTGAACTGAAGCAAAGGGATGATGAATCTGTTAGTACCTATGAAGCAAATTTTACAAGACTTGCAAGGTACGCTTCTGGTATTATTATCCAACCTGAGAGTAAGATCGATCGATTCTTTAGTGGCTTAAAACCATGTCTTCGAAGGGCGTTAGCCATAAGGGACTTCAATAGCTACGAGGAAATCGTTCGATGTGCTCTCAAAGTCGAGATGGAGATTGGAGTAACCCATCAGTCACATGGGTTTGATAAGAAGAGGAAGATGGAATTCAAAGAAAAATCTAAAGAGCACACGGAAAAGAAGATGAACTTTCCCTTATGCTCAAAGTGTGGAAAGAAACATGGAGGGAGTTGTCTTAAAGGGACAAGTAAATGTTTTAAATGTGGAAAGGAAGGTCATCGGGCATTTGAATGCCGTGATAATGGGAAGAAGATGTCTAATGATGCAAACAAAGGAAGGGATACATAGAATGAACCTGCTACACTTCAATGTTTCAAGTGCATGGAGATGGGGCATTATGCCAATCAATGCCCAAATCCAAGGGTTGATGATGATGGTCGACGTCAACAAACTCTTAAGGCTAATGAAAAAGGAAAGTCACATGCAATTTCTATCAGCGATGTGGAGTACGATAACGATGTGGTGAAAGGTACACTTACCATCCACTCTAAAGTAGCAAATGTTTTATTTGATTCTGGATCCACCCACTCTTTTATTTCTGAAAAATTTTCTAAGGGTATCACCGTATTACCTCAACAATTAGATGTTGAGTTAGCTGTGACAACACCTAATGGCACATCAATCGCATCAGAAGTTTATAATTCTTCTCCAATCGAAGTTTGTGGGAAAGTGCTTCCTGCAAATCTTGTGATCCTTCCTTTAGTGGAATTTGATGTGATTCTTGGCATGGATTGGCTTTCTCTACATGGAGCTCATATCAATTGCCAAAGAAGGGAAGTCACATTTCATATTCCAGATCAACCTATGATCGTCTATCAATGCAAGGATGAACATAACCTTCCAGTGGAAATTTCTTCCATCTTATGGGTATTGATTCCACTAAATGAAGGTTATTTATCTCAAATGGTTGGTGAGAAACTCACGATTAAGAATATGCCCATTGTACGGGAGTTTGATGATGTCTTTCCGGAGGAATTGCCGGGTCTTCCACCAAATCGTGAAGTTGAGTTTTCAATAGAACTCGTACCGGGTGCTTTGCCTATTTCAAAGACACCTTATAGAATGGCCCCAATTGAGTTTCAGGAATTGAAGAAGCAACTCCAAGAGAATCTTGATAAGGGATTCATACGCCCTAGTGCGTCACCTTGGGGAGCACCTGTTCTATTTGTTAAGAAGAAAGATGGATCAATGAGACTCTGCATTGATTATCGAGAACTTAACAAGATCACTATCAAGAACAAATATCCTCTCCCACGCATTGATGACTTATTTGACCAACTACGCGGAGCTCAATACTTTTCCAAGATTGATCTTCGTTCAGGGTATCATCAATTAAGGGTCAAAAGGGAGGATATACCAAAGACGGCTTTCCGTACAAGATATGGACACTATGAATTTATAGTGATGCCATTTGGTCTTACTAATGCCCCTGCTATCTTCATGGATCTAATGAATAGAGTCTTTAGAGACCATCTTGATCAATTTGTGGTAGTCTTTATAGACGATATTCTTGTCTATTCAAAGATCAAGGAAGAGCATGAAGATCACTTGAGAATTATATTGAAGACCCTGAGAAAGGAGAAGCTTTATGCCAAATTTACCAAGTGTGAATTTTGGCTTCAAAAAGTTGCATTTTTGGGTCATATAATCTCAAAAGAGGGGATATCTGTGGATCCAGCAAAAACAGAGGTTATCGAAAGATGGTCAAGACCAACAACAGTAACTGAGATCCGAAGTTTTCTTGGTTTGGCTGGTTATTATCGACGTTTTGTAAAAGATTTTTCACGATTATCTAATCCACTCACCAAGTTGACTCGGAAAGGAGTTAAGTTTGTCTGGACAGAGGAATGTGAAGAGAATTTCAAGGAGTTGAAAAGAAGGTTATCCAGTGCACCTGTGCTCACACTGCCTTGTAGTGGAGAAAGGTTTGTGATCTATAGTGATGCATCCAAGAAGGGATTGGGGTGTGTTCTTATGCAAAATGATATGGTGATAGCTTATGCCTCACGACAGTTGAAAATCCATGAGCAAAATTACCCAACACATGATTTGGAGTTGGCTGCGGTAATCTTTGCATTAAAGATTTGGAGGCATTACCTTTATGGTGAAAGGTGTGATATTTATACTGATCATAAAAGTTTAAAGTATATTTTCACACAAAAGGAGCTGAATATGCGCCAAAGAAGATGGTTGGAGCTGATTAAGGATTATGACTGCTCAATCCATTACCACCCTGGGAAAGCAAACAAGGTGGCAGATGCATTAAGTCGACAAGACCATGCTAGTTTATCCATGATGAGGATCACAAAAGATCCAATATTTATGGATTTACAAAGGATGGATCTTAGAATTATAATGGAAGGGGAAAAATCTTATCTTTCTCAAATGAATGTTCAACCATCTATACATGTGAAGATTAAAGAGGCACAGAAAGAAGATGTCGAGTTACAAAAGAAGGTGAGAAATGTTCCTGAATTCAACCTTGATTGTGATGGGATAATAAAGTTCAGGAATCGGGTTTGTGTTCCTCCCATCCCCGAATTAAAGAAAGAGCTGCTGGATGAGGCTCATAGTTCTTCATTCTCTATTCATCCTGGAAGCACGAAGATGTATAGGGACCTGAAAGAGTACTTCTGGTGGGATGGCATGAAAAGAGATGTTGCTGAATATGTCTCTCGATGCTTGGTTTGTCAACAAGTTAAAGCTGAGAGACAGAAGTCTAAGGGGATGTTACAACCATTACCCATACCAGAATGGAAATGGGAAAACATCACTATGGACTTTGTCACAGGACTTCCTAAAACATCCAAAGGCAATAATGCTATCTGGGTCATAGTTGATCGTCTTAGAAAGTCTGCACACATCATTGCTATTAGAGAGGATTTCTCTCTAGATCAGCTTGCCAGGATATATGTAAAGGAAGTGGTAAGATTGCATGGAGTACCACTTTCTATTATATCTGATCGAGATCCGAGATTTACCTCGAAGTTCTGGCGAAGTCTTCAGCATACTCTGGATACAGAGTTGAGTTTCAGCACTGCTTATCATCCCCAGACAGACGGTCAGTCTGAGAGAACAATTCAAACCCTAGAAGATATGTTGAGAGCTTGCTCTATGGATTTCAAAGGAGGTTGGGATCAACACCTACCTTTGGTGGAATTTTCTTATAATAATAGCTTTCACTCCAGTATTCAGATGGCTCCTTATGAAGCTCTCTATGGAAAGAAATGCAGGACTCCAACTTGCTGGGATGAAGTTGGGGAAAGAAAGCTATTAGGACCTGATCTCGTTGATGAAATGGCAGAAAAGGTCAGATCTATTCAACAACACATAAGAGCAGCTCAGAGTCGACAGAAAAGTTATGCCGACAACAGAAGAAAAGACCTAGAGTTTGAAGTGGGCGATAAAGTGTTCTTATGAATATCTCCCTGGAAGAGGGTTATGATATTTGGAAAGAAGGGGAAGTTGAGCCCTAGATATATCGGTCCTTTTGAAATACTGGATCGTGTTGGGAAGGTAGCTTACCGATTGGCGCTTCCACCGAATCTCTCTCAAGTTCACGATGTGTTCCACGTATCTCTCCTGAGAAAGTACATACCAGATCCTTCACATGTACTCAGCTCAGAAGTTGTACCGCTGGAGCAAGATCTTTCTTATGAAGAACAGCCGATAGAGATTCTGGATCGTAGCGAAAAAGTCCTACGAAACAAGACCACTCGCTTGGTGAAAGTTTTATGGAGGAACCACCAACTTGAAGAAGCTACATGGGAGCTTGAGGATATGATGAGGGAGAAGTATCCTCATTTGTTTGTTACAAAGTGACGAATTTCGAGGGCGAAATTCTTTTTATGGGGGGTAGAATGTAACACCCGAGACTTTTATGTTATATAAATCATCAAAGGAATCTTTTTCTACACAACACTTGCTTGGCTTGCTTTGCACGCAATCACGACCTTTCTCGATAGCTTGCGTCGTACGCAATACCGAGTTTCACTAAACAACAATATGCTATTAAAACTAGCCGTTATGAATAGTAATAACCACTTTTTAAAATTTTATAAATTTTATTTTTCAAAATGGACTTCATTTTTGGACTCAGAATATCGAAATTAGCCTAGGGTGAAATTTTGGTATTTTTCTGAAAACTTTCAATTTTTGATGAATAGTGAAACCACTAAGTGGTAGGTTAAAAAACTGAATTTTGCATAAAACTTAATTTTACCGCTTCTGTGAATGGAATTTCGAAAATCCGAGAGACACGGTTAATATCAAGGACTAAAATGTGGTTCAATGAGATGAAAATAATTTTTTGGTGAATAGTAACTTTTTACTTTTTTTTTACCGCGGTTAATAGTAAATAGGGTAACTAAGGGTAAATATGATATTAATATTACCCTAACACATGTCCTAATTCTATTGGACAAGTTTATCTCGACCAAAAACAACCTTAAGTGTAAAATATTATCATTTAGGCCCACTTGGATTAGATTAGGACATTTATTATTAATTTATTTAAAGAAGGGTTAAAATAGTTAAAATCAATGTTTAATAAGTAAATCATTTTTAATATGGGGTTATACATAAGATAAATTCGACTATAAATATTCATTAGAAAGCTAAAACGATTTCCTACATAAGGGTATTTTATTTGTAATTTTTAGACATTAAATAATTTAATTTATTTATGACACAATGATGATGCAGTAATTATCTTATTAATGAAATATTGACATAATTGATGTTATAAACACCAAAATAAATGTAATTTGAGACTTTTTATGAATTCCACTAATTTTCTAGGTTGCTATGATATATTAGTGTTGATTTAATCAACTTTGTTCGAACATATAATTCTGTTATGACTTTCACAAAAATCATATATCAAATAGTGTCAAAATTGACACAAAATAGTTTTTAAATCAAATATTATATTATTAATTGTTATTTTATTCCTAAAAATCTAAGGTTCGGACAAATGACTTAGATAAGGATATATATATTAATAATAAACAATTTGGGGTTCGTTTGGCATGTTATAGTAAGTGTATTAACCATATATTGAAAGAAAACAAAAAGACACGGTAAAAGTTAAATTAATTAACTTAGAGTTAAATCTAATTGATAAGGTTAAAATAATACCCTAAACTTGTCTAAATCCTATTGGTTGATAGGATTTCGACCCATCCCCACTTTAGCTTCGAAATAAGACCCTTTGGAACCATTATAAACCGATTTTGACTTTAATATAAAATAATATTTTGAGATATTCCTAAGGTGCCCCTCTCCTCCCTTATAAAAGGGCACCTCCTCCCCCTCCTCCTCACACCAATTTGAGCACTCAAGCTCGGCCAACCCCTGCCATTTTCCCTTCTCCACTTCCCTAGAATAATCCTAGAGGTCCTGGTATTCTCCAAAGACCAATCTTAGTTCCTTAAGTGGAGGATTCAAAAAGGCGTTCCAAAGAAGAGGAGCTTCGGACACGAACAAAGCAAATCGGACCTAAGGTAAGGGAAATATCACAATCTCATTTTTATCCGAGATTGTTTATTCGTAAGTATTTACTGGGGTGTATTTTATCATCCACATCCATGTTCCCTCAATATGAAATATTGTTTCCATCCACTTGCAATAGTTTAAATCCAATTTTACCCTTAGGTGAGTTTTTAGTAAAGAATATGAAAGGAATCTTTTGTCGTTTTTCCGTACGAGGTACTTTTTGACTTTTCCGACAAAAGTACGAAGAATGTTTTTTTTAACTTATACGACATGAATGGATTTTTAAAACATTACTTCAAAGAATCTTCCTTTACAAGTTTTCAAGTTTATTTTTAATCAACTTCTTTTATTTTAAAGTTGTATGACATGTTATGAAAGGAAAAATGTTTTTGAAGAAGAAAGGATATTTTCCTCAAGAATTCAATTCAAGTGTTTTATCAAAATTATTTTCCATCTAAGATAATAAAGGGTTCTGTTTCTATCCATATTTTTACATTGGTTTGACTATGTTGTGATGGAATTATGTTTATGAATTCCTTTATCATATATGAATTGATTTATGATGTCATGATGTTTCAAGAATCCCATTTTTGTTATATGTGTTATGCGATGATGTATGTTTTATGATTATGTGGCACACATAAGAAAGGATTCATTATAAGATGGGTGGGACCTATATCTCCCTCCAATGCATTGGGTAATGATTTTATATCTCATGAGATAGACATGGCTGGAACGGAAGGTTATTTCGGTTCAGTGATACAGGACTGAAACGAGGAGTGAACTCGGTTCAGAAAGGGACTTTGTCCACTAAGATAGTCTTGGCAATGAGTCATGACTAACAAGAAATGATTTTCCATGATTATGTGTGCATGCCACAAAGATTCAAGTTTTATGTTATGATTATGGGGATCTCATTCTCACTTCTATGATTTATTCCATGTTAAGATATTATGATCTCTTTTGCAGGTTTTGATTTTCATAAAGATATGATATGATTTTTTATTTCTTTTATTTGCCCTTGCTGAGCATTTGAGCTCACCCTTTTATGTTTTCTTTTCCCCAGGTCAGGAAGATGGATATTAAGTAGAATATGCTAAAAGGGACCCTAGATATGATGAAATAAATGGGAGACACTGTAGAAGATTTATGAACCAGTTGTTTATGTTTCCCCAGTTTCTAAAGACACTATACCTATACGGTCCTTTGTGGTTTTGTCATATGTTGTAATAAGTGTGCTTCAATTTTGAAGTATTAACAATGTATGTAAAGTGTGGGTCATTATAACTATTTCATCAAGGACATGAGATTGTGTTGAACCAAGAAAAGTGACTCCACAACAGGTTAAATTTTTGGAAAATATATGGTTGAGAGAAAGATAAACAATAATATGGTTCTGATACCGAGATAGTGATTTTGGAATAGTACATGATTGATTTGGATAAATTATATTGGATATTCTAAACTTCCTTCAAAATGATTAATGATTTGTATACATTTTTGGATAGAAGAAGTATATCTAGTATTCTATAAGGAATAAGGGATCATGCATGTAATAAATACGGATTTATGGTAATTCAGGATGTTGCAGTGTTTTAAAAGAATACATGATGAATGTGTACACATATTGTTACGCCGAAAAACGATCTTCATTATGTTTACCTTCTTTATAAAATTTGGACATTGAGTTGGACAGATGTATTTTGGATAACTATAATGGTTGGAATGGATTAAGTTGAACCTTGGATAGTATTTTTTAAGGTTAACACATTTCTGAATATTATTTTTGGAATATTATAATACTGTAGTTTTAGGAAAAGGACAACCTGTTGGTCGGGGGATAACCCATCGCGTCGGACAAAGCTATAGGAATCGAACCCAGAACCATAGTGCGACAAGCCATTATTACCTACCACAAGCCTACATGAAGTACATAGTTATTACAAAATAGTTTTCTTAATCTATATGGTATGTGTTATGATTTTGATCCTTGTACGATTAGGATAAATATAATATTTTTGCGTTCTATTATCTTTTTCTGGGAAAGATGAGTTTGTGGTAGAAATTAGTTGATGGTTGAAACTCAACTTGTAAAGTATAAGTATATATACCTATATTTTATTCTATGAATAAATTAATTCTTAAACTTTAGTAAAGGGATATTAAAACAAAAAATGTTTTATCCTAATACCTTATGTCTTGTTTAACTGATAATATTTTAAATCAACAAATATTGAAGGCTTTCAGGCCCTCATTTTTACAGTTGTTTGTGATTGATGACCTCAATAAATCCCTAACAATATTTACAATTTTCTCCAGTTATATTTCTCTAATTTCCACCAATGTTCTCTTTATTGAGATCATAATTTTGTGGTGACTTTTTCATTTCCCATTCCCTCTAATTAAGGCTAAATTTTATTAAACTTATTTCCGATGTGGGATTTCCACAAAGGTATTTTCTATTTTCAACCAATTATTTTCAAAGAAAAATTTCAATTTTCGAGGACACAATTTATTGAAGGAGGGGAGAATTTAACCCCCCAAGCTTCCACGATACACTTCTCTTTCAATAATGCAATAGCTTTCATTGTACGCTAGTTCGAGATTCTAATACACCGCGACCAATCAAAATAGCCATTATGAATAGAAATACCCACCTTTTGAAATTATATATATTTTATATTTCAAAATTGACTTAATTTTTGGATTTGGAATATTTAGATTAGCCTATGTTGAATTTATGGTTTTTTTTCTGAGAACAACCAATTTTTTATGAATAGTGAGAAATACTTAAAAACAACTTTTTTTAATCAAAATAATTTATAGTGATAAATTATACTATTGAGAGGTTTTAAAGTATAATTAGAATATATTTTTTCCATTTTATCTGATGGTGGTCATTAGAATTAATTTCACTTTGAAATTGGACATAAACAATTGTTAATCTTTTGATGTATATTATTTCCTAAAATCATGCTATTTGTTCTGACAGTAGGAATTAGTTATAAAATTAATTAATGAAAATTATATGTTTGGAATTTTATTAAATAGACATAATTTTTGAATTTGGAATATCAATTATATCTTAGGGTGAAATTTTGGCATTGTTCTGAAAAACATCAATATTTGATGAATAGTGAAACCACTAAGTGGTAGTTAAAAATCTGATTTTTCGTTTAAATAAAACATTACCACTTCTGTGATTTTATTTTCAAAAATCCGACATACATGGTTGTCATTAATAAGTAAAATTTGGTTCAATGGGATTAAAATAATTTTTTGGTGAATAGTAACATTTAAGTTTAATTAATCACGATTAAAGGTTATTAGTGAAATTTAAGGTAAAAATGATATTATAAAAATATGAAAATACCCTTACACTTGTCCTACCCTTTTTGTATGAGTCATGGCCGACCAAGAAAATTCATTGGTCAAATTGGTGACCCCATGGAGCCACTTGGGTAAGAAAATGGTATTAATAACTTTTTATTTAAAGTAATAATAAAATTATCACAAACATGTGTTGTTTTATTAAAACAATTATTAAATTGGGTTATATAAGTTAACATTTCGACTATAAATATTCATTGTAAATATAAAAATATTTTCTACATTATGATATTATTTTTATAATTTTTAGACCTTAAATAAATTAAATTGTTTATGACAACATGATGATGCAGTGATTACCTCATTAATTAATGATTTAAATAAAATGAAAAGATAATGTAAAATCTAAGATGTTCACCTGTAAAAAACCTATTTCATGAGTATATTTAGAACTCTTATCACCTTATCCTCCATATATATAAGTTTGGGACCTTTAGAATCTGAAACTCATTATATAATAAAGTAACATTTCATGACTTTCCAAGAGTGCCCCTCCTCTCCTCTTATAAAAGGCCCCCATCACTACCACCTTATTCACACCTTCCAAGCCATTTGGCTCGGCCAAAATCTTCCTAAATACTCTCTAAACATCTCTCTCTTGATCCTAGAAGCCTCACTTCGGGCAGAAGTCTTCCCAAGGAAGCTTTTGGCTCAAATCAAAAAGAGTTGGCCGATTTTAATGTAATGTCTTCCTTTATGTTCTTTTGTTTTATTTTTCTTCTCCAACCCCCTAAACTATTTGTATTCCATTATTTTGTAACAAAACCAGTATCTTAAATATATTAGGATGTTGTTATGATATGTTATCTAGATACACTTACACACACCTTTGTCTAATGATTAAAAAACATACTGTTTCCGTGGATGGCGAATTACTGCCTCACGAAACAGTGATTGTTCAATCTTCTCTTAACACCACTCATGGTGGCCATTATGAAAGAACTGTATTTATTTATGATATATAATATATTTATTTCTTCTATATGATTATTTATTTTACATTTAAAACATGTCTTTATGCTTTTCATGTTGTGCAAATGAGATAATTTCATTTGAGGAAGTGCGGACTACCGCCCCCTCAATGTGATTTGAATCGTTAATGCCATATGCGGGATGTATAAAGGATAGAGTAAGTGATGTTATATATGATATTATACAATAATTATAATATAACTTTATATCATTATGTTTCATTCCATTAAAATACAAAATAGAAATGAAAGTAGCGTTCATGCATACGTACGGCTTACCGTCTCCATGAACGGTGCATTACATTTCTTACCTCTAAATGTTATGTAATATTATAAAGGCAAGTATATACTGGATATATATTATATATATGATATCTAAATCATGAATATAATTCTGGATGTAATGGATATTTTACCACATGAACAACTTGTAATTATAAGAAGTTTATTTTTGACACAAGTACCAAAGATCTACAAAACGACCGTTATTAACTTAAAGAATTACATAATGTTCATAACATGGTAATACGTAATATAAAAGGAATAATGAACATGAAAAAGGTTCTTAAGCAACTATAAATTAACTCTAGTTTATTATCCAGGAGCTTAAAGAACGATCGAGTCAAGTCGGACATGAGGTAAGGGAACTTCATAAGCCAATTTCCATTCTTTGGGTTAATCTCCTACTTTCAAATTATGTCATGATATTATTATGTCCTATTTTGTATTTGTACTTTATTTATCTGTACTTATAGTGAATAAACATGAGCAATCTATTTTATTTCCAAGATGATCTTTGTAAGGGACTTCATCTCATTCTTCTTTCATTGAGGCATATTTGTTTTATACACAACTTTCTTTTATATGGTGTATAAACCCCTTTGAATTTTATGTTTATTCAAAAGGAATCTTTTTTATACGAAGAATTTTACTAAACGACAAAAGGGAATGTCTTTTTTTCATAAGTATGCGGCGACACCGACTTCTCCACCGCCGTGACCATTATTTGAGCTTCGTCTTCTTCTACAAGCCCTAACATTTTTTAAAATTACAAAAATAAATACCATGTTTTAATTTTCTTTTATTTTGGTATTGAAAATGGTATTGATAATGTTTTTATTATATAAATGTGTTATATTAATATCTTGTGATTGGAATGTGTAAATGGTATGTTTCCTTTATGCATGTTTTATGTATGATTATGTTATGTTTTATGATATGTTTAAACCTATTCATATGAGGAATTCATTGGACTTAATAAGTGATGGGTGGCGCACGCTATAGCTCCTCAATGCATTGGAAGGTCTCATGAGACAAAATAGTGTCTTGGCACGAGGCCTTGACAAAATATTATTTGTAGTCTTGGCACGAGGCCTTGGCTACGTGGTTATGATTGTCTGGAATTATGCATTCCATCATTGTGAAAGTGGTTATTGATATTGCATTTGAATATTCGACCAATAGAATATCCATGTGAATAAGTAAATGGAATTATCTCATTTTAATTTTTCTATATTATGTTGAAGTTAAATTTTAAAAGGCTTTTGTTTTAGTTATACATTGCCTTAAATGTTTATGTTTATTTATGAAAGCTTCTGCTATATTGTTATCCTTACTGAGCATCTGAGCTCACCCCTTTCAACGTTTTATTTTTCCCAGGATGTGAGGAAATATTTTATGACTGACCTATAGGGATAGTCTGAAGGGGATATGGGAGTGGACTATGGAGACTATGTTATTGTAGTTTTTCACATTATGATGTAATGTTCCATTTATGAATGTATCTAGTGTTTCTAAGGCTACTAAACTAATCGGTTTTTCGAGACTTGATCTTTTGTGATCATGCCAATGTTACGCAATAATGCACCGAATCTGGGTAACTGGGGTTGGGGCATTACTGTTGGTATCAGAGGCAGTTTAGTACTAACCTTGGAAGATAGATTTAGATAAACTCTGATTAGAGCACATATCCCAACGATATACTTTGAGGGTTACTATAGAAGAACTTCTTAGAATCTTGGTATTATAGAGATTTTGTGAGTTTTATAAGAAATACATCCCTGTCTGGATATGAGGAGGTAGAGGCGGCTCTGGCGCAGATGTACCTAGGGGTAAAACCCAAAAACACCACTTTGATCTAGACTCGAATGGGGACTGGTGCATGACAACAGGCCTTGCATCACTCTTGGTTACGACACTCCCTGGGGATATGCTTAGGATAATTCTCATTTTTTTACCAACCATTATGAATGGTTTATGAGTATATACATCCTCAAGGAATTTTTTTTGGATTATATCCAAAAACCGTTTGATTTACATTATGTATTTTATATGTTTGTAATTATTCATTGCAAGTAATAAACTAACCTAGTTTATTCCATTGTATATAAATGGCACCCAGTAGAAGGAATGTGAACTCCATAAATACGTATGATCCAAAGAGTTAGAAGGATCATATCTTTCACGGTATTAAGCCAACATGTAGAAGGGAAATAGAATACCATGTGTTCTCAAAATATGAAGAAATAGTATCATGTGTTAATAAGATAAGTAAAAAATTCTCTAAGTCTTATGGATTTGAAGGAATGAAAGATAAGAAATGGATGGAAGAGAGAGTGATGGATAAAGGGACGAGGGAAAAGAAGAATTTTCCAATATGTGATAAATGTTGGAAGAAACACCTTGGAACTTGCCTGAAGGGAATGAGAGTTTGTTATAAGTGTGGAGAAAAAGGACACCATGTGCATAACTGCAAGGGTAAGATAAAGGTTTCAAATGTACAATGCTTCATCTGCATTGAGTGTGGACACTACGCAATCCAATGTCAAAATCATCATAGTATGCCCCAAATGATGTTATTGAATAATAATCATGTTCTCATACAACCACAGATGAGGAGGAATTATTATAGTTCTTATGTTGTTACTAATGAATTTTTTCATTTGAGTGTTGTATCAATGATGTACTGGTTATAATAATTATGGAGTATATAAGGATTGTACTGCAGTACTATTTCATCAAGGACTTGAGATTGTGTGGAACCAAGAAAAGTGACTCCACAACAGGTTAAATTATTGGAAAATATATGGTTGAGAGAAAGATGAACCATAATATGGTTCTGATACCGAGATAGTGATTTTGGAATAATACATGATTCATTTGGATAAATTATATTGGATATTCTTATCTTCCGTCAAACTGATTAATGATTTGTATAAATTTTTGGATAGGAGTATATCTAGTATTTTATAAGGAATAAGTGATCATGAATGTAATCAATAAGGATTTATGGTAATTCAGGATGTTTCAGTGTTTTAAAAGAATACATGATGAATGTGTTCACATGCTGTTACGTGGATAAAGGATCTTCATTATGTTTACCTTCCATATATAATTTGGACTGTGAGTTGAAAAAAAATATTTTGGATAACTATAATGGTTGGAATGGATTATGTTGAACCTTGGATAGTATTTTTTATGGTTAAAACATTTCTGAATATTATTTTTGGAATAATATAATACTATAGTTTTAGGAAAAGGACGACATGTAGGTCGAGGGATAACCCGTCGCATCAGAAAAAGCTGTAAGAATCGAACCCACAACCATAGTGAGACATGACATTATTACCTACCACTAGCCTACAAGAATTCTCTGGTTATTACAAAATAGATTTCCTAATCTAAATGGTATGTGTTAATATTTTGATCCTTGAATGATTACGATAAATATAATATTTTTGAGTGAAAGATGAGTTTGTGGTAGAAATTAGTTGAAGGTTGAAACTCTATTTGTCAAGCATAAATATATATATATACCTATCTCTTATTCTATGAATAAATTAATTCTTAAACTTTATTAAAGGGATATTAATGCAAAAAATGTGTTATCCTAATACCTTTTTTCTTGTTGAACTGATAATATTTTAAATCAACATAGATTGAAGGCTTTTAGGCTCTCAATTTTACACTTGTTTGTGATGGATGACCTCAATCACACCCTCCAAATATTTACATTTTTCTCCAATTATATGTCTCTAATTTCCACCAATGTTCTCCTTATCGAGATCATGATTTGGTGGTGACTTTTTCATTTCCCTTTCCCTCTTATTAAGGCTAAATTTAATTAACCTTATTTCCGATGTGGGTTTTACACAAAGGTATTTTCTATTTTCAACCTTTTATTTTCAATGAAAAATTTCAAATTGCGAGGATGCAATTTATTGAAGATGGGGATAGTGTAACCCCCTGATCTTCCACGATACGCTTCTCTTTCAATAACGCAATAGCTTGCATTGTACGCATGTTCGAGATTCTTACACACTACGACCAATCAAAATAGCCATTATGAATAGTAATACCCAATTTTTGAAAGTATATATATTTTATATTTCAAAATGGACTTCATTTTTGGATTCAGAATATTGAAATTAGCCTATGTTGAATTTTTGGTATTTTTCTGAGAACATCCAATTTTTTATGAATAGTGAAAAATACTTAAAAACAGCTTTTTTTAATCAAAATAATTTATAGTGATAATTATACTATTTAGTGGTTTTAAAGTATAATTATAATATATTTTTACCTTTTTATTCAATGGTGGTCATTAGAAATAATTTCAATTTGAAATTGGACATAAACAATTGTCAATCTTTTGATATATATTGTTTCTTAAAAACATGCTATTTGTTGTGACAGCAAAAATTATTTATAAAATTAATTAATGAAACTTATATATTTGGAATTTTGTAAAATAGAAATCATTTTTTAATATGGAATATCAATTATAGCTTATGGTGAAATTTTTGCATTTTTCTAAAAAACATCAATTTTTTGATGAATAGTGAAACCACTAAGTGGTAGTTTAAAAACTAATTTTTCATTTAAATGAAACATTGCCACTTATATGATTTGATTTTCAAATATCTGACATACATGGTTGTAATTAGGAAGTAAAATTTGGTTCAATGGGATTAAAATAATTTTTTGGTGAGTAGTAAATTTTATTTTTATTTAATCGCGATTAAAGGTAATTAGTGAAATTTAAGGTAAAAATGATATTATAAAAATATGAAAATAACCTTACACTTGTCCTAACATTATTGGATTAGTCATTTACGACCAATAAAATCCATGGGTCAACATTAGGACCCCATGGAGCCACTTGGGTAAGAAAATGACATTAATAACTTTTTATTTAAAGTAATAATAAAATTGTCACAAACATGTGTTATTTTACTAAAACAATTATTAAATGGGGTTATATAAGTTAACTTTTCAACTATAAATATTCATTGGAAAGCTAAAAAGATTTCCTACATAATTATATTTTTTATATAATTTTTAGACATTAAATAAAATAAATGTTTTATGATACCATGATGATGCAGCGATTACGTCATTAATTAACGATTTAAATAAAATGAAAAGATAATGTAAAATATAAGACTCACACTTGTCAAAAACCTATTTTATGAGTATATTTAGAACCCTTATCACCTTATCCTTGAAATATATAAGTTTGGGAACTTTAAAATCCGAAAATCATTATATAATAATGTAACATTTCATGACTTTCCAAGAGTTCCCTTCCTCTCCTCTTATAAAAGGCCCGCACCACTACCACCTTATTCACAACTTCCAAGTCATTTGGCTCGGCTAAACTCTGACCAAATACTCTCCCAACTTCACTCTATTACTACTAGAATACTCAATTTGGGCATATGTCTTCCCAAGGATGCCTTTGGCTCAAATCAAAAAGAGTTACCCAATTTTAAGGTAATGTCTTCTTTTATGTTCTTTTATTTTATTTTGCTTCTCCAACCCCATAAACTCTTTTTATTACTTTATTTTGTAACAACACCAGTATATATAATATACTAGGATTTTTTTATGATAAGTAATCGAGCTACACTTACACACACCTCCGTCTAATGGTTAAAGAACATATTGTTTCAGTGGATGGCGAATGACTGCCTCATGAAACGATGATTGTTCTATATTCTCCTACCACCTCTCATGGTGGCCATTATGATGGCAATATATTTATTTATGATATATATTATATTTATTTCATCTCTGTGCTTCTTTATTTTACATTTAAAACATATCTTTTTGCTTTGCATATTGTGCAAATGCGATAATTTCATTTGAGGAAGTGTGGACTACCGCCCCCTCAAAGTGATTTGAATCGTTAATGCCATTTGCGGGATGTATAAAGGATGGAGTAAGTGATATTATATATTATATAATATTTAATTATAATATAACTTTATATAATTATGTTTCGTTCCATTAAAATACGAAATAGAAATGAAAGTAGTGTTCATGCGTACGTACGGCTTACCGTCTCCATGAATGGTGCATTTCATTTCTTACCTCAAAATGTTTTGTAATATTGTAAAGGCAAGTATATAATGGATATATATGATATATGTGATATCTAAATCATGAATATAATCTTTTATGTAATGGATATTTTACCACATGAAAAACCTGTAATTATAAGAAGTTTATTTTTGACTGAAGTACCAGAGTTTGACAAAACGACCGTTATTAACTTAAATCATTACATAATGTTCATAACATGTTAATAAGATATATATAAGAAATAATGAACTTGAAAAAGGTTCTTAAGAAAGTATAAATTAACTATAGTTTATTATCCAGGAGGTTAAAGAATGATAGAGTCAAGTTGGACATGAGGTAAGGGAACTTCTTAACCCAATTTCTGTTTGTTGGGTTAATCTCCTACTTTCAAATTATGTCATGATATTATTATGTCCTATTTTGTATTTGTACTTTATTTATGTGTACTTATAGTGAATACACATGAGCGATCTATTTTATTTACAAGATGATCTTTGTAAGGGACTTCGTCTCAAACTTCTTTCATTGAGGCATATTTTGTTTTATAGACAACATTCTTTTATACGGTGTATAAACCCCTTTGACTTTTACGTTTATTCAAAATGAATCTTTTTTATATGAAAATTTTACTAAATGAAAAAAGAGAATGTTTTTTCGTACATATGCGGTGACAACAACATCTCCGTCGTCGTGACCATTATTTGAGTTTCGGCTTCCTCTAAAAGCACTAACTTTTTTTAAAATGAAAAAAATAAATACCAAGTTTTAATTTTCTTTTATTTTGGTATTGAAAGTGGTTTTGATAATGTTTTTATTATATCACTATGTTGTTTTGATATATTGTGATTGTAATGTGTAAATTTTATGTTTCCTTTATGCATGTTTATATACGATTATGCTATTGTTTATGATATGTTTAAACCTATTCATATGAGGAATGCATTGGACTTAATAAGTGACGGATGGAGCCCGCTATAGCTCCTCAATGCATCTGCAGGTCTCATGAGACAAAATAGTGTCTTGGCATGAGGACTTGACAAAATATTATTTGTTGTCTTGGCACGAAGCCTGGGCTACGTGGTTATGATAGTTTGGAATTATGCATTCCATCTTTGTGAAAGTGGTTATTGATATTGCATGTGATTATTTGACCAGTAGAATATCCATGTGAATAAGTAAATGAAATTTTCTCAATTTACTTTTTCCATATTATATTGATGTTAAAGTTTAAAAGGCTTTTGTTTTAGTTATAAATTGACTTAAATGTTTATGTTTATTTATGAAAGCTTCCGCTATATTGTTATCCTTACTGAGCATCTGATCTCACCGCTTTCAATGTTTTAATTTTTTCCTGGATGTGAAGAAATATTTTATGAATGACCTGCAAGGATAGTCAGAAAGGTATATGGGAGTTGACTATGGAGACTATGTTATTGTAGTTTTTCACTTTATGATGTAATGTACCATTTATGAATGTATCTAGTGTTTCCAAGGCTACTAATCTAATCTGTCTTTCGAGACTTGATCTTGTGTGATCATGCCAATGTTACGCAACAATGCATTGACTCTGGGTAACTGGGTTCGGGGCGTTACACCCAGATTTTTTTATTTTGTTAACCTGTTGTCAGGTTGTGCCACTTTTCTGGTTGGGCACATGTTTTTCCCTTTTCATTTCTGTTTACCTTCAGCACTCAATTTGTACTGTTTAGAGGTCGATGCACCTTGTTGGTTTGTTTATAGTAGTCAGTACTTTACTTTTCCTTTTACTCTACACTTCTGCATTGAGTGGGATGTGTGTGTGTATAGGTACATAGGCAAAGTCCTCCCCGAGTTGTTTAGCCTTCGGCGCTTGTCGCCAGCCCCGGGTCTATAGAGGCGGGCTTGGGGTAGTAGTGGCTCGAGCCCAGGTAGGGTCGGGTCGTGACACTATGTATTCATAACTCAAACTAACATTTTATTTGGAATTGTTTTTTTGTTTAATTTAATAATTTTTTGTTCAATCATTTTATATAATTGAGGTGAACACCCATAAATCATTGGAAGGAAGAATAGAGTGTTCATATATGAAATCCATTTGAGGAAAATAATTCATACAATAGAAGACAATATTTCAAGGCATATGATGTGATGTACCATTTATTTCATATAAAAAATATTCATAAGGGTTCTGTAAAAAAGAAGGATTTTTGTTTCAAAAGAACATATCCTTAATTTACCAAATGATACTAAAATTAATGTTGACAAGGTTGAAAAGTATTATTTTAATTGAATTATTTAAATGTTATCACATAAAAAGGGATCAAGAATAAAATGGTTTGATACCAACTGTTCAATCCACTAATATATATATATTTATTTATTATAGAATAAAATATATAATATAAATCCAATGAATGCAAATCCTTTTGAATATAAAATTTAAAATTTTGGTGAAAACATAAATGATATTCGATAAAACATTTTAAACATTGATATAAAATACATACTTAAATGTCACAATGAAAATAAACTTTTTAAAAGTGGATTGGTATGATATTAAAATATTAAAATTTTCAAAGGAATATATAACAATGAATCCTTAGAAATTACAAAATGGTTTTTGTAGGAAGTGGGGATCCAATGATAAAAAAATTTATTATGAATGTAACTTTTTTAAAAAATTGTAATTTCTTCTACTGAAAATAGAAACTATAAAATTTGTAATTAAACATTTTTCACATTGAAAAATCATTTTCATTAATATGAATAAAAAACCATATAATAAAATAAAAGGGTGGGTAAACCCATGTATGAAATAACTATGTTCAATAAAAAACTCTATAACTCAAAAAAATGATATTTTATATATCAAATAAATTATGAGAAATATAATATATGTGGTAGGAAAATTAAAAGGATTTATGTGGTAGAAATGTACAGCCACAGATAACAATGACTTAATACCACATAATAAATTTAATGGTTGAATGTGTGGGAAACTGATCATTTTATAAAGTAATATTTAATCATTATAGATAAATATTCAATGCATTTTACTTTAATACATGCATGAGGATGGTAATGGTTATGTGTTTTTACTAGTTAGATTCAAAAACATTTTATTTCATGAAAGATATAAAATAATTCCTACAGTATCTTCTCACATGTTGCACTTCTTAGACTTACACTACTTAAAACCTTTATTTATAACATGGGAATTTGAAACAAAAAAATTGGTGAAAATAGGTTCACAATAAGGGTAATCATAGTAGATATAAATCAATGATAATAAGAGAGTATATTGAAAGTAAATTGGTAAAATATAATGATAAAAAATTATAAAAATAATAGTCAATTAGTCGATAATACTTAATTATAAAATATGGCTTCCAGATTTATCCTAATAAAAGACGTAATCATATGTGTACAAAATCATCAATAGTCCATCGTAATTCGTAAGAAAATATCATAAGAATAAAATATATGGTTTAAATTAACATAAGAAGCGTAATTCATATCCTCAGTCAAGGATCATATCCATGACTATCATTATGGAATGGGTTCACTACCCTTTCAATCATTTCCTTAGCGATGGATTATTCCAGATATTTTTTATTTGTTATCTTCCCTTAATGAAATAAGTCCAATCCCCATTCCAGTCTTTTTTATCTCAATTGATATCATTATTTAACAAATTCATTAGAGGGATACATAATTACATGCCCATCCATCACATAATGATGATCATACATATGTGTGTTCCTCATAATCATAAAATATTCATCAATTTATCATTATATAAACCATATAAATAAAGATTCATAAAATTCACATTATTTAAACTTGTAATTACACATGGTAATGAATCATTTTTCCTAGAGATTTCACCATAACAAAATAAATATGTGTTAATAAAATGGTTTTCATATAATAAATCCTAAATAATTATCATCAAAATCCATCCAATGAAAGAAATTGTATTTCATCTTATGATAAATTTCAAAATGAAGAATAAAACCCTTTAAATGTGTTGATGTAAATGGAAACACCACTAAAATTACATTTGGAAATTTTTTTAAGAACATATGAAAATATTATTTTACATTTATAATATTTTAACTAAAAATTCCAAAAAAATATATAAAATAAATTTATTTAAAAATAAATAGGGAAACATGTAAAATAAGTTTCATTTAAAATAATACTCATGATGGTGGGAAAAATTATTCATGTCGTATAAATTAATTGAAATCCTTATTTTTACATCTTTGTAAAAAGTCAAAAATGACTTGTTTGAAAAAAATTTGAAGGATTCATTATAATTAAATATTTAGTATATTCAATGATAGTGAAAATGTCCTTTTTTGAATCATTAAATTTTTATCTAATAATTTTAATAAAACATTTTTTAAGAGCGTAGACATAAAAAAAATTTCATTGACTAAAAAAATATGGTGAAATTTAATTTAAAAAAATCATAATCATTCTAAATACCATAGAGAGATAAATGATAATAAAACGTAAAAATTATTTTAATAATATATGGGGATTAAAATTTATGATGTTTAATGATTAAGTTCTATAGAATTTCTTGTTATTGTAGTTTATATTAGAATATCCTAAAAATAAATGAGACTGTAACAAGATTCCCAAACCTAACTTCCCATATTTCCTTGTAGATTTTCCAATAACATGTATAATTAAGGTATATTTATTATAAATATTGTACATAAAGGTATTAATAGATATATTTCTTTGTATCCTTCTTTTATTATTTTCAATTATCCTTTTTGACAATCTCTTCAAAAAATGAATATTTGGTGGAAAATGGTCTTTTTTCATGAATGTTTCTATTAAATGGCTCTAGTACCGAAAACATGTTTCATGGTATCAAAATTTTAAAAATAATAAACATGAAAAATATATCAAATTTATTAATAATATACACTTTTATAATTATTCATATAATTTGGTGATGAATCATTAATCAAATCATAGTACTGAGGTGAAATTCTACACAAATGCACAAGTGATGTTATCATTTTCCAATAGATAGTAATGATAGAAGATGGATAATATATTGTAATTAAAGATTTATTGTTATATCATAAATATAATATATAAAAATTAAATCATTTATAACATCAATCCACCAATTATTATTCTGTAAAATGAATCACATCACTACTATAGGTAGAAGTCTTCACGTATGAACAAAATATACAATAATTTAAAATTTTATGGAAAGGAGGTGAGAAATAGTTTTTTAATCATAATAAAAAAATTTGTCTATTTAATATCATTAATTAATTTTTTAGAAAGGATACCATATATGTTTACAAGGTAGAAGGAGAAATAAAATTTAATGTACTCGATTAAGTGTTATAACTCTTCGTTGAGAAACCTTATTTGGCTTACAACATTATTCCTTTAAATGATGGTATTGTCATAAAAATAGTATATCTATTTTCAGGCATGATATGAATGTTTGGGGTTGGAATTAGGGAATATAAAAGGCTCATGAAGTATGATGGATATACGAGGAGTGGACTCCATTATTAAGGGGGGAGAGGCCACAGTTGGAATTCTTTAAAAAATGAAAACAAGTAAACGAATTAATGAGAGAAAATGGATCCACATGGATTATGTTATAATACAGAATGATATATATACATAATTTATTTATATAATTGGATTTAAGAATTTATTAATGTCACTTTAACCCTTATCTCTTTAGTTTAAATCCTTATTAACCCCATTAAACCTTTACAATAGTAATAAATTTTTTCTCATTTACTCTTTATAATGAAAAAATTTATGTTGAAATTTTTATATAATATTAAAAATTATTATTCAAAATATGAAATATATATTATTAAATTCATTCACAATAAATTGATGCTTTTTATATAAATATAATCCCATAAAACACAATGAAAATTTTATTTCCATAAAAATTCATTTTAATATATAAAAATGGTTTTTTACGAATATTAATAATAATTTCAATATTAATGAAAATAATTAATTTTTTTATATTCAAAATAAATCATTGGAATTTTAAAATCATTTAAAAAAAATGTTACTTGTAAATACCTGATTACAAAACACAGTTTCCTATGAAATCATTATTTTTTTCAAAATTCATTTAAAAAAAATCTTTTTTGAAATATCTCAAAATGTCCCTTTATGATAATATTGATATTATTATATAGTATATTATATCATTTTATAAAATATTTTTTAAATGTATACCTATTTTATTATAATATCCACCTAGAATGGCCAATAAAACCATTGTTGTTGAAAATGTATTTTTGATGTTTAAAATGAATATATTTCCATTACATTCCTAAGAACCATAATTAAATGAATATTAAAATATTTAACAAATATATTTTCTCTATATTTCCATAAAATCAGTCATAAATGGAAAATAGTAAAAATTATTTACATAAATACACATTGTACACATAAAAATAGTTTTTTTAGAAAAAAATATCTTTTTACCTTCAAATGAGTTTATTTTATTTTTAAAATAATGAATAAATTTTAAAAACTATAAAGATTGATTTTTTCATTATTTATTAAGTCGAAATAATAACCTCCAATTCAATAGCTTGGTGATAATAATCAAATTTAATAACAATACCCCAAGAGCATAAAAGGTTTTGGAAAAAATTGCTGGCCCATATAAAGAATTACATCAATGATATAAAATTTTTATAAAGAGATATATATCATAAAATTTAATTTGTTATATTCTAAACCCTTATAATATTTTTACCCTAAAAATTCCATTACTTTAATTCAAAAACAATTAATACTTCTACCTCATCCCATTTTCAGGACACCATGTAGCTTCTTTAAATTGTTGATTCCTATAATGAACATTTTAAAGGTGAGTAGTCTTACTCTGCTGCACAATATCTCAATTATACAAAATATCAAACATATTTTCTTCATAATAGATATCATTACCCTGTAGTAGGACATCATAGTTCATTACATGTGAAAGATCTGGTATGTAAGTCATTGTAAGATATAGATAGAATAAATTATGTACTTGAGAGAGGTTCGGTGGATGTGTTAAGAGATGTGAAATCATCCTGATCGAATCAAGAATCTCAAAATGGAAAATATTTATATTTCTCAAACTTCTATTCATTTAAATTCTCATAACCCCATTCCATATAGAAATTATTTAGAATTCAATACCACTAAATTTTAATTCTAGATATTTACAATGGGTTTCAACATAAAAAATTTATAAAAATTAAGCTATCTTGATGTTCTATTAAATGGATATAAATGTTTCCACCAATTACATAGAAATATCATGTCTTAATATACTTATTTCTATAATAACATCCTAACATTTTAGTGTTCCACATTTCCAAATATAGAGGTATTCATAAGGATCATTCAAAATGATTGGGAGAATGCTATTATTGATCAAAATATATACCAATTGAAGTTATTTATCGCAACAACCATTAAAATACATATAACATGATCTATAAATATCCTCTAGGGACTGAATGTCCCTATCAGATTAATCATCTATTTTAGGATGATATTTAGTGTTAATGCTTTACTCAGTATTCAAATATTGTCGAATACTTATCCAAAACATTATCGTAAACCTTGGATCCTAATATGATGTAGTTGAGTAAGTAATATAATGTTACCATACCACATAATTAAGATATTGGATAGATTATCAATAGAAAAATTATCTATAATTGAAATTATATGTTCTTATTTCATAAGTAAGCCCACTAAAACCCAAAATACATTATCCCCATAAGATTCATTGGGGAATCAAATTACACAATATGTGGTAATTTTTCCCAATACAATTTCTAAATGGGTAGTGGTTGAATGATACCCTTATGCTTCTGAATATCCTTCATAACTATCTAATATTCCATGTATCAAGATACATTCCCTAAAATACCTGATTTTCACATTGTCCCCAAAAATACTCTTCCAAATCACTATAAATATTTCTAATTTCATGATGAATATGGAATGAAAAACTATGAAACATTACCAATAAATCCTTTTTCATTTATGTTATTAATGGAAGACTCACTCAGTTCCAAATCATTTACATTATATCATAATCATGGATTGAATTAGGAACATTTTTCACCTTCTTTTCCAGTTTCACATCCTTGTTCTCTACCTCTTTAATCTTCACATAGATGGATGGTAGAAAATATATCTGAGAATTATTTGATATATCTAGTTTCCTACTGATTTCAAGAGATATCATCATAAAATCCATAAAATTTCGATCTATTTCAATCCTAATCATGAAAACATTAGCATTCTCTTTATGATATAGAGCATCAGTCACAATTTTTCCATCCCATGGTGGTAGGTTATTGAGGATCTGTAATTAGTAATCAATTCTAACCATTTCTATTATGTAATATTCAACTATTTCAATGTTAATATATTCATATATATTTTTTATCAGTATATATGTATATATAATATTAAACCATTAAGACAATTCCTCCATATATTAAAAGAAAAAATTTATTTTACCAAATCTAAATCATTTTTTAGGTAATTTTGTTCATAATTATTTATTTATAAAGGGGAATATTCTATAAAAGTATATATATTCATGAGGGAACATTTGACACCCTTATTTTCTAAATTAATATAGATGACAAACTCTTATGTATTATAGCATAGTATAATCCTAGCCGAGATGACCAATATTCTATTAAGTTTTATTTAATTATCCTCACATTCATATTTCTATATTATCTTGTCCCCCTTCTACATCAACATGGTTATTCTATTAAATTTCCATTACATATCTTTCAAAAAATCGAATGTATCCATCCAACCCAAGAAATAGATTGATGTCGATTACAATATTTTTTCTATGGAATTGCTCAATGAAATCCATATATAACTGGTCCACATATATAACATTGATTTAGATTATATATCACAATAATGAAACAATTAGTATCAATAATTCACAATTTTTGAATTTATAATACAGATTATCCTTCCTTTGGATCTTCAATAAAATCATCAACTGTTCTCCAATAAACTAAATTTCTATTAAAATATATAATAAAATCACATATAAAGACTAGAAAAAACTAATAAAGGTCATTTCTAAAGACTATATTCATTAAATCTATGAATAGAGTGGGCATAATTGTAATTCCCAATAATATAACTATAAATTCATAATTACCATACATCACACCGCAGGATATCTTTGTTATATTTCCTTCATGTCCCTCAACTAATTATATCTATAGTGGGCATATATATGTGAAATGTGTTGATAAACATTAAATTTATTATAGAATACGTCAATTCATTGAATTGAATTCGTGTTATGGATATTCATATCATTATGCAGTCACTACTAACTCAAAATATGCATCGAATTGTCATTCTTCATGACAAAAAGAATAGATAAAATCTATGGTTAAACATTGTATAATATGATTATGATTTTCCTATATTTTCTTCATAAATTATGGAAAATATATAGGGTCCATTTTATGTGGATTCTTTGAAATAGGTGTCTTACAATGTATTATTTTGTTTGAATACTAATATTATTTATTCAGGGGATGCCTTGGTAATTATTCATAAAATAAATCATAACAATTTTAAAAAATAGGCATATCATTGTTGTTGAGTTTCTCCCCAATAACTTGATATAAAAAACCCACATCAGTATGTTGTGAGAGATATATATTGGAATTAGTATTCATTGGAAGTTCATATTCATCCTTTCATCAAAAGAAGATCATAAGTTGACTCAGAATGTTCAATGTGACCTAACATCCATATAAATTGATAGGAGATCTCTATATTAAGATATAAACCATTCCCAAAACCATTTCAAATTCAGTCATTTAGAGATTCATTTAATTTTAAGCAAACAAATTTCCTCAATATTATATGAGAGAGGATATATATAATAAAGATATGATTGTAATACCACGAGGTGTTTTTACTACTAACTCAATATCAAGTAACTGAGTTAGTGTTGTTATTCCCTTAAAAAATTAATAATATATTAATGATTGGGTGGATCTTTACTCAGTTGAAACATCTGCAGTTCTATGGTGGATTGTTTCTATATATTTCAACAGTTCTTCAGGATACCCACTATAGTAGTTGTGATCATATGAGCTTTCTCATTGCCTTTGTCCTCAACAGGATTCTACCACTAAATGTCATCATTAACCCTAAAATTCTTTCACTAATTAACATAATGTGAAGACACATTAAAATTATATTATTTGAGTCTGGGGGGATATTTTGACAACTATTTTCATCATTCCTTTCATTGAAAATAATATTTATATAACATTGAAATTCTTTTTATTGTTGGAATTTTCACACAATATAAATTAACTAGACCCCATAATTAAATTTTCACTATTATTCCTTCTCCAATGCTAACATGAAGTAAAATTAATTTATATCTTGTATAAATTTTATTATTAGAACATCCTTTAAATTTTATCTCTCTTGTTTTGTCCCATAAACCAGGTGTGTAATAATAGTCTCCAATTTCCATTTTAATCTTGAGATATTATTGAATTAATTATTCAAATCTATGAATTTATCACATAGAAGATGAATTAATGAGAATTTCTCCAAGACTATAAATAATCGTTTAATATTTTTATTGGGATGATAATAAAATTAGAATCGTACATTTCATGTTTATTTAATATACCACATTTTCAATAATGAATTTGTAATTTACCTTATTTAATTTCTTGAATTAAGTTTCCATTTTCATGTGAGGAGATCAGGGAAAATAATTTTTAATAAATATATTTATAAAATGATCTCATATCATGGAGTTAATTTCTTCATGTTTCATTATATTATTGATATCAGTCGACCATTGATTAGTTTCACCTTGTAAAAAATACACAAAATAAATTACAATATTATTATTTATTAATTAAAGAATATAGAATATCTTTTCTATTGTCTTGATACATTTCATAAAAATAAGAAAAATATGGGATCCTCTAAATAAAGATAGATGTTTATATATAAAGGACACAATAGTAAGTTACTCCTTTCATTGGATGGTTATTAGTTTATCATTATTCATATTATCATTCATATATTGAGAGATTTGATTAATAATAGTTAAATGATTTCATATATAATCTTATATTTAATTTTTATTCTCATGAGGATAGTCACTATATTTCCTATCACATTCTAAAATTTCATGACCTTCCCATAGTTCATATATTAACTAAACAAAAAATATTATATTGTGAGAAACAATAATTATTTAGTGTAATCATGTAACCATAAATATTTTTAATTAGATTTCTAAATCTTGAATGAAAATTCTCAATATATGAATCCTTTGTCTTAACTTATATCATTCATGGTCATAATATATTTAAATCATTCCTAATGGTTAAAAATTGAAATGAGCATAATAACAAGTAAATCCATCTGGAGTGTGTAGTTAGGTGTCTCGTCTTATTCCAACTCATCATGCCGCAGTTATGCTTGAGTAAATACCAAATCCACCCCTTCAAAGTTTCTACCCTTAGGTGAATATATTCTGAATTGACATCCACATTTTAGTATCAATACAAAGATTCATTTTATAAAAAAAAACCACATAGCCTACACTTTACCCAAACATCGATATTTTATAATATAAATATTATTATACCTAAGGCTTTTAATAATGTTCTCTAATCCTTGAATATAAAAATAAATAAACCCTAATTTGAAAAAAAAAGCAACTAGATCATTTCAAATATAAATATTACATTATTAGAGAAGAATATTGAATACAATTTATAATAATACATGATTGAGGACCATAAATGTTAACTATGTAAAGATACTAGATAAATAATCATCTTATTTAATGAATTTTCTTTAATTTATCCCACAATGATATTCTCAAATAGTACTATTCATATAAATTAACTTCATAAAACTATTATTTATAACATAGAGAAACAAAATATAATAAATGGTGATCTTAGATTCTATTTTAGTGTAAACATAAGAGATATCAGTCAAAGATCATAATTGAGCATAAAATAAACAAATGGATTGAAACAATTATAGTAAAATATGAAAATAATAACCAATTATACAATGATAATTAATCATAAATCAAGGAATAAGGGTATGTTATAATAAAAATACACAAGTCATTACTGTCTATTATCATGAATAATTAATCATTATCCATTGTTTCTAGCTCTTTCATCGGGGCATGTAACAATCTAATTTTAGGATGTGTAGTTGTTTCTCCACATTCCCGACTTACAATGTTGGACAACATCTGTCACTTATTTGGGGAAACATTATCCACGATCTAAATGGGATAATGGTATTTCGGTTCCCCCTTCCACGAATTCCTCCTCAAAACTCATTTCCATGTCTGGGCCTCCCTCAGAGACTTAAGATGTTGTTCTTGAATCTCTTCCCAGTGACATGTCTTCATGGATGCCAATTAATTACGCTACTTCTATCAGGGCTTTCCAAGGGGTCCAACTTGGGAAGCAACCCTCGGTCTGGGGAGTAGTCACGTCCGGTATCGCTGGAATTTCTAGATGCTGGAACACTAATGCCTTTTGGATTATTTCATTTATGATAGGGCTTTTAGAGGTAGTATAATCCTGAGGCATCCCATGTTGAATGTGGGGCATTTTATGCCCTAGGTTTGTTTCTGAGGTTTTCCTCAACATCCTAGGTTTAACAGTGAGCATGCCGCAAGTTTAAAGTCTAGAGGAGATAGATCAAACTGATTAGAACAATAATGGTGGTGGATCCAATGGGTGAATCCCCTAGAGGGATCACTGATGATGGGGCTAACATGTGGTTAGTTACCCGATTACTGGTAGGAGAAGCGAGAAAGTGGGTGACATGATCTCAATAGGACGTTGCGGCCTGGGTAAGAATCAGGATAGATATGGTCAATCAAGAGTGGATGAATAGTGAGATGGAGCCAACACGAGGACGACGGTGATGTTGGGCTTGAGCCATGAAATGACTTCCTATGTATCTCTATGGTAAGTAATCAAAGTCCATGTAGTTCGGTGAGGTGATGGGGCACCTGAAGAGGTGATGGTGTACCTGAAGAGGTGACCCATGAGAATGGACACATGGATGAGATCCAGAGGAAGTAGAGCCTCTGGGATGTAGTGTGACCTTCCCAATACACATAGGATTAAGGGAGATATCACGATGGGACATGATTTATGGGCTTGAACCTCATAGAGGCTTTCTACATATCCACGAGGAAGGTAGTCAATGTTAACATAGTTCATGATGGGGTTATAGAATAAGCGTGTGCAAAGGAGAAAACAACCCAACAACATACTGGGGCTTACACATGGTTAGTAGCCCGGAATGGTCTGACACAACATGAGAGGACTAGAGATGAGGTTCCCAACAAAATAGACTTCAATGGCTTACTGCAATTTGGATGCATCAGCTTCACTTTGGATGGGGTTGATAGCATCTTACCATTAAATGGGATTCACAACGGATTACCATCGATTGGGGTTTATCATAACTGAGTCTTTCTACATAACTTTTCTAGTATACATGGATCAATTCCCATGTAGTTCTAATGGGTATAGATTAACGTCTTGCAATATGAAAGGGGTGTATAGTTTAACATCATGCAATATGATGGAGAACCTAAGTAGAGTGGTCGGGACTGATTGGTGTTGGGAATGAACCTCAGTGAGGCTTCCTACGTACCATTACATGGTAACACTCAATGTACACATATTTTGGAAGTTATTGGAAAACCGACGTGAAGGGGTCGTGACCTGTAGATGTTGGGCTTGAACCTCAAGGAGGCTTCCTACATACCTTGAATTTTCAAGGATCAAGGACCACTTTGTTCGGACGATTTTGGAGAACTAACATGAATGGGTAGGAATGAGTAGGTGTTGGCCTTGAACCCCCCAGTAGGCATCCTATGTACCATTCCATGGAAAGGATCAAAGTCCATGTAGTTCTCGTGGTTTGGGGCCTACACTCTAAGGCAGCCCAGAGAGGGTGTCAGGGTTGATGCTTACTCTAAGCCAACATGAGTCATGCTTGGTGTGAGAAACAAGAGGTCATAATGACCTGAAGATCACATCGTGAAAGGTTCTTTTGAGGGAGGTGGAGTGGGTATTATATGTGGTTAGTGTCCCAAAGAGGAAACATGGGCTTATGCGTGGTTAGAACCCCAGGTGCCGCTAAGGAGCAACAATAGTGGATCAGTCTTACACATTGAATCTACCTGGGTTCCGCTAAGGATCGAAAATTGTTTATGGGTATTATACATTTATGTGCCTAGGTTTCTCTATAGTGCGGCAATGGTGAATGGGTATTAGGCATGGAAGTTTCATTGGTGACTTTATAGAACCAAAATGTTGAATGGGGCTTATGCATTGAAGCTCCCCAGACTGCCGATATGGAGCGACAATGGTGGATAGGGCTAACGCATGGAAGTTTCCCTGGTGCCACTATGGTGTGGAAATGATGGATGGGGCTTATGAAGGGAAACTACATAGGTTCCTCTATGAAGAATCAATGGTGAATGGGGCTTATGCATGAAAGCTTCCCGGGTTCCTCTAAAGAGTAGTAATGATTGTTGGGGCTTACTTAGTGAAGCTTCTCGGGTGTCACTATGGAGTGGAAACATTGGATGGGGATTAATCATGGAGGGTTCTTGGGTGCTGATAAGGAGAGGAAACAATGGATGGGGCATACAAATGGATTCAGCCTCGGCGCTGCTAAGGAGAAGCAACAGTGGATGGGGATTAGGCATGCATGATTCATGTAATTTCTTCCTCATGTCTGGCCATGAGGGCATCCCCGCTCACTGGTGGGTTGGAGCATTTAATTGAAGCCCACACCTATGCGCAAGTGCACAAGTGGGATAACTCCAATGGAATTGGAATGGGTCCGAAAAAAGGGAGATGAAAAGTGTGAATCACCTGCCCGACATTTGAAATGAGGTGAGGGTGGCACGATGATGGAGGATAAAGGTTGACCGTGTTCGAAACACTATATCCAAATGATGTTAGCCTGAAATGGGGACAAAAAATGAGGGTATATTAATTACCATGTTTGAATCGTGGGACCTATCTAGAAGTGTCGTCCAAATTCTTCTGGGGTGTTGTCTCAGAATGGTAAGTGAGCATAAGCGGCATAGAACCGGGCCATCAGGGATTCCCTTCAGACATGAAAGAGTATGAAGATCGAAATGAAGGACATTGAAAGAATGAGATAGAGTAAGGTAATGTTGGAATGGATTCCAACAATCTTGAAGTTATTCCACTATAATAATTGCATAAAGTATCTTATTCTTGTACGATAATCTATATCTTATTTGGAACAAGAGGAATCCTATTATTGAATAATAGGGCACGCTACTGTTTAAAGTCATTTAGTAAGGACTATTGGAATATCATTCTTGGCACATAAGGCATCTCTTATTTATAGAACAATGCCTCTTATATTTGTCACAGATGGAGTACTACAGTTTATAGTCAAGCAGAGAGGAATATTGGAATCTCATGCTTGGTGATTAAGAATAATTTTTTTAGAGAAAGAGGCATCCTATATTTGTCATATAAGGTGTACTATAGTTTATAGTCATGTAAAGAGGACTTTTGGCATATTATGATTGGCACATAAGTAATATCTTTTTTGGGTCAAGAGGCATCCTATGTTTTTCATATAGGGCGTACTGTAGTTTATAGTCATGTAGAGAGGACTGTTAGGTATAAGGATCTTATAAAAAGCTCATGTTGGGTCTAATGCAAGAGCTGTGCTTTTTGGTTCAACCTGGTATATATGTATGGTGATTTGGTTTGGTGGATTTTTTAGAGGAATTGTTCGACTAAAGGTGATTAAGGAATTGGAGATTAGAATCTCAACTCACATAATGTGAATGATACCAAGAGAATATGTCAATTCTTGGTATTTCATGGAGTTTGTAGGGGTATCTAGAATCATGGTATTCTATATGTGGAAGATGGAAGTGAATAAGGGAACAATAGAGACATTCGATGGCCATGTCCGAAAAGGTCGTGGTGTGACTCTCCATTTTGACTTTGCTGAGTGGGGAATGTGAAGGGACTAGGCCAAATAGATAGGAATGTAGCCCGGAAGTAATCCCAAGAAGGGGTGCGTTGGAAAAACCCCCAGGTATGGACTAGTGGGTGTGATGGAAGAAGTATCACGATGGAAAGGTGCTCACAGATCATGGATTCTCGGAGTGTAGGGGCTCATGGGAGAAATGGACTCGCGGAGTAATTGGGATCGTGGGGAAAAGGGGATCGCGGAGAAAAGCGGCTCATGGATGAAAGCTGGTCGTGAAGCCTCGATCAATTACTGGGGTTAGGCATACCTCCTTCGCCAAGGGAAGAACCCTTTATGAAGGGCATCTCTTCACAGTGCTCTGGAACACTGTGAAATACGATATTGGCCACTGAAAGGGCGACATGACCATCCTTATGAAGGGGGGGGGGGTGAGCTGGTAATTTATAGGAAATGGAGGTCGGAGGAGCATGCCATGAAGAACAGATGCGCTCTATGAAGTGAAAATGATGCCACAAAGGATGTCTCTCTCTGAAACGGGAGGGAGTTCCCATAATTTTCTCATAATCATGAATTAAACCATCATTGGACTTCGTAGTGCTCACTGAGGCTGTTGTCATGTTCACTCAAGTATCTCATAGTCACGGGGGTTACACTATAGGATCATGTACTAATGAATTATGAGTATTTTGTGGACATGTTTTTTTGTTGCCAATAGTCATGAGAACATATCATACACATAAGAAATATGTTTCTTTAATACACCCAAGAATATAAAATCATTCCCATATTCAAGGAATAATAATGAATATATATTAATGGATTGTGTACAAACCTCATTCCATTATTGTCATAGTCATTGTTTACAAACACCATTATCTTTTTGGATTTATTCTATTACTGATATAGGTTTAACCCACATTCAAGTCCTAATTTTCACATGACATATCAATCATTATGAAATATAAAGGAGGGATGTTTAATTTTGACCCCCAATTAAATATTGAAAATCATAAATATGTGGGATAGATAATCATAAGATATTAAATAATTTATTGTATTATAACATGATAAAAGGGAATAGGTTTTATAAAAGTTATTTCAATTCATTATCGTATAAAATGTAATAATTAGATTGGTTTCATAAAGATTGTATCATAACATAATTAACCTGTGGTAAAGAAACATGTTTCATAAAATAAAACATAAAACATTATCGTTATAATAATTACAAAAAAATAAATTGGTTGGTATATTATGATCATATCCCTAGTGAATCATAAATATCATTAAAGGATACTGTCACAGATGAAAAACAACTTTTATTTAACATAGAAACATTTCATTGATAATATAACAGAATATATTTTTTTGAAAATTTTTTTGACTAAAAAGTCATAAAATATTAATAAAATCGTTATCTTGTAAAATAAATAAGTAAAAAAGGTAATGTAATCTTGATATAAATGAACAATAATGATAGTAGGAAAATTTATAGATGACATATATGATAAAAAAACATTCTCTTGACACCTTTTAAAAAATATGAATATGTATTTTTCAGAATCTTTTTAAGATGATTACTTTTAAACAATTAATTAATAAATAAAATGGTAGTTAAAATAAACATTTTCAAACATTTAATTTATAGGTAATACCTTTCATAATAAAATTTCTAAAATCATTCACAAGGATTAAAAAATTAATTGTCCATAATTGAAATTTTGACAAGTTTTCATTAAAAATATTTTCTCAATAATTTTAATGAACAAATATAGAAAAAATATTGTAAATATAATTAATGAATGAATAAATAGATGATAATAAATTACATGGGTTATTTATTATAAAATCTATATAACTTCCATTAATTAAATATTATTTATATAAAATCTCAAATAGAAATGAGATTATAACATAAACCCTTTACCTCAAGTCCGATATTTATTCATACACATTCGAATATAATATATATTAAATATGTTGTTATAAAAATATATTATAGAACTATATGCATACATAAATGAATATTTATGATTCATTTTTAATTTATAATTATTAATTTTTGAACAATCTCATCTTTAAAGTGTACGTTCTTGTTAAAATTGCTTTGTTTTCCATGCATGTTTTGGTTTGATGATTTCTTTTGAAAAGGATTTATCATATCCAGAATATTTCTCCTCAAATAAGTATAATATTTATTAACCATATATAATTTTATAATTTTAAATATAATTCTTTGATTTAAAAATAACCACATCGATGTGGGGAGGTGGAAGTCCCTACGTAAACATGAGAGGAGTTATCATTTTATAGCACATGAAAAGGTAATAATGTATATAATATATTATAATTATATAATTATTATTATGTCCAAAATATCATATATAATAATTAAATCCATATTAATAATCTACCATGTACTATGGTGATGGAAAATAAATCGCATTTCTAGGTCGAGGTGGAAGTCCACACGTTCGCACATGAAAAGAGTTCATGTACTATTTGATGGAATAGACGCGGAAAATGATTCATACATCCAAAAAATAAATATAATGTGTCATTAAATTAGTTAATTAATTAATTTAAAATGAATACCATATATTATAGGATGTATAAGAATAAATAGAATTGAACATACTCAGTTAAGTGATATATCTTCATTCATAAACGTCCTTCAGATAACACCATAAGACATGAAAGGATAGACGTATGACCACAACATAACCTATATGATAGGGGTATGGATGTTATAATATCTTTTTATAGGTCTTTTCATTAAAATATCTCTCATAATGTGTGAGTGTTATAGGGTAGGTGGGGTCGTTTTTTAAGGGAGGGAGACAACATGCTTTGGATTATTCCAAAGATTAAAATATATTAATGCCCTACTAAAGAAACATTTCTCTAAATTATTTCAAGATAAAATATAGGATTATTTAAAACAAAAATATATTAATATGTAATTGTTTATACAAATATTTTGGTCAGTCTAACCCTTCTTTATTTTATATAACTATTAGTTATCCACTTTTAACCTTTACCGTATTAATGAAGTTTTTCCTCAGTTACTGTTCATAATGATTAAAAACTAAGTTTATTTTCTTATATAATATAAATAATTATAATTTAAAATTATCAAATCCATTTTATGAAATTAAATCACTACATATGGTAGAGATTCATTTAAAAAACCCATACAAAATAACGAAAAATGGTTTAAAAAAGGGTTTTTATTATAAAAATGTTATTATATGAAAAGTCAGCATAATATTGATTATAATGAGATTAATTAGATTATGTTTCATCGAAAGGAAATAATTAAATATTAAAATCAACTTAAATATGAATCTTTGTACATACTTGAATGGAAAACATAGTTTTCTATAAAATCATTATTTTTCTGTATTGATTGAAAAGTTAATGTTTTTAGAAAATAAAAAATTTCAACTTACGCTAATTGGTGTATGATTATTTCATAACATATACCCTTATATAAAATAATATTTCTAAAATTTAGAGAAAATAATTATAATATATACATCCAAAATGAAATAAAAATATTATTGACAAAAATGCATTTCTTAATCCATAAAATTTCCTTATCCCATTCCATACGTAATACCTATAATTAAATAATTATTGCAATATTTTATTCAATATATAATATATAAATTTCGTTAATAAATTATTCAATAGTATATAATTAAATTTATTATAATAAGAACACATTTCACACTGAAAAAATTTTCTTTAGAACAAATCAATATTTTACCATCAAACTATTTTATATTCATTACAACCAATTAATTTAAAAGAAATTGATTTTTTTAAAGTATAACAAATAATGTTTCATATTTTATTTTGTATTATTTATACCTTCAATTCCTGGGTGTATGATATAACTATCACATTAAATAATAATATTAATTCAATAGTATAGTGTAGTTCGTTTACACTCATTGTTGCATTTATAGAAAGATATCAAAGAAATTAATTTTTCTTATTAATATTAATATATTAAAATATCTCATGTTGTTTTATAATTTTCCAACTATATATGAAATAGGTTCAATATTATGATCCTAACTCACTTAATTAAATATGAGTATCCCAAAATCCTTTAAACTTGTGTAACAAAAGTATAAATATCAATGTGAGAAAGGGAATACCATTTTCATTAGTATATTGCATTAAATAAAACAATTCTCATAAATATACATAAATTTGTTGTAAATAAATGATAAAATGAAAACATGGTGCAATAAATTTATTATGACTCAAATAATCATAATTGAGACAATGACAACTCATACCTTAAGAACCACTCAGACGAAATGCACTATAAACTCATGTAAAAAAAATTAAGTATTTTAATAAACAATTAAACAGGATATTTAATATCTAAAAACTTTTACAAAATTAATTAACTATTAATTATGTATATGAATATTAGTTATTTATTATATATTTTCGATACTGGATGTGATTAATCATGAATATTTTGATTTAGTTTTAACATAGCATTGTTGTTCTTAATTTTTCAACAAAATTTAATCTATTTTAGATAATTAATGTTTACTTTATTAATGGTTTATAATTATTTATAATATTATAATTTTATTCTATTTTAATTTTTATTATGTTTCTTAAAGATGTATTTGGAAATGATTTTATTTTTTTGATTCTTAGCGAAGAGATCTGGATTTCGAAAATAATTATTTAAAATTTTATGCTATCATTCAAGGAAAAAATAATAATTATTTACTTATTTATTTTAAATCTGAATTTTAATTAAATTATAATATTCATAAATGAACTAAATATGTCGGATTGTTCAAGATGTTTTTAAACCACCAAACCAAGAGCATGCTGTAAAAAATGAATGATTATGATGTGATTAATTTGAAATATCATTATATTGGTAAAATAATTAAATTATTTAGTGTTTATTAGTTTGAAATATCATCATTAAAAATATATTAAATGATAATATAACCTATAAAATTTTACATCACAGATCAATGAAATCAACTTTCTTATCCCAGAACGCTCAATTAGACAGTTGAATTTACTATCGCTTTTTATTGATCATTTTGTTTTTAATTTGTCCAATGTTTTTCTAAAGATCGTAGTTTTTTATAAAAATCCTTTTTCATCATTAACATTATTCACATGACTATCAATATAAGTATAAAATTAAAAATAGTAAAGAAAATATATAATTTCTAGGAGGTGGTAGTCTACTTGTATGTGGGGATAATGATGTAATTTTCAATGGAATGGGAAAAAAATATTAATGTGGTTTACCATCCTTGAATATAAAATATTTCCTAAATATAATACATATATATTATATTCCCTCTTAGTAATATCCTTGTATGGTGGTAAAGGAATATGAAACACATTGTATTATATATGGAGTAGTCGGTGTAACACATGAATGATAGTTTAGTTTCTCTCAATACAAAAGGTAATGGTGAAAAATAATTGTAAAATAACTATAATAATATATCAGTATAATATACTTATTTTATTATTTTAATATGTTTTATTTGAATTATAGGTAGATTAATTGAACATAATGAAATAAAACTATAAAGGAGTAGTTAAAAATTTGTACCCCACCTCTTGAACTATATCCATTGAAAATTGGGTAAAGCCTTTGAGGGATGTAATTTTGAGAAGACGATAAGTGATTGTAAGTGGATTGTAGTTTTAAAGATACGTTTATTTTCAGTATTGGTATGAACTATGTGGGATGTTGTTTGAGTGTAAGTGAAGAGTGTATAGACCATTTTATAAGTGAAAAGGGATGACATTTATTTAAATATGCAAAACATTTGTATAATGGGAATCCAATATCAATGAATGTGTCTCAAAAATTGAAAAACAATTTACTATGGAAGTGAAAAGGATGATCTTTAACTTACCCACCAATTCATACATATTTTTTAAACATGTCTCTAGTCATTCCCTCTTGGTTAAAATCCATTTACCGAATTTTATTTTTACCAAGGTAACTTGTAATTAAAGAATTAATTCATCACTTATGATTGAAAATATAATTATATTTATTAGATAACATAAACCTAATTGTTTGTTATTAGAAATTATCATTTTTATTAATTTTCTAAAAATGATAAAAATTAATTTATAAATATTCTGTTTATAATGTATTAAAACTATTTTTCTTTAAAAAATATAACTTATGTAACAAAATATTAAATTTGGGTTTGTAAATTAGAACAAAAATTTATTAAAATATATATTAAATTTTAAAATATATTTTTGGTCTTATAAAATATTCATAAATTACTAAATTATTCTTATATATTAATAATTTCATAGAATACATGTTGTTTGAAAAAATATATTTTCCATTTACCTAAAATCAATTTTTTAGAAAAATAAAAAAAATTATTCTTAATGTTATATTATTATTTTTTAATCAAAATAAGAGTTAAATTTCTTCAAATTAAATTTTAAATCATTTATAATTCAAAATATAAATAAAATCAAATATTATTTTGGAAAATAGTTCATATTGGAATGTAAGTAATTAAATGTTAGTTATTCTATATATGTATCTCCTATTAATAACTAATTAATATATTATTAATATATGATTTTTTTTAATATATCATATTACCATTTAACCATTATATACATAGTTTCATGAAATAAAAATCACATTTTATAGAAATATATTACTAATTATACCATTGTTTCATTAGTTTTCTAACAATACTAATTGAATTTAATTTGAATTTAATGATTCATTTGTTTCCATTATACACATATTTAATAAAGTGTTTACTCGTATTCATGTATTCTAATTAAATTACAAGGATTTGAAGTTTATATTTAATAGTCTTATTTTTATCTAAATGTATCATCATTTTGGTTTAAGTTCAGCATTATATGTGGAACATTCTTTGTAACATATTATTTATTGAAGGAATATATAGATTGAAACAAAATATTGTTACACTCTACCCCTTGAAAATATTTCTCCCAAAAATTATTATTGTTACTCAATAATGAATGTATCAGACGGTCTTCGTCAAATATTTTTTATTTGAGATATTTCTTAATATATGAAATCTAATTTACTCTATTAAGCTATATCACGTTAATTATTCTTCCTTAAACAGAAATAATCATTCATAGAATTATATACCAGAGTATATATATATATAACCTAGTTATATTATCCCTATATAATAACATTCCCAACATCATATTAATCTCCAAGACATTAAACCACATTAGAATCATATATTCCATTAGAAATATAGTATTATATTCAACAACCACATCCCAAAGTCACTCATTAGTAAATATATATATATCATAATATTAAAAATGAGATAAACATCATAAAAAATATCATGGATCTGTTTTTTATTAAATCAACTGTGAATTTAAATATTATCAAAACAATCTCACAATATTTTCTCAAAATCGATCAACCTGTTATTATGAAAACATCATGAATATAATAATCCAATGATTTTTCCATAACTATACATTTTATATCCAATAGTTATCTTGAAAAATATAACCTTGTATAAACAAAATATTTCACGGCTCATGATACCATTTAATATATATTTCCAATCCTTTATCAATAAACAACTAAACAATAAAACTTATATATTTCACTAAATCCAAAAAAATTTAAAATATTCACAACTATCATTGATAAATATCAATCTCTAATGAAAATAATTAAGAGTATTAATATATATTTTTTATTAATATATCAACCTACCTAACAAAGGAAAGACTAGGAAAATCACATTTTCTATAAATAAATGCATATATCAAGATTTTAAACAACATAATTCTGATGATTCATTTTGTAATATAACATTTTTTTATAGATTCATACCATTTTTTGCGTCATTAAAACGATATTATTTCATCGAAATACTAAAAAATTATTATCAATAAAATCATATTAAATGATCATGTAAATATGAAAAGTCAATACTAGCATTTCTTCTATAATGAAACCTTCATTTTATACTTTGATATATTAAGTTTAATATAATTATATTTAAGATATGATCTGTTATACATTTTAACCTAATAAATTAATGTAATGTGTTAATAAATCCATCATAATAGCTCCTGAATTAAATTTGATAGTCCAAATTATATATCATTTTAGTATCAAGAATGATGTGCAGTCATAGGCCCAACATTAAAGAACTAGGGTAAATATTGATTTGAAACACAACCAAATTTTTTCTGGATTATTATCTATAGATTCATCGATACCATAACCATATCAACGTTCTAGTATCGATACATGATTATAATCTCTTGGAAACTCCACAATTTTAACTTTCAAAACAAATTTGGAAGTTATATTATACGTATACATACTCTTATTCATATCCTTAAGGATTTCATTAATGATATATTAACCTAAACCCTATAATATTACCTCAGATACCTTAATGGGCTATGTATATCTTTGAAATAGTTATAAACCATAACTTATTAAAAATTTATAGAAGTTTTCACCCAAAAAATATGCTCAAATAATAACATCATAATACTTAAAGTTATCTAAAAACTGTTTCGATAGAAACAATAGCACCCTGGAGTTATACACCCCAGCCTAATCTCATAAATATATATTTTTCATATTTTCATCAATAAGAACTATATATCCATGGATATAACTATATTATAATTAAAATAACTAAATAAAATATTATTTTACATACATTACTATGACGTTATAGGATGATATATTTATATAAAAAGACCAATCATAAAATAATAAATTCCATCAAATGGAAATTTTTTTCACCATATATAGAAATACTTAATCCATAATAATTCATCAATATCACAAAAAATTTCCCAACACAATCTATCATCTTAGAAATATCTTGTGTAATATTATATTTTATAACTTGGGTAAATGGAAATATAAAAATGTGTGATCTCAAATTATTTTAATGGGTAATCAATAGTGGTAAAAACATAAGATATAAGTGAGAATAATATGATATTAAATAATATGGTAGTAATATATAATAATAAATAAATCCACAATACAATAAACTTAAAATAATAATATACCCATTTATAATATTAAAAAACAAACATGTTACATGGAAATCCATGTACGGTTTATTGGTATTGAAATTCATAATTATGGATAACTAATTCCCTCCCTAATGAAAAACATTGTGATCATAACACCAAGGGCATGTTTCTGGGGAATATAATATTCTTTATAGGAATACAAAAGAATATGAAAATATTCTTGTCTCATGAGATCTACCACTCCATTAGGGTTCTATATAATTACATTCTCCACCCATCACATTAGTAAGTCTAATTCATTCATAAAATGAGATAATGTGTAAACAATATGTAATAATGTTTCAAACTAAAAATCTATATTTGATTAATAACATACGGAAACACAATACATTTCACAATACTAATAAAAGGGGAAACATGATCATAACTCATCGATAGAAAGATGTTGGATAGTAAAAAACATAGTTATCATTATTGAGTAATCAAACAAACATCCATATAATAATAAATAATATATATTTTGAATAGTTCCCCGATCGATAAATTGAATATCTCTATATAAAAATACCCCTTAAACTATCATCGTATAGAGAAATTGTTATACAGATTATTTATTAGTCATCCCTATCAGTCAATATATGAACTATATGTGAACAACCTTCAGAAAAAGTAAGAAATATATTGTGTTCATAGAAGAAATTCATTGGAATGAAAATCATATAAAAACAGAGGATGATTTGTTGAAACTAAAAAAGTGAATTTCCATTTATTTAACAAAATGGAACATTAAATTAGTCATCCATATAAATATAGATGATCGTTTCAGAAGAAAACATACATAATATAATAACTATAACTTAAAACAATTTTAACATAAATTAAAAACATCCTACAAAAATAACGTTTCGAATGATATCACACAATATAAGATCAAGAGTCAATTTTCTGATTTAAAAGGTTTAATAAAAAAATAATGCATATAAATATGTTATAGAATAAATCAGGTAAAATAAATCCAATGATTGCAAATAATTATTAAACTGAAATGATAAATATAGGTGAAAACCTAAAAGGGAATTTTGAAATTATTTTTGTCATTGATGTAAATAGAAATCATACATGTTATATTGAAATGTATCTTTTGAAAAGGTAATGTGAATTATTTTTGAACATTTTAATTTTAAAAATAATCTCCAATAATAGATCCTTGAAAATAAACAATTATTTTTTATTTAATGTATTGATCTAATGATAAAAAATATTATTATTAAATAAACATGTTTAATAATTTTATATTACATTTTTTGAAAACGTAAATTCTAACAAGTGTATGAAAACCTTCATTGTTTAACTATTTTACTAATAATATTTTAAAGTATAATATAATAAAAATATATTTCAGGATAAATAATGCATTTAATAATAAATATCATGATAAATTGTTTTACTCAATGAAGTGAGATTTGGGATATTAATATCCTATATTAGATACATAACCCATATGGTATGAAGTATTATAGAATTATTTAAATGGAATAAATGTAAACAAAAATACAATATGTTATAATTCCACATAATAATATCAATTTTATAATTTACACAACATATATTAAATATTTTCAATAGAACAACTATAATTCAATAAAAGAATGTTGAGTTACGAAAAATCCTTACTACAGGGAAAAAAATTTAATTAATTGACATCTAAGGAATGGAAAAATATTTTTCATACTATATCCCATGAAATAAAGAGTATGAAATATATTCATCCATGTGATTGAAATAAACCATACAAGTAAAAAATGGTGCACAAAATGTATTATATCTTAATGAATAAAAATTTATACCAAGAAAACCTTTACCTTAATTATTTCATAGTTGAAATTTGATCTAAAGTACGATATAAAAACATTACTATATGAATAACCCATTTATGAAAATATATATTATATTTTATAATATTTTTTTTATAATTATTCCCTTCCTATCTATTTTTTAGTAATTATCAATTTCTGATGTCGCGTGTGACAAATCTTGATCATTTTGGACTAGGTTTTTTATAATGGCATTATTCTTAATTCTTATACCTATGTTCATCACTATCAGATCATAAAACCTACATGAATTTATGTTTTATAAATATTTATAATAATTTAATTTAATTCTATGGGAGTTATAGTTACAATTCATAAGTATAAATTTGGCGACAAGCATACTTCAAGGATTCTTATCTAAGAGACGGTGTTTTCATAAATAATGATAAAAAAATCTGTATTAGCATAATATAAAATAAATAAAAAAGATATTTTCTTATTTATATTATATATTACAAGATATCATATTCTTATAGTCATCCATGATATAAATTCATATCAATTCTATTGTAGGTGGTTAAACTGGCCCAAACAAGAACAAACAATAATTAATAGATGATTACGATGTTATTTTGTTGAAATATAATTATAAAAAATTATAATAATATATTTAATTTATTAATATTTTTATATATCATAATTATAAATATGTATAATAATAATATAACTTATATGATGATATTTCATATTACAAAAAACCAATTTTTCTATTAGAATGATCTTATGGACAATTGAATTTACAATGGATGTTTTTTTCTCATCTTGAAAATAGTTTGCCCAATGTTTCTTTTAAGAATACAACTAATTTCAAAAACTATATTTATCCATTAAACTCAATCTCAAGACTATATATTTAAGTCATCTATGGAAATAAAAATGAAAATCAATCATTCAATGGAGGCGATAGTCCACATGTACTCACCGGTTAAATTTTTTTTCCCATAAAATGAGGAAAATAAGTAATATTGTTTATCATTAATGATTATAAATTATTTCATATATAATAATAACTATAAATTAAATTAACTATAATTACCATCCTTGTAATTTGATAAATAAATAAAACACATTGCGTCCTGGAGGCGGTTGCCCACACAACACACGAATGACAGTTTCATTTTTCATAATAGAATAGAGAAATATGGTTAATGATTATACAATAATTATAAGAACATAATTGAATATAAATTATAGTTATTTAAATAAAATAATATTGTGTAATTGAATTTGAAACTTAATATGTATAGATACCCGATTAAAACTTTTGTAGATATTACATACATTCAATTAATATTCAATATATCTCTCAAATAAATATTTATGAGGAATATATAGTTTTAGTGTGATTTGGGAATACATAAAACAATTTTAGTACAATATTAATAATATATATCATATTTCATTATATAAAGTAACCTTCTATAATCATCATATATAGTACACTTCATAATAACATGGGGAAAATTAAAACATGAGTAGGGATGAGGTCATATACTCAGTAATGTTAAACATGAGATATTTAAACAAATAACAATATGTAATTTTATCATGGTAGTAAGGTAATGATATAATTTTATTATCAATATATATGCGTTAAAAAAAATTAATGTATACGAATCATTATTGACGATATAAAACATCAATATATCATAATAATGGAGAATCCTAAAAAAATCAATCATGAGCCATGAGTGAAAATAATTTTTGTATCATCATGTCATTACAAAGTAGAGCCAACATTCTAATATAATCCTTATAATATATCAATGATATCTACCATTGAAATAATATCATAGCCGATCACACAACACCCCATGCTTCCCATATCATAGTGAACCATGTATCATATCATATTTCCCATATCATAGTGGATCAATCATCCACGTCAATTTTCCATTGTTGATCAAGAACATGAACTCATTCCTAAAATTAACCCATTAGATATAATCCTCTACCCAAATTAATTTTAGGGCTTTGATATACCCACCCATCACATAATGAAAACCATTCATATGTGTTCCACATGATCAAAGAATATTCATCATTTTATCATATTAGAAACCATGGAAATAAAATTGGTTTCATAATAATTTATTCTTTACATAATCATAATCCATACTAATAAAAAACATGGATGTTATAATTAGATATTCTATAAAATTAATCATAATAAACATTAAATGATTTTGAAAAATATAAAAAACACTTTTAAAACATTATTTGGGAAATTCTTTAAAAACATGATAAATTAAACATTTACACAGAATTTTTTTTATAAAAATTGACCAAAATATTATGAAAATATTTTTATTTGAAATTAACTATAGAAATGAGTAATGTAATATTCATGTCAATGAATAATCATGAAAATGGGGGAAATCTGTTCCTGTTGTAGATGTTAAACAAAGGCATTATTTCTGTACTTTTTTCAAAAAATAAAAATAACTTACTGGGAAAACTTTTTGAAAGGTAAATTTTTAATCCATTGTAAATAAATTAATACCTAGTGAAAATTAACATTAAAAAATTATATTTAGTGACATTTATAAAACATTTTTTATGAGAATGTACATGGAAAAATGGTCATCGACCAAATAAAAAATACTGTTGATTTTATTAAGGAAAACGCCATTGTAATTATATGTAACTAAGTGAGAAAAATGGTTATAATACTTTAAAATATATAGAAATAATACTTAGAGAATAAAATATATTTGTTTTAAAGGATAATATACATAAAATTTCCCTTAATTTAAATTTATTATAGACAATTCTGAAAAGAAAAGTTATTGTAAAATGAACCCTTTCCTCAAGTCTTGTATTTCTTCATAAATATTAAATAATAAATTATAATAAATATAGAATTTTTATAAATCTATTATATAACCATAATATTGTATATCGTACCACATATGATTTAATTATACAATATATTCACATGTTGATTAACAATTTATTATTAAAATTATTGTTCTACATTATTACTGCTTTATTTTTCATACATGTTTTATTTCAATATTCTTATTACATGTACATTTATCCTAGTAATGTAATGCCCCGACCCCAGCTACCCAAAGTCGCTGCATTACTTCGTAACATTGGCATGATCACAAATGATCAAGTCTCGAAAGAACGATTAGTTTAGTAGCCTTGGAAACACTAGATACATTCATAAGTCTTTCATTACATCAAAAAGTAAACAAACTACAATAACATGGTCTTCATAGTCCACACTCATATCCTTTTTTGACTATCCCTGTAGGTCATTCATAAAATACTTCTTCACATCCTGGAAAATATTAAAACATTGAAGGGGGTGAGCTGAGATGCTCAGTAAGGATAACAATATAGCAGAAGCTTTCATCAATAAAAATAAACATTTAAGGCAATGTATAACTAAAACAAAAGCCTTTTAAACATGAACTTCAACATAATACGGCAAAAGTAAAATGAGATAATGACATTCACTTCATCACATGGATATTCTACTGGTCAAATAATCACATGCAATATCAATAACCACTTTCATAATGAGGGAATGTATAATTCCAGACATTCTGAAACATTTTGTCAAGGCCTCGTCTAAGACTTCTAAAATTATTAAGGCCTCGACCAAAACCATAAATCAAATTGGGAAAGGACCTCGGCCAATTCCACGTCTAGTTGTCTCATGAGACCTACCGATGCAATTTTTTTAGAAGATACTTACATTTAAAATTGTTCAAATATACTCGAGTGTTTTTCTGAAAACATTATGCATGCTTATGAAAACAAAATAACTAATTCTGAGACTTCTCGACTAATTACAGGCCATGATGGGTCCACGCCCAATCCCTTCCTGTCTACCACACTCGAGAGTCGGGTTTTCTAAAAACATTTTTAAGCTTGCGTTAAATACGTATACATTTGCATTGGATTTTAATATATTGGAGAGAAATATCTCTTTTTTGAAATCATTTAAAAATCACATAATTATAAAAGAAAAACTTATGAATAAACGTAAAAGTCAAAAGGGTGTATACACCGTATAAAAGAAAGTTGTGTATAAAACCAAATATGCCTCAATGAAAGGGGATTGAGACGAAGTCCTTAAAAAGATCATTTTTTTAAATAAATTACATCTATAATGTGTATTCACTATAAGTACACATAAATAATTTAAAAATACAAGATATGACATAATAATATCATGAAATAATTTGAAAGTAGGAGATTAACCCAAAGAATAGAAATTGGGTTAAGAAGTTCCCTTACCTTGCGTCTTGTCCTGACTCGACCATTCTTTAACCTCCTGAATAATAAACTAGAGTTAATTTCTATTTACTTAAGAACCTTTTTCATGTTAATTATTCCTTTTATATCACTTATTACCATGTTATGAACATGATGTAATTATTTAAGTTAATAACGGTCGTTTTGTTGATCTTTGGTACTTGAGTCAATAATAAACTTCTTATAATTACAAGTTGTTTATGTGGTAGAATATCCATTATCTCCAGAATTATATTCATGATTTATATGTCATATATATCATATATATCCAGTATATACATTCATTCATAATATTACGTAACATTTAGAGGTAAGAACTGAAATGCACCGTTCATGGAGACGGTAAGCCGTACGTACGCATGAACGCTACTTTCATTTCTATTTCATATTTAATGGAATGAAATCATAATTATATAAAGTTATAATATAGTTCCAGTATAATATAGTGTATAATACCATTTACTCCATCCTTTATACATCCCACATATGGCATTAACGATTCAAATCACTTTGAGGGGGTGGTAGTCCGCACTTCCTAAAATGAAATTATCGTTTTTTACCCATAATGGAAATCATAAATTATTCCATAAATGAGAAATATAGAAGCATAAGTAAAACATAAACATCTTATATATCATATATAAAAATAGTGACATCTTAATGTCCACCTTTGAAGGTGTTATATGAGTGTTGAACAATCATCATTTCGTGAGGCAGAAATTCGCCATCCACAGAAACCGTATGTTCTTTAACCATTAGACGAAGGTGTGTGTAAGTGTAAACCAAATACATATAATAAAAACATCCTAGTATGTTTTAGATACTGGGGTTGTTACACAATAAAGGAATGAAAAGAGTTTAAGGGGTTGGAGAAGCAAAATAAAACAAAACAACATTAGAGAAGACATTACCTAAAAAATCGGGTAACTTTTTTTGATTTGAGCCAAAGGCTTCCTTGGGAAGAGATCTGCCCAAAGTGAGGCTTCTAGGAGTAAGAGGTGGACGTTGGGAGAGTATTTGGGCAGAGTTTGGCCGAGCCAAATGGCTTGAAAGGGTAAATGAGGTGGGAGACGTGGGGGCCTTTTATAAGTGGAGAGGAGGGGAACTCTTGGAAAGTAAAGAAAAGTCACTTTATTATAAAATGAGTTTCAGATTTTAGAGGTCCCACACTTATATAATTCGAGGATAAGATGATAAGGGTTCTAAATCTACTCATCCAATAGGTTTTTGACAAGTGTACGCTTTGGATTTTACATTATCTTTCCATTTTATTGAAATCGTTAAATAATGAGGTCATCGCTGCATCATCATGATGTCATAATTAATTTAATTTATATAATTTCTAAAAATTATAAAAAAACTACTATGATGTAGGAAATATTTTTATCTTTCTAATGAATATTTATAATCAAAATTTGGACTTGTGTAACCCCACTTAAAAACTATTTTAGTAAAACAACTCATGTTTGTGTCAATTTAATTTTAGCATTAAATATATATATATATTAATGTCATTTTCCAACCAAAGTGGCTCCATGGGGTCCCCAAGTTGACCCATTGGTTGTCTTGGTCAGCCATGACTCATCAAATAGGAGTAGTACAAGTTTCAACTCATCTCATATTATTAAAACCTTATTTTTACCTTAAACTACACTAATTACCTCTAATCACGATTAAGAACATAAAAGTTACTATTCACCAAAAAAATATTTTGATCTCATTGAACCACATTTTACTTCTTAATGACAACCATGTATATCGGATTTTTGAAAATCAAATCACAGAAGTGGTAATATTTCATTTAAACGAAAAATCAGTTATTTAACTACCACTTAGTGGTTTCACTATTCATCAAAATTGAAGTTTTTCAGAACAATGCCAAAATTTCACCCTAAGATATAATTTATATTCCGAATTCAAAAATGATGTCTATTTTAAAAAATTACAAACATATAAGTTGCATTAATTAATTTCATAATTAATTCCCGCTGCCACAACAAATAGCGTGTTTTAAGAAACAATTTATATCAAAAGATTGGCAATTGTTTATGTCGAATTTCAATGTTAAATTAATTCTAATGACCACCATTGGATAAAATGGTAAAAATATATTCTAATTATACATTAAAACCACTAAATAGTATAATTTATCACAATAAATTATTTTGATTAAAAAAGTTGTTTTTAAGTATTTTTCACTATTAATAAAAAATTAGAAGTTCTCAGAAAAATAAAAAAAATTCAACATAGGCTAATTTTGATATTACGAATCCAAAAATGAAGACCATTTAGAAATATAAAATTTCTATAATTTTAAAAAGTGGTTATTACTATTCATAACAACTACTTTGATTAGTCGCGGTGTTTTAGAACTCGAAGTTGCGTACAATGCAAGCTATTGCATTATTGAATGAGAAGCGTATCATGGAAGCTTGGGGTGTTACATTCTCCCCTCCTTCAATAAATTTCGTCCTCGCAATTTGAAAATTTTCTTTGAAAATAAAATGTTGAAAATAGAAAATACCTTTGTGGAAAACCCACATCGGAAATAAGGTTAATAAATATATAACATTAAAAGAAAGCAAGATAAGTACAAAGGTCACCCAATATAGCCCATTCTAGGATTCTATGAAAATATGGATATGGAGGAGAAACAAACCATCAAGGTCTGATGGAGAGTTATATAAAACAGGATTAGGAGAATGTTTAGCTACAAGAAAATCACAAACTTGTGATTGATTAAACGGTCATTGAATCCCCAGTTGGAAAAGTTAACCGACAACATTTTTGTTTTAAGTTACCTTTTATAATGTTGAGGAATTTATTTAGGAGATTTACTAAGAACGTAAGGGAATATACATACTTGTTATGTATACTTTCATTCGTTAATAAATATTTACCACAAACCCAACTTTTACTCCAAATGGTAACAGAACTCAAAAATATTCTATTTATCCTAATTGTATAAGGTTCCAAATGTTAACACATACCATTTAGATTAGTAAAATTATTTTGTAATAACCAGGGACTTCCTGTAGGCTAGTGGTAGGAAATAAAGGCCTGTCGCACTTTGATTGTGGGTTCAATTCCTGCAGCTTTGTTCGACGCGACGGGTTCTGCCCCACCCTGCAGGTTGTCCTTTTCCTAAAACTATAGTATCATAATATTCCAAAAATAATCTTCATAATTTTTTTAACCATAAACAATACTATCCAAAGATCAACTTAATCCACTCCAACCTTAATAGTTATCCAAAATACCTCAGTCCAGACTTTCTCTAAAAGTTCTCTAAATTCCAAAATCAATTGTAACATCAGATTCCCCAAACAAAGAAAAGTTTCTCTTATTTTCACATACTAAAAATATGATTACCTTAATCATATTAAAACCTTACTGAAATGAAAAAGTACTGCAGTACAATCTTTATATATATCACATTATTCTTATAACCAGAATATAATCCATGAGTCCAAAAGCACCAATACATTAGTTATTCTGCTTCAACTGTAGTAACAGCATAAGATTGTCCTTGATCCCTTGTCCTTTTCTGAGGTAAGTTTCCTTGACGCTTAGGACATTCATTTGCATAATGCCCCATTTCCCTACAATTGTAGCATTCAACATTGATAGCCTCTTTCTTTCCCTTGCAATCACGAGCCTGGTGACCCTTTTCTCCACATTTATAACAAACTCCCATTCCTTTTAGGCAAGTACCAGGGTGATTCTTCCCACAATTATCACATAATGGAAAATACTTCTTTCCCTTTTTCCCTTTATCTGTCTCTTGTTCCACCGTTCTCTTCTTCTCTTGCTTTACTTTGTTGTCATAAGACTTAGAGAATTCCTTTTCTGTCTTGATAGCACACGAGACAATATCTTCGTATGATGAGAAGGATTGTGATACTAAAGCTCAACGGAGAAATGGTTTTAACCCATCAATGAAACGATCAATCTTACTCCTTGAGTTACGTATATAATCGGCAGCATGCCTCGCTAACCTTGTGAAGTTAGCCTCATACTTTGTGACATTCTCACCCTCCTTCTGCCTCAGACTCAGAAATTGCCTTTCCATATCTACTCGATGGTCACGAGGAAAGTATTTTTCTGAGAAAATCTCTTTTAACTCCCTCCATTCCATATTTGATACGTCATCATCTTCCTTTGTGTTTTGAATCAGCGACCACCACTGATCGGCATCTCCAGTGAGGCGGTAAACTGCCATGACAACCTTCTCCCTTTCACTACTCCCCAAGGCATGGAATATTTTCTCTAAGGAATTTATCCATTGGTCAGCTACTATAGGATTTGTACTCCCATTGAAGGTTGGTGGTTGTTGCCTCATGAAACGGTCTAGCATTGATCCTACACGTTGCAGATCAGGGTGCTCCATACGAGTAAGGTTATTATTCAAAACCTGAGTGAGTTGTTCCAGTATGGTAATAAGTTGATCAGAACCAGTTGTATCTCCAGATCCCCAATAATTATCTTGAGCAGGAGGGCAATCCCTACATGGAGTGCGTGCATTGATACGGTTTCCATTCCTTCCACTAGGCGCAATTTCTAAACAATGGCATAAACTATATTAGTTTATAAATCAAAATACATAATTCCATACTTGTAAGATACTTAACATAAATTGAACTATTTATGGATATAATCCATAAAAATGTTTTCTTTGAGGAAGTATATACTCATAACCCTTCATAGTGGTTTATAAAGAAAATGAGAATTATCCAAAGCATATCCCCCTGGAGTGTCGTAACCAAGAGTGCAGCAAGGCCCGTTGTCATGCACCAGTTCCCGTTCAAGTCTAGCTCAAAGCGGTGTTTTCGGGTTTTACCCCTAGGTACATCTGTTCCAGAGCCACCTCTACCAGCTCATATCAAGACAGGGATGTATTGCTCGGAAAACACACAACATCTCTAAAATACCAAAATTCTAAGAAGTTCTTCTATACTAATCCTCAAAGTCTATCTTCGGGCTATGTGCTCTAATCAGAGTTTATCTAAATCTAGCTTCCAAGGTTAGTACTAAACTTCCTCTGATACCAACTATAATGCCCCGACCCCAGCTACCCAAAGTCGGTGCATTACTTCGTAACATTGTCATGATCACAAAAGATCATGTCTCGAAAGACCGATTAGTTTAGTAGCCTTGGAAACACTAGATACATTCATACGTCTTTCATTACATCAAAAATTAAACAAACTACAATAACATGGTCTTCATAGTCCACACTCATATCCTATTCTGACTATCCCTACAGGTCATTCATAAAATACTTCTTCACATCCTGGAAAATATTAAAACATTGAAAGGGGTGAGCTCAGATGCTCAGTAAGTAAAACAATATAGAAAAAGCTATCATCAATAAAAATAATCATTTAAGGCAATGTATAACTAAAACAAAAGCCTTTTAAACATGAACTTCAACATAATACGGCAAAAGTAAAATGAGATAATGCCATTCACTTCATCACATGGATATTCTACTGGTCGAATAATCACATGCAATATCAATAACCACTTTCATAATGAGGGAATGTATAATGCCAGACATTCTGAAACATTTTGTCAAGGCCTCAGCCAAGACGTCTAAAATGATTAAGGCCTCGACCAAAACCATAAATCAAATTGGGAAAGGGCCTCGGCCAATTCCACGTCTAGTTGTCTCATGAGACCTACCGATGCAAATTTTTTTAGAAGATACTTACATTTAAAATTCCTCAAATATACTCCAGTGTTTTTCTGAAAACATTATGCAAGGTTATGAAAACAAAATAACTAATTTTGAGACTTCTCAACTAATTACAGGCCATGATGGGTCCACGCCCAATCCCTTCCGGTCTACCACACTCGAGAGTCGGGTTTTCTAAAAACATTTTTAAGCTTGCGTTAAATACGTATAAATTTTCACTGGATTTTAATATATTGGAGAGAAATATCTCTTTTTTGAAATCATTTAAAAATCACATAATTATAAAAGAAAAACTTTTGAATAAACGTAAAAGTCAAAGGGGTTTATACACCGTATAAAAGAATGTTGTGTATAAAACCAAATATGCCTCAATGAAAGGGGATTGAGACGAAGTCCTTAAAAAGATCATTTTTTTAAATAAAGTACATCTATAATGTGTATTCACTATAAGTACACATAAATAATTTAAAAATACAAGATAGGACATAATAATATCATGACATAATTTTAAAGTAGGAGATTAACCCAATGAATAGAAATTGGGTTAAGAAGTTCCCTTACCTTGCGTCTTGTCCTGACTCGACCGTTCTTTAACCTCCTGAATAATAAACTAAAGTTAATTTCTATTTACTTAAGAACCTTTTTCATGTTCATTGTTCCTTTTATATCACTTATTACAATGTTATGAACATTATGTAATTATTTAAGTTAATAACGGTCGTTTTGTCGATCTTTGGTACTTGAGTCAACAATAAACTTCTTATAATTACAAGTTGTTTATGTGGTAGAATATCCATTATCTCCAGAATTATATTCATGATTTAGATGTCATATATATCATATATATCCAGTATATACATTCATTCATAATATTACGTAACATTTAGAGGTAAGAAATGAAATGCATCGTTCATGGAGACGGTAAGCCGTACGTACGCATGAACGCTACTTTCATTTCTATTTCATATTTAATGGAATGAAATAATAATTTTATAAAGGTATAATATAGTTCCAGTATAATATAGTGTATAATACCATTTACTCCATCCTTTATACATCCCACATATGGCATTAACGATTCAAATCACTTTGAGGGGGCAGTAGTCCGCACTTCCTAAAATGAAATTATCGCGTTTTACCCATAATGGAAATCATAAATTATGCCATAAATGAGAAATACAGAAGCATAAGTAAAACATAAACATCTTATATATAATATATAAAAATAGTGACATCTTAATGGCCACCTTTGAAGGTGTTATATGAGTGTTGAACAATCATCGTTTCATGAGGCAGAAATTCGCCATCCACAGAAACCGTATGTTCTTTAACCATTAGACGAAGGTGTGTGTAAGTGTAAACCAAATACTTATGATAACAACATACTATTATATTGTAGATATTGGTGTTGTTACAAAATAAAGGAATGGAAAGAGTTTAAGGGGTTGGAGAAGCAAAATAAAACAAAACAACATTAGAGAAGACATTACCTAAAAAATCGGGTAACTTTTTTTGATTTGAGCCAAAGGCTTCCTTGGGAAGAGTTCTGCCCAAAGTGAGGCTTCTAGGAGTAAGCAGTGGAAGTTGGGAGAGTATTTGGGCAGAGGTTGGCCGTGCCAAATGGCTTGAAAGTGTAAATGAGGTGGGAGAGGTGGGGGCCTTTTATAAGTGGAGAGGAGGGGCACTCTTGGAAAGTAAAGAAAAGTCACTTTATTATAAAATGAGTTTCCGATTTTAGAGGTACCACACTTATATAATTCGAGGATAAGATGATAAGGGTTCGAATTCTACTCATCCGATAGGTTTTTGACAAGTGTACGCTTTGGATTTTACATTATCTTTCCATTTTATTTAAATTGTTAAATAATGAGGTCACCGCTGCATCATCATGATGTCATAATTAATTTAATTTATTTAATGTCTAAAAATTATAAAACAAATACTATGATGTAGGAAATCTTTTTATCTTTCTAATGAATATTTATAATCAAAATTTGGACTTGTGTAACCCCACTTAAAAACTGTTTTAGTAAAACAACTCATGTTTGTGTCAATTTAATTTTAGCATTAAATATATATATATTAATTTCATTTTCCAACCAAAGTGGCTCCATGGGGTCCCCAAGATGACCCATGGGTTGTCTTGGACGGCCATGACTCATCCAATAGGAGTAGTACAAGTGTCAACTCATCTCATATTATTAAAACATTATTTTTACCTTAAACTACACTAATTACCTCTAATCGCGATTAAGAACTTAAAAGTTACTATTCACCAAAAAATTATTTTGATCTCATTGAACCACATGTTACTTCATAATGACAACCATGTATGTAGGATTTTTGAAAATCAAATCACAGAAGTGGTAATATTTGATTTAAACGAAAAATCAGTTATTTAACTACCACTTAGTGGTTTCACTATTCATCAAAAATTGAATTTTTTCAGAACAATGCCAAAATTTCACCCTAAGCTATAATTTATATTACAACTTCAAAAATGATGTCTATTTTAAAAAATTGAAAACATATAAGTTGCATTAATTAATTTTATAATTAATTCCCGCTGTCACAACAAATAGCGTGTTTTAAGAAACAATTTATATCAAAAGATTGGCAATTGTTTATGTCCAATTTCAATGTTAAATTAATTCTAATGACCACCATTGGATAAAATGGTAAAAATATATTCTAATTATTCTTTAAAACCACTAAATAGTATAATTTATCACAATAAATTATTTTGATTAAAAAAGTTGTTTTTAAGTATTTTTCACTATTCATAAAAAATTAGAAGTTCTAAGAAAAATACAAAAAATTCAACATAGGCTAATTTAGATATTCCGAATCCAAAAATGATCTCCATTTTGAAATATAAAATTTCTATAATTTTAAAAAGTGGTTATTACTATTCATAACGACTACTTTGATTAGTCGCGGTGTTTTAGAACTTGAAGTTGCGTACAATGCAAGCTATTGCATTATTGAATGAGAAGCGTATCATGGAAGCTCGGGGTGTTACAAGTAACATTATATATAAAATATTATTAATTTAATTAGTTTCATATTTAATAATTATATAACCATTATATATATTCATATTATGCTGTGATGAAAAATAAATTACATCACTTTATGATGCCTATAGTCTTTACATACACATGAGTGATGATGTAACAAATGAAAATTAAATAAAAATTCACCTTAGAAAACTATAATGAAATTCTAAATTAAATTTATATTTTGTAAATTTATTATTATAACTATTATTGTGAATATGTGGAGAAACATGAAACACATCACTTCATAGAAGTTTTAGTCCAAATACAGGGACAAGAATTTATTTACATTAGTTATAATTGAGGTTGATTATGGGTGTTACAAAATAATAATACCAATTTAGTATATTTAAAATATTTAATTCATCTTTTTAGAATGAAAAATTTAAATTTAGAGGAGGTATAATAAGAAATAATATTGAATGTACTTAGTTAAGAGTTATACTATTCATTGTGAAAAGTCCTTTGGCTTATAACATAATCCATAAAGGTTGATATTTTCATATTAAAAGAAGATCTTGGAAGTGGGGATGGAATATGGGATGATCATAGAGAAGGTGTTGGAAATATTAGAGTATTTATACATTATGAATAACAACCGAGAGGAGGTCACCGTTTAAAACTTATGAGAAGGAAACCCTTGGAATTACATAAAGTATGAAATTAATATAAGTTAATTTTCATATTAAAACGGAAAAAATTGAATTATTTTCAATCTAGGAGGATTATAAGTCCACATAATCACATATAATTATATTTAGATATGCTTTAATAATGTTTCAACCATTTTCTCTTGGTTTTTACCCCCATTATCCATTTTGAAGCTTACCGTTATATAATTTTTTTAACACTTTCATTGTATGAAAAGTTAAGTAATAGGAAAAGTGACCAATATATGGGAAATGTATCATATGATTGATAATATCCCATGAACATGTAATTGTGTAATATTTTTTTTTAAATTTTAAATAATTTAATAAAATATTATTTAACATAAGGCCACTATAATGTTATTTTCAAGACCATTCATATCGTTTGAGTTTAATGATAACAAGATGTAAATGGAATTAAAATACCATTTTTCGAAACAACACTAATATTTTTTATTGATATATAAAATTATAGGAACATAATGAATCATCCAAATTGTATTACATTTTTATTTTTCTAATTATTTATTTTATTTTTTGTATACTTGAACCAGTAATACATTAGTATTGTGTATCCATTTAAGGAAATTATTTAATCACTAAAATAATTTCCATGATAAAAATAAACCATTAATATATCATATAACAATTTATAATGGAGCATAACATAATTTTATCCCTATTAAAAAATGTTATATATTTTAAAACAAATGGAGTTCCGTATTTTTATTCATTGACTAAAATAATAATAAGGTCATTGTATATAAAATGTGACAATAAATTTCAAAAATGCCAATTATAATATAATTAAGGTTCAAATTAACATGTATATTAAATAAAAGAAACTATTTTGTATCTTTGTGGACCGTGTCCCATTATTGTAAACCTATTGTAACTATATTCCTTAATAAAGTGATAAATATTTACCATGTTCAGTATTCATAATAACAGAAAAATGGAATATATAATAATTTTGAACCTCCTAATTCAAATATTGATTCTTTTTTGGGGTTAAATATCTAGAAGTCTAAAAACAATGTTTTAAAATAACCAAGAAAAATAGTAAAAACCATTTCTAGAAAAAAAACATTTGTAACTATAAAACATGATTTATTCATATATCATGCCAAGTAAAATCATTTTCAAGAATGTAATAAAGTGATATTGAATATATATAACCTATATTTATCATTATACAAATTACCTAATAGTGATTAAATTAGTTTTTTATGATAAAATTCCATTTCTCCCATAAAAATTGATTCTTTAGAAAAAAATTTATTACATTGAAATACATTAATCAAGTGATAACCATTAAACTAGTTATATATATGTGAATTTATTTTATAATTTAGCTATACCTCTGACCTTAAAATCTAATAAATATTTGAAAAATATAACATTAAATAATAATAATTCAAAAGTATATTATAGTGCATTCAAACTCAGTAATGCATATAAAAAAGATATCAAAGAAATTAAATTTATAAAAAAAGAAATATATCATAACATATTGTGTCATTAAATTACACACATTTTATTTTTTCCTTTTTATTCCATAACATTGATACAAAAAATAGATGACACTTCTTTCTCATCAAATCAATGGGTTCTCATGTAGTTTCCTCAAATTTATGATTTCACCACAAAAAAATGGATTAGAGAGTGGTCTTGTTTTCAAACACATTCTGTCTTTGAAACCGAATTTTTAATTGTTGTACCTCCTGATAGTGATATTTATATAGTATTATGACAACTAGGTTTAGTTCTTATATAGGATATGGTATTTACATCTTCTTGGGAAATAAATGGAAAACATCATGAACTCATGAGAGATTCACTGGATGTGCCAAGAAATAGTCTATTATCCTGATATGGTTGGAAATTCTCAAAGGACCAGTATATCTGAGACTCATTTTTACCTTCCTTCAAAATATCATAGCTTTCTCCCAAGGAGATATTTAATGTAATTCCATATCACTATCCTCAAACTCTTAATTTCTACAATTATTTTTATTCTATTTTATTATACAATCATAGCTTCCATGATTTGATTCAAAATAGATTTAAATAAATATAAAATTTTCATAGCTATAGCAGGTCCCACAATATTTTATTCTCAAACATCATCCCAGAACATTATAGTTCTACAATTCCTATCATGGGGGGAATTGTATGAAACTATATGAATGCTGGAGTGGAAGCTATTATCATCAGAAAATCCCATAAAAGAAAGGTGTTTATCTCAACAACCATTTAAATCCATGGAGAAATATCTCATCATGTATTCTATATTTTGAATATTCCTCTAAGTTTATCCATTTATTTGGGGATGAAATGATGTTATAAAACCCAACATTGTATCAATAGAATGATAATCCCTTCTCGAGAACATGGAATTAATGTCACGACCCGTCCTCGGGACCCATGCCGTGACTACCCCAAACCCGCCTCCCATAGGCCAGGGGCTGGCGACTAGCACCAAAGGTGTAAATCCCGATAAAAAGGGAAGGCATTGACTTTTTAAAGTAAAAAAACACCACAGAGTAAGCTAGTAGAAATAAACACTAAGTAAAACTGGGTACAAAAGTAAGTGTGGAAAAGTAAGTGGGCAAGAATACAAACCCAAACGGAGAATAAATGTACAACTGGAAACAAAGTACAAAAACTGAAAAGTAAAGTAGCAACATCAAGCCGTCCATCGGAAATCCCACCTAAAGGGTGGGTACAGATAGTGTCCTCAGCTTCTTGGGTCCAACTGTCCGCTCTGTGTACATCCCGCCCAGTAGTCCACCTCTAGGTATCGTCTTGCTCCACAAGCCTCAACCACGATCAGCGTTGTCCTTCGTCTACATCCAACACAATTTAGTGTGGGCATAGCCCATGCAGGGGTGAGTATATGCTACTTAGTAGGGACCCCGAGACCCCGAAGGTGTCCTAGAATCCACAAAAGATAATCCAAAAAGGAAAGATACAATCATGAAGTAACAACCAAAAATACTTATGTACATAACCATACATATACCTAAATCACCAATTCCAATTCAGCACCAATATCCGAGCCCACATTCGATCTAGTCCACACAGGATAGCACAACCAACCCACACAAGATAACACAACTCAATCCACATAGGAAAGAAAGTCAATTATATCGAAGATATTGATTGAATAGTCAAGACTCAGCTCACACAAGTATACTTCTTTGTAAGGTGATAGAGATGATCAGATGTAGACACTGATTCATCTCAGCTGGACCCACGTAGGATACTAGACCAGTTAAGCTGTTGGACCCTCGTAGGATACAAGACTAGCTACTCTGTCGGACCCACGTTGGATACAAGTACAGAGTCAAATACTGCCGGACACATGTAGTATACAAGAACAGTAGTCATCACCATCGAACCCACAGAGGATTTCAGTACGGTCATCATCGCTGCCAAAACCACGGAGGATTTCAGTGCAGTCGTCGTCGCTACCAAACCCATGGAGGATTTCAGTGCAGTTTTCATCGTCGTCACAGTTGCAGCCAACTCTAGTGTTTTCGCACACAACATGCTCGATTCCGGGATGGTCCGCTCCACGAGCCAAGGGGGTCAGTACATCAACTGACACGTAGTCCGGAGTTAATGTATCTCAAAGTTCTGTCTCATTAAAAAGAACTCAACGCGACAGACGGCGCGTCAATCGGATGCCTGGTCTGAGAGTTATTGGCTTTTTCGTTCCAGGGGCACGGTTGGTCTTTAAGTCAAAACAAACAGGACCATACTCCAACTGCATCCAAACCTCAAGCAAAGTAATCCAAAAGGTCGGTCTCACAAAGAGGGATCCAACAAAGCCAATAGCACGTCAATCGAATGTCCGGAGCTCAAGTTATAGGAATTTCTACTCCGAGGGCCCAGTTGGTTTCATGTTTGAACCAACCCGGTAGTACCCAAAGTTTTCCGAAACCATGACTGTAATATACCTAAACCGCTGCCTCGATCCAAGGATTGCATCGCAACTGACGGTGCGTCAATCAAGGGTCCGTAGCCCAAGTTACGGGTATTTTCACAAACATGTCTGTTTTTAGGGGGTTTTACGCTCGGACCAACCCAGCCCGAGACCCCCTGGGGTCGGCCCGAACTCGGTCCGGCTCTGGCCCACTAGGTAGCGGCCGGGACCGATTGGCGTGACCCCGCCCCGCCGGCACAGCCCGACCCGGTGCGGGCGGCCCGGTGTGGCCGGTCCAGCCGGTGCGGCCGGTCTAAGCCAGCATGGTGTCGCGTGCCACGTGAGCGCAGAAGGGGGGGAACCGCCACACCCTTCGATGAAACGGTGGACCCGTGGGGGGTCCTCCCAACTGCGCTGACCGGGGGTCAAACCCCCAGTCTTTCCGGATCTGGCCGGCATTAATGGTCGGCCAGCGCACCAAGCGGGACCGGTTGGTCCCTCCCTCTAGAGCACCGGCGGCCGGTGGCTTCGACCGCCCTCCCCTGCTCTGCCGCGACACTAGGCCATGACCTTGGTTTGACCGGCATGGCCCGACGGCGTTGCACCCCTCCACCGCGGCCCCGCTCCGGCCGCGGCCTCCTCAAGGTTCTCCGGCGAGGTTCGACGGTGCCGCGCCCCTTCGCGGCGGCCCGACTCCAGTCGTGGCTTCTTTTGGCCTCAACGACATGACACGATGGCACCACGCTTCTTCATTGCGTTCCTCTTTGTTTTCGCATGGTGCCGTTGCATCGTGCAACCTTTGTTCGTGCCGCAACAAGTACAACATCAAAGGGGGCGGATGGTCGGTCGTGTTCGTGCAGTCCCACCTCCTCCTATTATAACGATAACAGGCGGGCCAAAATAAAATAACATTGACATGGAAAGAAAAAATTTAATCCATTAAATTTGAAATCAAACCCCTACCTCAAGGAGTTGTCGAATGATGGTTGTCGCGGAAAAATGACGTCGCATAAGACGACATTGCGGAAGACGACGTCGCGGAAAATGGTGTCGCGGAAGACGACGCTGTATACGTCATCGGTGTTCGCCTGAAGAAGGATGTGGCATGTCGTCGTTCTTCAATGAAGGCGTCTTTTACTGGCTGCGGAGAGGAGAGGAGACGGCACGCCGATTTCCTTGCGGTGATGGAGTTCCTCGTCGTAGACTCGGCGTTCTTCGCGTTCTTAGACAAGGAATAAGATTCTTCAGAGCGCAAGAGTTCTCTACTTGTTTCTGCACAACGAATCAACACCCAATAAAATAAGACAATGTCTTATTTTATTAATACACATGAATGCCAACATCATATTTGAAAACTCAAATTGAATTGAAGAATTAATTAACGTGCTTGTCCAATTAATGAGGCGTTTAAATGGCATGTAATTAAATGTGGAGGAGTTGGAAATTAATTGCTAGAGGGGGCGGTTCAAGGGGTGTTGAGGAAATTGAAGGAGGTGGGGGCTCATTCGGGCCCCACCCCAACACCCTTGCATCTTCCATTTCCACACACTTAACCCACCGGTAATGAAATAAAAATAAATTGTAAAACAATTTTTTTTATTCCTCACACATTTTTTTAACATCTCCTCCCGAGAAAACGCAACTCCAGGAAAGGTCTTCCTAAGAAATTACCGGCGTTGCAATTCCATCGGTGCCCTTGGATTTCGATTCCGAGAACCGGTTAAAAAGTTATAAAAATTCGCTATTTCATTCACTGAACGTACTCGAGATAAACATCAGAAATTGATTCTGGGAACACCGGGGTTCGGAATCAGGTCCTATTAGAAATTACATACTCGTAAAATCCAAAAGAAAATTAAGAAAAAAAATTCCCTTGAAATTTACAGGTTTTTACATTACTCCCACATGAGGGATTTAAGTCCCCATAAAGATACATCACAAACTATGGGAACAAATGAGGATACTGAGCATGGATCTGAGCCTCCCGCACCCATGTGCTCTCTTAGAGGTTCCCGTGCTGCCACCTGATGCGCACTAGTGGAATCGACCACCCACGTAGGACCCGCTCTTATCGATCCTTGATCTCCACCATGACCTCTAAAAAATTCTCCCCATTTTCAATGTCCAGGTCCCCATGGTCAATGATATGCATAGGGTCATGAACGAACCTCCTCAGCTGAGATACATGGAAGACGTTGTGCACCTGGTGCAACTGAGGTGGTAGAGCCCGGAAATAATCCACCTTGCCTATCCTGCTGAGAACCTAGAATGGTCTGATGAAGCGTGGAGATAACTTTCTTCCCCGGCCAAATCTCCGTAATCCACGTCGAGGTGAGACCCATAAGAAAACGTGGCGCCATCCTCGAACTCCAGTGGTCTTCACCTCCTGTTATCATAAGACTTCTGTCGGCTCTGAGCTGTCCCCATCCGCTCCTTGATGACCTGGACCTTCTATGTCATTGCCTGGACCATCTCTGGTCCCACAAGTGCTGACTCCCCAGGGTCTGTCCAGCACAGAGGTGATCTTCAAGGTCGGTCGTACAATGCCCCGTATAGTGCCATCCAGATGGTGGAGTGGTAGCCGTTGTTGTACGCAAACACCACCAAGGGTAGGTGGTCCTCCCAGGTGCGGCCAAAGTCTAGAACACATGCACGGAGCATGTCCTTGAGAGTCTGAATGGTCCTCTCCGTCTGACCATCTGTCTGAGGGTGAAAGGCGGTGCTCAGACATAGCTGCATCCCGAATGCCTCCTGAAACTCCTTCCAAAGACGTGAAGTAAAGAGAGAATCTTGATCAGAGATGATAGATGATGGCACACCATGAATCCTCACGATCTCTTGAATTTAGAGGCGTCCCAAGCTCTCCATTGAGCCCTACCCTCTGATGGGTAAGAAGTGGGCTGACTTGGTGAGTCGGTCGAAAATCACCCAAATTGGGTTGTGACCATTGGAAGTACGTAGTAGTCCAGTCATGAAATCCATAGATATCCCAACCCACTTCCACTCCGGGACCTCCAAGGGCTATACCAAGCCTTCTAGTACCTGGTGCTCCGCCTTCACCTACTGGCAGGTGAGGCATCGAGAAACGAACTATGCTAAAACCTTCTTCATACTCGGCCACCAGTGCTGTCATCTGAGATACTGGTACATCTTCGCCACTTCTGGATGTACCGCTAAAGCGGATGTGTGAAACTCCCTCAGCACCTCCTGCTGCAAAGAAGCTGGTACCATGGTACATCCTCTGAAAAGGACGTTGTGCTCTCCTCCGATAGAGAATATGTCAGGTGCATGTCCTGAGGATATCTATGCACGCCACATCTCACAGTCAACATCCCCACGTTGTGTGTCTCTAACCTGCTGAAGAAGTGGAGGAGTGACTTTGAGTGACTGAAGAAAGGCTCCTCCATCTTTATCCATGAAGGATATCTGTAAAGCGGCTAGCTGCTCTGTCGCCTCTCAAAGTAGTTGAATGCCCGTCCTCCTGATGAGAGCATCGGCTACTACGTTCCCCTTTCTAGGAGTATAGACTATCTCAAAGTCATAGTCCTGGAGGAACTCGATCCATCGCCGCTATCTCAGGTTCAGGTCCTTCTGCGAGAAGATGTACCTGAGACTCTGGTGGTCAGAATAAACTGTAAATCACTCACCCATCAGATAGTGTCGCCACATATTTAGAGAGAAGACCACTACTGCTAACTACAGGTCATGGGTATTGTAGTTCTACTCATACTACCTCAACTATCATGATCCATTGGCGATCGCTTCCCACTCCTGCATCAGGACACAACTGAGTCTGGTCCATGATGCATCGTAGTAGACTACATACCCTACTCCCTCCTCTGGTAGCCTCAAGATAGGTGTTCGGGTAAATATTTGTCTCAGCTCCTGGAAGCACTTCTGACATCTATCTGATCACTCGAAGGGTTTCCACTTCTTCGTCAAAGCGGAAAGGGTTTCCGCAACTCTGGAGAAGTCTGGAACAAACCTCCAATAGTATCCAACTAGCCCCAAAAAACATCGTACCTCTGTCACACTCCTCGGTGGCTCCCAAGATAGCACTGCCTCGATCTTCGTAGGATCCACCGCAAATCCCACCTCAGAGAAGATTTTTCCCATGAAATGGACCTCACGCAACCAGAACTAACACTTTGAGAGCTTACCATAAATCTGGTGCTCTCAGAGTGTTTCCAGTACAACCTGCAAGTGGTAGGTGTTCTCCTCCTTAGTGGTCGAGTATATCAAAATGTTATCGATGAAGACCATGACAAATCAATCGAGGAAGGGCAGAAATATCCTGTTCATGAGACTCATGAACACTGTTGGAGCGTTGGTTATGATGAAAGGCGTAACCAAGAACCCATAGTGGCTATACCAACATTTTAATGTCGTCCTCTGCACGTCCTCATCCCGAACTCTGAGCTGATGATAGAATGACATGAGGTCGATCTTAGAGAACCACTGTTCTCCCTTGAGCTATTCGAAAATGTCATCAATCCTCAGTAGCGGATACTTGTTCCTCACGGTCACCTGATTCAGGAAACGATAATCGACACACATTCGCAATCTCCCATCTGCCTTCTTGGTGAACAAAATCGGGGAAGGCCATGGTGAAACACTGGGTCGGATTAATCTCTTACCCTGCAAGTCCTCCATCTGTACCCATAGCTCTCAAAGCACAGTGGGAGCCATCGTATATGCAAGAGTAGATATCAGGGCTGTCCCAGGGTACAGTTCAATATAAAAGTCTACCTCTCTGTGAGAAGGTAGTCCGGGAACATCGTCAGAGAAAACGTCTGCATACTGATCCACCACTATAGGAAAACTCAGACTCCGCACGTCAACTGCTACTAGGATGTGGCTAGCCAACTGATGAGTGGTCAGTTTTCCTCTCCTCTATGTGAGTCCATCCGGCACTGCAAAGGCTCTGTTCTTGCGAGTGAAGGTGAACCTGCTCCCGTCGGTGCGGACACACTGCACCTTGCGCCTAATAGAGTCGATCTGAGCATGGACTGTAGATAACCAATCCATGCCCAGGATGACGTCTTAAGTCCTTGACGCCGCTACAATAAGATCCTAGCCAAAGCTCTCGCCTCCTAGGGTATGCTCACACTTCCGGCACCAGTGCATAATCATCGAGTCTGCCCCGTAGGAGTCTCTAGCCGTAATGATTGAGCCAACGGCTCTGTCAGAATCTCCGACCTCCGAACAAAGGCAGAGGAAATGAAATAATGACTCACTCTTGTGTCTATAAAAACAGCAACAAGGGTGGAGTAGACACAGATAGTACCTCGAATCATCTCTGGTGTGTCCTGGTCGTAGGCCTCCGCTGCATAAAGCTGAGCCTATCTCTGCCCGCCAGCTCCCTGTAGTTGGGGTGGGGCTCTGGGTTTTGGTGGTGGTAAAGCCTGAAAGTGTCACCCACCAACTGATGCTCGGCCAGCTCCTCTGCCTTGTCTTCTTGCTCCCTGCGGACCGCCACGGTCGACCCTCTTCCTCTTCCTGGGTGGCCCCTCAACCGTCTGCTGCTCCTCTGCACGGCGGGTCAGGCAGTCACGAGCCATGTGGCCCTGCCCACCTTATGCGTAGCACTGTCTGCTCCTCAGAAGGCTAGCTTTATGCCATGTGCCCCGAACCTCTGAGCCAGTCTCCTGAGGTCATCCGGCTACTAATATGGTCCTCGTGGACCCATGTTACATCTGTCGACTGCCACCTACAGAAGACTCGTCTATGTACTGCCCTGCGGTTGGTCTCGCTGCTGGAGTAGGCTCAACAAGAAAGCTCTCTATGAGAAGGGTTTGCTCCAGTACTCCTGCCTGCATCAGAATGATGAGGGAGACCATCGATGCCCTAATCACATGCCCCATCCCCTACTCGAAGGTCCAGGCCCAGAAGAATGGGTCTTGTACCATGTCCGTTGAATAGCACGAGAGATCGGTAAATCTCGCCGAGTACTGTGCTACTGTCATGTTGCCCTTCCAAAGTTGTAGTAGCTCCTGTATGACCACTGCACGAGGGGGGGGGGGTGGTTGGGATGAACTCTGAGCAGAAGAGAATCTCAAAGTCCATCTAGAGAATAGATTCCTTGGCATGAACCTGGTGTAACACCCCCAATAAATAAAGAATATGACATTTTCTTATTTATCCAAATTTGTGAATAAAAAATTAATATGACTTTAAAGGGGACGCTATGCTTGATGGTCTACCCAACACGCAACAACGAGTTTCTTGGAATCTTACGTTGCACTCTAATAATAAAATAATATTATTTTATATGGTAGTTAACATGTAGCCGTTGTATTGGTAGGAATGGATAGAAATAACTAAAATATGATTATATATGTTCTTAAATGTTTTTACATTTATCCAATAAAGGATAGAGGCTTAAAATACAGAAAGAATTCAATTTTAGGTGTATATGCCCAAGTTTTCACTAAAGGTTCACTTATCGCCTTTTGATGGTGAACCATCATTAAATATAGTTTTGTTCACTCTTAAACATTATTTTGGACCAAATATAACTCTTATTAAGAATCGGGACATCAAAATTTACTTTGTGTAAATTTTTGGTATCTTTCCGATAAAGTTCATTTTTTTAATGAATAGTGTAAAATGTTGTATTTTAATTCAAAACCTCTTTTTAATCTAATTTATTTACATGATTAGATTATCTATTGAATTGGTTTTAAAGTGAAATTATAATAGATTTTTACCATTAAATCCAATAGTGATCGTTGGAATTAATTTCACTTTGAAATCAGACTTAAAGTAGTGTCAATCTTTTGATACTAATTGTTTCATAAAAACACGCTATTTGATCTGACAACGGGAATTAATTATTAAATTAATTAATGTGACTTATATGTTTTGAATTTTTTAAAATAGACTTCATTTTTGAATTCAGAATATCAAATATAGCTTAAGGTGAATTTTTGGGATTTTTCTGAAAAGCATCAATTTTTGATGAATAGTGAAACCACTAAGTGGTACTTATAAAAACTGATTTTTCCGTTTAAATGAAATTTTGCCATATTTGGGTTCTGAATTTCGAAAATCCGACATACATGGTTGTCATTAAGAAGCAAAATGTGGTTCAATGGGATAAAAATAAATTTTTTGTGAATAATAGCTTATTAAGTTTTTAATCGCGATTAGAGGTATTAGTGTAGTTTAAGGTAAAAAAAATGTTTTAATAATATGAAATGAACATTACACATGTCCTAACCTCATTTTATGGGTAATGGGCGACCAATAAAAGCCAAGGGTCAACTTGGGGACCCCATGGAGCCACTTTGTTTGGGAAATGACATAAATAACTTTTTATTTAATGTAAAAGTAAAAATGACACAAACATGATATGTTTTACTAAAACAATTTTTATGTGGGGTTATACAAGTCAGATTTTTTAATATAAGTAGTCATTGGAAATATAAAATTATTTCCTAAATCATATTAATTTTTTTATAATTTTTAGACATTAATTAAATTAAATTATTTATGACATCATAATGATGCAGCGATGACCTCATTATCTGACGATTTAAATAAAATGAGAAGATAATGTAAACACTATGACCTACACATGTCCAAAACTTATTGGATGGGTGGATTTCGAACCCTTGTCACCTTATCCACGAATTATATCAATTTGGGACCTTTTAAAACCGAAACACATTTTCAAATAAAGTAATATTTCTTACTTTCCAAAAGTACCCCTCCTCCCCTCTTATAAAAGGCCCACACCTCTACCTCATTTCACACACTCCTCAAGCCTTTGGCTCGGCCAACCCCTACCCATTTACTCTCTCCACATCCCTCTCCTAATCCTAGAGTATTCCCTGTGGGAAGAATCCTTTCAAAAGAAGTCTTTAGGCTCAAATCAAAAGAAGTTACACTTTTAAAAGTAATTCATTCTCTCTTGTTCATTTGTTTTATTTTGCTTCTCCAACCCCCTAAACTCTTTTAATTTACTTCTTTTGAAACAAAACCAGTATATTAAATATACTAGGATGTTTTTTTAAGATTTATTCTAGCCACACTCTCACAAAACTACATCAAATGGTTAAAGAACATACGGTTTCCGTGGATGGCGAAATTCTGCCTCCCGAAACGATGATTGTTCAATACTCATTTAACACCTTCAAAGGTGGCCATTATGATGTCACTATTTTTATATATGATATATAATATGTTTATGTTTTACTTATGCTTCTGTATTTTTCATTTGTGTCTTACCTTTATGGCTTCCATTATGGGTATACGCGATATCTTCATTTTAGGAAGTGCGGACTACCGCCCCCTCAAAGTGATGTGATTCGTTAATGCCATACGTGGGACGTATAAAGGATGGAATTAATGTTATTATATATGATGTTATAATGTAATTATTATATACCTCTATATCATTATTATTTATTTCCATTAATGTATGAGATAGAAATGAAAGTAGCGTTAATGCGTACGTACGGCTTACCGTCTCCATGAACGGTGCATTTCATTTCTTATCCCCAAATGTAATGTACTATTATAAGTACATGTATATAATGGATATATATGATGAATGATACATCTAAATGATGAATATAAATCTGTAATTAAAATATAAATACCTCTCATTTAGTTTCAATTCCATTAATATGATAAAGAAATGAAAGTAGCGTTCATGCGTACGTACGGCTTACCGTCTCCATGAACGGTACATTTCATTTCTTACCTCTAAATGATTATGTAGTATTATAAATACATGTATATACAGGATATATATGATATATATATGATATCCAAATCAGGAATGTCATTCTGGATATAAAGAACCTTTGACCACACGAACAACATGTAATTGTATGAAGTCCACTTTCGACTTATGAACCAAATATCGACAAAACAAACATGATTAACTTAAATGATTAAATAATGTTTATAACATGGTAATAAGTGATATAAAAAGAATAATGAACTTGAAAAGGGTTCTTAAGGAAGTATAAATTAACTCAAGTTTATTATTCAGGATATTAAAGAACGATCGAGTCAAGTCGGACCCGAGGTAAGGGATCCTACTCCTCTCTTTCTTTTTTAAGTACACACTTTTATGTCATTCCTTTTAAAGCTCATCTTTCTTGTTATTGGGATGATCTTTTATATTACACTTACTGTAATTTTTATGTTCATGTGATGGGAGACCCTATTCTCTCTCATCAATCCATTTTGGAAGTTTTGAGTGGCGCCGTTAGGTTGTCGAACTTTCGTAAGAGATCTAACCTCTCTCTTTCTTTTTAAGTACTCTCCTTTATGTCACTTCTTTTAAGCTCCTCTTTGTAATGTTGGGGGATGTTATTTTATATTACTCTTGCTTTAAATTTTATTTTAATGTGATGAGATACCCTATTTGATCTCATCAATCCATATTCGGATGTTTTATGTGGCGCCGTTAGGCTGCCGAGTTTTCGTAAGGGATTTTTCATCTCACTTTTATTCCCGTGAGATTTATGCTACATTTGCCACAAATTCCATTGAGTGGTGTATGTACTGCCCATTATTCTAATATTTGTGTAATATAATTTTGTTTATGAGTATTTACATCAATGATCTATTGCCCTTCTTTCATGGGGTGTATGTTTTGAAAGATACCCAAGTCGGTAAGGGAACCTTTCACCCTCCTCTTTTTTAAAAGACTTCTTTTGTTGGGTCTTTTAATTTACATTTTATTATGTTGGGATATGTTCTCATATATCCTTATTGATTTAAATTTTATGTCCAAGTGATGAGATACATTTTTTATCTCTCATCAACTCATTTTGATGTGATGCCGTTAGGCTGTCAAGGGAACTTTTTAACCCAATTTCGATTTATTTGGGCTCAACATGTAGTCAATGAATATGTAATCCATTGAATATGTGTGAAGGACATTTTATTGTTTTACACTTAATATCCACTTATATTGGGTGTATTTATATTTTTCACACATATTTTTGAGATTGATTTGTCCTTAATTTAAGGATACCTTCTTTATAAGGGATTTCATCATATTTGAAATTTCTATTGAGGGTTTATTGTTGTTATGCACCAATTCACTCTTATATGGTGTATATACTGTCCTTTGGAGTATTATATCATGAATCCATTTATTCTCATGATATTATAAAGTTCTGACTAAATGTTATTCCTCAATTATTGTATTCAAGTGTCTCTAATTTTGGTAAAACCCTTTAACCAAAATATCGTTTTAAATGTTTTAATTATTTGTTATTATTAATATCCATGTTTTCAAAATGGTTTTAAGGATTTATTTATATGGATATTAATGGTTTAAAATTTTATGCTTCAAGGTGGTATGGGACACTTTGATTCAAAAATCTCTTTATTAAATGTTTTAAATGGTTTTGGAAATGGTTTCTTTTTGAATGGATTCATTATTTCAATATACTAAAATGTTATATTGTGATTGAAATGTGGACTGTTATGTTTCCTTTATGCATGTTTTATGTGATACATTTCTGTTATGGTTCTTGGGCATTGTTATGAAAACGGGTGGTTCCGTGATAAACTAAGGGCGGGTGAGCCCGATATAGCTCTCCAATGCATTGGGTAACGCGAAGGAGTAAAACATTAAGGATTCTCAGAAGATATTTAGGGAATATACTGTGATGGGTATTCCAAACATAACCAAGAGGGTTACTCCCTACGTAAGAATGTTATCAATGACTCAAGTTACCTTTATGTCTTATGTTTTCTATGATTTATTCATGATTGGATATGCCTATGTTTTATGGGTAAAGTGTGATTTCATTCTAATGTATATATGAATTCATGTTTTCTTTCCATATTTTTATAACTCTTACTGATCTTTTTATGCTCATCCCATGTTTTTGAAATGTTTTTCACAGGTCAAGGGAAAGGTACATGATGTGATGATAGTGTCAAGGATGTGTCAAGAAAGAATCCATGTTTTATTTTCAATATGTTTCCGTTGATGGGAAGAATGAATACTGTCTTTTATGTAACCACTTTGTTTAAATGTGGAATTTAATGCAAGTTTCATGATCTAATTCTCTAGAACTCTAAACCTGAAAATATCCTCAATGTGTAATCTTGTAATAACTCAAGATTAAGTAAGGTTTAAGGCTGGTGCCTTATAGTTGGTATCAAAGGTCGTTTTAGATAACTTTAGAGGTTAGGGTATTCTTTAAGCATAAGTGACATTACCATAATAGTTAGGATTTCCGAAAGAGTCCTAGTTTTAGATAAAGTGAATGAGTAAGTGTATCTTAGTGTTTACCTTCCTCATTAGTACATGATGGTTTTGTTGATATACTCACACTGACATTTCTATTTTTAGTGAATGGATGGATCTAGCAGGCACCAAAGAGACAACAGGTTTGAAGGAAACTGTGGTGGTTCTCTGATTAAGATACTAGATAAAATGGAGGATTCAATGAGGAAACTCGTGGTTGTTCTAAACCAAATATCAAGGAGTCATGATCAACCACTTCAACCTTGGTGAGTTCTATAATGCATCATGTACGAGATGGCCAACTCATTGTGGAAATTCAGGTAATAATTATTAAGGTAACCATTAGGGTTTATATGATACTTAATTTTTAGGTAATTATGGGTTACTCTATGATATGATGGAAAATGAAAGGAATGAGATAATCATGAGGTTAAAATATGTTATGATTATTCTTGAAGATTTAATCTCATTTTGGGGAATGTTTTAAGAATTATATAGTTTTGGAAAAAGGACAACACGCAGACCGTGTGACATCCCGTCGCGTCGGACAAAGCTGCGGGAATCGAACCCACAACCAATGTGCGACTGGTATTTATCTCCTACCACTGGACTACGTGAAGTACCTGGTTATTTTGACTGATTCATTCTAGTTATATGATTTTATGAATTAAGAGTAAGTTGATTTTGGGTTATTTATGAAAATGATTAACCTATAATGGGGGATATGTGATTAGATTAATTACTTTTCAATACGAGACTTTAGGAGAAACTGATATTGTTTGGAGATAAATGTTACGATTTATCTTGGAAGACTATGCGACTAAATCCTTCAAATATTTGGGTTTCAATCTTATATTGGTTTACTTTGAATAATTTTATGGACAAATTGTTTATGGGATGGTCCTCGTTGAACTTTGGGTTTTGTTGGACAAATTTTGGAGATTAAGAATAGATTTTCTTTTTATAAAGGGTTATCCTTTTCTGGATTATCTGATCTTGTAATAGCCTTTTTGGTTTTGGTTTTGGTTAAAGTATAAAGACATGGGAAGTATATAGTTCTATTTTATGGATTAGGTGATTCTCTAGAAGTTGATTATAGTACTCTTAATGCGAACAAGTCTTCCTAAATACTCGTCTTTTGGAGAAAATATGAGTTTGTGTAAGGAATCTAATAAAAGTTGAAAGTCAATATGATAAGTGATTATTTTCCTTATGAATAAATTCCTCAATAAAAAGTAACTTAAAACAAAAATGTTGTCTATTAACTTTTCCTACTGGGGAATCGAATACCGTTTAACCCATCACAAGTTTGTGATTTTCTCGTGGTTAACTTTCTCCTAAACATGTTTTCTATCACTCTCCATTAGAACATGACCCTTAGTTTTTTCCTCCATGTCCATATTTTCATACTTGGAATCCTAGTATGGGTTAACTCTGGTGACCTTTGTACTTATCTTTCTTTATTTTAAAGTTTTTTTTACCGACTTTTTTTTCTTATGTGGGACTTTCAAGGATGTTTCCAAGCTCAATTTTAAAAATTGTGAGGACGCAATTCCCAAAATGGGGAAAGATGTAACACCCCAGGTAAATAAAGAATATGACATTTTCTTATTTATCCAAATTTGTGAATAAAATATTAATATTACTTTGAAGGGGACTCTATGCTTGATGGTCTACCCAACACACAACAATGAGTTTCTTGGGAATCTTACGTTGCACTCTAATAATAAATTAATGTTATTTTAAATGGTAGTTAACATGTAGCCGTTGTATTGGAGGGAATGGATAGAAATAACTACAATATGATTATATATGTTCTTAAATGTTTTTACATTTATCCAATAAAGGATAGAGGCTTAAAATATGGAAAGAATTTAATTTTTGGCGTATATGCCCTAGTTTTCACTAAAGGTTCACTTATCGCCTTTCGATGGTGAACCATCATTATATATAGTTTTTTTCTCTCTTAAACATTATTTTGGACCAAATATAACTCTTATTAAGAATCGGGACATCAAAATTTACTTTGTGTAATTTTTTGGTATCTTTCCGATAAAGTTCATTTTTTTAATGAAAAGTGTAAAATGTTGTATTTTAATTCAAATCCTCTTTTTAATCTAATTTATTTACATGATAAGATTATCTTTTGAATTGGTTTTAAAGTGAAATTATAATATATTTTTACCATTAAATCCAATAGTGGTTGTTGGAATTAATTTCACTTTGAAATTAGACATAAACCAGTGTCAATCTTTTGATACTTATTGTTTCATAAAAACACACTATTTGATCTGACAACGGGAATTAATTATTAAATTAATTAATGTGAATTATATGTTTTTAATTTTGTAAAATAGACTTCATTTTTGAATTTGGAATATCAAATATATTTTAGGGTGAATTTTTGGGATTTTTCTGAAAAACTTCAATTTTTGATGAATAGTGAAACCACTAAGTGTTACTTTTAAAAACTGATTTTTCCGTTTAAATGAAATTTTGCCATCTTTGTGTTTTGAATTTCTAAAATCCGACATACATGTTTGTCATTAAGATGTAAAATGTTGTTCAATGGGATCAAAATAATTTTTTGGTGAATAGTAACTTATTAAGTTTTTAATCGCGATTAGAGGTAATTAGTGTAGTTTAGGGAAAAAATAATGTTTTAATAATATGAAATGAACTTTACACATGTCCTAAACTCATTGGATGTGTAATGGCCGACCAAGAAAAGACATGGGTCAACTTGGGGACCCCATGGAGCCACATTGGATGGGAAATGACATAAATAACTTTTTATTTAATGTAAAAGTAAAAATGACACAAACATGATATGTTTTACTAAAACAATTTTTAAGTGGGGTTATACAAGTCAGATTTTTTATTATAAATAATAATTGGAAAGATAAAACGATTTCCTAAATCATAGTAATTGTTTTATAATTTTTAGACATTAATTAAATTAAATTATTTATGACATCATAATGATGCAGCAATGACCTCATTATCTGACGATTTAAATAAAATGAGAAGATAATGTAAACACTATGACCTACACAAGTCCAAAACTTATTGGAAGGGTGGATTTCGAACCCTTATCACCTTATCCACGAATTATATCAATGTGGGACCTTTTGAAACCGAAACACATTTTCAAATAAAGTTATATTTCTTACTTTCCAAAAGTACCCCTCCTCTCCTCTTATAAAAGGCCCCCACCTCTACCTCATTTCACACACTCCTCAAGCCATTGGCTCGGCCAACCCCTTCCCATTTACTCTCTCCACATCCCTATCCTCATCCTAGAGGATTCCCTTTGGGAAGAATCCTTTCAAATGAATTCTTTAGGCTCAAATCAAAAGGAGTTACACTTTTAAAGGTAATTCATTCTCTCATGTTCATTTGTTTTATTTTACTTCTCCAACCCCCTAAACTCTTTTTATTTACTTATTTTGAAACAAAACCAGTATATTCAATATACTAGGATGTTTTTATAAGATTTATTCGAGCTAAACTTTCACACAACTACATCAAATGGTTAAAGAACATACAGTTTCCGTGGATGGCGAAATTCTGCCTCCTGAAACGATGATTGTTCAATACTCATTTAACACCTTCAAAGGTGGCCATTATGATGTCACTATTTTTATATATTATACATTATATCTTTATGTTTTACTTATGCTTCTGTATTTTTCATTTGTGTCTTACCTTTATGGCTTCCATTATGGGTATACGCGATATCTTCATTTTAGGAAGTGCGGACTACTGCCCCCTCAAAGTGATGTGATTCATAAATGTCATACGTGGGACGTATAAAGGATGGATTTAATGTTATTAAATATGATGTTATACAGGAATTATTATATACCTCTATATTATTATTATTTCTTTCCATTAAAGTATGAGATAGAAATGAATGTAGCGTACATGTGTACGTACGGCTTACCGTCTCCATGAACGGTGCATTTCATTTCTTATCCCCAAATGTAATGTACTACAATAAGTACATGTATATAATGGATATATATGATGAATGATACATCTAAATGATGAATATAATTCTGTAATTAAAATATACATACCTCTCATTTAGTTTTAATTCCATTAATATGACAAAGAAATGAAAGTAGCGTTCATGCGTACGTACGGCTTACCGTCTCCATGAACGGTGCATTTCATTTCTTACCTCTAAATGATTATGTAATATTATAAATACATGTATATACTTGATATATATGATATATATGATATCCAAATCAGGAATGTCATTCTGGATATAAAGATCCTTTGACCACACGAACAACATGAAATTGTAAGAAATCCAATTTCGACTTAAGAACCAAATATCGACAAAACAATCATGATTAACATAAATGATTAAATAATGTTTATAACATGGTAATAAGTGATATAAAAGGTATAATTAACTTTAAAAAGGTTCTCAAGGAAGTATAAATTAACTCAAGTTTATTATTCAGGAGATTAAAGAACGATCGAGTCAAGTCGGACCCGAGGTAAGGGATCCTACTCCTCTCTTTCTTTTTTAAGTACACACTTTTATGTCATTCATTTTAAAGCTCATCTTTCTTGTTATTGGGATGATATTTTATATTAAACTTACTGTAATTTTTATTTTCATGTAATTAGATACCCTATTCTCTCTCATCAATCCATTTTGGAAGTTTTGAGTGGCGCCGTTAGGCTGCCGAACTTTCGTAAGAGATCTAACCTCTCTCTTTATTTTTAAGTACTATCCTTTATGTCACTTCTTTTAAGCTCCTCTTTGTAATGTTGGGGGATGTTCTTTTATATTCCTATTGCTGTAAATTTTATTTTAATGTGATGAGATACCCTATTTGATCTCATCAATCCATATTCGGATGTTTTATATGGCGCCGTTATGCTACCGAGTTTTCGTAAGGGATTTTTCATCTCACTTTTATTCCCGTGAGATTTATGATACATTTGCCACAAATTCCATTGAGTGGTGTATGTACTTCCCATTATTATACTATTTGTGTAAGATTATTTTGTTTATGAGTATTTACATCAATGATCTATTGTCCTTCTTTCATGGGGTGTATGTTTTGAAAGATACGCAAGTCGGTAAGGGAACCTTTCACCCTCCTCTTTTTTAAAAGACTTCTTTTGTTGAATCTTTTAATTTACATATTTTTATGTTGGGATATGTTCTCATATATCCTTATTGATGTAAATTTTATGTCCAAGTGATAAGATACATTTTTTATCTCTCATCAACTCATTTTGATGTGATGTCGTTAGGCTGTCAAGGGAACTTTTTAACCCAATTTCGTTTTCTTTGGGTTCAACATGTAGTCATTGAATATGTAATCCATTGAATATGTGTGAATGACCTTTTATTGTTTTACACATAATATCCACTTATATTGGGTGTATTTATATTTTTCACACATATTTTTGAGATTGATTTGTCCTTAATTTATGGATACCGTCTTTATAAGGGATTTCATCACATTTGACATTTCTATTGAGGGTTTATTGTTGTTATGCACCAATTCACTATTATATGGTGTATATACTGTACTTTGGAGTATTATATCATGAATCCATTTATTCTCATGATATTATAATGTTCTGACTAAATGTTATTCCTCAATTATTGTATTCAAGTGTCTCTAATTTTGGTAAAACCCCTTTAACCAAAATATCGTTTTAAATGTTTTAATTATTTGTTCTTATTAATATCCATGTTTTCAAAATGGTTTTAAGTATTTATTTATATGGATATTAATGGTTTAAAATTTTAAGCATCAAGGTGGTATGGGACACTTTGATTCAAAAATCTCTTTATTAAATGTTTTAAATGGTTTTGGAAATGGTTTCTTTTTGAGTAGATTCATTATTTCAATATACTAAAATGTTATATTGTGATTGAAATGTGGAAATGTTATGTTTCCTTTATGCCTGTTTTATGTGATACATTTATGTTATGGTTCTAGGGCATTGTTATGAAAACAGGTGGTACCGTGATAAACTAAGGGCGGGTGAGCCCGATATAGCTCTCCAATGCATTGGGTAACGCGAAGGAGTGAAACGTTAAGGTTTCTCCGAAGAGATTTAGGGAATATACTGTGATGGGTATTCCAAACGTAACCAAGAGGGTTACTCCCTACGTAAGAATGTTATGAATGCCTCAAGTTACCTTTATGTCTTATGTTTTCTATGATTTATTCATGATTTGATATGCCTATGTTTTATGGGTAAAGTGTGATTTCATTATAATGTATATATGAACTCATGTTTCCTTTCCATATTTTTATTACTCTTACTGAGATTTTTATGCTCATCCCAAGTTTTTGAAATGTTTTTCACAGTTCAAGGGAAAGGTACATGATGCGATGATAGTGTCAAGGATGTGTCAAGAAAGAATCCAAGTTTTATTTTCAATATGTTTCCGTTGATGGGAAGAATGAATACTGTCTTTTATGTAACCACTTTGTTTAAATGTGGAATGTAATGCAAGTTTCATGATCTAATTCTCTAAAAATCTAAACCTGAAAAGATCCTCAATGTGTAATCTTGTAATAACTCAAGATTAAGTAAGGTTTAAGGCTGGGGCCTTATAGTTGGTATCAAAGGTCGGTTTAGATAACTTTATAGGTTAGGGTATTCTTTAAGCATAAGTGACATTACCATAATGGTTAGGATTTCAGAAAGATTCCTAGTTTTAGATAAAGTGAATGAGTAAGTGTATCTTAGTGTTTACCTTCCTCATTAGTACAGGATGGTTTTGTTGATATACTCACACTGACATTTCTATTTTTAGTGAATGGATGGATCTAGCAGGCACCAAAGAGACAACATGTTTGAAGGAAACTGTGGTGTTTCTCTGATTAAGATACTAGATAAAATGGAGGATTCAATGAGGAAACTCGTGGTTGTTCTAAACCAAATATCAAGGAGTCATGATCAACCACTTCAACCTTAGTGAGTTCTCTAATGCATCATGTACAAGATCACCAACTCGATGTGGAAATTCAGGTAATAATTATTAAGGTAACCGTTAGGGTTTATATGATACTTAATTTTTAGGTAATTATGGGTTACTCTATGATATGATGGAAAATGAAAGGAATGAGATAAACTTGAGGTTAAAACATGTTATGATTATTCTTGAAGATTTTATCTAATTTTGGGGAATGTTTTATGAATTATATAGTTTTAGAAAAAGGACAACACGGAGACCGTGTGACATCCCGTCGCGTCGGACAAAGCTGCGGGAATCGAACCCACAACCAATGTGCGACTGGTATTTATCGCCTACCACTGGACTACCTGAAGTCCCTGGTTAGTTTGACAGATTCATTCTAGTTATAGGATTTTATTAATTAAGAGTAAGTTGATTTTGGGTTATTTATGAAAATGATTAACCTATCATGGAGGATATGTGATTAGGTTAATTACTTTTCAATACGAGACTTTAGGAGCAACTGATATTGTTTGGAGATAAATGTTATGATTTATCGTGGAAGACTATGCGACTAAATCCTTCAAATATTTGGGTTTCAATCTTATATTGGTTTACTTTGAAGAATTTTATGGACAAATTGTTTATCGGATGGTCCTCGTTGAACTTTGGGTTTTGTTGGACAAATTTTGGAGATTAAGAATAGATTTTCTTTTTATAAAGGGTTATCCTTTTTTGGATTATCTGATCTTGTACTAGCCTTTTTGGTTTTGGTTTTGGTTAATGTCTAAATACATGGGAAGTATATAGTTCTATTTTGTGGATTAGGTGATTCTCTAGAACTTGATTATAGTACTCTTAATGTGAACAAGTCTTCCTAAATACTCGTCTTTTGGAGAAAATATGAGTTTGTGTAAAGAATCTAATAAAAGTTGAAAGTCAATATGATAAGTGATTATGTTTCCTTATGAATAAATTCCTAAATAAAAAGTAACTTAAAACAAAAATGTTGTCTATTAACTTTTCCTACTGGGGAATCGAATACCGTTTAACCCATCACAAGTTTGTGATTTTCTCGTGGTTAACTTTCTCCTAAACATGTTTTCTATCACTCTCCATTAGAACATGACCCTTTTTCTTCTTCCATGTCCATATTTTCATACTTGGAATCCTAGTATGGGTTACCTCGGGTGACCTTTGTACTTATCTTTCTTTATTTTAAAGTGTTTGTTTTACCGACTTTTGTTCCGATGTGGGACTTTCAAAGATGTTTCCAAGCTCAATTTTAAAAATTGCGAGGACGCAATTCCCAAAAGGGGGGAAGGATGTTACACCCCAGGTAAATAAAGAATATGACATTTTCTTATTTATCCAAATTTGTGAATAAAATATTAATATGACTTTAAAGGGGACTCTATGCTTGATGGTCTACCCAACACGCAACAACGAGTTTCTTGGGAATCTTATGTTGCACTCTAATAATAAAATAAAATTATTTTAAATGGTAGTTACCATGTAGCCATTGTATTGGCGGGAATGGATAGAAATAACTAAAATATGATTATATATGTTCTTAAATGTTTTTACATTTATCCAATAAAGGATAGAGGCTTAAAATACGGAAAGAATTCAATTTTTGGCGTATATGCCCTAGTTTTCACTAAAGGTTCACTTATCGCCTTTTGATGGTGAACCATCATTAAATATAGTTTTGTTCACTCTTAACCATTATTTTGGACCAAATATAACTCTTATTAAGAATTGGGACATCAAAATTTACTTTGTGTATATTTTAGGTATCTTTCCGATAAAGTTCATTTTTTTAATGAATACTGTAAAATGTTGTATTTTAATTCAAAACATCTTTTTAATATAATTTATTTACATGATTAGATTATCTTTTGAATTGCTTTTAAAGTGAAATTATAATATATTTTTACCATTAAATCCAATAGTGGTCGTTGGAATTAATTTCACTTTGAAATTAGACTTAAACCAGTGTCAATCTTTTGATACTTATTGTTTCATTAAAACACGCTATTTGATCTGACAGCGGGAATTAATTATTAAATTAAATAATGTGACTTATATGTTTTGAATTTTGTAAAATAGACTTCATTTTTGAATTCGTAATATCAAATATAGATTAGGGTGATGTTTTGGGATTTTTCTGAAAAACATCAATTTTTGATGAATAGTGAAACCACTAAGTGGTACTTATAAAAACTGATTTTTCCGTTTAAATGAAATTTTTCCATCTTTGTGTTTTGAATTTCGAAAATCCGACATACATGGTTGTCATTAAGAAGTAGAATGTGGTTCAATGGGATAAAAATAATTTTTTGGTGAATAGTAACTTATTAAGTTTTTAATCGCGATTAGAGGTAATTAGTGTAGTTTAAGGTAAAAATAATGTTTTAATAATATGAAATGAACTTTACACATGTCCTAACCTCATTGGATGTGTAATGGCCGACCAAGACAAGTCATGGGTCAACTTGGGGACCCCATGGAGCCACTTTGGTTGGGAAATGACATAAATAACTTTTTATTTAATGTAAAAGTAAAAATGACACAAACATGATATGTTTTACTAAAACAATTTTTAAGTGGGGTTATACAAGTCAGATTTTTTATTATAAATAGTCATTGGAAAGCTAAAACGATTTCCTAAATCATAGTAATTTGTTTATAATTTTTAGACATTAATTAAATTAAATTATTTATGACATCATAATGATGCAGCGATGACCTCAAAATCTGACGATTTAAATAAAATGAGAAGATAATGTAAACACTATGTCCTACACATGTCCAAAACTTTTTTTATGGGTGTATTTCGAACCATTGTCACCTTATCCACGAATTATATCAATGTGGGTCCTTTTAAAACCGAAACACATTTTCAAATAATGTAATATTTATTACTTTCCAAAAGTACCCCTCCTCTCATCTTATAAAAGGCCCCCACCTCTACCTCATTTCACACACTCCTCAAGACTTTGGCTCGGCCAACCCCTGCCCATTTACTCTTTCCACATCCCTATCCTCATCCTAGAGGATTACCTTTGGGCAGAATCCTTTCAAATGAAGTCTTTAGGCTCAAATCAAAAGGAGTTACACTTTTAAAGGTAATTCATTCTCTCTTGTTCATTAGTTTTATTTTGCTTCTACAACCCCCTAAACTATTTATATTTACTTATTTTGAAACAAAACCAGTATATTCAATATACTAGGATGTTTTTATAAGATTTATTCTAGCTAAACTCTCACACAACTACATGAAATGGCTAAAGAACATACGGTTTCCGTGGATGGCGAAATTCTGCCTCCCGAAACGATGATTGTTCAATACTCATTTAACACCTTCAAAGGTGGCCATTATGATGTCACTATTTTTATATATGATATATAATATGTTTATGTTTTACTTATGCTTCTTTATTTTTCCTTTGTGTCTTACCTTTATGTCTTCCATTATGGGTATACGCGATATCTTCATTTTAAGAAGTGCGGACTACCGCCCCCTCAAAGTGATGTGATTCATTAATGCCATACGTGGGATGTATAAAGGATGGATTTAATGTTATTATATATGATGTTATACTGGAATTATTATATACCTCTATATAATTATTATTTCATTCCATTAAAGTATGAGATAGAAATGAAAGTAGCGTTCATGCGTACATACGACTTACCGTCTCCATAAACGGTGCATTTCATTTCATATCCCCAAATGTAATGTACTATTATAAGTACATGTATATAATCAATATATGTGATGAATGATACATCTAAATGATGAATATAATTCTGTAATTAAAATATACATACCTCTCATTTAGTTTTAATTCCATTAACATGACAAAGAAATGAAAGTAGCGTTCATGCGTACGTACGACTTACCCTCTCCATGAACGGTGCATTTCATTTCCTACCTCTAAATGATTATGTAATATTATAAATACATGTATATAATGGATATATATGATATATATGATATCCAAATCAGGAATGTCATTCTGGATATAAAGAACCTTTGACCACACGAACAACATGTAATTGTAAGAAGTCCTCTTTCGACTTAAGAAACAAATATCGACAAAACAAACATGATTAACTTAAATGATTAAATAATGTTAATAACATGGTAATAAGTGATATAAAAGGAATAATGAACTTGAAAAAGGTTCTTAAGGAAGTATAAATTAACTCATGTTTATTATTCAGGAGATTAAAGAACGATCGAGTCAAGTCGGACCCGAGGTAAGGGATCATACTCCTCTCTTTCTTTTTTATGTACACACTTTTATGTCATTCCTTTTAAAGCTCATCTTTCATGTTATTGGGATGATCTTTTATATTAAACTTACTTTAATTTTTATGTTCATGGGATGAGAGACCCTATTCTCTCTCATCAATCCATTTTGGAAGTTTTGAGTGGCGTCGTTAGGCTGCCGAACTTTCGTAAGAGATCTAACCTCTCTCTTTCTTTTTAAGTACTCTCCTTTATGTCACTTCGTTTAAGCTCTCCTTTGTAATGTTGGGGGATGTTATTTTATATTCCGCTTCCTGTACATTTTATTTTAATGTGAAGAGATACCCTATTTGATCTCATCATTCCATATTCGGAAGTTTTATGTGGCGCCGTTAGGCTGCCGAGTTTTCGTAAGGGATTTTTCATCTCACTTTTATTCCCGTGAGATTTATGCTACATTTTCCACAAATTCCATTGAGTGGTGTATGTAATTCCCATTATTCTACTCTTTGTGTAATATAATTTTGTTTATGATTATTTACATCAATGATCTATTGTCCTTCTTTCATGGGGTGTATGTTTTGAAAGATACCCAAGTCGGTAAGGGAACCTTTCACCCTCCTCTTTTTTAAAAGACTTCTTTTGTTGGGTTTTTTAATTTACATATTTTTATGTTAGGATATGTTCTAATATATTCTTATTGATGTAAATTTTATTTCCAAGTGATGAGATACATTTTTTATCTCTCATCAACTTATTTTGATGTGATGCTGTTAGGCTGTCAAGGGAACTTTTTAACCCAATTTCGATTTCTTTGGGTTCAACATGTAGTCATTGAATATGTCATCCATTGAATATGTGTGAATGACCTTTTATTGTTTTACAATTAATATCCACTTATATTGGGTGTATTTATATTTTTCATACTTATTTTTGAGATTGATTTGTCCTTAATTTAAGGATACCTTCTTTATAAGGGATTTCATCACATTTGACATTTCTATTGAGGGTTTATTGTTGTTATGCACCAATTCACTCTTATATGGTGTATATACTGTCCTTTGGAGTATTATATCATGAATCCATTTATTCTCATGATATTATAAAGTTCTGACTAAATGTTATTCCTCAATTATTGTATTCAAGTGTCTCAAATTTTGGTAAAACCACTTTAACCAAAATATCGTTTCAAATGTTTTAAATGTTTTAATTATTTGTTCTTATTAATATCCATGATTTCAAAATGGTTTTAAGGATTTATTTATATTGATATTAATGGTTTAAAATTTTAAGCTTCAAGGTGGTATGGGACACTTTGATTCAAAAATATCTTAATTAAATGTTTTAAATGGTTTTGGAAATGGTTTCTTTTTGAATGGATTCATTATTTCAATATACTAAAATGTTATATTGTGATTGAAATGTGGAAATGTTATGTTTCCTTTATGCATGTTTTATGTGATACATTTCTGTTATGGTTCTTTTTCATTGTTATGAAAACGGGTGGTTCCGTGATAAACTAAGGGCGGGTGAGCCCGATATAGCTCTCCAATGCATTGGGTAACGCGAAGGAGTGAAACGTTAAGGTTTCTCTGAAGAGATTTAGGGAATATACTGTGATGGGTATTCCAAACGTAACCAAGAGGGTTACTCCCTACGTAAGAATGTTATGAATTCCTCAAGTTACCATTATGTCTTATGTTTTCTATGATTTATTCATGATTTGATATGCCTATGTTTTATGGGTAAAGTGTGATTTCATTCTAATGTATATATGAACTCATGTTTCCTTTCCATATTTTTATAACTCTTACTGAGCTTTTTATGCTCATCCCAAGTTTTTGAAATGTTTTTCACAGGTCAAGGGAAAGGTACATGATGTGATGATAGTGTCAAGGATGTGTCAATAAAGAATCCATGTTTTATTTTCAATATGTTTCCGTTGATGGGAAGAATGTATACAGTCTTTTATGTAACCACTTTGTTTAAATGTGGAATGTAATGCAAGTTTCATGATCTAATTCTCTAAAACTCTAAACCTGAAAAGATCCTCAATGTGTAATCTTGTAATAACTCAAGATTAAGTAAGGTGTAAGGCTGGGGCCTTATACCTGGAGCATAAAGCTCCACCATCTGCCTGCTGCCACGTGCATGAGGATCACTACAAGGATCACCATGAGGTCAGGTGGTGTCCCCACTAGCCTGAAAACTCGAACTACAGACTCCAGCCAATCCTCGCCTGCCTGAGGGTTTGTCTCCCCCAAATAACCTGGGCATTATCTGATGCTAAAACTTGTGAAGCACACTAAGGTGACGTTCACTCTTAGCAGCTGGGGCTGGGGGCATCGGTGTCTCAGCGGGTAAAGGTATCATCGGTGCCTCCGCTGTAAAAGGGCCCTATATCGAGGCCTCGTCACTCGGTGGGATTTCATCTCGCACAAATCTCGGAACCCTAGCTGGATGTCGTCGTATGGCCATCCTGAAAATAAACAGGTGTTCCACTGTAAAAACAGTATACCAGATGAGCTAACACAAAGTAATCACAAAGAAAACTTTGAAACACACATGCAATCAATGTTTTTGTTCACTGAGTCAGAAATCAGAAGTCAGCATCCTGGTGTATGGATACGTCATCCGTCGCAGCAACACTAGACTCCTTGGACTGATAACGACACTCAAAACCCTTGACAATATTGCTTCACACTGAAGAAGGATCAGATTCCTGAGTTTTGTGGTAGAACTGAACTCCTTTAATACAAATTTGTCACGACCGTCCTCGAGACCCGTGCCATGACTACCCCAAGCCCGCCTCCCATAGGCCAGGGGCTGCCGACTAGCACCAAAGGCATAAATCCTGGAAAAAGTGAAGTCATTGACTTTATAAAGTAAACAAAAACCACAGAGTAAGACAACAGAAGTAAACACTAAGTAAAACTAGGTACAAAAGTAAGTGCAGAAAAGTAAGTGGGCTAGAATAAAAACCCAAACTGAATGTAAAGTAAAACTGGAAAGAAAGTACATCAACTGAAAAGTAAAGCAGCAACGCCAAGCCATCCACCGGAAATCCCACTTGAAGGGTGGGTATAGATAGTCTCCTCATCTCCTCGGGTCCAATTGTCCGCTCCGTGTACGTCCCACCCAGTGGTCCACATCCAGGTACCGTCTTACTCCACAAGCCTCAACCACGATCAGTGATGTTCGTCATCTGCGTCTAACACAACATAGTGTGGGCATAACCCATGCAGGGGTGAGTATATGCTACTCAGTAGGTACCCTGAGACCCCAAAGGTCTCCCAGAATCCACAAAGGATAATCCACAAAGGAAAGATACAATCACGAAGTAACAACCAACACTACTTAGGTATATGCCCATACAAATACCTAAGTCACCAATTCCAGTTTGACTCCAAATTCTAAGCCCATGTTCGATCTAGTCCACACAGGATAGGACAACCAACCCACACAGGATAACACAACCAAATCCACATAGGAAAGAAAGTCAATAATATTGAAGATATTGATTGAATAGTCAAGACTCATATCACATAGGTATGATTCTTTGTAAGGTGATAGAGATGATCAGATTTATCCACTTATTCAACTAAGCTGGGACCCAAGTCGGATACTAGACCAGCTAAGCTGCCAGACCCACGTAGGATACAAGACCAGCTACTCTGCCGGACCCACGTAGGATACAAGTACAGAGTCAAATACTGCTGGACCCACAAAAAGATACAAGAACAATAGTACTGCCGGACCCACATACGATACAAGAACAGTAGTCATCGCCATTGAACCCACAGAGATTTCAGTACAGTCATCATCGCTGCCGAACCCACGGAGGATTTCATTGCAGTCATCGTCGCTGCCGAACCCACAGAGGATTTCAGAACAGTCTTCATCATCGTCGTAGTCGCAACCATCTCTAGGGTTTCTGCACACAGCATGGTTGATTCTAGGATGGTCTAATCCATGAGCCAAGGGGGGACAATACATCAACTACATGTAGTCCGGAGTTAATATATCCCAAAGTTCTATCTCGATAAAAGTAACTCAACATGACAGATGTAACGCCCCGACCCTAGTTACCTAGAGTCGGTGCATTATTACATAACATTGGCATGATCACAAGAAAGATCAAGTCTTCAAAGACCGATTAGTTTAGTAGCCTTGGAATAACTAGATAAATTAATAAAGTTTACATTACATCATAAAATAAAAACTAAAACAATATAGTCTTCATAGTCTACACTCTTATCCCCTCATACTATCCCTGCCGGTCATTCATAAATTAATTCTTCACATCCTGGGAAAAATAAAACATAGAAAAGGGGTGAGCTCAAATTCCCAATAAGGATAACAATATAGCGGAAGCTTTCTTAAATAAGAATAAACATTTAAGGCAGTGTATAACTAAAACAAAAGCATTCTAAACTTGAACTTCAACACAGTATGGAAAAAATAAAATGAAATAATGCCATTTACATATTCACATGGATATTCTAATAATCGAATAATCACATTCAATATCAATAACCACTTTCATAATGATGGAATGCATAATTTTAGACTATCATAACCACATAGCCAAGGCCTCGTTCCAAGACTAAAAAAAAGATTTTGTCAAGGCCTTGTTCCAATACCCTAGTTTGTCTCATGAGACCTATGGATGCATTGAAAAGCTATAGCGGGCTTCACCCGACACTTACTAAGTCCAATGCATTCCCATATGAAAAGGTTTAAACATAACATAAACATTCGTAATAAAACTAACATACGAAATGTAAATACTTTCTTCGTAAACCATGAATGGTATAAAAATAACACATCCACTGTCAAACATATCACAAAACCATCAATACAATATAGAAGTATTGTATCATAATAATTCAACTCCAAATAAACTTAAAATCCATTAAAGGATGTTGACATAGATGAAATCAAATCTCTTTTTAAAGAAATATCTCTTTCTATTTTGAAATCATTTAAGAGTCATATATTTATAAAATAGAAAAATTCCATTGAAAATATTCTAATAAGATTGTAAGGGAAGCTTCAACAATTTTAGAATGGCAGAAAATAGTCGCAACCTTCGTATATGTTAAAAAAACATTCTTACCTTAATTATGTCGAAAAGGTTAAAAAGCACCTTTTTTGGAAAACGACGAAAGGATTTCTTTATAAACCTCTTATAAAAAGTAAAAAAAGGGTATATATGACTTTAACCCATATTCATGTAAATAGTAAAAAAAATTGAATTGCATTTTGAAGAAACATGGATGTGGATGATAAAGAAATCCCAGTAGATTATTACGTATAAACCACCTTGGATAATGAAGAGATTGCGAAATAAACCCTTACCTTTTCATTTTCCTTGGTTGAGGGTAGTTTAACCTCCTGTATAATGGAGAAATAATTGTTATTAAATTATACATGAATTATATACATTAATATGACATCATATATCATCTTTTAACATTGCTTTGTTAATAATATCTTAGAATTATCGTCGTTTCGGGTGTCAACTTACTCATTTTCTTTTATATGTTTTGTTACGTAAGCCGTTTTTTTCATGTGTAGGTTGTATATTAATCATATACAGAATGATATCAAGTCCTTAGATACTATTATTAATCATCAAATGAGAATTAGACTTGAATGGATACGATGGAGAATGAATCTCATCGCGTTCGTGGAGACGGTAGTCCGTACGTTCGCACGAGCAACAATATCATTCTTTTGATATTAAAATAATATATAATTGGATGGTATATCATATATACAGAATCTTTATCATGTTATATATATTATTTACATGAATTACACATAATTAGTATACCCATCCAAATAATAATTTATTGAATAACAATTACACCTCGACGTGGAGATGGTAAGCCGTACGTACGCACGTATGGTGACAAGTTATTCAAAGGATGGAAAGAATATTGAATCTGGTTGTACCATATTTATAATAATATTGAATTATATAGGAGATACTAGATTAATTATTTTATAATGGGAGTAACAAAGAATGAATATGTTGAAGAAGAAATGAATTTGAAAAAGGGTGGTGAAAACATTACGTCTTCTTCGGGTTCTTCCTTTTGATGTGATCAAAAGGGCTCCATAGGTTGGCTTTCTGATCAAACTCAGGACACTAGGTTGTAGTGAGGGATGTTCATAGAGTATTTGGTCATGGGTTGGCCGAACCAAAAGGTTTGAAGGTGTGCATTAATTAGAATGTGGAGTGCCCTTTTATAATAGGGGCGAGGGGAACGATTGGAAAAGCTAGAAATATTATTTTATAATAAATTCATATTCGGTTTCTAATGGCTCCAAAGTGGATTATTTAAAGGTTAAGGTGGGTATGGGTCAAAAACCACTCAACCAATATAATTTAGATAGGTTTGTGTCATTATATTAAACTTATCTTTTTTATTTAACTCATAGTTAATTAGTTTGACACTTACCATGTCACATTGTATTTTTATATTTTATAGTTAATAAACATACAATATACCTCCAAAGGACCCCCAGGTGGTCCATTGATGAAAAACCTATCATTATATAAGTCTCTTGGCCTGTCCTCAGATTTTTAGGAATTTAATATCAATTAATAATATAATATTTGTTTTAAAAACTCTTTTATGTCAATTTTGACACTATTCAATAATTGAATTTTTTAAAAATCATAACAGATTCATTACTTTAAAAAAGGTTAATTAAATCACTCCTAACATGTTATATTAACCTAAAAAATTATTTGTATTTATAAAAAGTTTCAAATTAATTTTATTTAGGTATTTATAATATCAATTATCCTAATCATTCATTAATTAGGTAATTACTGCATCACCATTGTGTCATAATAAAATTAAATTATTTAATGTCTAAAAATTATAAATAAAATACCATTATGTATTAAATCTATTTAGATTTCTAATTTATATTTACAATCGAATTCATCTTATGTATAACCCTATATTAAAAAAAATTAGTAAATAAACATTGATTTTAACTCTTATAACTCTTCTTTAAATTAAATAATAATAAATGTCCTAATCAAATACAAGTGGACCTAAATGATAATATTTTACTCCTAAGGTTGTTGTTGGTCGAGATACACTTGTCCAATAGAATTAGGCCATGTGTTGGGGTAATATTAATATCATTTTTACCATTAATTACCTTATTTACTTTTAACCGTAGTAAATAAAAGTAAAAAGTTACTATTCACAAAAAAAATATTTCCATCTCATTGAACAACAATTTACAACTTGATATTAACCATGTGTCTCAGATTTTTGAAACACCACTCACAGAAGTGGTAAAATTAAGTTTTATGAAAAATTTAGGTTTTTAACTACCACTAAGTGGTTTCACTATTCATCAAAAAATGAATGTTTCTTGAAAAATAACAAAAATTAGGCCTAAGATATATTTGATATTATGAATTCAAAAATGATGTCTATTTTACCAATTTCAAAACATATCATTTGCATTAATTAATTTAAAAATTAATTCCTGTCGTCAAAACAAATAGCGTGTTTTTAAGGTATAATAACTATCAAAAGATTGACACTTGTTTTTGTCCGGTTTTATTGTGAAATTATTTACAATTACCAACATTGTATTAAATGGTAAAAATATATTCTAAATATACTTTAAAACCACTCAAATTATGAAATTATCAATATAAATTATTTCGATTAAAAAAGTTGTTTTTAATTAAAATTTAGTAATTTTCACTATTCATCAAAATATAAATGTTATCCGAAAAGATCCAAAATTTCACCTCGGGCTAAATTCGATACTCTGAATACAAAAATTAAGTCTATTTTGATAGATAAAATTTATAAAATTCCAAAAGTAGTTATTACTATTCATTACGGCTAGTTTGATTGGTTGTGGTGTGTGTTAGAACTCGAAGTTGCGTACAACACACGCTACTCTATTATTCAAAGGAAAGCGTACCGTGGAAACTTGGGATGTTTCATTGTAAATTATTGATTTCCCCATTCTAAAAGTAAATTTATTTAGTCAAATTGAATATATAAAAGTTTAATATATTGGATTTAAAAAGGGTTCACTATTGAAAGTTGGTAAAAGTGCAATACTGAAAATGAATTTGTTCTTATATTAAGTCTAAGAATCTCAGAATATAGATTCTAAAATTATAAGGATTACACAAAGTTTAAAATTTAGTTAATACTATTCATAACCTCTTTTTAACGGCTTGTTTGGTAAGTCATGGTGCTCTTGAACTCAGTGTTGCATGTAGTGCAAGTTATTGAATTATTTTGAAAAAATAACACACTATGAAATCGTGGGGGGTTACATTCTCCCCTCCTTCAATAAATTACATCCTCGCAATTTGAAAATTTTCTTCAAAAATAAAAGGTTGAATATAGAAAATATCTTTGTGGGAAAACCCACATCAGAAATTGGGTTAATAAAATTTAGTCTTAATAAGAGGAAAAGAGAAATGAAAGGCTCACCACCAAATTATGATCTCTATTCGGAGAACATTGGTGCAAATTAGAGACATATAATTCAAGGAAAAACGTAAATATTTATAAGTAGTGATTGAGGTCATCAATTACAAACAAGTGTAAAATTGAGGGGCCTTAAATTCATCAATCTATGATGATTTAAAATACCATCAGTTCAGCAAAACATATGGTATTAAGATAACACATTTTTTTTGTTTTAAGATCCCTTCACTAAATTATAGGAATTAATTTCTTCATTGAATAAGAGAAGAAGAAAAATATATTCTTGACTAGTAGAGTCTCATCAGTTAACTATGATCTACCACAAACTCATCTTTCACTATAAAATATAATAGAACATAAAAATTATATTCTATTTATCCTATTCATATAGGGTTAGAAAAATGAATTTATAATTCATCTAGAAAAACCATTAAAAATGGCATTATTCAATCCAGGACATCACATGGGTCAGTGGTGGTGATACAACCTTGTCAGCCTTCGGTTGTGGGTTCAAGTCTCGCGGCCTTGCCGGATGTGACGGGTTGCCGCCCGACCTTCGGGTTGTCCTTTTATGGAAATCCAAAATAATCCAAACTAGAACTATCCAAAATACTTCAGTTCAAAATTTATAAGGAAGGTAAACACAATGAAGATCCTTTTATCCGCGTAATAACATGTGAACACCTTCATCATGTATTCTTTTACAAAAATACAACAGCCTGAATTACCATAAAACCTTATTGATTACATTCATGATCCCTTATTCCTTAAAGAATAATAGATATTCTCCTCTAATCCAAATATGTTGTAAACCCCAACAATGATGGAATATACGAATCATTAATCAGATTCAAGGTAGTCAAGAATATCCAATATAATTTATCCAAATCAATCATGTATTATTCTAAAATCACTACCTCGGTATCAGAACCATATTATGGTTTATCTTTCTCTCAACCATATATTTTCCAAAAATTTAAGCTGCTATTGAGTCACTTTTATTTGTTCCACATAATCTCAAGTCCTTAATGAAATAGTATTGTAGTACAATCCTTATATACTCCATAATTATTATAACAAGTACATTGTTGATACAACACTCAAATGACATAATCAACATAAGAACTCTAATCATTCATCTTTATCTGTGGTAGTATCATAACTTGATTATTATCCAATAGCATCATTTGCGGCAAAGTCTGATGACTGGGACATAGGTTTGCGTAGTGTCGAAACTCCTTGAAAATGAATCATTGTACATTAGAATCCATTTTCTTACCCTTGTAGTCACGTACATTGTGCCCTTTTTCTCCACACTTATAACAAACTCACATTCCTTTGAGGCAAGTTCCAGGGTGTTTCTTCACCTAGTTATCACATATGGGAAAATTCTTCTTTTCCCTCTTCCCTTTATCCATCTTTCTCTCTTCCATCCTTTTCTTCTCTTGCTTCCCATCAAAGCCATAGGACTCATTAAACTCTTTACTTATCTTATTAACACATGATATTATTTCTTCATATGATGATAATACATGGGAGACTATTTCAATTATAAATTCTGGCTTAAGACCATGAATGATATTATCCTTCTTTCTCTTTGGATCATTTGCATTGCTGGAGTTCTCATTCCTTCTACTGGGAGCCATTGCTAAACAATGGCATACACTATATTAGTATATGAATTACAATACCCAATCCAAAAATTGTAAAACACATAACATAAATTAAATAGTTTATGGATATAATCCATAATCATAAAAATGTATCCTTTGAGGAAGTATATACTCATAAACCCTTCATAATGGTTTGTAAAGAAAATGAGAATTATCCTAAGCATATCCCCCTGGAGTGTCGTAACCAAGAGTGCAGTAAGGCCTGCTGTCGTGCACCAGTTCCCGTTCAAATCTAGCTCAAAGCGGTGTTTTCGGGTTTTACCCCTAGGTACATCTGTGCCAGAGCCGCATCTACCTCCTCGTATCCAAACAGGGTTGTATTGCTTAGAAAACCCACAAAATATCTATAATTCCAAAATTATAGGATGTTCTTCTATACTAATCCTCAAAGTCCATCTTAAATCTATGTTCTCTAATCAAGGTTTATCTAAATCTAGCTTCCAAGGTTTGTACTAAACTTCCTATGACACCAACTGTAACGCCCTGACCCTAGTTACCCAGAGTCAGTGCAATATTACATAACATTGGCATGATCACAAGAATGATCAAGTATCGAAAGACCGATTAGTTTAGTAGCCTTGGAATAACTAGATACATTAATAAAGTTTACATTACACCATAAAATGAAAACTACAACAATATATTCTCCAGAGTCCACACTCTTATCCCCTCATCCTATCCTTGTAGGTCATTCATAAATTACTTCTTCACATCCTGGGAAAATAAAACATAGAATAGGGGTGAGCTCAAATGCCAAGTAAGGATAACAATATAGTAGAAACTTTCTTAAATAAGAATATAAATTTAAGGCAGTGTATAATTAAAACAAGATCTTTTTAAACTTGATCTTCAAGATAGTATCACAAAAATAAAATGAAATAATTCCATTTACTTATTCACATGGATATTCTACTAATCGAATAATCACATGTAATATCAATAACCACTTTCATAATGATGGAATGCAGAATGCCAGACTATCATAACCACATAGCCAAGGCCTCATGCCAAAACTACAAATAATATTTTTTCATGGCCTTGTGCCAAGACACTAGTTTGTCTCATGAGACCTACCGATGCATCGAGGTGCTATAGCGGGCTCCACCCATCACTTACTAAGGCCAATGCATTCCCATATGAAAAGGTTTAAACATAACATAAAGATTAATATTAAAACTAGCTTACGAAATGTTAGTACTTTCTTCATAAACAATGAATGGTATAAAAATAACACATCTATAGTCAAACATATCACAAAACCATCAATACAATATGGAAGTATTTTATCATGATAAATCAACTCCAAATAAACTTAAAATCCATCAATGGATGTTGACATAGATGAAATCAAAACTCTTTTTAAAGAAATATCTTTTTCAATTTGGAAATCATTTAAGAGTCATATATTTATAAAATAAAACATTTTCTTTGAAAATATTCTTATAATCTTGTAAGGGAAGATTCAACGATTTTATAACGGCAGAAAATAGCCGCACCCGCCGTATAAGTTAAAAAAACATTCTTACCTTAATTCTGTCGAAAAGGTTAAAAAGAACCTTGTTTGGAAAACGACGGAAAGATTTCTTTTTAAACCTCTTATAGGAAGTCACAAAATGGTATAAATGACTTTAACACATATTCTTGTAAATTGTAAAAATGTTTTGAAATGCATTTTGAAGAAACATGGATGTGGACGATAAAGAAATCTCAGAAGATTATTACGTATAAACAACCTCGGATAATGAAGAGATTGTGAAACAAACCCTTAACTTGTACTTTTACTTTGATGAGGGTAGGTTAACCTCCTATATAATGGTGAAATAATTGTTATCAAATTATATAAGAACTATATACATTAATATGATATCATATATGATCTTTTAACATTTCTTTGTTAATAATATCTTTGAATTATCATCATTTCGGGTGTTAACTTACTCATTTTCTTTTATATGTTTTGTTATATAAGTCGTGTCTCTCATGTGTAGGATGTATCTTAATCATATCTAGAATGATATCAGTTCCGTAGATACTATTATTAATCATCAAATGAGAATTATACTTGAATGGATACGATGGAGAATGAATCTCATCGTGTTTGTGGAGACGATAGTCTGTACGTTCGCACGAGCGACAATATCATTCTTTTGATATTAAAATAATATATAATCAGATAGTATATCATATATATATAATAATTATCATGTTTTATTTATTATTTACATGAATTACACATCATTATTATACCCATCCATGTAATAATTTATTGAATAACAATTACACCACGACGTGGAGACGGTAAGTCGTACGTACGCATGTATGGTGACATGTTTTTCAAAGGATGGATAGAATACTGAATATGGTTGTACCATATTTATAATAATATTATAGTATATAGTAGATATTAGATTAATTATTATAGAATGGTAATAACAAAGAAAGAAGAAGATGAATAAGAAATGAATTTGAAAAAGGGTGGTGAAAACATTACCTCTTCTTCGGGTTCTTCCTTTTGATTTGATAAAAATGCCTCTTTAGGTTGGCTTTCTGATCAAAATAATGCCTCTAGGTTGTAGTGAGAGAAGTTGAGAGAGTATTTCAGTAGGGTATGGATGATCCAAAAGGCTTTGAAGGTGTGAATTAATGAGAAGGGGGGAGTGCCCTTTTATAAGAGGGGTGAGGGGCACCTTTGGAAAAGCTTGAAATATTGTTTTATAATAAATTCATATTCGGTTTTTATGGCTCCAAAGTAGATTATTTATAGGTTAATGTGGGTATGGGTCGAAAAACACTCAACAAATAGAATTTAGACAGGTTTGGGCCGTTATATTAACCTTATCTTTTAGTTTTAACTCTTAGATAATTAGTTTGACACTTACCATATCACTTTGTATTTTTATAATATATAGTTAATAAACATACTATATACCTCCAAGCGACCCCCCAAGTGGTCCATTAATGATACAACTATCATGATATAAGTCTCTTGGCCAAATATTATATTTTTAGAAATTTAATGTCAATTAATAATATAATATATGTTTTAATAACTCTTTTATGTCAATTTTGACACTTTTAAATAATTGATTTTTGTAAAAATCAAAACAAAATGATTAATTTGAAAAACATTTATTAAATCACTTCTAACAAGTCATTTTAACCTATAAAATCATTGGTATTTATAAAAAGTCTCAAATTACATTTATTTGGGTATTTATAATATCAATTATTCTCATTTTTCATTAATTAGTAAATTACTGCATCACAATTGTGTCATAAATAAATCAAATTATATAATGTCTAAAAATTATAAATAAAATACAATTACGTATGAAATCGTTTTAGCTTTCAAATTACTATTTACAGTTGAATTTATATTATGTATAACCCTATAGTAAAAATGTTTTAGTAAATAAACATTGATTTTAACTCTTTTAACTCTTCTTTGAATTAAATAATAATAAATGTCATAACCTAATTCAAGTGGACATAAATGATAATATTTTACTCCTAATGTTTTTTTTGGTCGAGATACACTTGTCCAATAGAATTAGGACATGTGTTAGGGTAATATTAATATCATTTTTACCCTTGATTTCCCTATTTCCTTTTAACTATGGCAAATAAAAGTAAAAAGTTACTATTCACCAAAAATTATGTACATCTCATTGACCACATTTTACTCCTTGATATTAACCGTGTGTCTCGAATTTTCTAAATTCCACTCATAGAAGCGGTAAAATTACATTTTATGAAAAATTCAGTTTTTTAACTACCACTTAGTGGATTCACTATTCATCAAAAAATGAAAGTTTCCAGAAAAATACCAAAAATTAGGCCTGAGCTATATTTGATATTATGAATTCAAAAATGATGTCTATTTTACAAATTTCAAAACATATCAATTGCATTAATTAATTGAAAAATTAATTTTTGTCTTCAAAACAAATAACGTGTTTTTAAGAGATAATAACTATCAAAAGATTAACACTTGTTCATGTTCGGTTTAATTGTGAAATTATGTACAATGACCAAAATTGTATTAAATGGTAGAAATATATTCTAAATATACTTTAAAACTACACAAATTCATAATTAGTCAATATAAATTATTTCGATTAAAAAATTTGTTTTTAATTAAAATTTTGTAATTTTCACTATTCATCAAAATATAAATGTTATTTGAAAAGTTCCAAAAATTTCACCTTAGAAAAAATTCGATACTCCGAATACAAAAATGAAGTCCATTTTGAGAGATAAAATTTATAAAATATCGAAAATTATGTATTATTATTCATAACGACTAAATTGGTTGTGGTGTGTGTTAGAAGTTGAAGTTGTATACAACACACGCTACTGTATTATTCAAAGGAAAGTGTACCGTGGAAGCTTGGGTTGTTTCATTGTAAATTTTTTATGTCCCCATTCTAAATGTAAATTTATTTAGTCAAATTTAATGTATTAAAGTTTAAAATATTGGATTTAAAAAGGGTTCACTATTAAAAGTTGGTAAAAGTGCAATACTGAAAATGAATTTGTTCTTACATTATGTCTAAGAAACTCATAATATGGATTCTAAAATTATAAGGATTATATAAAGTTTAAAATTTAGTTAATATTATTCATAACCTCTTTTGAACGTCTTGTTTGGTAATTCATGGTGCGCTTGAACTTAGTGTTGCATGTCATGCATGTTATTGAATTATTTTGAAGAAATAACAAACTATGAAATCTTGGGGTGTTACAACAGATGACGCGTCAATCAGACGCACGGTCTGAGAGTTATTGGCTTTTTTGTCCTAGGGGCCCGGTTGGTTTTTAAGTCAAAACCAACTCTACCATACTCAAACTACATCCAGACCTCGACCGGAGTAAGCCAAAAGTTTTGTCTCACTAAAAGTGATCCAACAAAGTCGACGGCACGTCAATCAGACGTCCGGAGTTCATGTTATAGGTGTTTCTACTCCCAGAGCCCAGTTGGTTTCATGTTCGAACCATCCTGGACGTACCCAAAGTTCTCCGAAACATTGAGTGTAATATACTGAAAATACCATCTTGATCCAAGGCTCGCATCACAACTAAAGGTTCATTAATCGGAGGTCTGTATCACATGTTACAGGTGTTTTAATGATCATGTCCATTTTAGGGGGTTTTGGGCCCGGCCCGAGACCCCGGGGTTGGCTCGAACCGGGTCCAGGTCCGGGCCACTAGGGAACGACCCGACCCAGTCGGTGCGACCCGGACCCGTCGGCCCGGCCCGACCCAGCATGTGCGGCCCGGTCCGGCGAGGGCGGCCCGGCCCGGCCCGGGGCGGCCGGTCCGGACCGGCACGACGCCGCGCGAGTGCGGAAAGGTGGGGAACCACCTCCCCATTTGATGAAACGGCGGACACGCGGGGGGTCCACCCAGCTGTGCTGTCCGAGGGTCAAACCCCCAGTCTTTCTAGATCTGGCCGGCAGCAATGGTCGGCCAGCGCACCATGCGGGACCAGTTGGTCCCGCCCTCCAGAGCACCGGAGGCCAGCGGCTCTGGACGCCCTCCCATGCACCGCTACGCCCCTCCGTCACAACCCCGCTCCGGCCGAGGCCTCCTCGAGGTTCTCCGGCGTGGCGCGACGGTGCCACGCCCCTTCGTCGCGGCCCGAATTCGGCCGCGACTTCATTCAGCCACAACAATGCCGCTCGACGGCGCCGCGGTTAATCACTGCATTCCTCTTTCTTTCTGCGTGGTGCTGTTGCACCGCGCTGCCTTTGTTCGTGCCGCAACAAGTACAACATCAAAGGGGGAGGAGGGTCGGTCGTGTTCTTGCGGTCGGACCTCCTCCCGTTATAACGATAACAGGCGGCCCAAAATAAATTAACTTGGAAAAGGAAAGGACAAATTTGATCCATTAAATTTAAACTCAAACCCCTACCTCAAGGAGTTGTCGAACGACGGTCGTCACAGAAAAACAATATCGTGGAAGACAGCATCGTGGAAGACGGTGTCGTATACGTCGTCGGTGTTCTCCCTAAGAAGGATTTGGTGCATCGTTGTTCTCTGAAGAAGGCGTCTTTTACTGGAAGCGGAGAGAAGAGGAGATGGCATGGCGATTCCCTTGCGGTGATGGAGTTCTTTGTCGTAGACTCAGCATTCTTCACGTTCTTAAACGAAGAAGAAGATTTTTCAGAGCGCAAGAGTCCTCTCCTTGTTTTCGCACAGCGAATCAACCACCAATAAAATAAGACAATGTCTTGTTTTATTAATACACACGCTTGCCAACATTAAATTGGAAAACTCAAATTGAATTCATGAATTAATTAACGTGTGTTGTCCAATTAATGAGGTGTTTAAATGGAATGTAATTAAACGTGGAGGAGTTGCAAATAAATTGCTAGGGGGGGTCCAAGGGGTGTTGAGGAAATTGAAGGAGGTGGGGGCTCGTGCGGGCCCCACCCCAACTTCCATGCATCTTCCATTTTCACACACTTAACCCACTGGTAAATAAATAAAAATAAATTGTAAAAAAAATTATTTTTATTCCTCACACATTTTTTTAACATCTCCTCCCGAGTAAACGCAACTCCAGAAAAGGTCTTGCTGAGCAATTATCTGCGCTCTGATTCCATCGGTGCCCTCAGATTTCGATTCCAAGCATAGGTTCGAAAGATAGGAAAACCCTCTCGGTCGTTCACTGAACGTACCCGAGCTAAAATTTGGAAATTGATTTCGGGCACACCGGGCCTCGGAATCAGGTGCCATCAGAAACTGTGTACTCGTAAAATCCAAATAAAAATTAAGAAAAAAATACCTTTGAAATTTACGGGTTTTTACAATTAATACTTGGATCAGGATCAAATACTATTGAATGTGGTAGTCCATGGAATCTAGCCACTTCCTTAATATATAACCGAGTTATTTTATGAAGGGAGAAATCACCTCTAATAGAAATAATGTGTTATAATTTCATAATATAATCAATTATGACATAAAATAAATTTTGTAATTTTGATGTTTTAAGTGGCCCAATTATGAAATACATGGTTCTATTTTCTCATTTCCATTCAGGTATAGGTAAAGGGTATAAAATATAAATCGAATTATGTATCATAACCACAAATAAATAATATATAAGGAATCATGATACATATACTATACTATCCCTTTTTTAGGTTGTCCCCAAAAAAATTATTCAAGTTTTTATATATCTTTATACATATAGAATGAATATAGAATGATATACTATGAGAATCATATAATAACTCCTTCTAAAATTATGATATTGGTGGAACATATACTCTATTTTTAAACATTGTAATTCCATACAAATCAGGGTTCAACTATGTAAAAATTCTCACATTATTATGTAGTTTTATACCACTCTTCTATGAATCCTTTGTCCTCAAATGGATGGATGGTTAAATATTCATATGATAAAGAGAAGATATGTCCCCTTTACTCAAGATTTAAAGTTCCATATTCTACAAATCAATAAGTATTGGGTCCCTTTCAATTCTCATCATAAAAAAACAAGCATAGTCCTTTCAAATCAGAGCATCATCAAAATTGTTCACCTCACTAGTGTAATAATTCATTGAACAATCATTGTATTTGTTGGATCGAAATAATGAATGATGATACTAATTATAGTATCATATGATGATCAATATACAACATGGGGGTGAATTTTACACTATTAAAAATTACTTTGGATGATTTAAATATGGTAGTGTTTAACAAAGTTATAGAAGGAAAAATTCCCAAAACATCTAGTTCTATAAACTTGGTTGAATCCGGAAAAGTGATTCTGAGAAATCAACTCTGGAAAGATGGTTACATAAAAGAAACTTAACCAAAGTTTACAAAGGAAAATGTTATATCTTAAATCATATATATTCTTACGAAATCAGAGGACAATTATAAGGAAGTATAAGATAGTTATACTTTTCTCTATAATCAAAAAAATTTTCAGAAAAATTGAAACAAAACAAGTAAAAAGTAGTAAATATTTTAACCCAAAGATAATGGTATCCAGCAACCTTGGATAAAGATCCGTTGATTTATAATTTCAAGAATGTCTGTCTTACCCACACTAGGGTAATCCATCCATACAATGATTGGAGTTTGTCTTACTATCCCCGAAATCCCTCAACATTAAAGTAGTTGGCACCTCTCTCATCCTTAGCAAGGAAGCCGTCAACTTCAAGGTAGTCGGCACCTCTGTCTTCATTTCCCTAGAAGCCCATGAATGTAGTCAGCAACATTCAGATTCTCTTGATGCAAATATGGAAAAGAAGTTCAGTACACACAAAGAATAAAATTATCTCTCTATAAATCACATCAATATGATTTAATCTCAAGAGTCATAGAACAATGTTGATCTCCTTCAAATGATCTTCTATTTATAGGCACAACTCCAATGGTCAGCTCCCTCCTCAAATGGTCATATTTTTCCTTGAATTTTGGATGGACCTGTACATGTGTCACTCAAACAATGGTTTGTTAGTAACTGATTCCATGACATCATTTTATAACAAGAACAAGTGTAAGAAAAAATATGGTTAGATACCCAAAATAAAATATTCAGAATTTATGAAAATAAAAGTTCAGAGTCTAACCAAAAACACATTTGGTGTCTATAATACAAGGACATTAGGATTTTTTTATATGGAAATCAGAACCTCAACAATATATAATTCTAGAGTCTAAATTTGAAGGAAATTTGGAATCTGTATTCAAAAGAATTTATAACCTTAACTTAAAAATTTCAGAGTCAGAGTTCATGAGAATTCGGAGTGAGAACATAAAATGTTCGGAGTCGGAATTCATGAGAATTCAGAGTCAGAAATTATAATGTTCGGATTCTAAATTCATTAGATATCAGATTATGAATATACAATGTTCAGATTTTGAATTCATTAGAATTCGGAATTAGAACTCATAAGAGTTTGAAGTCTCAATTCAAATAACTCAGAGTCAGAACTCATAAGAGTTCAGATTTTGGATTCAGAGAACTCGGAGTGAGAACTCATAAGAGTTCGAAGTCTGAATTTAGAGATCTCGGTGTCAGAATTCTGATCCTAAAAAAACAATGCTAATTATCTAAGTATTATATGATTCTGTGGTTTTATATATGAAGCTGAATTTTACACTTACACAAGATAATTAACAATGAAAAACATGGTAGGGATTAATTTCCTTGGGGAAGGAAAAGTTTCCTTATGAAAGTAAAACACAGGGTAAAATGAAATTTGCCTTTATATAAGCTGTTTGTGATTTTCAAAAAATGGCTATTGGTAAAGTCATAAGGAATCCTTATTGACTCAAAAATATCCCAAAAAATGATGGTCTGGAAAAGTCATACGGAAACCTCATTTACTCAACTGTCTCTCCCTTTTGGGAAAGCAGAAACATCCTTACGAAAAAGTAAACAATTGCTTAGTAAATATTTTACTAGACAATAAAAATAAAACTTATCTCTCTTATCCTATGGGAAAAGATGAATAAGACTAACTCTTTCTTAAGATTTGGAACACTATGTATTGTATTCTTGATTTCCAGAATGAGATTTTTCATTATCTTAAGTACAGAAATATCTGTAATGAAAACTCCCCCTTAGATAAACTACCCCTTACTTAGGGAAATTTCTTCTTTACATAGTATTCTTGTTCCTTTCTCCCCCTTTCTGATTTTCCAAAAAAAAATGTGGGAATGGAAAAAAAAATTATGGTACCTGAATGATTAGTAAAACACATCCAAATGAAAAGAAACCAAAAATTTCATTATGATTAGAAAGAATTTGTACGAGGAAGAAAAGTACAACAAAATATAGAATTTCAACAAAGTTATCCTTACTTTTCCTTAAACATCAACTTCTTGACTATAGTCTTTTGCTTTTTGAGCTCATTATGATCTTCCTCTTCTCACTTACGAATCTGATCTTGTTGCTCAGCTTTCTTCTCTAAAGCCTTGAATCTTTATTCCTAGGACTTACGAGCCTTTTTCTGAGCATTCAAGACTTCATCTTTCTTTACAATATTTTCTTCTATCTCAATCCGAATATATATTTCCCTATTCTAGATTTGGGAAACAGAATAAAATTTACCATTCATATCTTCTACTTCTTGAATCCAAGAATTTTGTTCCAAATATAAATTTTCTTCAAAACTAGTTGTATGATCTTTGATCCTACCATATTCAATGGGAAACACCTCCTTGACACCATCTTGGAATTCATATAGTTCCCTCAAATCTTTACCTGTCTTATTTGACCTACCAACCATTTTGTTACAAGACCTTTTGTGGGCATCCTAGTTAATGAAGAAATTATTGAAATCATCCTCAAGCGCGAAACACTTGTCCATCACCATGGACATTGAATCTGATTTCTGATTTAGTGTGTGTTGAAGCATCTGGAATCTAGATTCTATGCTAGGAAAAATCATAATGGTTCCAACCATCTTATTTAATGACTGGATAATGAAATCATGTCCTAGAGATAATGATTATGAATCTGAGACATTGCTAGTTGAGGTCTCTTTCTCTATCTCAGAAAATTTTCTTCATTGAAGATCCACTAAAATCTGTATTCATCACAATAGCTTTAGTAGGTGTATCAATAACCACATGTTTCACCTTAAAAGTTCTCATAACGTATTCCTCATCCAGAGATTCATGTTCATTTTCAGACATTTGAACAATTCTACCTCCATATAAATAATTTTTCTTAGCTCCTAACATAGAATTTCAGGAGGAATAGGATGATGATTAAAACATTCTTCCTTAGACATATTTTTCACATCATCTTCAGCTTTCTCATCCTCTTCTTTCTGATCCTTCCCAAGTGTAGCATGCTTTGACGATTATTCTTCTAATGTTCAGATTGATAATTTATGAGATATACTTTATTTGTCATTGAAGTCTTCAAATTTATTTATGAGATCTTCCTTGTCACCACTGCTTTCTTATTCTTCCATTTCTTCCACAATTTTTTCTACTTCACCAAATTTTTCATAGTCTTTTTCTGGAGTCACAAATTACTTCCCTAGAGTCTCACGTAAAGCTACTACCATGAAGGGTTTTGGTACTGGGATATTGTTTGATGCTTTATCAGTATCCCTCATAAGGGATTGAAAAATTTCAGTCTCAGATATCTTCTTATTTTGTTTCTTTTATTTAGCTTGATTCTCGAGCTTATCTGTTGTCTTCTCTTTTATGGATTTGGATTTAGCAGGATCCAAACCAAAACATGGCTCCCCTTCTTTCTAATTTTTCTTATATTCCCTTCATGTTTTTACAACCTCATCTAGATAGTCTTTTTGTTTCTTAGGTTTTGGAGGGGCATATTGGGATTCTTTATCTTTTGGGATTTTTTTTCCTCTTCTACTTCCTTCAAGTTCCACTTCTTTCTAAATTTTTTCGATGGTTCAACCACTTCATGATTTTTCGGAATAGCTTCAGCTTCTTCCTCTAGTATGTCATAATATTCTCCAGAGTCTTTAGAAAAACCAATGTTCATACTCTTCAAAGTATCATCATTGACTAGCATGACATTTCAATTTATAGGTTTTGAACTACTAGGGATTTTAAAATATTCTAAGAACCGAACAATCATTATAGAAAGAATGCCTGGGTACATGATAATCTGAGCCTTCAAATTTCCATTCTTGATATTATCGATCATAATCAGACTATGCCTAACCAAATTCTCCTTCCTTGGGTTTACCAAAAAATCTAGGATGTACATATCACTCTTCATCAATGTGTCCTTGTCACCTTTTCTCAGAATGATAAATACATGAACCTATAATTCAAGGATCCGATATTTGTAGAGAGGTGAGCAATCTATGGAGTCTGGGTATCAGTAAGACCGAGTAACTCCATAACTTTCACCTTTAAAAAGCTTCCTTTGACATCCAGAAACATGTGGGAACATAATTCAGCTTCACCTTCATATGGAATACTGGCTAAGTAGGTTTCCTTATTATATTAAATATCATAGGACATTCCATAGCCTTTGAGAGAAAACTTCTCTCTACCTTATTCCTTAATGAAACTGATTGATTCATAAAACTCAATTAGCATATCCGGAAAAATGAAATCATGAGCCTCCGACTTCGATACAGAAACACTTTCCCATCCATTAAAATTAATGTTTTTTTGAGATTAAATAATCATACTTGTTAAAGAAGTTTGGATGCACTAACCTTTCCGTATATACCTGCCACACTGGAATTGGCATGACAATAGACATATCTTTCTAAGAGGATTCTTCTACAGAAATTCATATTTGAGAAAACTCTTAGAAGTTCAGAACGGGATTAAGTAGAGATGCAGGGATTCAGGACATGAGAGCTTGAGATTCGATGAGGGACTAGCATCGGGGGTCCTTTATATAGGCATTTGATGTGACGGTTCAACTTCCAAACTCAATACAATGGATGAAAACCCTTCAGATCAGATCTAACGGTTGATATGATATCCTCAATGAAATCATGAATCTGATCTTTTGATGTTTTTAATGAAAAAATATTTGGATTTATGGAAATGAGAATCCAAAAATTATAAAAACAAAAGAAACTACCAGCAAATAAAGGATGATTATGAAAACTCAAGAAAGGAAACATACCTTTCAAATTTCCCTGTAGATTATTGGTATTAATAAAATTTCTTGAAGAACTTTAGATTCCGAAAATTTGATTACGAATAATAAATTTGAAAACAAAAATTTTCATTACGAAAATTTTGAGTACGAAAATCTTCATTAAGAAATTTTTGAGTACGAAAATCTTCATTACGAAAATTTTATGTACGAAAATCTTCATTACAAAAATTTTAAGTACGGAAAATTTAGACTATGAAAAGTTTCATTACGAAAATATTGAAAAAATATGGCTACAGAAATTTTCATTATGAATGATTTGAATAAATCTGACTACAAAAATTTTCATTACGAATGATTTTGAAAAATATTACTACGAAAATTTTTAGAAAATCATCATTATGAATTTTTTTTAAAAAACTAACAAGAAAATGTACTGCCCCTATGAAAAGGAGTTTGTTACTATAATATATTTATTTCAAATGAATGTTAATGAGAAAGATTACCTTACAGTTGTCATTCCAAAGTTGTGTTTAAAGTATTCAAATCTATTGGATGGTAAAGATTTTGTGAAAATATCAGCAAGTTGTTCTGGTGTTCCGATAAATTGAAGAATGATATCTTTTTTTGTGTGTGATCCCTAAGAATGTGATGAATAATATCAATTTGTTTTGCACAAGAGTGATGTGCATGGTTTTTACTTAGGGAAATTGCACTAGTAATATTACACAAAATTTTTGCTTTGTTAAAACTCATACCATAGTCTGTGAGTGTGTGTTTCATCCACAACACCTAAGCACAATAACTTATAGGTACTATATATTCAGATTCACCAGTGGAAAGTTCTACTAAGTGTTGCTTCCTACATGACCAAGAAACTAATGAATCTCCTAAGAAATGATAGGTTCCCGATGTACTTTTTCTATCTATTCTACATCCACCAAAGTCAGCATCCAAAAAACATTATAAAACAAGATTATTTCTAGAAGTATAAAAGAGTCATAAATCCATGGTTCCCTTTATGTAGCAATAAATTCTTCTCACTGCCTTTAAATGATATTACCTAGGATTGGATTGATATCTTGTACATAATCATACTGAAATCATTAAATCTGGATGACTAGATGTCAAATAAAGTACACATCCCATCATACCTCTAAAAGATGTTTGATATACTGGTTTTCCCAGCTTCATCAAGATCAAGTGTATTTGAGGTACCAATGGGAGTACTTATACATTTAGTGTTTTCATATCCATACATTTTAAGAATATCATTAGTATACTTATGTTTGGATATATAGATTCCTTCTGGTTTTTGATAAATTTTAAAACCATGGTAAAATTTTAACTCACCCATCACACTCATTTCAAACTCATATTTCATTTGATCTGCAAAGGAATCAGTTAAAGATTTCTGAGTTGAACCAAATATAATGTCATCATCATAGATTTGAACAATAAAAACATTTTTCTTATCTTTCTTTATAAAAATGGTTGGATCTGCATTTCCTTTAACGTAATTATTTGGAAGCAAAAATCTGATAATTTTATCATACCATGCTCGAGGGGCTTGCTTAAGGCCATACAAATCTTTGGTAAGTTTATAAACATGTTCATGGAGTGTTTTATCATCAAAACTAGGATGTCTTTCATCAAAAATTTATTCTTGAACATAACCATTAAAGAAAATCACATTTCACATAGATTTGAAAAAGATTGAAATGGAAGAAAGTAGCAAAGGCAAGTAAAATACGAATAGATTCAAGTCTAGCTACTGGATCATAGGTGTCTTCATAGTCTATTCCTTCTTATTGATTATAGCCTTTATAAACTAATCTATCTTTATTTCTTACTATGATTCCATTTTCATCACACTTATTTCTGAAGACCCATTTGAAACCAATAACAGAAGTTTCCTTAGATATTTCAACCAAGGTCCATACATTATTCCTTTCAAATTCTTTTAGTTCATCTTGCATAGCTTTTATCCAATCGTCATCACCTAAAGCTTCGTCAGTACTTTTTGGTTATAATTGGGAATGTAATTCTAGATGTTCTATTTCATTTAGTAAGGAACTTCTAGTCTATATAGGTTGATTTACATCACCATTGATACTATCACTGGGATGATTCTTATGAAACAAATGATTTGGGTTTTGTAAGACTAGTTCATCAACATTGGGTAGGACATATTCTGGGGTATATGTTTCCGAAATATCTTCTCAAACATTTTTATTATTAGAAGGATATTCTATCAATGGTTGATATTCATTTTTTCAAAACACATCTGAAGATGTAGGTTGGGTTTGTTTAAAAACAAAAGGACCAGTTTCATCAAATTTGATATGTACTGTTTCCTCATTGGTGCATGTGTTTTTATTGAAAACTCTATAAGCCTTAGATGTTGTGGAGTAACCTAAAAAATTTCCTTCATCAGATTTTGGTGTAAATTTGTGTAAGTTATCTTTAGTATTCAAAATGAATACCTTGCAACCAAAAACCCTGACCTAGGAATGTGTAGGTTTTGTACCATTCTATGACTCATAAGGGGTTTTGTTAAGAAAATGTCTAATCAAAACATGATTTATAGTATAAAATTTCATACTCACAGCTTCAACCCAAAAATGTTTGGCTATAGAATATTCACTCAACATGGTTTTAGTTTTCAATTGAAGAATTCTATTTCTTCATTCAACAACAACATTTTGTTGAGGTGTTATGGGTGCTGACATGTTATGTGTAATAGGTTTTATACTACAAAAAGTTTCAAAATCAGAATTTTCAAATTCTTCTCCATAATAACTATGAATAGTTATCAAAGGAATTTTTTTCTCATTTTTAACATGGGCTCTTAAACATTTGAAATAATAAAAATCTTCATATTTCTTTTCTAGAAAATAGACCCACGAAAATCTAGTGTAATCATCAACTAAAACAAATACATAATACTTTCCCCCATTGCTTCCAATTTGTGTTGTATCAAAAAGATCCATATATACTAACTATAATGAATATATAGTTGAGACTTCACCAACTAATTTAAAATATGATTTATGTTGCTTTCTATATTTATAAGGATAAAAAACTTTTGAAAAATCAAATCTACGCTCCAGTATATCCTTATCTAGTCTTTTCTTTGAGAGATTTCATATGATTATAAGATTACAATGTCATAACCTTCTATGCCACAACCATGAATGATCATCCATTTCACTAAGTCAAGGTATTTCTTGGCTTATAAGGTCTTCTAAGTTTAGTGTGTATACATTGTATTACCTATGGGAAGAATACCTAAATTCTTCCTTGGAATTGTGTACTAACCACTTGTCATTCCTAATATTAACATGGAAACCATCATCACATAATTGACTTATGCTAAATTGTTTGTGCTTAAGACCCTTAACAAACAAATCAGTTGAAATCAAAGTTTTTCCAAGAAGAACGATGTTACCAATACCAATAATTTATTCAAGATCATTATCTCCCAAAGTTACTTTTCTTCCTTTCATCTTGATAATTATTTCAAAGTAGTGTTTGTTATGAGTCATATGTCTAGAACATCCACTATCCATCTAACATGTATTTTTTCTAGTACTTTATCTATTTTACTAAAAAAAAGAGTTAGAATTTCAACACCCAAACATTCTTGGATCCATGAATTTTAGATAGAAAAATGTTATTCAACCAAATTTTCTTATAAGGATAGGCTTTAGGAAATCCAAAAGGCTGAGTTTTGTTTAGGGAACAATGTTTTGACCAGTGTTCACCACACTGACACTAAGTGCAGAAAGGATCACTTTGAGGAAAAAAATAATTGTTACTATAAATTGTTATCGAACTAGTATAAAAAAATCCAGAATTATTCTTTAGAGGTTAGATTTGAGAAGACATCTTATCAAAATATTATTTACTTGAGGTAATGTTTGAAAAACACTTCCTCAAGGAAAAAATTTCAGATTTCAGTCTAATAACAATGTTCATGTCTTCAAAAAAATTATCTTTGAAACTAGAGTTTGGCACATAAACATTTTTCTTAGAAATTACATTTTCTAGATCCTTTGAAGGTTTATATGTCTCAGAATTTACTTCATCAAGATTTTTTGAAACACTATAAAAATCATGGGTTATCTTATCAAGATCGTTAGAAACATCTAATATATTCTTTGTAAGTATAGAAATCCTAGAATTTTCCTTATCAATCTTCTTTTTGAATTTATAATTCTCATTATTAAGAAGTTTAAAAAACCTAGAAACCTCTTCATAGGAAAGTAAAGTATCATCTTCATAAGAAGAAGATTCTTCCTCAAAATATTTATAGTATTTATCATTACTATAATTTTCATTCAAAGAAACATTGTTCATTAATTCAACATTGTGTACCTTAGACATTAAATACTGATTTTCAATAGGTAGTCTGGCTACTAAACCAAGATTCTTCTATCCAGAAGATTCGTAATCTGATGATTCATCAGAAGAGTCACCACCACTAGCACTCTAGTTTCCATTAGCTTTCAATAATTTCATATCTTTAGCTTTGTAGTACTTCATTCTGTTTCTCTCACAATTATTTTCCTTTCTTTCTTTTCTCTTAAGCATACGACAATCAGGTCTTATATGTTCATCTCTCTTGAATTTATAACATGTAACTTCCGAATCGTTCTTATCTTTCCTTTTTTCCTTCATATATTTGGATTGAAAGTTCTTCTGTCCAACTATCTTGTTCATCCTTCAAGAAAGATTGGATAGTTCATTTTCGGAAGATTCACTTCCACTAGATTCGGATTGAATAACAACCTTCTTAGATTTGGATCATGTAACTCTCTCAGGTGTCTTGGGATTCATATGACTTGAAGTTGTAGTAAAAGAAACACTGCCATTCCCATTCTTCTTCTTTACATTATCATTATATCTCTTTATTTTACTCTAGTATTGAAGAAGAGTTCCAAAAAGTTCATTAGGAGTAATCTGAGTTACCTTTATTTTCTCATCTATAACAGTCCTCTTGGATTCCCACTCATTGGGAATGATGTCTATGATCTAATCAATAATAGATTTATCATCTAATCCTTTCTCACCCATATATTGTAAACTATTAACAATAGTCGTGAATTTTTGTTTCACCTTACATATGGGTTCTCCATAAGGAAATCAAAAATCATGATATTCAGCACTAAGCATGGATCTTCAAATTTCAATGACTTTTGAAGTTCAAAAGTGTGTAGCTTCTTGTTTCATCCAAATACCATTTTCTTCTCCACAAGATGAAATTTGGATATATATATTTCTAGTCATGGAACAAAGAAATGTATTTTATACCTTATAATTTAGTTGATATTTATGCTTTTCTTGATTTGTGAAAGTACTAACTTCCTTGTCAGGGATTTTATAACCTCTAGCATGCATGAAAAAATTTTCTACTCTAGTATTGATAATGAATGTCTTCATGCGATCTCTCCAATATTCGTAATCATTCCCATAAAAAATTGGTGGTCTAGTTGGATTTATGTTGTCAATGAAACCAACATTGATTCTTGCCATCATAAAAATAACTATCTCTAGACAAACATGCTAGTAGTAATGTTATGTAAACAAGGAAAATATTACATAGCATGGAAAAAAACAATGAAAAATTGAGCAATAAAAACTTATATGTTAATATATCTATTTCAATGACCTCCTCTGATACCAATTGTTGGATCAAAATAATGAATGAATATACTAATTTTAGTATCATATTATGATTAATATACAAGAGGAGGGTGACTTGTACACTTTTAAAAATTCATTTGGAACTTTTAAAGATGGTAATGTCTAACAATGTTAAATAAGTAAAAATTCACAAAACCACAAATTCTATAAACTTTCTAGAATCCGGAAAAGAGATTCTGAGAAATAATCTCTGGAAATTTGGTTTTGGAAAGGAAACATAACAAAAGTTTACAATTATAAATATTCTACCTTAAAGTGTATAGAATCTTACAAAATCAGAGTACAAGTATAAGCACGTATAGGATAGTTATACATTCCTCTATAATCAAAAAATTCAGAGGAAAACATGAAACAAAACAAGTAACAAGTAGTAAATGTTTAAACCCAAATAGAAGGGCATCCAACAACCTTGGATAATGGTCCCTTGATTTATACTTTAATGAAAGTCTGTCTTACCCACACCAGGGTAATCCCTTGAAAAAAAGATTGGATTCTGTCTTGATATCCCTGCAAGCCCTCAACTTTAAGATAGTCGGCACCTCTGTGTTCCTCAGAAAGGAAGCCCTCATCATTATGGTAGTCGACACCTCTATCTTCCAATCCCCGGAAGCCCTCAAATGTACTCAGCAACATTCGATGTCGCATGAAGAAAATCTGAACAAGAAGTTCAATACGCACAAAGCATGAATGTCTCTCTCTATAAATCACTTCAACAACATGTAATCTATATAGTCATAAATAGTTTTTATCTATTTAAAATGTGCATATATTTATAGGCACAAATCCAATGGTCGGATCCCTACTCCAACATTCATTTTTTTCCTTGAATTCTAGAGGGACTTATACACATGTCACTCAAACAATGGTTAGTTAGTAACTAAATTCAAGACATAATTTTATAACATAAACAAGTGTAAGAAAAAATATGGTTACATAACCAGAATCAAATATTGAGAATTTAAGAAAATAAAAGTTCAAAGTCTAACCAAAAACACATTCAGTGTCTATAATAAAAAGATATTCAGATTCTGTTTTCTAAGGAATTCAGAACCTAAACTCTATCGAATTCCAGAGTCTAAATTTCACAGAAATTCAGAATCTGGATTCATAAGAATTCAGAAACTGAACATACAATGTTTGGAGTTAGATTTCATGAAAATTTGGAGTCAGAACATACAATGTTCGGAGTCAGAATTAATGACTATTTGGAGTCAGAACATACAATGTTCGGAGTCTGAAATCAATAGAATTCAGAGTCTGAACTTATAATATTTGTCGTATGAATTCAATAGAATTCAGAGTCAGAACTCATAAGAGTTCTAGAGTCTCAATTTATAGATCTCGGAGTCAGAACTCATAAGAGTCCAGAGTCTGAATTCAATGAACTCAAAGTCAGAACCCAGAAGAGTTCGGAGTCTGAATTCAAAGAACTCGGTGTCAGAATTCTGATCCTAAAAACAGAATTCTCATTATCTAATTATTATATGATTCCGAGGTTTTAGATATGAAATAGAATTTTACACTTAGACAAGATAATGAAAAATGAAAAACATGTTAAGGATAAATTTCCCCAGAGAAGGAAAATTTTCCTTATGAAAATAGAACCTAGGGTAAAATGAAATTTTCCTTGAGATAAGAAGTTTGTGATTTTCGAAACATGAGGATTGGTAAAGTCATTAAGAAACCTTATTGACTCAAAAATCTCCCCAAACATGAATGAATGGGATATTCAAATGGAAACCTTATTGATTCAATAATACTTAATTAGAAACAAACATATTTTATGGATCATATTAAAATGGTTATATGTAAATATATAATTTGAGAATTAATAATCCATATATATATCACACTTTTTCCAAAAATATATTGTCTCCATATCTTTAAAATGAATACTTACCACTTCAGTCTCAAAATAATCAATCATGTAATATTTTTCATGTATTTTCAGTTTGAGGGAAAAATATGCTATTACCATGAAATTATACATAATCAATCATCATTCTTCCTTCATTGATACATCAATATAAATCACAAACCCTTCTCCATTTCTGAATAGTGTGATCATGGGTTTACTGACCAACCATCAATTAAAATCCTTGAAATTATAATATCAGTCATATTTATATATGAATTTAAATCCATTTGGAATAAACAAACAGATTGGATTAGTTATTCATGATAAACAATTCAAAAAACATAATTAATATATTTCCACCATAAGAAAATTTCATAACTTAGTTATTTTTGTTGTTCAACAACATTGCTCAATAACATCCATATTGGTAGGATCCACTGATATACCATCACGTGAGATTAAATAAAAAATTAATGAAAATTTATAAATATGAAATTCAAAACTTTTAGACATATGATATAACTTGTCATTCCATAATGTATTCAACACAATTGTGAAATGATCTTCATGATCTTCCTTATTCATTTTATATATACGAATATCATCTATAGGGTCTACACAGACTAATAAATTTAATATCTAATGACTCAATTAATTAAATAGATGATGAAAATAAGGGTATTAGAATGCCCAAATTAAATCACTATCAATTTAAAATTCGCATACCTTGTATAAAACAATATCTTATGGATGTCATCCTTCTTGACCATCAATATTTCATATCATGGATGTAGGAGAATATTTGCTAAGTATTTATATCCTCATAGATGATCTGAATAATTATTTATAGAATGTATCAGATAATTTTTCCAGATTGTTTTATTTTAAGTTTTCTAATAATCAATGAAAATAATATTTGACCATTGTTTCTTATTAACAAAAATAATGTGTGTACCCATAGGTGTGTAACTATGACGTATAAATCCTTTTTATAGATTCCCCTGTAGGTTATTCTATAATTAACAAACTGGGTGGAATTCCATATAGTGTCGTGAAGATAGACATAACATCATATTTGAGTTTATAGAGACCCCCATAATAATACCATGTTCCTTATGTGGTCATTATGTTTTTTAATTGTGTGACTGCATGGTAACAGGGTGTCATGACATGAAAAAAGGGTGTCATTCCAGGACACATATTCCTCATTCCCAGATTGTGGTGTAGAGGGGTATGGGCATGGGATATAAGTCCCTGAGACAATTATTTATAAAATGACTTTTCAAGGTATGGATATGGATTAGTTAACATGATTTACAATGGATCCCCTATGAATGAAAAGTCATCCAAGTGGAATTATAAAGTATAAAATATTTTTATAGACCATCTAATTATGTGGTCTAATAACATTCATAAGTTCATTTAGAAAATTTATTTCCCTATGGTAAGTACTGAGGGGGGTGTTGAAGCCCATATTAAATATAACACGTTGCATAGGTGGTCGTGACATGGTATTATAAACTTGACATCTTGAGAATAGGGTTTCATGTCATGGATATAGGGTGTCACACCAAGACACATATTCCCCGATCCCATATTAGGGAATGGAGGGGTATGGGAATAGAAAATAAGTCCAATGAGTCTGTCTACCCATAAATATGCCTTTTCTAGGTATGGGTGAGGAATATTTCACATGATATCACAAGGAACCCATATGATAGAGAACCTGTGTAGGATGATTCATAGATGTGACAATATTATGTTTCATGAATAGTTGTTGGGGACCTACATAGTTGTATTGAAATATCAACATCATGATTCGGAGGAGGAGTAGGAAAATATTAACTAATTACATCATTAAACTCAAATAAAATAGAAATATTATTAATGTTTAGTTTTTTCATAACCATCTGAGATGTATACACTTCATATATCGGAATTAAAACTCATAAGATGGATGTAATATCCATTGGAAGTTGTTATTCAATATCAAACTAATAAATCATTTTTGGTTTATTTGGAATTGGAAATGTTACATACGATCCTCATCAATTGATATGGGGTGTTTTTAATGAAATCCAAAAAATTCAAAAATAACATAAAATTCAACTAGAGGGGGAAACAAAAGTTTTTATAAGGAAAAATTACCAAAAACATCAATCTAAGAGAATCAATAGACTTGAGATGTGATCATTGTACCATTATGATTTTCGCCGCTAACTAAAAAACAAATTTTCGGTGGTAATTGATACCCATGGAATGATATTTATATTAAAATGGGAGTATTTCACCAAAAACAAATAATAAATTAGTTTTAATAGAGTTTATGTTAACTATAACATTCATCGTTTCTTTCTTACAACCCACATCTTCAGTCATGGTCACATGATATTGTCTTTTATATGTCAGATTATGAGATTATTGATTTTGATCCTCATCATAAACATTTATATTAATTCAGTAGTTGGAATAAATATTCATCTCAATTTATTTAAATATTTAGAGTGTGGGTGATTCATTATATGGAATCTTCCATTATTCCATTGTATCAAACAACCACATTATCAAATTATTTCATTCATGGTATTGATGACCAACTCTTCAACATTTAAAGAACCTCTTACTTTTATTCAAGATATTTCAATGATATACCTTCCCATATTTTAGGCTCGTATTTGACTGGAATTTCATTCCTCCAGGTTATTTATAAGAGTTTTCATGAGACTCCATATTTTATATCATATGAAAACCATAATATTGATGGGAATATTAAAAATCCAATTCTAGCCTGATATAACATCAAATGTTTCCATAAAATATATTAATATATATTATATCTACAACTAATTCAATACTTTATTTTATACCACTAAATAATTAATCAATTTTTCATTCATGTATGTTCACTAAACCATAATCAAAACATGGAATTCTTGAAAAATTATCCTCATAGGTGCCATTCAAGTCATCACCTTATTTTTTAAGAAGAATTAATTAATGCTATTATTTTATATATAAATCATGGGATGTAATTACTAAAATTTATTATCTTAAAAGAATCTCATTACATGGATTCAATTTGTTCCTCTTGACTCCCATTCTTAATAATATTCAACCACGTATTTGTTTCAACTTCAAAAGGATATAATATTAAGACTAATTTGTATTGATATGAAAATAGAAGAGTAGAAAATATTTTCTTAGTGGTAGTAATCTACCACTCATCAACTTGTGGGTCAGAAGACCCAGTAAACGATTGTGGATGTTTCCTAATAAGATACACCAAAATTACTGGTTCCATAATTTAATTGTTCCAAATGCCTATATGATATTTTTCTTGAGAATATTACATGGGTTGAACAATATGATCTTAAATTATAGCTTCCAAAGGATAGAGTTATTTAAGAAGAAACTCAATAAATTCTCAATAAAATTAGTTGTCAGCATGATTACTTGTTGGTCAATCCATTGAATAAAATAAAAAATATTTTTTTATGAATCTTGTTACAATAATCAGAGTGATAAATTATATAATCATTAAAATCATTCATATTATGTATTAAATAATGAAACCCTTTTTTCAATTTACTATATCATAGGTTTAACCAATTTAATTCATGCTCATCATCTATTAAAATTCGTCATACTAGGTTATAATGGAATTTTCAATACATCAAATATAATCCCATGGGTGAGTATAAGTGAGTGTGTTATGTTAGGCCCACTGATCATGAATTCGTGATGAATGAGTTAATTCACAATAAGTATTTTTTAAACATATTGCCCCTTGATTCATTGTTTTTATAGACGCATCAATATTCTTGTATCCATATAGGGATTTATGATATTGGAAAACAACATAATCTATACCTCAGTAAATAATTAGGCCTTAATTTTTATCCTTCATTTTTTCAAAAAAAATCTATTAATAATATATAATAATAATTTAACCCAACTCTAATAATTGATATAGGATCGCTAACATAACATATTGTAATGAAATAGTATGGGTTATCCTTTTTAAGGATAACTTAATGGACCTCCTACACACTCAAAGATAATTCCTAATCCCCATGCACTAGAGAATAGTGCATGTGCATCACACGAATAACTTTGGTATTGACTTCAACCAAAACACATATATACAAAAATGGAATAAAAAAATATTTTACCCCAAATAAATAATTGTTCCATAATAGATAAAAAAATTAACTAAATGTAATAAATATAAATATAAAATAGTACTAACCAGCCTATGCTAATCTGAAACCATCTCCATGAATACTTTGGTTGAACATGACTTCCCAATTCACCCCACCTCATCCACTACGATCAAAATGGATCCAACAGAGATCCATGAACTATAAAAGATATAGGAGTGAGCAAAATCCATATTGTTCAACAAAACCTATTGAAAGAAATTCAGGTCGTTTCAGAAGGCAATTCATCAATAATATTTTTATAGTAAACAATAATGTGTTCTTTGAATACATTAAAATTTATCAAATGCAAATTATTACATAAACTATGGTTATAAAATTCATCCTTTGTTTTCTAAAACATAACTCACATGTTTTGAAAATAGATATAACAACAAATTCCATTTATAAAACTGCATATACATATATTTTCCAAATAAACACATTTTATTAATCTAAATTAATATGGTTAATTTAAAAAATCTCACAGGACATTCAATACTTTAAAATTGAATAACTATTTTAAAATCAACATTAAAGAAACTAATAACAGTTTTTAATTACAAAATTTTTTTCCAACATTTTTGAAAGATCAATATTCCAATTAAAATGACCCAAGACACTCACAATGGCCAATCATAACAAATTAGGTATCAAGAATCCATGTCCAATTTCAATGAAAACCCAAAAATGTTCTATAATATTGATAGATGGATAAATCATAAAAAAATCCCATATGATACTACCATTAACCTAAAACTCACTAATAAATTAGATGTATTATGAGACCAACCTAATGTCCCAAACATGAAATAAATCAATTTATATTCTGGTATAACCACTCATAACTATTTACTAGGACACGTTCATGTTTAATACCAGATAAACTAGTCATCAAGAAAAAGAAACATAGTGAAGACCAATCCCTATCTAGAAATTGTTCCTAACATGGCTGGTGGGAAACATGTAGAATTTTAACCAACTAGATTAAAAGTAAATATCATCCACTTTCTATGTTGTTTCAAATGATAAATAATTGAAGTAAAGCATAGAGTAAAAAACGGAGTCTAAAACTTAATGCATAATGAAATCTACCCTCATCCATTACTCTAAATGGTACAAATCCCCACCACCACATTTCTCTATTGAATAAATATGAACATTATCAAATCGGGATAGTAAACAATCATCACATAGTGACATGGAAACCAAACAAGGTGTAAATAAGTAAGGGGGAATCAGTGGTTTTCCCTCAAAACCACCATTTTCAAATATATTTCTAATCAGATAATTAGAACCAATACATGTCTCATGATGTGAATTTATTTAACATTTCTGTAAAATACCCTTCCAAGAATCATTTAAAAATTTATAGAAATAACCCATACATTTCTATCATTTCAAAACCACCTTTAACATAGGGGTTTTTCTCTTTTAAAACCAAGGAAATTCTATAGTCCACTCATTTCTATCAAAAGGATTTTAACAGAATCCATAATTTTATTTTTACATGGGTAAAATTGTAAACAAAATTAAAATAACAATTTCAAATACACCAAAACCCCCTATATAAACTATTTTTAGTTCTATAACTCATTTCAAAATAAAATTCCATTTGAAAATTATTTTTTTGATATTAAAAACTAAAACCAGATTAAAATCCCACAATTATACTTTGAAACCATTTCTATTCTAAATGTAAAATTCTCCAAAATCATAGCACAAATAAATATGACAATTCAAACACTAAAACATTGAATTCATATAATAATCCATTTATACCAATATTTAGAAAAATAAATTCACTAAATATATCACAAGTCTATAAGATATAATAATACATTCATAAAAATGATATTTAGAATTAAAAATCACACTATGAGTTCCAAAATTAAGCACATTCATAGAGAAAAGTGCCTCAAAATTGAACTCCCTTCATGAGGGCCCCTCAAAACCACTATTTATGTGTTATATGAATATTAAAATTCACATAAACAGACAATGTTATAAATATATATATATATATATATATATCATCTGACCAAATGTACATATTACAGTGTTCATGAGGTAATTTTTAAAAAGCGGGTATATATATATTTATGTGCTTACCTATTCATACCAATGAATGTCTACATAAACAACAGTGGATCAAATCCACCCCAATGAGGTTTACGTACCAATAGAAAAATATAAGATACCCCACAATCCAAAATTCCAATATTAATGATAAGAAAAAAGGGCATAATAAATCCTACCTATAATAGCTGTGGGAGTGGTGAAATGAACCGAAACACATCACCTTCAATGGAATATTCCAATACTAACACAAAGACAACCTTATAGACCCATGAATCACAGTTGAAAGAAGAGAGACATTATAAACATTCCAATACGAAACCTATGGGTTTCTTCAAACAAATGTGTTGATAAAGAGTGGAAAATTATAAATAGGATATACAAAGGTTTCTTAGGTCATACATTCGAGAGTCAAATAAGAATTATGATGAAATTAGGAATAATCAACATTTTTATGGGAGCTCTTATGATGGAATAGGTGAAAAAAAACATTTAGTGTCATGAGGTGCTGGTCATGTGACACTAAGGGGAGGGGGTATGGGAAAATTTTAATGGAGAAAAAACATAATTTTTTTAAAAAAAATAGACATGTAACATGGGTTACCAAACTGTGATACCTCAATTAGACAATCATGAATAACCCACCTGGTTATCCATAAGAAGTTTCTCAATTAGGATAACCATTCACATGTTTTGTGAATTGAAATACCCTCAATGATAGACATCCATGCATGGTCATTACATAGTGACTCTAAACCATGAAAAAACATTCTTAGCACCACTTACCTTAAAATAATTAAAAATTATAGCCTAAAACTCAATAAGATCGAAAATGGATCAAAGTGAATTAATTTAATTATTTATTTATACTACAGTGATATAGTTGGTGTAACATAGACACACACACACACTCATATATATATTATAATATCAAAATAAATATTCAATATAGATCCCAAATAATAATGCCTAATATTTGTAATGGTTTTGTTTAATTAGAGACTAGATACACAAAAATATTTTTTTTGTAGAATAAGTATCATATTTAATGTATTTATGTAAAGGATATTCCCTTATAGACTAATAATTCATAGTTTCAATCTTTGTATCCTAGGAAAAAATTAAAACCAAAGAAGGGGTGAGCTTAGATTCTTAGTAATTGTAAACATAGAAGATATAAATCAAGTAAATTATGTATTAATATATTTATAATAATTGTATGGGAACATGTGATTATCAATATAAAATAATACATAAAAATTCTTATATCAAAATCATGATTACATTCATAAAAAATAGTATTTCACAAGATTTTGGAATCATAAAAAAAATAAATCATGATCCATGATATCAAATCATAGACTTATAAAAATTTCATAATATAGAAAATAATTTTTAGGAATCAAAACCACATGATATGTCATGATTAGATATCATGACAATCATATAATAGAGTATCAGGATTCACAACATATTTCCCTTAACATATCAGAACATGCATGACCACCTGTCTCCCATATCACAGTGGATCAATAATCCCCACCTTTTTCCCACATTGGATCGGACACATTAACAAATTTCTCAAAATTATATCACCAAACATAAATCTTTACCCAGTGCATATGATGGGTCAAACAGACCCACCCATCACACAATTTGAACTATCCACATGGGTTCTACAAGGTCATAAGACATTCAAAATTTTCATTATACAATAAACCATTGAGAAGAAATTAGTTTGATAACCATTTCAACTACATATAACCATAATCAATCATGACAAAAAATGGATGATTTCATTATATATTATCTCTATATAATCATAAGAAACATTTAAGGATATTCACATATATTAATAATACTTTTAAAATAGTATTAGAAAATTTCAAAGAAAATAAGAGATAATATCTTATTCCATTGATAAAATTTTAAATACAAATTTAAATAATGTTGAGAAACTAATTTTATTTGAAATTAACCATGGAAACCTATAATGTAATATTTTTAGAAAATAATGGTCCTGAGGTTGGAAAATCCATTCAGGTTGTATATTTTAAAATAAATCATTCTTTTCACAAGATTGAAATTTTAAAAACTTCTTATTTTTAAAACATTTTGAGTTCTAATTTTTTAATTATTTTGAAATAAAGATAAAATTAGATAAAATGACCTTTTTAGAGAATTTTAAACATAAATAATAACTATGAGATTTTTTTGAAGAGAATGGACATCGAAGAAATTTATGGTCTACCAAAGATGAAATAAGGTCAAATTTTCTTTAAAAACATATTATAGATAATTATAAGTACCATAGTCAAAAATATCACTAGTTATTTAAATTTATTGTAATAAATTTATATTAATAAAATATATGATTTTAAATGGATAAAATTTATAATATGACACTCAATGTAAATTTAACCTATATAATCTGGAAAAAATAAGATTATAACATAAACCCTTCCCCCAAGTTTCATCTAGCTTAAAACACATTCAAAAATCATTTAAATAAATATGTATTTATGATTAATATATTACATAACATTATTCATTTATTTCATACCATATATTAATTACTTATTACATCTTATCACCAATTTACTAATAATTAATTTTTAAAAATACTATTTTAGGAGATAACTAATTCGTTTCTTTAACAATGTCTAAATTTGGAAGTCTAGTTACTTGTATATTGATAATTGTTCCATCTTCACCATAAGGGTAAATGTTTAATTATTTATTATATTCAATCATTATATAAATGTTTATTATTATTCATATAAATTGGTAATGAAAAATGGATTACATTACTCTGTGGAGATGATAGTTTGTACTTACGCATAAGTGGTGTTTCCACATTTGTATGGGTGGAATTAAAGACAAGTAAATAAAACTTCACCTCACTAGTACTATAATAATATCATATAAATCATATATTCTATAAATCCATTATTATTACCATCAATGCGTAATGATGATGGAAAATGAAACACATAACTTTGTGGTGGTAGTATACCACACATATGCATGAGAAATGTTTTCTTCTCTCATAGAATTGAAAGGATGTGAATAATTAATGTTACATAATTAAAATTATAATATGGAATTTTCAAGATACATGATTAATTATTTTATAATTGATACAATAGATTTATATGAGGGTGAAGATGAAATAAAATTGAATGCACCTTACTAATTGCTATACCTCTTTGTTTAGATACCTCATTTGACATACACCATTAGACAAGAAAGGATGATAATTTGGAATGACTAATAGATCTAAGAAGTTGCTAAGAAATATAGTATGAAAATTGGAAATGTTTTGTACAATATAGATATCTCAAACTTAATTAATAATGTAGGATTATAGCATAATTTTTATAAGTGAGAGGAGTGGTACCCTTTGAATTTCCCTATGAATTAAATTAATATAAGTAAATTATCTTGTTCATGTGGATGAAAATTGATATATTTTGAATATAATATGATGATGAGTCAAAATAATCTAATCTAGTAAAATTTATAAATATTTAGTGGATGTTTTATCCCATATCTCTTAGTTTAATTCCCATATTTACCTCTTTAATATCTTTCGTGTTATCAATGTTGTTTACTATTTGTGATCATTACAGTTGCTATATATCGAAAATCAATATGTAAGTGCAAAATGGTTGATATTAATAAAAATATTTCATTAACATTGTAAAATATAATATTTTTATGAAATTGTAATCATTATATATATTATTAATTACTATAATATCATATTAAATAAATTTTTTGAACAATTCACATAGTTTGATTTTAAAGAAAACTAAATAGAAATGGAACTAAAATACCAAATTTTATAACACCAGTAATATTTTTTAGTTATCTAAAAAATTAATAATATAAAATTATTCATCAAAATTGTATTAAATTTAATACTTTAGATATTATAAATTTTATTATTCTATTGCATAAATTGTTATATTATTTCAATTTCATTGGCATTTATGTTAATTATTTCATCACTAAAAATTATGAATAAATCATCATGACAAAAAAAATATTTTTTAAAAAAATAAAAAATTATAAATAGACAAAACAAAATTTTATATCAATCAAAAAAATATTTGAGATATTAAAATAATGATATTGAAAAAATTTATTCATTTTTTACAAATACTAATATTACGAAAATTAACAATAGAGGAATGATATATTTTGAAACAATAATAAAAATAAGATGATCAAATTATAAAAACATATACAAATAAAAAATACATGTTTTTTGATATATACTTGCTTTATCCAATAATATTAACCTTGTATTACCATTTTTACCCTTACAGAGATCATAATTATTTATAATGGTCACTACACATAATAACCAAATAAAAAAAGGGGCATATTGAAATAATATGAACCATGTGACTCAAAAAATTGAATCCAAATTTCATCATCATGTAACTCAATGGGGAATAAATACGTTTTATAATTAGAGTGTAAAACACAATGAAACAAATTTCTAGAAAAATATTGATTTATAAGGAAAAATAGAGTTATTATTATCCCATTCCCTGTAAAAAAAATAGACGAATATCAATATATTTGATTGAATTTATAATGTATAAATTTCATTAAAACAATTCATCAATAATCATTACATTTAATTGTCAAGATAAAAACACATTGCAGGCATAGAATTGATTTTTTAGAAAAAATCACTTTTTTTTATATTAATATCAATTTTTTCATTAATAACCATTGAATTAATTATACATATGAGAAATCAAAAGTTCATCATAATTTATTTAGTCATATACATTCCAATAAATCAAATATGTAGATTATAAATATCACACTAAATAATAAAAACTCAATAATACGTCGATGTTCCATTACACATGATATTATGTATGATGAAATATATCGGAGAAATTAAATTTTTAAAAATAGAATTGTATAATAAAATATCATGGTGTCAATATAATATCGCATAATGAAAAATAAATTATAATGGATAAGTTATAAATATATAGTACACTTATTTTATTATCTATGTTTAAAATATAGGTAAGACATTCAGGGGTGGTCTTCTAAGAAGACCAAAACCTCTTGATGCTGTCTATGAATATTAAAGAGAGTGTTGGGTAGATTTAAAACTAAACTATGTATGATGTCATATAGCGACTCATACATATCACAAGTAGATATTAAATATTATTAAATGAATATTACATACATTACATAATGATTAATGATATAATCTAACATGTCTAGTGTCTTTGGAAACATGGATACATAATCAACCTATTCATAAAAGTTATTTATTATCACCCACTTAATTCCACTCTTATTAAACCCATCTTATACATATTATACATAAAAACTTCCTTCATAACCTGGGGGTATGATATGAAATGGTTAGTCCAGATGCTCGGTAAAGGTAATGAATGAAGATATCAATGATAAGATAATAATAACATTAGTGTAAGGGTATGAGAACATTATCTTATCATATGAAAACAAAAACCTGCATATCAAGGATCATAATATTGAGAAATGTAATGAATATTTGTAGTCTATAAAACATGAGTCATAAAATAATAAATAACCATTATCCTTGAGTGCATAACATTGGAATAAATCATATATTTGTAGAATCCACATTCAAATATAAAATCATTTCCTCATTATTTAAGTCTCACAATCAAGACTATCATATTAGATTGAGTTTGTACCCTCATTCCATAGTCATGGTACACTACCAATTATATTAGAGTTGTTTGGATTCACTATCCTTTCCTTATTCAAGGTTCAATTCCAAGACTATAATAGTGCATTGGGATTACTCCCCGTTACATAGTCGGGGTTCAATCCCATGCCTATCATAGTTGACAAAGCCCCCTACTAAATAGGGTGCCCACACCATTCAAACTATGTTTATCTCTTGAGATATCATTATTTTCAACATAAAATAGAAGGATATATAATATTTATCACACCCATTACATAATCATAATATATTCATTTGTGTTCCAAAATATCATAAATAAATAATAAAATATAATATAATAATGAGAAGGAATATGTATCATAAAACATTCTACATTTCTAAAAATTTATCGATTGATATAATAAGATAACTAACATAGAAGGATGTTATCAAAATTAAAATTCATTTGAATGATCACTTGTAATATTTTTGAGGAAAATACTATTATCAAATTGAAATAAATTATTTAAAATCTATAAATATCCAATATATTGTGAAAAAATTTATTTAAATTAAACTTGAAAACTTGTAAATTAATCTTGAAATCATTGATTAGTCACTGTTATATGAAATTAGGATCATGAAAATAATGTTAAAAATTTAATACTTTTACATTATTGGTTTAATGTATAAAAGTGCCTAATTTGGAAAATAAAAAATTATTAATTTTAAAACATTTTTTACAATTTAAAATAGGTTAAATATTAATTAATAAAATAATTTGAAAATATTTAAAACATTTGTGAATGTTTTTTGGAAAACATAGACAAAGAATAAAAAGATACCCGATCGAATAGTAAAATGTAGTCAGTTTTCTACAAAACCATTCACTCATTATCTTTATTACATAAAGCGAGGAAAATAAAATGAAATTACTATATCTCTAGAAATAAAAATATAATATAAAAATTAAAGGGATTAAAATGAGTAATATCATGAAATATAATCATTTTAATCTTAATATTAAAAAATCCTAATAAATAATAAGATTGTAACATAAAATACATACCTCAGGACTCGTTTTTCATTATACATGTTCAAAACCCTTGAATAAAAAAAATAATTTTATTATATATATAGTACCAAACCATACTCATATATATAATTGGTTATATTATTTTTAATCACATATTATCACCTATTTTTTAACATTTTTTTTAAATCAATATTCTGCATCATAACTACTTCATTTTTCATTCAAATTTTAGTTCGAATGTTTAAATATTTATAATTTCATCGTGGTTACATCATCTAAAAAAATTTATAAATTGTTTTATGATCATATATATTAATAACATATATATTTAGAGTTATCCATTGAAATGAATATATAGAAAAATGAATTACACCGTTCATGGTGTTGGTAAGATGTGTCTATGCTTGAACATTATTTCCATTTTTCTATAGATGTAATGAATGAAATGAAAATAATAATTCACCTTTATTAAATAATAATAAAATAATTAATAATATATATATATTCATTTTAGTCGTTATTATAACCATCCAAGTAAATTGTTCAGGAAAAAAAATTACTACTACACAAAGACAGTTTGTCCAATATACGAACAAGCGATGTTTTCACTTTACTTTGAATGGGAAGAAAGTGGACAATGGTTTGTAAATAATTGTAATAAAAATTAATCATTTTAATTATTCTGAATTAATTTGATATAATGACTACTATATGTTTATAAAAGGATGAATAAAGAAAAAAAATTGAAAACTCTCAGTAAAGAGTTATACCTCTTCACTGAGAACTATATTTTGGTAGACACGTTAATCCATGAAGGGATAATATTTTTGAAAGAATATAATATATATGATGTGTTTAAGTATTATAATAAGGTATTGTGTTAGGTATTTTATGATCTATGTGTCTCAAAAATCTTATGGGAGATCGCAAAAGAGGATTATTTTTATATGTGAGGGGAGAGGAACTCTTTGAATTACAGAAAAATTTAAATTATAATTGGGTTATTAATAAGAAAACTGCTACCAAATAGAAATATATTACATGAAAGTATTATAATTTTGATATACCATCTGAAAATTATATTTATATAGTGTTTGGTGTCATTTTAAACATTATCGTTTTTATTAACCCCTTTGTTAACACATATTAACTTTTATCACGGTGACGAATTTTTCAAAATTCAAGGGTTATAATTATACATAAAAGGACATGGTTGGATGAAATGTGAACAATATAGGACATTTTCACCATATATTATCCACCATTAACTTTTTTTTGAATAATGATATAAAATATAATTTTTATCAAATATCATTAATGTCATTCATACACTTTTCATTTTACTTTTTTTTATGAAAATAGATTGAAAAAACATTTATTAAAATATAAACCTCTAAAAAATCCCTAATATTATATATTTATTCAAACATTTCATGGAACATAAATGTTAATATTTTTTACTTTTAATATTTCTAATATCATTAATTTTATTACTCTATTAATTGATTAAATATTGTATCGATATTTATGATGAATATAATTTGATTATTATATCCCTGTAAACAATGAAAAATGAATATGATAAAATATTTAATTTGTATTTCATATAAAAATTTATAAAATAACTTTGAAAATGTTTATCCTTATGAAAAAATTTAGGGATATTAAAGTTAACATAGCGACGTTTTATGTTTGTTCATTTCCTAAATCAATATAATGGTCAAAATCAAAGAAATATTTCACAACGTGACTATATTAAAAAAATGGATGGAAAAGAAAAAACCACACTCATAAATTTGGATTAAGGAAAGTGTTAGATAAATTTTGAAGCCTTATCCCAATGTTTTAATGCAATTTGACCTGTTTTACCCATACACACCCGAATTTTTTTTACTATTCTAATTATTCATATTGTCCAAAAATAAAAGATAAATATTTAAAAATAAATATCCACAATATTCCAAATATAGAATAAATTTTCCAGTATTAAATTTCTCTATATTCCAAAAATTAATGTTAAAAAAACTACGCAAAATGCTATAAAAACAGTTGTTTGGAAAAAATAAATTTTTGAGTATAAAAAATTATTTATTATTAAATCGTTCCTTGGAAAAAATTAGATAAATTTTAATTTTTTTATTGAATATATATTATATATATTTCATTAAAATCTGTCACCAATAGTGATAAATTAAATTTATTAACATAAAACTTAGTACACTCATAAAAATGGTTTTCAAAGAAATTCTTTTTTACTATCAAATTACTTTTATATTAATTTATAATAAATTGATAAACATTGAATTAATTTTAAACATGTGTAAAAATATAATTATAATAATATAGTGTTTCAAATTTATACTCACCAATCCAATGACTCTATTATTACTATAAAATAAAATAATAACATATTGATAGTATAATAAGGTATGTTTAAACATAGTGTTACATGTAATGAAATATATAAAATGAAAATAATTTATTTAAAGAAAAATATATCATTAAATCATGAGGAGTTTGATATTATCCCCCTTAAAATTAATTTATATATCAAAATTTCATCACTCAAATACAAACAAATTAGGAGACTTCTACATCAACAAATCCTTAGGTTCCCACGTAGCTTCTTTGAGTTTATATTCATCCTAATAACATTAACCCAATGAGTAGTCTTATTATGTAACACATTATCTATATGGTAGAATAATTATATCAATTTTTCATGATATGAAATTCAATTCTTTTATGGTATGACCTATATTTTCAGTACATGTGATGGATCAGGTATGTAAATCATTATGATAGATACATGGAACCCATCGTGATCTTGAGAGGGGATCGATAGAAGAACCAAGAGATAAGTTACAATCCATACTAAAATTAGAACCTTGATGGGGCCAATATACAAGGGATAATATTTAATTTCTCTTCATATCTCATAACATTCATATATTTTTCCATAAATAGAAATATCATCCTACCAAATTCGATTCCCTATTTTCATTAATGATTGGAATTATAATTTTTTTGTGTATTATAATCTTCAATGATATTATGAAAATTTGATCCAAAATTATCTACCATTTTCACATCTACCTCATATTTATATATATTTATTTCCCAATCCTCATCCCAAAACATTATTGTTCTAAAAAACTTCTCATGGAGGGAATAATAAAGATCAATTTAAAGGATTTTTTGAAATCCATTATTCTAAAAAACATGATTAAAGGAAGGTATTGATCCCAAACACTTTTTATGTCCATATAACTGAGAAAAACATATCCAATTGGGTTTTAATGGTTTTCATATGTGAACCATCTAACTATAGATGATAATCCAAACTGAAACTCATCTTTATATCTAGATCCTATAGAATACTTCTCCATAACATTGAGGTAATCCTTAAATCCAGATCAGATATAGAAAAATATAGTACTCCTTTATACCATACCAATTCCATGATATATATTTTGGAATGGTAATGAAGATACAAATCATATCTAATATATATAATGTGTGCTTAATTTTTAAGGAAATTTACGTCAAACAGAATAAAATTATAGCCTTTAGAATTTTTAGGGATTCTGAAAGAAAAATCACCGTGATGCTTTCCCATGTTTTTTAGGGTATAAGTAATGGTATTAACATACTTGTATAAATTTTTCTTTCATAGTTAACATTATGAAATACTAATCAATGATTTACATACTCTAAAATATTTCGTTTCAGGTAATCCATCCAGAAATTCGGGTTTATATTTTTATGCATCTTCATACATACAATATGAATAAAGAATGATGAACTATGATATTTACCCAATATCTCCTTCTTTTGGTATCCTAATTAAGGGACATATATATGATTTATAAACATTATAAATCTATCACAATCAACTATAATCATAGAAACATTTCTTACCATCATCTACAGATCCTCATCTTCTTTTTTTACATCACTAATGCTCTCTTAAATAGACGGATGTATACTCAAAATATATAGATATGTTTTCTCCCATTAATCAATTATATATGGAATTTTCCTTTACAAAAATAAAAATATAGAATCTTTTTTGATCATTGACTAAGAAAATATGGAATGATATTTTCGACTCAGAGTATCTTTCCTATGTTCACATACCTAGGGTTGAAATGTACTTTGCAGTTATAATCATTAATCAACTCCATGAATCATCATGGTTACATATACAACTCTTTCTATGTGAATATATACATTAATATTTATGGATACATATATATATCATATCATTCTCCATTAATATAAATCTAACATATATTTGAAACAAAAATTACTATAGATATCATTAAAACATGAGTTGGAAAATTTTACCCATCAATGATCAATTTTCACAAGGAATAAGATATAAACATATAATTCAATATGATTGAAAATCCTAGTTAATTTATGCATTAATGTAGATTAGAAACACTTATTCACATTAGGGTAATGTAAGAAAATGTGCATTGACAAAAAATCTTGTTATTTTCTTATAAATTTACTCAAATTAAACTATCCTATGGAATCTATGCCTCTTATAAGTGATCAAATTAGACAGTCATGAGAAATTATTCACAAATCCTTGATAATATCCAGCCACCCAATAAACTATCTATCTATTTTACAATGGTTAGTCTATGATAAACATAAATATCCTCCATCTCTAATGGATCAAATAATATACCCTCAAATGAGATTAAATGACCCAAAAAACATTTAAACCCAAAATTCATAGTTGGTATAATTTTCATATATATTCTCCTTACATTTTCTCAATATTAAAAATACCAAGTGATATTCATGATATTATATTACATTTTAATATATAACAATATTATCTATATATACTATCATAAACTAATCATGGTAATCTATAAATATTCTATTCATTGAATAAAAGAAGATTGAGGCGGAATCAGAAAGTCCAAATATAATCACAATAAATTAATAATATTAACACCTTATATAAAATTTAGTCATGGTTATACCCTCCTTCTTGACCCTTAATTGATGATATAAAAAACAAGAGTCAATAATGATATAGTATTAATATCCACAAAATTGATGAAACAATCCACCAATAAGTGGTAGAGGATACATTTTCGTTATAGAAATCATGTTCATTTCCAGATAATCAATATAGAGTCACATATATCATTCATTTAAAAAAAGAATAGGTGAACCCTAAGGTGATTCACTTGGATAAATTAAACCCTTATTCAGGTTCTCTGAGAGTTTCTCCATTAATTCATTAAACTCAATCAAGGCTATTATATACGGAATCATTGAAGTTTTTTTGAAAAAATGTATGGTTTATATTAAAAACTCAATATAATTATTATAACAAAGAATATTAAGACCTTATGGAAATACATAATAAAAATCATGTACACTTTTCATATCATAGATATTGATTTTCTCCCCATACATATAATACATACAGAACATTGTTATAGGAATTATGTCTTGTAAAATGGATGTAATTTCAATCAGAAGATAAATTTTATCATCGCAGCAACATATGATCCTATTTTGATTCATAATATCAAAAATTTAATCCCTTACTTGGTAATTGATGTGATGTTTAGGTCATTAAATCAAATATATTCATAAAATAACATCAATGAAAACCGTAGGGTGAATAAAAATATTCATAGGAAAAAACATTCCAACACACATCAACGAGAGAATAATCTTAGACATGACATATGGTCATCATTTAATTAGGGGTATTTAATGATAAATAAATATATAATAATTGAGGTTTTATTGTTATACCATTAGAAAAAAATTAATATAAATGATTGGGTAGATTGAGAATCAAATATGGAAATTTTAGTTCTAAGGTGGATGGTATGTATACCAACCACAACATAATTATTGTACTCTTCCAAAACTAAAAATTTTTCCGGATAATTTCCATTATATCTAGGATTAAGAGGCTTTTGATTTTGATGATCACAATTATCCTTAAGGTTTAATTAGTAGTTAGCATAATTTCAATTAATGATTCACTTGAAACACTATATTGTGTGTGTTGACCTATATAGTAATTTTTGTCTATAATTAGCTAAATTCTTATCCCCGTTAATTTGAAATAAGATTTCATAACTACCTTTAATTCTGCACTAAAAACATTTAGCATTTTCTTTAAGAAAATTTCAATCATGTGTCCTTCCACATTTCAATCATATAGTAAATATAATATTTTATTCTCTATAGTTTTTATAATTTTCCTTAAAGTATATCATTATTTTATTATCAAAAAAATTAGAGTAGTGAGAATCACTAATATCTATTTCAACCTTGATAAAAAATCTAATGATTAATTCATATCTACTGATGTCCCAAATTGATAAATCCCTTTCAAGAGTTTGTTTTAATCCATATAATAATCGATCAAACATACTTTCATGGTGGATGATAATAAAAAACATTTACCTCAGAAGTCATGTGAAATATTCCTCATAGTTTCTAAGAGATTTATCATTATAATAGTTTATCTAAAGGACCACTTTCTCTATTTTCATATTAATAACATGATGAATATACTTATTATAAAATATTCCATTAAAATTATCCCTCGCATTGGAGTAAATATATAATTATCACCACTATTTTATGTTCAGAGTGCACTATTGATCGAATTCAACTTCCAAATAAGATATATCCAATATAAATTAATGTTCTAAATACTGATGACTATAAAATATATTTTCAATGGTACCAATAAAATTCTTGAAAAATAGTTCACCAATAGGTCCACTAAATAATGGTAGATGTTTCCTAATAATGGATTCAAAATAAAACATTTCTCTAATTTTTCTCATTCGGGTCCCCAAAATGAATTCTATATTGATAAATTTCTGTAAATATATCAATGATAATTTTAAATCCAGATCCCATTAAATTTGGTTTCTCAAGAAGAAAATCATTTCATTATCATTCATATCCATCATTAATAGAGTTCCTTTGGATTCTATTTATTGAATAACAACCAAAATGATAATTTGAGAAAGAATATTCATAGTGTGAAACCACATAATCATGAAAATATTTATATGATTTACAATCCATTTCACTATCTTTTGGGAAACCCTAGATTTTAACTAGGTTAATAATGACCATCATTTATTCTAATCCTTCAAAATGAAATATAATGAAATATGAATTAAACCATGAATTTCCCCTGAGAGTTTCAAACCTAGTGTGAAGTAAGGGAATGATCATCATGAACCATAATGATAGATGAGGTATAATTAACCAAATAAATTCAGTTTATTATCCCTATATTCATATATTACAAAACATTGTCCACTTGTAGTATTCATACATGGATGTTTTACTTGGAAAACAATAGATATTCAATAGGATGAACAAATATACATAGGACTTTCCTAAAGGTACTCCCTACTATTTTCTAATACTAGTTCTAAATGGTAACTAAACCATACACTAAAAATAACTATAGAGACCCTTAATTTTAGTATATGGTTGTTATATATTATTAGATTAGTATTCAACACATGATATAAAAAATCTATATTCATAAAGTTCTTGCACATTAAGAAACATATATTCATAAAAAAAATTTACATAGAAGAGTCACATCACCGCCAACTTAATTCTTTCAAAATTTCATCCTTTATATACATTTTAAACATTAAAATATCCTTCAAATCCAAGGTATGTAAAATATAATAATTGGTGATCTTAGATGATATATATGGATAAAAATAGAAATATCAATGACCAAATAAGAATAACATAATAATTAGGGTATTATACTATGATATTATGATTTAAAAACCATACAATTAATATAATAGATTATAATATCAATTCCTAGCATAAATCATGGTAGTTCATCAGATGTTAATCCTAATGAAACTAACGAAGTGGAACCATAGGATCATAAAATTTTTATAATTCATATTTTTATGGCATAAACATTTGCGTAGAAAATTATTTCCTTGGTATAAAAGGATCAATTTAAATATCAAAACAGATTATTGGATTCACTGTACATTTTGTAGTCAATGTTCACTCATAAGAATATCATATTGGAAAATGTCCCTTATTTAGCTAGGACCAAAAACTACTCCAATACTATTTATATCATGATATAACGATATTTTCCCAATGGATATGAGGGAAATATTAATCTACATAATCCCCTTCACATATTCAAAATATATTCATATATATGCCACAATGTAATATATCAATTATAATACATCCAAAACCACTAAAAAAGAATGATTTTCCTAAACATTTAAACATTTCATCATTGCATAACACAGAAATAACAAATGAATTTCATAAAAATTAAATCATCATAGAATAAATAATCCACTGAAAAAATAAGGATTGTATAATTCTATATTATCCCTAATATATAATAATTAGCATAAATATTTGTAATCATAATTGAAAATGGAATTAAAAGACTATGGGAAATATTTATTGACAAATATAATATTTTTACATTGAAATATTTTATTTAGATTAAAAAATTTACAAACTTCCATAGTAAAATTATTTTTTAAAAATAATCAATGAAAATTTAAAAAGTATTCATCAAATCATTGAGTATTCATGATAGTGTAAAATTCATTCCGTGCCATGTATGTTAACACAATGATTCCTTTTAATTTTTTTTCTAAAAATATAAAAATTACATTTTTTAGAAATTGAAAAGAATAATCCTTTTATAAAATTTATAAAATGTAAAAAATGGATGAAAATGAAATTTAACAATACTCATATAATTTAAAAATATTTTTAAATTTTTTTTTAGAAAACATGGATACATCAGAAAATTAATAACAACAGAATATTAAATCATAGTTAGTTTTCTATAGAATAATTATTTCAGTATCTTGGGTACATAAAGAGGGTAAAATAAAAGTGAAAATGTAATATAATGAAAAAAATGTAGAAAATTATTGGGATTATTGTTTGGTAGATCATGAAACTTAATCATTGGAATCATAATCACGAATAATTCAGTTAAACATTGAGATTTTAACATATAACCACTACCTTGTGTATCATATTTCATTGGTTGAATGAAAAACTCGTATAAAATAAATATCGATATATTTTAAATTATAAAAACACAAAAATAATACAAATAAATGTTTATATGATATTATTATAACAGCATATAACCTATTTGTTAAAAAATATATATTAAATTCATTATTCCAAGTGACAGATGCTTCATTTTTCATGCATGTTTTGGTTCAACAATCTCGACCATTATATTTTGATCGTGGTTTCTTCATCATAAAATTTTTTTCCACGATATTACGATAATATATATCTATTATATATGTATATACATTTATATTTATCTACAGAAATGAACATAGAGAACAATTAATGACACTATTCATGGTGACGATATGCAATATATACACATGAATGTTGTTTCTAGTTTTCAATGGATATAATGAATGAAATTAAAAAAAAATTCTAGAATGATTATTAAATTGTAAATTATATATATATATATATTATCAATAATTATAACAGTATAGGTAATTCGGTGAAGAAAAAATGAATTACAGTACTATATATAGATAGTTAGTCGTATGTATACAAGAGTGAAGTTTTCAATTTTCATATAATTTATAAAATGTGGGTAACAATTATTACACGATAATATTAACACTTAAGTATATTTCATATTATTGAATCATTTTTTACGAATGGATACCATTTAAGTTGAAGATAATGAAGAACAGATAAAGTTGAAAACAATCGACTAAGAGTTATACGTGTTCATTGAGAACCCCCTTTTGGAATACACCTTCATCATTAAAGGTATTCTATTTATTAAAGACCATAAGATCATGTATGTGGATATAGATTATAGTAAGATATTTATTTATTTCATGTTCAAGATATAAATCTCAAAATATATGAGGATGAGAGGATAAGAGGTTCTTTTTTATACGTTAGGGGTTGGACACTCTTGGAATTACGAAAAATAATAAAATATTATTTAGTTATTCTACTACCAAATGATTCCAAATTGAGATATATTCACATAAAAAGGGGACAAGGTCAGAATATCCCAATCCATGGAAATTTAGATAGTTTTTGGCGTCGTAATAATCCATATCATTTTTATCCATTAATAGTCAACTAATTTTTACTTTAACCATGGTATCTCCTTTTTCAATATTAATTAGTTATAATTTAACCTATATGTAGAAAGTTGGAACATAAAAGGAAAGATAAATTGGACAGTGCTTCGCATTATTTTACTGGTTTTCCCTGGTGTTTCTTGATTTGTAATTCTCAAAATACAGATTCGTGTAAGTGCATTGGACCACCTGTTTGTACTACTACATTTGTTTTTTTAATAAATTCTCTTAGATCATGAATTGGGTAACCAATTCATGTCACCAATTTTATTATAAAAACCCTTATTAATTATTTAATTTTTTTTTTGTAAAATTAGAATTGATCATAAATTGTGGTAGTTTAAATATTTTTAAATTTATTTAAATAATATTTCTATGAATTGAATAAAAAATATTTCATCATTTCATGAGAAATTAAGCTAATAATTCAATTACTAATAATAATAAATAAATAAATATGGTAAAAAATAAACTTATATTTCAAATAATAATTGAGAACCAATATATAGTATTGTTATCATTATGTGAAAAGTTATTTTTATGAAAATCAAGAGAGCACCCATTTGTATTTATTATTTTCATAAATTAATTTAGAATTCATAATTGATGATATATGAAAAAATGTGGATTTATAATTGAGAAAAGGATGGAAATTTTAAAACTATACCCATTTAATAGGATATAAAAAAATGTAGAGAAATTTTAAATCCTTATCCCATTGTTTTAACCATATTTTACTCATTTTACCCTTCAAATGGTGAAATCATTATTGTGGTTACTATTAACTTTGAACGAAAATAAAAAAAATTAATAAATCTTATACAATTAATTTAAAATGTGGAATCCATTTTTCAAGATCACATTTCTATAACAGATAGAATTTATTTTAAAATAAATATGGAAAAATCGATGATCTTTTTTATAATAATTCATTTTTAGCATAAAATGGGATTTATTCTTATCCCATGCATAGAAAAACAATTACATAAATTTTAAACCATTTAACTAAATACATAATATATAAATTTCAATAAAAATATTCACCAATAGGTTTTACATTAATTAATAATGATAAAAATTTATTGCACATAAAAAACAGTTTGTTAGAAAAACATCCATTTTATTTACTTTTAATTGAATATTATTATCATTTACAATAAATTAATAACCTATGAATTAGAATTATACATGTGTAATGAATAAATTTTTCATAATTTATTCCAACCCATTCAAAACCACTAATCAAATGTCTAGGGTATAACTTCCAGAGAAAATTATAATAATTCAATAATATATGAGGGATCATTTAAACAATGTGTTGTTTGTAATGAAATCTGTCAAATTACAAACATACATATATAAAAAAAAAATATATCAATTTATTACATTATAACCCAAAAAAATGAGTTTCGTATATAAAATTATGTCCCTACAGTTATAACAAATGATGATATTTTTCTTTATCACATCCTTAGGATCACAAATAGATTATTCAAATATCTGATTCCTCTAGATAAATTTATCTAGGTAATTCATATTCTTAGATATATAGTTATATCTATGATATAATAATTATTAATTGTGTTCTTTATTGGAATTATCATTGTAATTTGGTGCAGCCTCTGAGTTCATTAAATGTGATGGATTATGCATGTACTTTCACAAGAGCGGTAAATTGAACACATCACAAACATTATGGAGCCCTAGTGGAAGCAATATGTAATAAGATATCATCCCTAATAAATAATTAATATACATAGAGAACACCTTTACATTATTTCAATATATCATAATGTTCATTCATGTTGACATTCATAGAAATAACTTATTAAAAAATTCTAACTCAATATTTTTCTAATGATTGGCATCATAATTTTTCATACGAATATGAGAGGACTTGATATTCTTTAGAATGGATCTGAATTTCTCTTCCATTTCTATATCTTCTCATTCTGTTTTATATTTCTTAATCCATCTACATCTCTACATGTTGGAATTATACATGTTATTTCTAAATGGTTTCATAAGGATCTATCTGAATACTCGAGTGACAGATATTGTTCTATGATAATTGATTATAGGAAGGCGTTGATTCAAACAACCTTCCAAATAGATATAAAAATATATAAAAATATTTTTATGGTATAAATTATTTTCTCATACCAATCATCTTTTTAAAAATGATGCGAGGTACGAAAACTCAACTATATATCTAACTACTACTCAAGATATCACCATAATTTATATCTAAACCTCATACACTGGTTGGTTACAATAGAATGTGTTACCCCATGAAACATTATAACATAATAAATATATATTATAACAAAATTATCAATATATAAATATTCTATTATAGTAATTAAGTGTGAAGAATTTGTTAGGCGATCAACTACAACCTAAGTAGAATTATGGAATTTACAAATTTTCAGGGGTTAAATGATAAAATCGATAGTGGTATTTTCCTATTCCTATTATGGTATGGGTATATTTGAAATATCTCCTAATAATTAAATACCTCAACATTAACATGTGAAATACCACGAACTGATATATACAATCAATAATGTCGCTTTTCAGGTTATCCCAGCATTAATAGTATTTCAAATCTCTTTATATCTTATTAATTATATGATGAATAGAGAATGAAAAAAATATGAGATTCACTTAATAGATCATTCAATTATAGTTTTTTCAAGAAACATACATGGTTCATAAAACTTATCATTCCATCATAACCAAGGTTATACACCAAAACATTTGTCACATTTTTTTGTGGCTCCACATCTTCCTTCTAATATTTATATAAATATATGATATGACACTAATTTAAGATTAGTATGATCTCTCCATTTAATTCATAATGGATATATCCATCCTTTTAAATCCATAAATATTATATCTTTTGTGAACGTAATTATAGCGAAGTTAGTATGAAATTTTTGACTTATATTATCTTCCACTTTTTCCTCTTTTAATAGGTGGTAATGTATTGAGTAGACATAAATATCTATCAAATCCAACCATCTTATCAAGAGAAAATTCAACACTGTTTGATTTAATATATAATTTTAACTTTTATGATCACTGTATATGTCACACTATTCTACAAAATGATAATCCCAACACATAAATAATGAAAATAATTATATATCTTACTCCAAATCATGAGTTGAGTAATATTTCTCATTAACAATGAGTTTCAATGATGGATACTATACAACCATATCATTCTTCATGAGTAAATGTCTAATTCACTTCCCAGATGCATCACTGTATATTATAAACACATCTCCACTATACTGTATCATAATCACAAGTGAACTGAATTACCTTTTCTTATGTTCATTATAATTTCCATCACATTTATATATCCATAGGAACTTCTCTCCTTTATGAGTTAACGTAGAGATTCGATTAGGGAGTCATTATTAATTATCCAATAAATTTTGATAACATCCAACCAAACCAATAAAAATATGGATCTTAGTCAAATTGGTTGGTCGGGGACAATGATCAATAACTCTCTTCATTGATTGATCCATAGATGCACCCATTATGGTCAATATATAACCCGAAAATGAAATGATTTTTCCATAACTAACATTCAATAAATTTTTTTCAAATCCCTTCTAACTCATTAGGGACTTTAGTACAATCATAATGTGATTTCAATTTAATTTCTTTCTCTTTGAATATATAAGAATTCCATCTATAAAACTTCCACAAAGTATTAAAGGTTATATCTAAACAATTTATTCCTTAAATCTATAATTATATATGGGGATTTTTAAAACCAAATAGAATCGCTATAAATTAATAGTATTAATATCCTATATTGAATTCTACCATGGGTATATCCTCCATATTTACCATTAGTGAGTGATATCCAGAATGAAGTTAAAACATTGATATGAAATTATTTTCTCACATTTTTTCAAATAAGTCAACAATATAGGGTTTCTAATACATGTTCTTAATTTTGATCTGGTTCAGTTGATAATAATCAATTAAAATTATCATCCATCAATTTTTACTTTTTAAAAGAAGAATGGGTTGACCCCAAGGTGACACACATGGATGAATGAATACATATTCAAGACTCCCATGTAGTTGTTTCTTAAATACATTCAAATTAATCATGGTTATCAAAAATGGAGTCTTCAAAATATAAGTAGAACAAGGTATGAGTAATTTTGAAAAATTGGCTTAAAATCCTAGTGGAATACAAGAAAATAATTCATAAAGTCATCAAAAAACTTCAGTAAAATAAGCTTATCATTTATTTTTAATTAAACCCCAACCATATAGATATACCCCCGACCATAACAGTAATTAAGACTAATACAATAAATGGAAATTTAATAAGAATTTAATATTTTAAAACACATTGATAGATAATGAAATTTTTATTCATAATATCATACATTACTCCACGTTGTTGATAATTTCTATTGGATATAGGTTAATAATTCCAATAGATTCTTAAGATAACATCTAATTCAACTTTAGGGAGAATAAAGAGACTCACCAAAATAATATTTCCACAAGATTCAATCAGATAAGATTGGTATAAAGGATTTGTTATCAGAATAAAATTAGGGGGTTTTACAAATAATTACTAATTTATTAATTGAGGAGGTATTATGATAAAAATGTAAAATTAGTCAGATATAAAAGAGTGTGTAGACCCAGAATCAAATAATTCATTATCAATTCCAACTTATATGGTAATTGTACCCTTCTCTAATTCATTATCATACTCCACATCATCAACAGAGATTTTATGATAATTCACCTCTTCCATGGGATTAATAATATTTTATGTCGATTATAATCATTAAAATTTGGTTTTTAGCTATATTTATCATAATATCACATATTCTTTACATTTTAAAAATTGATGTGTGAGTTTTGCATTTTTTAATGTTTTCAATCTATCATTACGTAAATTATAATTACCATCACATCAGAATTTTATTTCCTGATGACCATCTGTTCCACTCATAAAACATTTAATAGTCTCCTTAATTAAATTTCAACTATTTTTACTAACACACATCAAGTATAATGTAAATATCCCCTTATTATGTATATATTTTTGATAATTTACACCGAATTATATCATTATCTTCATATCAAAATTATCAGATTATTTGGGAACTCAATATCCATTTAAAAGTTTATATAACATTAAAATTTTATATATAACCAAAAAATATATTAATTATAACTCCCATAGGTGACATAGTTTAAATACACTGAAGAATTGATCAACCTTGATTTTAGGTTGGATGATAATACAAGAAGTGCACCTCAAAATTCATGTCAAATTTTCATCATTTGTACTAGAAGATGTATCACACTTAATTTTTAACTCATGGAACTCTTTCCCCATTTTCATATGAAGATTTAAATTAATTTACATAATGAAATAAAATATCTTAAACTAATCCCACTCCATGGAGTGAGTTTCATCTCATTTTAATATTTTCTTGATAGGTGTCCACCATTGATCAACATAACCTTAAAAAATTTGATAAACCCATTATGTTTTTCTTGTTAAAAAAAATATTGAATATAAAACATATATTCAATGGTACTGATCTGTCTCTTGGAAATTATTGGGTTACTTTATACACTAGAACAAGGTGGATATTACCTCTTAAAGTAGTCAATAGAATATTGTTTCTTAATTTTCTCATTTTAAAAATCATCATGATTTAGGTATTGGTAAATATTAATAGATATATAATCATGATTTATCTTTCCATCTCCCATCACATTTGTCATCTCCGCAGGAGAATCATTTCATTATCCATCAGATGTAGGATTATCAAGATTCCATATAGTTCTAAGCATTGGATAAAACAAAAAAATGTGATTGAAACAATAATAATTATGGGAAAACAATATTATCGTGAAAACCCATTATATGGTTAATAAATAATGAAACCTAATTCCATAAAACTTTAGGGTTATACTATGTCATTAATCATTATAATCTATTCAATTCCTTCTAAGTGTTTTGTAATTTAAATTTTTATTAACCCAAGAATATCCCCCAATAGTGTTAAACTCGTTACACAGTAAGGGAACCCTCACCATGCACTAAAATTAGAGATTGGTTATACTTTACTAAATATATTCTAAGATATTACACTTAGATGCATCAATACCAAAATTATGGGAACTTTTAGTATCCATACTGAGGCATTTTTCTATTAAAACCACACTTATTCCATAGGATGTAACCCTATACATCAGATTATACAATGGTTTCCCATTAATTCTTTTCAATTATATTTTCCAAAAATATAAAAATATGTACATGAAACAAACTATAAAAACACTAGAATTTTATGCATAGATATAATATCTTAATAGATAATTATTAATTAAATAACACAATGATATATTCCAGAATCATATAGGTATATTTCCATTTGAAACGTGGATGCATAAATGACTTGTTCACACACAATCTACTTCGTCACCCACTTAAGTATTTATAACATGAACCCTTCAAATACATATCATACAAAAAAATTCCTTTATATAATGGTGATCGGAAACATAAGAATGGATGATCTCAAATTATTAGTAAGGGTAAACATGGAAGATATCAATGATCGTATAAGACTACCATAAAAATCATTATATGAGAACTTGAGTTTAAATTTTTAAAACCATGTTGTTATTATCATAGATAATAATATTTATTCATGCAATTAATATTGGTAGTTTATAAGATATGAATCATAAATACATAAATAATCATGTACCATAAGATCATAACATTAAAATGATTAATTAATTTTAGGAATAATCATAGTCATATAAAATAACTTCATGTTTAGTCAAGGATCACTTCAATACTATCATATTGGATTATATTCACATCCCAATAAATGGTCAATTTTCACTCATAAGAATATCATAGTTGATTATGTTCACTCCCAATTTTTTAGTTTATGATCACTCCTATGAATATAAAATTTGATTGGTTTCACTCCAAATTCTGTATTCATGGTTATCTCCCAAGACTATCATGATGGAAAAATTCCCTTGTTGAATTGGGTTCAATCACCATTCCAATACTATTAATATAATGGGATATATTTATATTCCAAATGAATTGGAGAGATATAAAATTATGGTATAATACTATATATAATAAAAAAACTATTCATATTTGATACATAATATCATAATAAATTCAACATATATTATAACAAGTGGATAAGGGGTTTCATATATATTTCAACATTTTATCATATTAAAACCAATATAAAATTAAAATAATTTCATAAATGTTTCCTTATAATAATACATAATACATAGAAATAATATTAATTATATTGTTGGATCATATGACCAATGGATAAAACAACACATCAAATGATTTTATCATTATAAATCAATTAAATGATAACATGGAATATTTCTTGAGGAAAATAAAATTTTCACATTGAAAACACCTAAAATAAAATCTAAAAAGATCCAAAATATAATGGAAGAAATTGTCATCTTAAATATCCTTATAATGGTTTTTGAAATCATTAAATAATTCATTTTTCATGATATAGGTTGAATTCATTCATGTCATGTACCATAAAACAAATATTCCTTTTATATTTATGGTAAAAGTACAAAAGTACGTGATTCAAAAATTAAAATGATGATTCATTTTATACCATTTTATTTAAAAGTAAAACATGGGTTATAATGAATTTAAAAAATCATTTATTAATAATAAAAATATTTTAGAAAATATTATTTACAAAACAATTTTGTGGATTAAAAAGATTCTCAATATAATACTAAATATTTTTCAGTTTTCCCTAAAAAAAATTCAATACCTTGAGCACATGGAGAGATTAAAAGGAATGGAAAATATTTAATCTAATAAAATTATCATATGATAAGTAAATTCATGCAGTTTTCAAAGAGTTCAATCTTGGAATTTCATCATGTGAAACTTAATCATAAAAAAATCCTGCTAAATAATTAATTTTTAACATAAAACCCTCACATTATGTCTAACTATTATTTCTAATCATTCAAGACTCTTGTATTATAAATATAGATTCATAATATATGTATTCCATAACCATAATCATATATATTTATCATACTTTATATAATTTTTTATAAAATCTTACCACCCTTTTATTAACAATTATTTATTAAAATAACTATTCTAGGTGATAATAACATCATTTTTCAAATATGATTTATTTTGGAAGTATAAGTATTTATAATTTGATCATGGTCCTATAATATATATATTCCAAAACATGATATTAATATCATATATATTCATTATATATATGTATATGTTTATTCATTAAAAGTTAGATATATAAAATTTAATTACATCGTTCATGGAGTGATAGGCTATATGTAATCTTGAATGTTGTTTCCATTTTTTCTTTGAATGGAATTAAAGATTGTCAAAAATTAATTATCCAATAAAATTATTTATAATATCATAAATAATATATATTTATTCAACAAATACATTATTATAACTATTTAATTATTGTAGTGATGAAAAACTAATTACATTGTTTTGTGATGACGGTATGTCCTATGTACGTACAAATAATTTTTTCACATTTCATATAAATGAATGATGGTGGGAATTGGATTTAAAATCCCCATAATAAAAAATAATTATATTTAAGATAATAAATTCAATATTTTTAATAGATAACATGTATTTAAAAACAATTTATATGAAATAAATATTAAAAGACCATGTTTAGAGTAATACCTCTTTGTTGAGAACCCTATATTATCTTAAATATTATGAATTGAAGGGATGATCTTATGGAATGAATACAATTTTTAGGATGTTCTGAATAAATATAATAAGATATTATTTTAGGGTTTTTAAAAAAATGATGCATCAAATGGTGTGAGGAGAATATGACAAGAGGTTCCATTTTTTAATTCAGTGGAGGTGTCCTCTTCGAATTACAAAAAGATTAAAATATTATTCATTAAATGTTATGAAAACATATTTATAATGGTTTTATATTTGAAGAAAAATATTTTAGCGTTGAAATAAAATCAAACTATGAAATTTGGATAGGTTTTGGTGTCATTTAGGAATTATATATTTTATTAACCCGTAGGTTAAAAAAATTTAACCTTAATAGTAGTAAAAATATTTCAATATTATAGGGTTATAATATTAAAATCAAGGTGAAAATGGGATAATATATCACTAAGGGATGAAATATTTGACCATATATTATCCACCTTGTCCACCTTAAATATTTTAATGTTTTTTAAATAATTTAATGAAATAGTATTTTTATAAAATATAATTAATGTCATTTTTGACAATATTAAATTAATTTTACCTGGAAAACAATTTCAAATAAAAGGATTTCAAATAAAATCATTTAACACTTCCATAACATGTTATAACTGCCTTAAAAAATACAAGAACACAATGATTCTTCATATTTTAATTACATTAAAAAATAATTAAATCATTTATTTTTTTATTAATTGAATAATACTCAGTTTGTGTTGTGTAAGCATTTAGGATAGATATTCAGTAACTAAAAATCAAAAATAAATTTATAACATAAAAAAATAAATAGAAACATCAAATATATATTTATAAAAAATATTTTATTCATTTTAATATTATGTATAAAATTTATTTATATTAAAGACAAGAGAGAGACATTTTGTTTTTATTCGTTTCTAAAATTAATATAATGGTAATATTCAAAGTAAAATTAAACCAAAAACAATATATTCGAGACATTATTATAAATCACTAAAATACACTCATGTAATGGGATAATTAATTTTTTTGAGAAATTTCAATGACATCTCCAAATGTTTTAATAATATTTTTTCCGTTTTACCCTTACTAAGGATACAATATTTTTACTATGGTTTCAATTCATATTGACCAATAATAAAAGTTGAATATTTACCAAATTTGACTAAAAATATTAAAAATATGTAATCCATTTTTCATGATTCTATTTCTATAAGTGGTATAATATTTTTTTAAATTAATTATTCAAAATGAGATTAAAACATTTTTTGATAAAAATAAATTTTTATAAATAAAATTTAATTCTAAGTTATCCAATTCATAGAAAAAACATTAGAAGAATGTTAGAATTATTTATTTATTTTTTAATATATACATTTCTTAAAAATAATTCACCAATACTAATTAATTTAATTTATTATGATATTTACTTATTAGGTGCATAAAAACAAATTGTTTTTGAAAAAAAATATTTTTTAATATAAAATATTTTTTATTTTTATTTTAAATCTATTGATAACCAATCACTTAATTTTATACCTATATCAACAATAGATTTTAATAAATTATTTAGTGTTTTCATTCCATCCAATCCAAAGACTATGTTATAACTACCACATTAAAAAATATTATCTTAATAAAGTTTGAATGTTCATTTAAACATGAAGTTTCATGTAACGAATGAAATAAAATATATAAAATTTATTTATCGTAACCTATCTCATAAAAATATAAGTTTTTTACATATGGTGTGAAGGGGTGTGAGGATACACGTTCCAATTTTATATGTGAATGTGTTGATATTTTGGTAGATTCCCAACACTATCAAGATGAGAACACCCTCAACCATGATCCTTTGAAACTATCCACATTGGTCACCTGCAATTACTTAGTTGACTTTATAGCACACCATAAGATATTACCCATCGAGAACACTTTTTAGACTAATAAATATCCCCACAGGCCAACCCATCTCCTTATAATGTGTTTTTTCATCACTCACACACACCCTAGGAAACATCCTAAGAGGTCAACAATACTGATTTCTACAGTAGGACATGATATACCAAATATGGAGTTCTAATTATTTAGGATCCAAAAAATAATGGTGAACCTTGAAGAAAAATCAGTTTTTCTTTTAGTTTGAGGGAGTTTTGCTGGGACATTACAAAAAAATCTCAACATTGGGAAGTGACTCATAAGGAAAATAGCTTGAAAATTGAGAACTAATGAGATGGATAAGAGGTGTGGTTGATAAAGGAGACAAACACACATTACCAAAAATAACTTTTTGAATAATATTACTGATGTTCTAAAAGGTCAAATATAGGGTTTTAAATGAATTTATTTTCCAAATTATACTCTCACTTATAGAATACAAATTTTGTCATAGATAATTGGTAATGATTTTTTAATTTAAACTTATATACTGATAACGTCAAAGAAGACATGTTATATATAAAAATAGTATTAATCATTATTTTCCAAAAAAAACTATCTTCTTTTTTAAATCCAAAACATTAATCATTAACTAATAATAATATTATTAGTCCACATATTATATTCACTATTTCAAATTAAAAGTTTAAAATGTGAGATTTAAATATTTAAATTAAACAAAAAATAATAATTTAAAAGTGTTCTTATAGAAAAAATAATATTCTTTAAATGGTAACTATTACTAATTATTATTTACTTCTAATTACTTGTTAATTTAGTGTAAATATATTATTATCATATTTAATATATCTTAATTTTATTTAATCACTATATAATTTTTTTCTTTATATAATTATCTAATTTTAGAAATATAAATTTTTTATCATAAAATGATGTAATAAGTTGATTGTCTATACAAATTTATCTTTATTTACATTAAAAGTGTAATTTAATTTTTTATAAAAACGTTTTTTAATGTTACAGCTCTTATACAAATTCCTAAATTTAATGACTATGTTTTAATGGCCATATTTTAAAGTGATTTTTATATCGAAACATATCACCATTTTTATTTATATTCAGAGTTTATAATATAGATATCTACATGAAATATTATTTATTTAAGGAATATATATAGTGAAGTCTCACATCATTAAAAAATAAGTGATTCATCTTATGAATATCATTAGTTGGGAATTTGTGGAGAATTTAGTAACATATATCTAGGTATATACCATCAATCCTTTATATGATATTTTATGACAAGTTTATATATTATTATTAGATGATAAATTATAATTGTTTTTACAATTATTTGATGCCATGATATTTTAAAATTAAAATTTATTCTATAATGTATTGGGTAGATAACACCAAACATTAATAACCAAGAAATATTGTTATTTCAGATGACCATAATATCTTAGCCAGGGTAGGTCTTATTATAACCAAATTTTGATATATGTATATATCTGTATATAAATTTCACCTTGAAAACAAATTTATTGATCAATTATCTTGAAATAATGACTCAAATTTTAGTAATGTCATTTTATGATTTGGAAAATGTTTTTATTGTTTGTTTTTTTATATAATATAACTAATTTTGAATTATTTTATAAATTTTATTTATAAAAAATATAACATTTTATATATAATTATATCTAAATTATCCGTTGATGATTTCTTTGTATTTTTCAAAAAAGAACAATTGTTCAGTGGATAGAGAAATAATTGATTTTATATACAATTTAATTTCAGTTAAATAATTTATAATTTTGCATCTTTTTAATTATTTTTCATATTTTATTATTTTATTTTGAATAAAAATATTCCAAATAGTTTTCTTTTAATCAATATCTCACTTATTTATGGTGAAGATAATGGAGCTTCTCCACCACTTCATCCCCTTCCGATGACCTAAACCTATGCCGTTAGGATCTTCTCCCCCCCCATCGTAGGGGGGAGTTTTTCACTCTTTGTCCCAGGGGAAGGAAGATCCATCGTAACATGATCCTTATCCTCCCTTTCCTAAAATCTCAGTTGCCCTAAAAGTTTCGGTTCTCTTCCGAGAGGTGCCTCAGTTTTTTCTTCTCCCGACAGAGCTAAACTATACTGCAGATCAGTGTAAGCATACACTGGTTGTTCGTTTTCATCATCATCGACCGTTGGTGGAAAAGATTTCCCAGGTCATCTCAAAATCTTGGGAACTTCAAGAGCATCTGGTTGTTGGGTTACTCGATCGAAGGCATATTATGGTTTGATTTAGATCGGAGGAAGATTTGATTATCACTTGGTCTATTGTGTCAAGAAGGTGTGGCGATTCATCCTTTTACTTATTCCGATGGGATTTTGAATTTCATATGCAGTGTGACCCTTCGCCGATTGCTACAAGGGTAAGTCTTCCCAGTCTCCCCCTTTATTTTCAAAATCCTTCGATTCTCTGTTCAATTGGAAATATGATTGGACAATTTCTTTTCTCTGATCAACAGACTGAGTTTGTGTCTCATACGGTTTTCCCGCGCATATGAGTTGAGGTAGATGTTGCGAGACCTCCGGTGATTTGTGTTGGGATTACAGATGAAAAGGAGTTTAGATGGATGCAAGAGGTTATTTTTGAGTCATGGATGATGTTTTGTGTGAAGTGTAGATGGTTTGGCCATTTGGAGGCTGTTTGCCACAGGGGAGGGTCGGATGCTCACTCTAAAGGGATGGATGAACAAAGTGGGGATGGTTGTGGGGTGCGTTCTGCTCTGAGGTCGGCTCAGGTGGTTATGAAGGGCATCCATGTGGATGCTGTTGTGTATACAAAACCTGGAGTTTCATCTGTGCAAAGAGATCCACTGGACCCTGTCTTCACTGAAGGTGATCTTGTTGAAACGCAATCTATTGGACATGTAGCGAGGGGGATGAGGCAAGCTCTCATTGATGATGTGTCAGGCCTTGCAAGTGGTTTGATGATGGTGCATGCACCTATGAACCCATCAGTAATTCAAGTGTTTGACAGACTAAAAGGTGATCTTGGAATTGAGTCAATGTATTTGGCTGAAGGTAGTGCTTGCCATCCGGTCCTCTCTAAGGAAAATTTGGAAACATTGGAGGGTGATCAGGAGAATATGAATAGGGGTCCTAATAATGTTGTCCGAATGATGGAGGGTTCTGTCTTGTAGAATGCTATCATGAACAATGAATGTGCTATGGAGAATGTGAAAGAGAGAGATCTATTTGTTGATCATGGGTCTGCGAAGCATGTTGTCGATGGGAGTGGTGTGCAGGTGATGTATCCAACTGGGTTGCAGCCCTGGTCTTGGAATCAGTGGACTGATAATGAGCTTATCAACCATTTTTTTGTTTGGTGATGGACAACTTGTAGTTGTACCATGATAGAGTCGTGTATGTGGGTGAAAAATGTTTAGAGGGGAAAGGTGTTGTGGATCCCTGTGGTTATGTTGTACCATTTCAAGGGAAGGAGGATGGTATTGAGGATGTTCCTGCACATGACTCCACTAGAAATTTTCTACAAGGGCTGATGAATGGGAAGGTCTCTAACATTGATGGTGATATTTCAGTCAATGTTGTTGAAATAATTTCACAGGAGCCTGTTGCAGGTGATATCTTTGTGAAGAAGGGGACAAATGTTGGTTGCAAGCTTGTGGGTCATTCAGAGTATGATGACATGATTGATTCTAACATTCAATCTCATCTGGAATGGGGTGTGGAGGAGTGTTACCGTGTACTGCACATTTTTGGAGAATGGGGGGATTGTCTTGATAGTGACAACGAAAATGAGTGTGTCATGGTCCGGACTTCCAACAATGATGTTGTCCAGGGTGGGAAAATAAAGGTGTCTGGGAATGCGAAAGTGATGAATACCCCACCACGAATAAGGCCGGGGATGGATTATTCTTATCTACCAAAGACAATGACTACCAGGTCCTCTGTTGGGGGGGGCAAGGCTGGTTTGCGTATTCTTCTATGGAAATTCTCTCTTTGGAGAAGTTAAACCGTAGAAAGAGGTACGCCAAGATTTTGAGACATTACGACAGTTCAGAATGGGAATCGGCTACTATAGAAGATGAAATTTATCAATGGAATGGTGATGGGTCGGACTAAGATAATCTTTAATTGAGCATTAAATTTTGTGTACTTTCTTGTTGGATTTTTCTTTTCTTTAATAAATGGTCAGAGGCTTCCCTCTGACTAAATTTCCTGGTAATATCATACTTATTTATAGTATATAGGCTTTAAGGACCTCAAAATTAATTTATTTTGAAATGTGTTTCTCATCGTGAATTTGGCATATTTTAAAAGTAATTTCATCCGCTTATAAGAACTAAATATATTAAAATTGATTAAAATTTTTAAATATGTATTTCTTAGTTTTTTAAATAGGTGATGTTGTTAATAATGAGTAGTAGTGTTGAAAATATTTATTTCCACATTAAAGGGTATGTTGGGTGAACTGGGGTTTAAACTAATGTGAATAGGATTAAAAATCACCATAACACATGATTTTATTCTATCAAATGACAATAATTCCACTAAACCATTAAAAATTATAAAATATGGAATTTAGGTTCAATTTTTCATTGAAATTCCTTTAAATTAATTTATGTCAGGTAAAATTACTAAAATATATCTTTATTGATATTAATATTTATTTATTTTAGTTGAATAAAAAGGTTAGGAATTTTATAAATGTGTATTTTGAATATAAAAAATTTATAATGGTATGTTTCATTATTTTTTAAAATAGTAATGGAAAATTTCATTGAATTCTTATACCACAACAACACAATGCTTGTGAAGTCAGTATAAAAATAAATTAAATTGGTTTAGTGTCTTTAAATGTAATATATTTTGGCCGATTTTTGGAATTACAATAAAATTTAGAAAAATATAAATTTTTATGGATGTGTTAAACATATATATTATAATGAAATTATTATACTGATATTTTTTAAAGTCTATTATGTTAATAATCCGAAAAATGACTTCAATGGTATTTTATGTTTACTAGTATTTCATTAAATGATTTAAAATTTACATAACTCATATCATTTACCAAGATAATGATTTAATGATTTTCATATCATCCATTTTTCATTTATCAATCACATTCCCTTTTATAGTAACATTCTTTACCCTTAAAGAGTAATAAACATTGATATCATGATTATCGTCAAAAGGTTTAACGAGGGCTGGGGTGGGGTTAAAACTAAGAGATATGGGTTAAAAGATCACATATACTTGTCTAGATTTTATTTTATGGTAATATTTATAAAAATAACAACAAAATATTTTAATCACATTAATTTGGTTCCCCTTGAGAGTGAATATAAATTTATATAAGTCTAATTCCATTGGTAATTCATTGGGTACCTCTCCCCTCACATACAAAATGACACTACCTCTCATCTAATCCTAACACTTCAAGATCCACATAACTAAAAAACAATAAAACACTATTTTTAAAATTCTTACCAATAGTATATAGTTGTTTTATTCTTATAATATCATCCCATATTTCCTTAAGGAGATATACAAATGGGGTTCTTCAAAGAGGAGGGAGTCATCATAACTGAGTGTATTCATTTTACTTCACATTTTAAAAGATTATATTGTATCATAAAAATTAGAATGTAATAAAATAATTCTATCACATATTATTATATTTTATTATATTAATCTAAAAGTATTTTCATCGTCATTTCAATAATATTTGAAAATAAAAAAAACCGTTCGTGTGTACGTTTGGACTACCACCTCACGAAAAGATGTATTTTATTTTCATAACCACCTGTATGGGATGGTAATTGTGATGGATATAAGGTATAAATTTGTTATTAATTAAACAATTATGATTATATATATATAAAACTTATCATATTTCATCATAAAAGTACAATATTTAATAATTGATTCATTTCACATGCGTACGAACAGACTACCATTGCCTAGTACTACTGTACTTCATTTCTAAAAAATCATCATTCAATGTTGGTCATAAGGATGGATATAATTTATTTATTTTACTTTTATAAAATTATAATTATTCAATAAATATAATATTTTATTTTATTTCTCTATTTTATATCCAATGAAATAAAATAACATCGCTTGTGTTCATGTGCGGACTACCACATCACCAGAATATATATTTTTTCTCCCTTCTCAATTTTTCATGGCTGGATCTCAAATTTTTTTTGTATAATATATATAATAATGTCATAATTATTATTATTTATTATATGTAACAAGTAATCATTTGACCATCATCAAACTATAATTTTTATTTTTCATTTTTGAACCGAACGACCTCAAAACCACTGATTGGTACTTAACTGATTAAGTAATAAATTATTTGATTAAACTAAATTAATTTATTGGTTCAATGATAATGGAAAAAAAATTAAAATTTTATTAAATAATTATATATTTATTATGTATTTATTATACGAGAGTTTATGGACACACATAACAATTTCGGACAACATGTAAGGTTTTTCTTAACTCAATTTTAATTCATTGACTTATAAAACATATTCATTGAATTTATTATTCCATAATCAGGTATAAACTCATATATAAAATATTTTACTCTATGTTTTTTAATTTTCATGTTGATTGAAATATGTTTACATGGTTAAGTCATATAATAATTATCACTTAAAAAGTTATGATATCTTCTAATGGTTTCTTTTTTTGTCTCATTTTCTTTAGATATGTTTCATATCTTGAACAATGATTTTTTTGTGTTTTAATTAATTTAAAATGAATTGATTTTTAAATATTGCTTCATTTACTTCATGGTATTTACATATTAATGTCATATTAATTCTTTCAATGGCATTACATTCAAACAATACCAAAATTGTAAACACTGAATGTTGAAATCAAATTTAATTTCAAGATTTTTTATTTTCAATATACCTTTAAGATAAAATTTATGATATTAATACTATGATCAAACTATTCAACATTTTACACTATTTATGTTTTTGATGCTTTCGAAGGGGCACACGCATCCATCTGTCGAGGATGCGCTGATTTTTTCCCCATATTCGTACTTTCCAAAGGTGGGCGGTATTTGTTTTTTATTCAAGGATGTTTTCTCCATGATTGAAATGGGATGATGGGATGTCAATTCTTCGTTTCATGGATTCCCCCTTAGAACTCATTTTGATTTCTGGGTCTCCCTCATAGATTAAGATCTGGTTCATGAATCTTGCTCCCAATGCCATATCTTTTTGAACACCGGTTAATTACACTACATATGTCAGTACATTCCATGTGGTCTTGACATGGAAGAAACCATCAGTCAGATTAGATGACATCATCAGGAAAGTCGGGGCATCTTTGGATGTGTGGTCATTAGTGAACAAGTATTCTTCCTCATAAGAGGGCCTCTCAAGGGCACAGAACTTGAGGTATGCCATATCAGTCATTGTGTATTATATGCTGGAGGCATGTCTCTGAGTTTTCCTCAGCTTTCCATGATTAATACGAGGTATACCTCAAGTTTAACATCTAGAGGACAAAGTTATTCCAAAGACTTGTCTTCCGAGTTTTTCCTCAGGCATCTCATTTTTAACACGAGTTAGGCCGTGCGTTTAACATCTTGTGGTGACGGAATTAAGGTGATCAAAATGTCACATAGAGACGGATCAGATTGGTATATCACTAGGAGGGAGCACTAGGATTTTTTACCAAGTGGATGGATTAGAATACTCAATAAGAGCAGACCAGGATGGTGTGCCCCATAAATGAAATATTTCACACCATGAAGGCTGATCTGGACACCACTGAGGGCGAATTAGGAAGTGTGCACCCCAGAATGGGGGAACACCAAGGATTAAAATTGGCTAGGATTGAATATCATAGAGGTGTCCTACATACCATGTGTAGAAAACATGGATCAAATCCCTCGAAGTTCTAAGGGGTGTTGAATCAGGTTGTACACAAAGGACAATGACCCAGAGGCATGCTACGGCTTATGCATGGATAACATCCCATCGCAATAGAGATACTCTTGGGAGGATTATTATGGATTTTTTGTGGATTATAAAGGTTTAGCTACCCCGGGTGCCTTCTGGAGTGGCACTAGGATGAATTTCATGATCTCACTGGGATGTGGCGGCCCGGCTGATAATCACAATGGATTATGGACAGTTGAATGAAGTGGAGGGGGAATGATATGGATCCATCATGAAGGTGATGGTAGTGTTGGTCTTGATCCTTGAAAATAACTCCTATGTATCCTCGTGGTAGGGAATCAACGTCTGCATAGTTTGGTAGGACGATGGGATACCTGAGGAGGATGCCAGTCTGAATGGACCCATGGATGGGATCCAGGGGAAATAGAACCACCGGGTTGGGGAATGATCTTCTCGGAACACACAAGATCGAAGGAGTATATAGGTATGGGACATTATTGATGGGATTGAACCAGAGGGAGGCTTTCTACATATCCCTGTGGTAAGGAATCAAAGTCCACATAGTTTATCTGAAGATGTCTTACTGTCGATTGGGGACTTCAATGGCTTACCATCGAATGATGTTGAAAATGGATTACTGCTGAATGGGTTTGACAATTGCTTTCCGTTGAATGGGGTTGAAATTCAGGGATTCTTCCTATCTACCCTGTCTTGGAGATAGGGATCAATGCCTACATAGTTCATGAGAGATGTTGGTGAACCTACATGAAGGGGGTTGGGACCAATGGTTATTGGGCTTGAACTTCAGGGAGGCTTCTTATGTTCTGTTCCTTGGAAAGGATCAAAGTCCATGTAGATTGGGATGGTGGGAACCGACATGAAAGGTGTAGAAACAAATGGTAGTTGTGATTGAACCTCAGGGAGGCTTCCTACATACCATGCCTTGGAAAAGATCAAATTCCATGTCATTTGGGATGGTGGGAACAAATGTTAAGATGGTTAGGACCAATGGTCACTAGGCTTGAACCTCAGGAAGGCTTCATACGTACCTTTCCTTGGAAAGGATAAAAGTCCATGTAGTTCTAAATGGTGGGAACTGGCGTGAAGGATGTCTCAACGAATGGTTGTGGGGCTTGAACCTCAGGGAGGCTTCCTACATACCTTGCCTTAGAAAATATCAAAGTCGACATAGTTTGGGATGGTGGAAACCGACATGAAGATGGTCAAGGCCAATTCTTTTTGGGTTTGAACCAGAGTGACGCTTCCTACGTACCTTGTATGGGAAATGATTGAAGTCCACATTGTTCAGAATGGTGGGAACCGACGTGAAGGAGGATGGAACTAATGGTTGTTGGGATTGAACCTCGGGGATGCTTCCTACGTACCTTGCCTTGGAAAAGATCAAAGTACACGTAGTTTGGAATGTTGTTGGTGATCCAATGTAAAAATGGTCAGAACCAATGGCTGTTTGGCTAGAACCTTGGGAGGCTTTATATGTACCTTTCTTTGGCAAGGATAAAAGTCCACATAGTTCAGAATGGGTTTTCTGTGTTGACGTGATGTGGTCGGCACCAAGGGGTGTTGGACTTTAACCTCAGGGAGGATTCCTACATACCTTGCCATGGAAAGGATCAATGTCTACGTAGTTCATGATAGTGTTGGGATTACACTCAAGCCTTCCCATAGAGGATTCCATGGTCTATCCTTGCTCTAATCCTTTGTGATTCATGCTAAGTTTGAGAAACAAGAGGCAACAAACACCTAACGATCACGTCATGAAATTTGCATTAGTGGGAGGTGATGTGGGGCTTACATGTGGTTAGTGGCCCAAAAAGAAAATAAGGACTTATGCGTGATCCATCGCCCAATGAGATAGAGATTGGGACTTAATCCATGATGGAGACCCAAGTGGTGACAAATCCCAATGAGAGAGGGATTTGGCACTGAGGAAAAGAGGAGAATCAGGGATGCTGCCTCCTGCAAGAAAGGCTAGGGGCTTACACCAAGATGGTTTTCATGTCCCAGCGGACATACGCTGCCCTGTTAAAGAATATCACACTCCATGTGATGAATGATCTCACTCCTATGGATAAAAGTGGGTGTATAGAACATCCGAGACAAGGCACCATGTGTATGATGCATGAGGAGATACTAGAGTTTAATGACACGTGCTGGGGACGATGGTGCATGGCAGTTTAACGTCCAGCAGCTCGGATGAGGTGGGTTTACTCTACACCCATAGGTATTACATAACTGATACCCACCCACCCTTGAGGGGAGTAAGGCATAATAAATGCCTTGGTGAGGCGGTGTTATAGAGTTATCCATTGATGGGTCCACATTATCACGGTTATGCGAAGAAGCAATAGTCGTTAGCATGCATGGGTTCCATGAAGGAGCGAAAATGGTGAATGGGTATTACACATGGAAGCTCCACAGGTGCCGCTAAGGAGAGGTGATGGTGGATGGGTCTTATGCATAGGAGCTTTCTGGGTTCCACTAAAGAGTGGAAATGGTGAATGGGGCTTAAGCATTTAAGAATCCCATAATGTGTTCCTCATGTCTTGAAAAGAGGGACTACCAACTAACTATTGAGTTGAGGCATATAATGGAGGCCTACACATATGCACTAGTTCACAATAGGGACAATTCCATGGGTGTTGTAATCATACCGAACAAAGGTAGGTGAAAAGTGTGAATCACATGCCCGACATTTGGAACCCGGTGAGGTTGGTGTGATGATGGAGGATGATTGTTGACCATGTTCGAAACACAACATCTATGTTGTGTTAGCCTTTGATGGGAATGAACAAATGAGGTTCGACCATTTACTCTGTTTGAAACACATGACCAGACTCGATGTGTTGTCCAAAGTATTCTAGGGCGTTTTCCTGGGGAGGTAGGTCAACCAAGGCGGCATGGGACCATGCCATTAGGGGGACCCTTCAGATATGAAATAGGATACAGATATGAATGTAGGACAAACGAAGTGTGAGGATAAGTGATGGAATTTTTTAATGGATTCCAACAGTCTCGAAATTATGCCACCGTAATCATGGAATGAGGTATCTTATGGTTGGAACATAAGGAATCTCTTGTTTTAAGCAAGAGGAATCATATACTTGAATGATAGGGTGTACTATAGGTTATAGTCATGTAGAGAGGACTATAGACATCTTATTATTGGAACATAAGGCATCTCTTGTTTGGAATAATGGGAATACTATATTTTTCACATAGGGTATACTATAGTTTATAGTCATCAAGATAGGACTATTAGGCATAAGGAGACTGGAAATGGTTGGTGTTGGGACTTAGATAAGGGTAGCCGACTCTAGTTCAACTTGGAATAGTTGTCAGGTAATGAGGTTTGTATGAGTAAGATTGAATAATGGTTCAACTCAAGGTACTTGGGTAGTTGATGGAAAGAATATCAACTCTGGACATGATAAACGAACCAAGAGGAATATGTCAAGTCAATGTGTTTCATGGTGTGCAGAGGAGTATCTCAAATCAAGGTATTATGTAGGTGGAAGGTGGTTGTGCATAATGGCACAATGGAAAATTCCACGATGTAGCTTCCTGAAGGAAATCTGCTTGCGGAGCAAGGACTCACAGAGAATAGGGGCTCGCAGGGAAAAGCGGATCATGGAGAAAAGGGGGGCTTGTAGAGCAAAGAATCTCACAGAGCAAAGAGTTTCATTGAGAAAAGAGTCTCACGGAACAAATCATCTCACAGGTAAAAGAATCTTGCAGAACAAGTCCTCTCAGGGAGCAAAGCCACTTGCAACGAAAATAATCTCGCTATGAAAAACCTCTCCTAGAGAAACGTCTCTCGCGGAGAAAAGCCTATCATGTAGAAAACCTTCTCACGGAGCAAAGCCTCTTGTGGTGAAAAGTGTCTCGTGGAGCCCTTTGCAACGGGCAATACTTTTTTGTGCATAGGATCTCTGCAAAATGGGATATAGGCCGCCCTAAGGGCATCATGGTCGTTGTTATGAAGCGGGTGAGTTGGGTATTTATAGGTAAGAGACATCGCGAAGTCGATCTCGTTGGGTGGGAAGACAAAGCTTGCTCCACGACAACTTCACGGAGCATCCCGCCTCCTTGCCCTACAGCGGGTTTGCGGATGTCAAATGGGTTCTCAGAGCATCCCGCCTCCTTGATCTGCGGCGAGTTTGTGAATGTAAAATGAGTTCATGGAGCATCCCACATCATTGCTCCATGGAGGGTTCACGAACATCAAATGGGTTCGTGGAGCATCCCGCATCCTTGCTCCGCGGCTGCTTCGCGAAAGGGGAGCTTTGCACTGATCGCGATGCTCTGGGGGCTCTGGTCAGGTCCCCTCAAGTTTCTCATAGTTGTGGAGCTGACAATCATTGACCTTATCGGCACATTCGGAGGCTCTGGTCATGTTCCTCTTCTCTGCGATCATGGAGGGAGCTTCGTGAATGGGCTCTGCGAAACCAGTTTTCCAGCCTAACTTCAAATGTCCATAACTCCTAATCTGTAACTCCATTTGGGGTCTATGAACTATCAAAACGAAGAATGTGAAATGGGCTATGATCTTGGATAATGTATGGATGCATCTGGAATATATTTTGGATGTATATTCTATTTCCATCAATTTGTTTTCAAGGTTTTCATTATTTCCATTCATTTTCCTCACCCTGGTATTTATGAATATCAAAGGAACATATTAAAAAAAATCAACATTATTTCTCTTTTTGGTTGAAATTATTTATTCATAAATATCAAAATTGATTAAAATGATACAAATAAGTTGATTTTATATGATAAAATATTTTTTATTGTCATTTTCTACTATATTTTAATTCCTTTACAATGGTTGAAATTTCCAATTTTCATCACGTTTGAAGCGTGGTACTTTTGGTTTCCTTAAAAGTGTGAAATGTATATTTATTTTTTATATTTTCCAAAGAAATATATTTTTTATCAATCATAAATATTATTTTGTTTTGTTTTATATTTAAAAGATTCCCTTTTTATATTCAACGAATTTATCTTCCTCAATATTTATTGAATTTTTTTAAACACACTCCAAATAGTGATATTTTTCTTTATTTACAAATAAATGTCTTAAATAATCTTTTTTTGGTTTCTTTCAAATATGAAAAAAATCAGTTGTTATTTTCAATAGATCAATTACATTTATGTTAAAATAATCCCTTCTTTATTCATTCCCTATATGTCTTATGATTGTTTTGTGAGATTTTTGTAGATCCCATTTAATTTCTATATGTCAATCATGTAAAAAAATAACATTGATTATTTTCAAGCGTGTTGTGTTGAAAAGTAAAAGATTTTAATTTTTTGATTCATTATAAGGTAGATTGATATAAATATGGTAGAATGATGGAGAATTATTTTATAAATCCCTGATGAGTGGTTATATTATAAAATAATTATCTATAGTTAAATTGTAAACCAATGATGAGTGGTTCCTTTATAGACCTATAATACATTAGGTAAAGATAATTCTTTTACTATTTTAAGTTACTCGTATGTGATTATAGAGCAAGTTTTATATATTTGATCCGAAGCAAAATGGATGTCAATTAAATATGAGTTTCTCATAAGAGACTATGGAGTTAATCATTTTAAGTTACTCCATATAGAATATTGGAAATATCCATTTTATGTGATTTGATAAAGGATATTTTATCTTCCAAGTAAACATAAAATTTTATTTATTATTTGAATGAGATCTAATTATCCATTAAATAAGAATTATTTTCACATGACTCATGATTGTGGATTTATATGATTTATGTCATAATTTAAATTTTATCCCATCAATCTCAAATTATAATATATTTCTTTATGCTTATAAATTATCTTATGTTACACTCAAGAACATTGAATATGATCCCATTACATTATGATCATAATTTTATAATATAATATAATCCATTGTTAATGAATATGATTACCCTTAGAGAGAATTTGAGTACACAATTCTTATTTTTCATTCCTATAGGTTATAAAAGTAAATGTTATGAAAGATATTTACTAGTTGATTTCATGTGACATATAATGAAGTCATAATGAATAATATTAAAATATGGGAATATTGGAAAATTGATCATTCAATGGCATGGGTATTGTAATGTATGTGTTTTCCTTTTTTTTAAAAACATTGTTCTTAAAAGGTCATTAGGTATGTATGTGATCCAATATTTTTTGTTTGATGTGTAATGTAATTTATACATAGAATTTTGTCACATTTATTAATATCAATTCTAGAAATGTAAAGACACTTTTTTATCACTATATCCCATAGTGGGGGTTCATGGCCACTGTAGTTTTTATCAAAGAGGTGTGTAAATAACATTGGTTATTAGCATTATTTCATGTGAGGTTAACTTTATATTAATGATTTCCATCATTGTATTATATGTGCGAGGATTAAAATAAGTAAAAAACTGTTATACCACCCCTTTTCAATTTTATGCGTGGTGGTTTTAAAATGATTAATGATATTTGTAAATAATTTTTCTTTGTTTTTTGCAGATGTTTCTGTTTGGTTTAATGTGTAGGTTATTTTTGGAGACTATTATTAAATATTTGGGGATACAAGATAAATGGATTATGGAAAACATTGAGGCTAAAAGTGTATTTAATTTTGAGGGTAATAATGTCAAATGGGATATAAGGTTATTTATTTATTTAATGATATTAGTTAAAGATATGATTTTGTTGTGGAAATTTTTGACTTAAATGAATTATTTATTAACATTTAGGTTAATTATATTTTTATATTATCTTACATAGTTCTAACTATTTTGGATTTATAAAATATTGGAGGATAATCATTTTATCCTTGTTTATATACAATGATATATTAAAAATTGATGAATTGGGAGTTATAAATATTCATTATGGATACCCATCCCATTAATATTGACTGAGATATTTGTAGAAACATGTTAAAAAATGTAACCATATAATGAAATTTAAATTATGGATTTGATGAGAATAACATATTTTTATTTTCCAATGTAATAAATAATAATAAAAAATCATTCCTTAATTAAAAATATTATCTTTTTTATAACCACATTTATGAATTGATAGTATTTTTTCTCTCAGTAACTCATACTTTTGTGATCATTCATTTTCTCATAATTTCATTCTATATAACTCCCCATCATTATTTAGACATTAATATTCTCCTCCATGTCAATATTTTCACTTCCCACTAATTTTAACCTATTTTTAATCATATTTATGTTTCATTATAGATTAATTTCATATTTACTGTTCCGTATTTTCATAAGTAATCTTTTTTAATCCTTTTTATGATTTGGGTTTTCAATAATGTGATTTTAAACTATCAAAACCTTGAATTATCATGATCTGGTTAAAATTCGGTGAAAAATATTTATTTCTATTGGGTTGGGGGTGAAGGTAATACATAAATATTTTAAAATAAAATTATTTTCGATTGCTTATAGGACACAAAACACTGAGCTTTAACGACCATAAAATATTATTATTTACTGTGAAAGTAATAATATTGCTATAGTGTGAATATTATTAACCAAATTATGATATATATATATATATATATAATTTACTTAGTCATTAAGTTTTTTTGAAAAAATCATAGGTAATTGGAACGTGATTTTTTGTAATGTCATTTCATGCTTCAAATATACATTTTCTTCAAAATTAAGTTTTATTTCTTCTTAGGGGAAAATATTGTATTTACTTTGTTACAATTTTAGAGATTTTATTTTATTAAAAGGGTATCAATTTTTAAATTATAATATCAATATTATAATAGGATAAAATTTTGATACTTTACTAAGAAGAATAATTTCTAAATAAATATTGAAAAAATACTGATTTTATAAAATAGTACAATTTTCCCAATATTTACAAAGTACCATTGCATGAATTTATATTAAATTTAATTTAGTTCCTTTTAGATTAAAATATTCGTTTTAATTTTTTTGTAATATAAAACATTCATAATGTTTGTGAAAACATATTTTTATAATTAAAATAAATTTTTTCTGAAAAACACCTTTTTATCATCTTTTGTAGGTTTTTTAAATGTAATATAATCCAATTATAGAAATAGAATTTTATTAAATAGAATTCATATGTTGTATCAGTATTTTAATTTTTTAAATATAAAAACTTCATATTTTGTCATAATAAATATTAACTTGGTAAATACTTATCACGACAATTTAGGATAAATCTGATTATATAGGGTTAAAACTATTTTTTAAAAGCCTTAAAGTCACCCCAAAACAATAATTTAATCTATTTTTCGAGATTAAATTGAAAAGAAATCCTTAAAATATTTTATTATATTACATTTGAGTGTCATTTAAATTTGAAAATTCATTAATATTATATCAAATTAATGGAATATTCCAAAATGTTTCTTTCTTTGCTTTATTATCTGTAAAAATTTTAAATAGGGATAAAAGAAATTTAATAAAATTAATTAAGTGATATTTTTAGTATTTTATTATTTTATTATGGTAATTTATTTCAATTATTTTTGTGATAAAATAATTACATTTAATTATTTTTCAACACTTACATAGTTCTTGTGAAAATAGTTAAAAAACAATGTAATTGATTCTAACTATCTTAAAAGTAATAATTTTTTGGGTGATTTATATTGAAAATTGATTTTTAGACATATTTAATGTATTAATTATATTATATATATTTATATTTAAACTAAATTACATTATTTATAATTTTTTAAAGTCAATTATGTGATTAGTCTCAAAAATCATTTTAATGGTATTTTATGTTAAATAATATATAATTAAATTATTCAAAAGTCTTAAAAATGCTATCTCTGGACGCCGTTAATGATATATTATTTAAAATATCACCCATTTTTCACTTATGGACTCATTTTTCATCTATATAAACTTTAATGACCCATATAGAATATAAAACATTAATATCATAATAATCAACAAAAGAATTAACAGGGGGAAACTAATAGATAAGGGTTACACCAATATGTAACATGGACTCAGTTTTATTGGATGATTTGATAATTAATAATACTCTTACTATATTCAAATATAGAAATTTTTTTCATTTTAATGTGAAAAATAATTTCAATAAATTTATTACATTGACAAATTCCACTTGTCCCCCTCCACTAACATAAAAAATTACTCCACATCCCCTTTCTTCCATATAATTACTAAAATAATTTAAAAAATATACTAAAAACTTATTATTACAAAAATTATATTAATTATATTTGACCATTTAGTCATAAAATACTATTTTTATTGCTCTTGATGAGGGATCTAAAGTGGGTCTTCAAATTTGAGGCAATTGACTTAACTGGGCATTTTAATTTTACTACTTCTTATACCACCTTAAATTATATATTAACCATTACAATATAATATCATAATAATATAACATGTTAATAGATTTAAAAATTGTAATGGAATAACCTTATCGGTATCACCATCACCCATTTGGGAAATGAAACCATCATTTGTGCGTACATGCGGACTACCACCATGGAAATAATGTATTTCATTTATTATCACATCCATTAATGAATCGGTATTATGAGTGATATAAAGTGTATATATTTATATTTTATTATTTTAATAATTAAGATACTAAAAATATAATATATCATCTATCATCAAACCATTCTAATAGTTTAAAATGGAATCATGACATGTGTGTATGTACATGCTATTATATCCACATAATGATCTGCATTAATTTTCACAAACCAGCTATCATGTCCCATCATGTGAATGGATCCAATTATGTTATTTTATTTTTATAACATGAAAATTATTATTTTTAAATATAATTGTTATTCAATTTTTTATTTTACATCTAATAAAATGTAAAAAAAATATCTTATGACTACAAGAAGACTACCAGCTCCCGAGATGATATATTTTCTTTATCATGATACCTTTTCAGTACTAGATATATTTTTATATTTAAATAATAAAAATTATAATCATTTGATATTTTTTTCACATGTTGGAAAAATTTCCACTTCAAACCTGGTGGACCTAACAAAGCCATTTTGAAAGTATGAATCAAACTTCTTAAAAATGGATGAGGAAGATTTAGCTGATTATGTAATTACATGTCATTCAAATAAATGAAAATAAATATTTATAATACAAAACCATATAAAGGATTTCTAATCAATTAAATATAGTATATTTTTATTATAAAGATTTAAGGGACATAAATTTCATTTTGGGACTCTTGGAAAGGGGTTTCATAAATAAGTATATTTCATTCTGTTATGTCACATGTATATTGACATTATTATGAAAAAATTACGTTTGAATATATCTAAAAATTATTTTATTATATATTTAATATTATTTTATGTATATTTTTATAATTACACAAAATCAATTCATTTAATTATCAATTAAAATTTTATGATATTGATAACAATTTTCTTTATCTCAATGCCAATTTCATGAGACATGATTTATATTGTGTACCAACATTTCTTTTTTATGATGTAACTGATACCCAATAAATTAATAGTTAAATATTACATCATGTGATTCATGTGGTTTAGAGATCCATAACATATTCGTTCATTCAATTAATTCTGATTCAAAAGATAAAAAATTTGTAGGGGATTTATGATACAATCTAATTTCTTTTCACAAATGTGTATGTTCAAGTTTCATTTGAGATAAATTGAATTGAATTAATTTAATAATCAATAGATATATTCATCTACTATAGTCAAAATAAATCTTTCATGATTGGATTTAATTTTCCCATATTTGGTACTTAAGAATATCTAAAGAACATTTTAATGGAAAAAAATGTGTTTTTTCATTTTTTTGGTTGATAATAGTTTGTCTTCTGAATCTGTGATATTTAATATATTTTCTAGGATATTATTTTCCATGAATAAATAATTATTTAAAGTAAGTTTTAACTATATTTTACATTTCATACAATTTTCTAAGGGGAATATTTTTATCATTTTTCAAATAGTGTACTTTTGTGTTATAAAGGAAGTATGGAATTGATCATTTTTAATATTTACCAAATGAATGGATTTTAAAACTATTATAAATATTCATTTATTTGAAATTAACAATAAAATTGACATGCTTATTTTAAAGAAAATTTCATTCTGAATATACATTGAATTTTTATGTAAAATTTTTTCAAAATAAAATAATATTTCTCATATTTATAAAGAAAATTATTAATTTTTCTTGGAAAGTTATATTTACTTTATTGAAAAATTAGTGATTTTTTTCCTATTCTCTAATGGGTTTTTATTCCAATTATACATCCCTATTAGTTATCTATGTGAAAATTATTTTTTAAAAAAAATTTACTTGGTACCCATTTCCATTCCAATGGTTAATGAATATAAAAAAGAATAATGTTGTTTTCAATGATGTTATGCTGAAAAGTTAAATCTTCAAAAAAAATTGTAAAAATCTATTATACATAGAGTCATGTATTTAATATTCTTGTCGTGTTCTATTATAAACCATGTATGTGTTGTTATGTTATGATCCAAGGATGGGTGTTTCCATTATACCTCTCCAATGCATTGGGTAAAGTAATAGATTTAACTGTTGTAAGTTACTCTTACGAGATGATAGGGTTTACAATTATAACTTATTCTTATAGGATAACTAGTTCTGCTAAATATGAATAGATCCTAAGAGATGAAAATTTAGACTATTATATGTTAATATGAAGATACTCATGATATTATCCTATTTATGTGATTCTATAATGAATCATGGATTTTCTAAGTTAACAAAACAATTTTTTTATGCTTTTAACAAATTCAATTATTTCATTCAATCAAGATTTATTTTCACATGGCTTGAGATTATTAAATCATTTGATACTTGTATTTTTTAAATGTTCTATAACATGAATCATGACTTATGATCAATGGTTTGAGAACTATGAATTCCCTTTTTTCCCATCCATAGTAGATATGTTCCCATACCCTTATACTCATCTAGTGATCATCAAAAATATTCAATAGTTAACACCTATGTTTACTCTAACTAAGAATTTTAGCTCACTCTTATAATGTTTCATTTCCTAAGGACATATAGATGATTTTATAGTAATATATTCATAGATGTGTTTTATGTGGGTGATGATGAACACATTAATGGAATATAAAAATTGAGGTAATGTAGAAAAAACATATCACATAAAGACATGTGTATTGTTTTGTAATATTTTTTCATAATTATATGAATATCTAAACCTAACAGGTTATTGGATATGTAAGTGATCCGATATTCTAGTTGGTGATAGTATGTTTTTTATTGCTAAAATTATTTCATGTTAATTACTATGAGCTCTAGAAATTTAAAGGTTATGTTATTAGAACTAGATCAAGGAGTGAGGGTTCAAGAATGATATAATTTATTTCACAGAATGCTTTAGACAAATTTGTAGATTTTGATATTTTTATGTGTGGTTAACTTTATAATTATAGATACCAGCATTAGTTAATATGTTTATTGATATTCCTCAGATCAATGGTGCGGGATCACCTTTTGTGTTTTTAGTTGATTGTATAGTATGGTTAGTAATGATATTTTAGGTTATTATGATGATTTTTATGAGAAAACTAACTATTCTAAAACAATATTGAAGGATTAGTTTATTTAGGTTAGTTATGATATATTTTCACTTATTTATTGAATTATTTAAGTTGAACCATTGGCATTATTGGGGAAATTTTAGAGTTAAATGTATTATTTATTCTTGTGAAGGTTTATACATTTTTGGTATTGGTAGACCATGTCCAATCTATTTTGGATTTAGTAAATATATGAGGATTAACTATTTATCAGTTTATAGGTATTAGGATCGATTAAAATTTTATGATTGTTGAATGAGAATATTTTATCATGGATAACCATCACTTGGAATATGGGATGAAGTAGAGGTGCAATATTTTTAAAACATGAAACATAAGGATGAAAATGAGTTATTAGATTAAAATAAAATCATGTAGGTATATTTTTCAATGTTCTTAGCAAGGATAAGAAAAGATACCTATAAAAATTCAAATTTTAATCTTTTACCAATCATTTTTATGAATTTATGTCTTATTTATCTCATATTAATTCAATAAATTGTGTTATTTAACATTTTCGTGTGTATCACCTCTGACCAAAACATTGGGATAGAACTAGTGTTCAATATGACCTCATGAAAGCCTCCCAATGCACAAGAGTCTGCCGACTAGAATCATGATTCTATATCTGTTAGTTGGGAGAATATTCCCTTAGTATCGTGTATTGAACTAAAATAAAATAAATAAACTATAAAAAACTAGAGTCTCTTTATAAAAGTAAATTATGGTATAGAAATCATATATGAAATAAATGGGATCCAAATGTGGCATTAAAGAACACTATAATATAATAAACAGAGTAATAACATTATTAAATTTTGGGGTCCTTTAGATTCTACCTGGGGCTACTACCAACTCCATTCTCCTTTTTTTATCCATCATACACTAGTAACGTTCCCTCATTCGGAGCCCTATGTGACACCATGACTCATGTTTTTGGGACCTTTTAATTATTTTATTTGGATTTTAAAAAAATTGAGGTTTGGGTCGAATCCTGAATGAGATTGTTGAGTTTTGTTAAAAGTGCACATTTTTCAGAAGATGTCGTTGGACTTATGGGTGGAGAGCATTTTAGAAACCACATGTATCTTGGACCATGTCATTACACGATCCTCATGTCTTCAAAAGTATTAAAATGGGAAAATTTGGTAATTTATTTTTCATTTAAAAATTCTATGGATTTTAATAGTGTTATTATTATTATTAATGTGTACTGAGTATTTTTATTATTTATATTTTTATTAGTATGATTATTTATATACATAATATTATTTTTTTATATAAGGAATTATTATTATTAATGTAATTAAGGTATTATTATTATTATTGTTATTATTATTATTATTAGTGTTGTTGTTGTTGTTTTCATTTGATTTTCTTTCTTTTTTTCTTTTTTTCCCAATCACAACCGAGTTTATCCACCTCCAATGATCTATTCATCGCCACCACCCTATTCCCACATCTCCCTCTCTCTTACCCTATGGTAAACCCCTTATCTTGCAGTACCCTCCCACGCGACCTCTAACATTGGACCCACTACCATCTACCTCCACCTCTTTCCGACAATGGCCATCCAGCCCACAGCCGGCATCCGGCGCACCTCCCCTCTGCATACAACACACCCCTGGACGTGCCCCGACCTCGTCCTTCTCAAAACCGTAGTACACCTCGTTGCAAACCCCTACTGCCGGTGTGACCTCTAGCCTCCGATCTGCCTCCTGGCGGAGACCATCATCTGCATGCCCTTTGGCCGCCAGCACCACACTGGCCTCACCTATTTGGTTGCACACAATCCATCTTCCCTGCATGAATAGTTCGTCTCCCTCCATTCCCAGCCTCAACTAACCAGCAGTGACACCTCGACAACCCTTTCCTTGTTCCATCTATGACCTCCGGTGAGTTTTCGGTGTGACCTCGCCTTTTTTTGGAATAATATATGTTAGCCTTTGCGTGGCCCCTTGCTAAGTCTCTGGGGTCCTCCCCCTTCATTGCTTTTTCCAGCCAATGTTGATGAGTTTCACACTATTTTCTATCCAACATCATTCCCTACCAGTGCACACTTCTCATTTTCGACTTTCACGCGACCCCTTTAATTGAGCACGTCTCCTCGTCATGGTGAGGTTTATGCTATTTATTGCTCGAATAGTAGGTAATTAATTTTGTGTTTGTTGTGTTAAATTAAATTTGTGAGAATTTAGTTTATCAAATAATTGAGTCTGTTTAATGAGATGGGTGCGGCTTTTTTTATAATAATTGAGTTTGTATTTTATACTTTTTTCCATTTTTGTGTGAGATAAGGTGTTTTTTTCATGGAAGTAGTTTTGTGATGTTTAATATATTTTCATTAAATTGTGTATTTAGTTTTTCTAACTATGCATGTTATGTATTTTCTATTTTGTTATTTTGAGGATTTCTAGTTGATCATAGGATAGGTTTTAAGGGGTTCTTAAGTGTGTAAAAATGTGAAATACTTTTTGAATAATATTTCATAAATATTAAAGTGGTTTAGTAAATTATGTTGATTGTGTGAGTTGTGTATTGAAAATAAGTCATGGTGGTTCTTTTTCACTTTTTTCATTTAGATTGTTTTATGATTGTGTTTATGTGCTTCTAATTACTGTGTGGTTGTTGTAGCATGATGGGAAGAAAAATCGGTGATATTACAATCATCAGCTTGCATGTGATTGTGCGCATGTGCGGGGTGTGTCGTATCATCATGTTCGAGATGCTAGTCGATATATGTCCCCAGCTTCACTTTCCATTATATTTAGAATTTATTAATTTCTTATTATTTCATTATTTTTAAATACATTGTATACAATATTAGATAATTAGTTTAATAATAAGTGTTCATTGTTAATGATAGTAGTATTTATCTTGAGCATGAATTTCTAGAAAATGCGTTCTTTTATATGTGCATAATCTGTGTTGATAAAATGTCCCTTTGGATTTCGAAAATGTGTTTTAGATTTAAACTGGTGATTTGAGTTTCTTAAATGGATTTCCATATTTTTTTCTGTTTTAAAAGTCGCATGATGTTTTTTCTAGAAATGGGTGGGTGTTGAGTGATTGGTGAAGGCATGTTTGGCACAATAATAAATTAAATGATTTTTGGAACTCACTTTGAGGCGACTCAGGGGTGACCTTTCTATAAATGTTCTTTGTATGAGTTGGTGTGCGTGATGTTCGTGCATGGGGATTGGTTTCTTGTTTTACATATTTGACTCACCCCTCGATTCATTTAGTACCTTGTATGGGAACTTGGCATTGTAAGTGAATCTTATGAGAATGGTTGATGTAGTAGTTTAATTTACTCACTGGCTAGTGGCCATTCGTATGGAGTTCGCTATACTGGGGGATTGGGCCCCTTGGATAGGACATTTAGGGAAACATGGAGCATTTGGGCATTATGACGTCATCTATAGTAGGCATGCCTTCAAGATGAGTTATAGGTATAATATGTTCTAGATTGTTCATGAGCTCCAATGTTCGACCCATGTTTTCTTTAGCACTTATTTGTATGTGTCGGATGATTGATGTGTTTAGTTTGGTTGATGACCCATGTGTTTCACTTTTTCCCATTCCCTTAATGTTTTTGGTTTGTGATTATAGTCTTCATCTAGTTCAATGACTAAAATTTGTATTTTAAATTGTTTCTGGAATGTTTTTTTAAAATGTAATGCATCTTTATCCTTAAAACATTAAACTTTCATTTAAATTAAAAAGGGATATGGGCTATTAGTTGTTTTTGAAATTGAAATTGTGTGTGAAAACCCAATATTTTATATAATTTAGTTCAAACCTGAAATTGGTAAAATTATTTCTTTCATGGTAGTGTTTTGTGAATAGATTGTTGGAAATTCCTACTGAGTTTTAATACTTATGCCTATAGTGGTTTCCTATTTTTAGTTTCTTTTGTAGTTTCAACTCGAGAACGTTCTCCATGGGAGAGTGTTGGTTGTGGTTTGGAAGTGACTCTCAGGGTCACGAGGAGTTGTGGTTAGGTCTAGGGTAGTGTGTGATGTGGGTTGTTCATTATTTTATATGTAGTTTATTCACATTGTGTTGTTCTACATTTCCTTATAAATTTTTTTCATTGAGGGAAATAATTCCCATTCATTCAATTTTGATGCCCTAGAGATGGTCTCCATTTCGAGAGTATTGGGGAATGATCCTTGGGCTTTTCCACAGATCGGATCGAGTGATCATTTTAGTGTTGACCCGGGTAGGCTTGTGAAAAAATGGTACCAAGGGGGTTGACTCTTACAGGACCATGCTTTCTAGAGTAACCTTTTTTATCTTGGGTTATCATGGTAGGATTAGGATTTTCGGGGCCAGAGGAGTATGATTGTGATGGACGTAATAAATTTTTTCTAGTTTTGAACCACATGATACCATGGGATGTCCCTATTGTTTGTGTCTTTTTGGTTCCTTTGAATTGTTATATGTTGGGATTTGAAAAGGGAGTTAGGAATGTAGCCTCGTGATCTCGTTGGTCTTGGAAAGACATGTGGAGCCAGATTCATTTACCTATACATCTCTCAGTGAAAGTGGCATGACTCTAATATGGCCGCCAACCATATGTCTGAGTCACCCATCGACACTAGTTTATCCTTATGGATTGTTTGTGTCTTATTTAATTTTTAAAACTATTTGTAATGTTTTATTAGGTAGTTTTTTGAATTTGGAATTTAAAATTTCAATGACCATGTTTTGATTAAATTCTGTTGTTTCGAATTGTTCACCCCCTCAATGGATTGATGAATGCCCATGGTGTAGCTTCGAGTGGTGCACCCTTATAAACTCCTCTAGTTGATCATCACATAGACTACATCCTCAAGTTTTTGAAAATGATCCTTCCCCTCTTTTATGGGCATGAAAATCTACCTGAGGTATAGGAATGGTTGTTGAATATTGAGATGAACTTCGGTTTTCTCACATTTCTTGTGCCATTGAAGGTGATGTTGAATACCATTATACATGAAGGTCCAACCTAAAATGGTGGATATCTATGTCTCGAAGAAAACCTTGAAAAGATTTCGCATGGGAGTTATTCAAGTCATTGTTCATCCAGTCATATTTCTCTTAGTTGACAATGGTGAGGAATAGGATGGAGTTGCGCGGTCATCAAAAATGAGATGGAACAGTTTTGGAAATTTTTTTCTATCTTTTATCTAGCTCCGTATGAACTAGGGTAAGTTGGAAATGATCATGTGAAAGATCATCATTTTGAGCTTGGGTTTCATCCTAATCTATGGTCGATGGTGGAATATCTCATCCTATCCACTTTCTTAGATGTTGTGGGGAAATCCTTTATGGATGAAGTTGAGTTAGCAAGAGGACTTGAGGAGTGGAATCCTCCCCTGACCTTGGAGAATAGTGAAAAGGATAGTGATAGAATGAATGGGAAGTGACCTGATACTAGTAGCTATAAAAGAATAATTAAGTGGACTTCATTCCTTTAGTAATCTTCTCCCCATCGCAATGACGTGATCTTTCACCAGTGTGGTAGGAATGGTATCAAGAATCCAATGTATCAGAGTGCTCTGAGACCATGTCACACATGTGAAATTCAAGGTCACTTACAGTGGTTCTTCCGTGGTGTATCCAAAAAGCACACTGATCCCAGAACAGACTTGTCGATGGTCACCTCATTCTGTTAGTAGGAGTAGGATTATTTTTGGGATCAGTTTGGGGTTTTTTGTATTGTTCATTGGATGTTGTAGTCGTCTTTTGTAGTGTTTTGTGGTTCTTCTTTACACCAATTGAAAGAATGGTTACTGTCGAACCTCTTCGAAACCATTATATTATTTCATGAGTGTTTGGAGAAATTTTGGTTCCTATGTCATGTTTGGGAATTTCTAAAGCATGACTGCATGTCAATAGATTATTTAAAAATCAAGGATCAAGCTAAAGGTCTAAGAGTGAAGCTAGGGCGTAGTCAAGAGAACCCCAATGGTGAAAAAGGGCATTATTTTAATCATTGTCCTTACCGTGGCATATTTGTTGTTCTTCTGAGGGTGTGATGGTGCTGATGTAGATATGGTGGTAGTTTTGATGCTCTATCTATTGGGACCTTCTCTTACCCCCCATCATGGTGGGTGGTTTTGGTCCATGTGGGAAGTTCTCATGTTCAGTTAATCTCGTCAGTTCTTATGGTGGGAAGAACCACAATGGGTCTCATAAAGTAACACTAAACTAATTTATTGTTAGCCTGATCCTTATGGTAGGTAGTCCGTTCAGTCCTCCTAATTTTAGTATTAGATTTTATTTTCATGTATCATTTGGTAGCAGGTGGTATCGTGCGGAACTTCCCAATTTTAGGTTCTTTCTCTTGAGTAAACGTTGGGATAGGAGTACACCCAATGACTCTCAAAGACTATGATTTTAGGAATAATCATCGGAAGTTGGTTATGTAGGTTCCATTGTTGAAATGGATGGTATGGGTTTTATTTGGTAGTGGTTAAGGTGTTCATGTTTTGAATATGAGTTATAACTCATGGGATTTTAGTGTCTGTTTGGATCGATCAACTAGAGGTGATTAAACTTTTGGAGGTGAGTGACAATTAAGAAGTTTTATCTTGGGGTCTAATTGTTTTGTGGATTTCTAGGGATTGAAAGAGTAATGATGGGGATAAGTGTCACACCCTGACCTGTGCTTTTCGTTTTCTTTGGCTTTTAATTTTTTTAGGATCGGGTTGAATCCTGAATGAGATTGTTGAGGATTGTTAAAAGTGTGCATTTTTAGGCTAACGTCATTGGACACATGGGTGGTGCATATTTTTGAAACCCTGTGCGGCATCGCCTAGGTAATTGCGTGTTCTTCCTATCTTCAAAAAATTTAAAATGGGTTAAGTTTGTATTTTATTATGTGATTTAAAAATTGAATGGTTGTTAATAAATTTAGTATTATTATTAAAGTGAACTAAATATATTTATTAATTATATTTTTATCGGTATTATTATTTATATTTTTAATAGTATTATTATTAATAAGGCATTATTAATATTATTATTGATATTAAGTTATTATTATTATTATTATCATTTTCTTCCATTATTTTCATGTGTTTCACTATCCCTAGTGAACCCCTTTTTTCCCTCTCCCTTGGTCTATGTAGCACCGCCACCCCTTACCCATCTTTCCCTATCATCTTCCATATGGAACACCACTTCTTTTGTAGCCCCCTCTTACATGCCCACTAGGCTTGGACTTACTGCCAACGTCCTCAGCCTCCTACCGACAATCGTAATCCAGCCTGTCGTTGGCCTCCTACACACCTCTCATCTACCCACATCACCACCCCAGAAACGCCCTGACCTCCTCCTATTGGAACCCAAAGAGCCCATCATTTCACACCCATACTACCAGAATGACATCAAGCCGCTGACCTGTTTCTTACCGACAACCACTATTCACATGCCCCCCCATCTTCCGACACCGCACCGACCTCGCCCCTCTGACCACATGCTGGCCAGCCGCCCCTCATGAACAGAACACCACCCTTCATTCCTTGCCTCACCTAACAAGACGTGATTCCTTAACCAAACTTTAATTTTTCTGACCATGACACCCCCAACCACCACAAATATCTTTTTCAGAGGACTCCACCACCTCTATCACATCTCTATTGCTTCATCCCTACCTAACTGCCCCTCTGACCTCCTATGAGTTTTCGGTGTGACCATGCCTTTCGTTAGAGAACTTTTTATCATCCTACACATTCCCCCTTAATGAGTTTACGTAGTTTTCCCCCTTATCTTCTCTATTAAACCCCCACCGGTTCGTCACACACTCTTTTCCAACCAGCAACAGTACCTAACGGTGCGCGTCGCCCATTTTTGATTATCAGGTGACCCCACTGGTCGAGCGCATCTCCATGTCGGGGTGAGGTTTTCACTGTTTTATTCAAGAATATTAGATAATTAATTTATCATGGGTTGCATCTGATTAAATTTGTGTGATTTTAGTTTTTAAAATATTTGAGTTTGTTTAATGAGATTGGTTCGACCTATGTTTTTAAAATAATTGATTTTTTTGATACATTGTTCCCTATTTATGTGAAATAAGTTGTGTTTTTTTGGAAACCAGTTTTGTGATGTTTAATATATTCTCATGAAATTGTGTATTTTGTTTTTCTAAATATACATGTCCTGAGATTTCTATTCAGGTATGTTGACGATGTTCGATTGATCATAATAGGGTTTTAAGGGGGTTTTGTGTGTGTAAAGCTGTGAGATACCTTTTTAATGTTGTTTCATAAATTTTAAAGTGGTATAGAACATAATTTAGATGGTGTGAGCTGTTTTTTGAAAACATTTCGAGGTTGATTTTTTTTCATTTTTTGTTCATTTGGATTGTTTTATGTCCGTGTTTATGTGTTTTTAGTTTTTTTTTGTTGTTGTAGCATGGCTATAAGGAATTCTTGTGATATTGTGGTCATCGTCTTACGCATTCTTATGCACCTGTGTGAGGCATGTTGTGTCATTCTTTTCATGTTGCGAGTCCAGTTAGGTCCCCTAATACACATGCCATTATATTTAGAATTTATTGATTTCTTTTTATTTCATTAATTTTAAATAAATGGTAAACAATATTAGATAAATAGATTTATAAAAAATGGTCATTGTGAAATATAGTTGTTTTCTATTCATCTTGAATTCCCATATAATGTTACATTTTATATGTGAATAATAAGTGTGGATAAAATACCCCATTGGAATTTGAAAATGTGTTTTAGATTTAAAATAGTTATTTGAGTTTCTTAAACGGGTATCCATCTGTGTTTTAGATTTTAAAAGGGGCATGTAGGTTTTTCTGGAAATGGGTGGGTCCTGAGTAATTGGATATGACACTTTTGTCACATTAATAATGTAAATGATTTTGAAAAATCTCTTGGATTCAACACAGCGGTTACCTTGTTATGTATATTGTTTGTGTGAGTTGTTGTCCATGATGTTCGTGCATGGTGATTGTTTTCATTTTTTAAAATTTTGACTCACCCCCTGGTTCATTTAGTACTCCACATGGGATCCTGGAATAGTATGTGAATCCTCTGAGAACTATTTCTACGCTATTTTAGATAACGCAGCAGCTAGTGGCCCTTAGTATGATATTTTCTCTATGAGGGGATTGGGCCCCTCGGTTAGTCCATACAGGGAAACACTAAGCATTTGGGAATTATGACCTCAGGGAGAGTAGACATGCCTTTAGAATGATTCTCATGTATAGAATGTTCTAAATTTTTCATGAGCTATTATATTTGAACCTATGTTTTCACTAGTGCTTATTTTTAAATGTCGGACAATTGAGGTGATTTTTTTCTTTCTATACACAGTGTGCCAATTTTCCCGTTGCCTTTATTGTTTGTTGTGTGTGTGTGTATAGTTTTCTTCAGGTTCAATGACTAAAATTTATATTTTAAATTGTTTGCAGATGATTTTTCTAAAATTTAATGCATCTTTCTCCTTAAAACCATAGACATTCATTTAAAAGGGGAAATGGGTTGTTACTTGTTTTAGAAATTGAAAGTGTGTGTGAAAACCAATATTTTATTTAAAGTAGTTCAAACATAAAATTAGTAAAATTAATTATTTTGTGGATGTTCTTTGGTAAGTGATTGTAGGGCAATCCTACCGAGTTTTAATACTCACACCTATAGTGTTTTATTGTTTTATTTTTTGTTTCATGTTCGAATTGATCTTGTTCACCATGGGAGAGTGTTGGTTATGGTTTGGAGAGTGACTTTTAGGGTCACAAAGAGTTTTGTTCATGGTCAAATTATTGTATGTTGTTAGTTTTTCTTCCTATTTCGTGTTGTTTTATCAATTTCCATTGTTATTCTTTTCATGATGCTTTATTTTTTTCATTGGGTGAAATCATTCCCATTCAGCATCTGTTGACGCCATGGCATTTGTCACTAGCTTAGGAGGATTGGGAACTCCTTTTAGGACATTCCGTAGATAGGATCAGGGGATCACTTCTCGGTGGACCCGATTTGGTTTGTGATAACCTATATATGAAGTATTAACATGCATCATGAATCTCATGATAGGTGTCAGTATGAATATAATATATGATATCACCAATGCATCATTAAAAATTTTCACATGTATAACATCTGTATTCTGTTCTAATAATATTTTTTAAGAAATAATAACAACATATAATAATGTATATTGTGGTCATAAAATAACCAAGATACCACAATTCCCTAGTTGTACCTTCATCATCTTCATACATACATAACAATGGGGATATATAATAATTAACCAATAATATTCACCAAGCTAATGATGTTGTTTCCCAAAAACCCAATGGAATCAATCGTATATCAAACTCAACATTTCTCATGCCACAAGTATTTAGTGATTCTAAACTATTACTAGGCATCAAGTTCACTATTCATAAATTACCTCCATTGAGTGTGATTCTCTCAATAAAAATTGGCATCATGAAACCTGATACATGGAATCCAAGAATTGAGTGCATCCTCAACATGAAGCTCTATAGTATCATCATATCTCCACCCTATTCTCAGGCCCATTATGACCATATTCTCATGTAATGTTAACTTCCACTACATGGGAAAACCATTTTATGATAATCCACCTATTCCAAGAACAAATAATGAAACATCTAATGTAACAAACAAAAATTATAAAGCATAACATTATATAAAACAGTCTTTATGAAACATATTACCAACTATAAAAAGGGAATATATTTACCTGATACATTAAAATATATTTCCTATCATAAATAAATATAATATATTCTGTATATTTTAATTCACACAACACTCAGTTAGCCTATCCTATATTCAAGAGTGACCTTCCTTGATAGCTTGTGTTACACACAATATAGACCCTATATAATAGTTTTCATTATGTGTAAAACAGAGATTCACTAATAATAATGTATTATTAAATTATTTTTCATTAATATAATATGATTTTACAAATCTATTTTTTTATATTTGATGAAAATTATTTATGGACTCCTATAAATATATGGTTTATATAAATATAAAATTAATTCATTAATAGAAAATGAAAATAAAAACCAGTTAGATATAAATATATATTATTATTATTTAAATTCTTGAAAAAGTGTTTTCTCTTAATGAACATTATAAATTAGAACTATTTAATTATTTTAATAAAAAATATATGTTATATATTCAATAAAATATTATTGACATTCATCAATTAGGTTTTATAGGCATAAGATAAAAGAAAACAAACTTTAACATATAAAAACCTATATCTTTATAAAGGAAACTTTACCACCTTTTAATGAAGAACAGATTTTAAAGATGAATTTTGAAAAATTAATTCATTTAATATTTAAAAATAAATTTACTACATGAATGATATAAATATAAATTATGATATGGTGAATTTTTAATATTTTTATGAAATATTTCTTTTTAAATGATTAGTTAAAAATACTAAATTATAGTAGAAATTTTCTATTCCATCTATTTAATTTAAAATGATAAATTTTAATTGTAAATGTTAATAATATTTAATTATATAAATTTTTTAATAATTAATAAATTTTACGTCAATGGAATCAATTTCACTTTTAAATTGATCCTAGAATTATAGGAATCTTTTTGATGTTTTTACTTTAAAAACCTCCATTGTAATCCCATATGAAAGATTAAATTTAAATTAATTTATTCCAATAATTTTTCCTGTAATTTGTGAAATGGATTACATATCTTTAATAAGAACAATTTATAAATTATAATAACACTAAATTTCGTTTTTTTACTAAAAATAATAATGAAAGTGATTAAAATTAATAATAATGATTAATGTTTAATTAAAATTAATAATGGACAAATCCTTAACCTTAATGCCCAAAATGACCTATAAACTATTCCAAGAAATTTTTTATGAAAATATATGGATGATATTATACTTTTTATATAAATTTTACCATTATTGTATCCACTTGAAACATGAAAAATGTGCATAGAATTCATTTTTCATTATATTACAAGAGTGACACTCCTCCTCTACATTAAAAGGTCTCAACTACTCCCACAACCTCACACAAATCAATCCAAATTGTATATACAATTCTCTTCCCAAATGTATCCTAAAAATACATCCACTAATCCTATAATTCTCACATAGTGAAGAATTAAATGGAAGGAAACTTTGTTTTAAACCAAATAGAATCAACTGAATAAGATGTTACAACCATCCTCATTTTTCATAGTTTTATTTCATTTATCCAATCCATGAAAAAAAATTATTTAATTATTGAATAAAAAAATGGATCCTAAATATACTATGAAATTTATTTGCTAATGGTTATTCCTACTCTTAGACACACATCGATTTAATGGGTAATGAACATATTGTTTTTGGGTACAACAAACTATAGCCTCACGAAATGAGGATTATTCATTTTCCTTTACCAAATTATACGGGATTCCATTATGATAGAAAATATTATAATATATCAAATACATGATATTTATTCTATCTTTAAACTCCATTAATATGTTTATAAAACATACCTTTATCACTCTTCAATTTTTGTTCTTAGGATAACATCGTTTGATGAAGTGTGTACTACTTCCCCTCAAAGAGATGTCATTCATTCACGCTATATGTGGAATATATAAAGGATGGTTATAATTAAAAATATATGGAATAACTAAAATATATATTATGTTCATTAAATAATTACATTATTAGAAAAATAATATATTTCATTTTCATTATTACCCTCTCACACACACACTTATAATGTGATAATGTTGTTTGTAGACGGGTGGACTGCTGCATCCTCAACAAAATGTGATTCCATTTACCGCAAAAATATACATATATAATTATATATGAATAAATAATATGTTATTTATGATATCATGTTCATTTTTGTAATATATTATACTCCTTACCTTTTTCCCATAACGACCATGTAAAAATGAGAATGTTACTCATGTGTACGTAACTCCTACGATCTCTATGATTATATAATTGATTCATTTTAAATAACCATATTTAATTATCGATTTTAAAAGTATTATTGATGTATAAATAATATAATCACATCATTATTATTACTATCTACTGGTTATATAATGACCCCTTTGATCATAGTTCACCTACTGAAGTTGATTTTGATACATTAATGGCATTTGGTGAAAACACCTGACATAAACATTATCGATTATGTAGTTATATAAAACATTGTAAGAAGCGATATAAAATTAATAATAAAAATTTTAAATATCCACAATCATGCATATAGATAACATATGTTTATTAGAGAGTAATTTAATGCAAATTCACCCGAAAGAAAACTCACTGAAAGGGATTTTGTCCCAATTTAGATTCTATTGTGGATTATTTATTATTTTACACCTAGTTTCTTTAATATGATGTATTATACTAGCATTTGAAATGTTAAAAAATGGAACTATTTATTATCAGGATATATTTAGTTTTATTTAATTTTATTCCTTCATTGATATTATGACACAAATGTTTCAATGAGGAATGGGACAATTTCTAATGTATAAATATTATTCTCCTTATGAACAATTTAAATAATTATCTGTATAATATCATTTCCTTTTTTAATTTATTATATTATTAGGAAACAATAAAATTATTTTTGTGAACATAATTTATTATATATAGTTCACATACTACCACATTGTAATATAATATCATGATTCGTTCATTTTTCAATATATATTGAGTTTTAATTGTTGTTATTTCATAATACAGTATTTGAGTGAAAAGTTAACAAGTGGAAGAGTTATTTCATAACCAAATTTATTTCCATTGGGTTATATTACTTTATCTCTATCATTAATAATCTATTATTATGTGTATAGTGACTTTGAAAATTTATTAATTTATTTCCTCTTATATATATGGATTGACATTGGATACACATAATATTATCATTGATTGATTTTCCCTACAACCTTGTAATCTTATGAATGGTTTACTTTATATTCTCATTTTTTCAGGATTGGTTACACATAAATTTCCATCAAAGGAAATTATTTAATAATTTCATAATAAACGTATTAATTTTATTCACCTATATTTATTAATGATCTTCATTAATGGATAGTACCATTTTTTCGCTCATTGGTATACAAAATGTATCATAATTGTTTTTAGAAATCCAAAATTTGTTGGTCTCTTTAGTCAGAGAAACTATATTCTTCTAAAACTAATTATTTATTATTATTTTTTCAAAGATGTTTTTCATATAATTTTTAAAATAAATTTTTATCCTTTTTTCCATTTACCAGTGTTTTGAAATGAATCTTCTTTTCTCTTTCTGATCATGGAAATTTTCTAACCTTTATGCATGGTAAAGTAATATCCTATTACATCGTATGACATGTGTGGATTTACCTAATGTAATTTATTTGAACTTTCCATCGAATTTTTGAATGTTTTCTTTTTTAAATAAAATATTTACAAAAGTGATTTCCATAGAAAATATTTTACAAAAGGGATTTGATAATAAAAAGAATATTTTCTTATAAAAGGATTTTAAAAACATTTTTTATAGTGTTTTTATTCATCTACTATAATAAATTTTAATTTTTCTCCACATGGGATATATATTATTTATACCATCCTATTTCATCATCTCTATGTTTTTTGAATTATTTTTTCAAGGTTATTATTTTTATTTGATTCCATGATTCATTTGTTATCTTTATTGAAATATTCAATCTCCAATGATCATTTAACATTGAATTTCACCAAACTTTTCCACTTAATTTATCATTGATATTAATATTTCCTAAATCGTATACCTCATTTCATACAGAGTCTAGTTTGTATGTTGATTTGTTATTTGGGTAAATATTGAAAAATTATTATTCCTTATTCAGTAACTAAATTTGATAAGGCATGTCGTTTATTAACTAAATCGATTAATTTATATGATGAATGATTTAGACATGAAATGATGACTGGATCTCAGAATTTATATTACGCCTAAATTAATCAAAAGGTTCTCATGATAAAAATAAGTTTCATTAATTCAATTGGTTTCTATTCATAATTTTATCTATTGGGAGGATGGTTCTTGATAGAGTAGGTTTTCATGTTCCTGAGAAATAATGCCCAATAATTAAGCATTTCATTATTTTTGATTGATTATTTATTATTAATGATATTTTCACATGATAAAATCTATGGATTCAATTCATTTTCTGTTTATTTATTATATCGAATGTATTTGTTTCTTACCCTTTCATAATGAATTTTCTTTATCTATTTATTTGAATGGAATTTCATTCCATTTATTACATTTACGAATTTCTTATGTACTTATTTATCAGTGTCTTGATTAATAGGTATGAATTATCAGTTATTTACCATCACATAATTATTATCCTCATTAATTAACTATTTAATCCACTCCATTTTTTCTTTATAGAGCATTTTTCAGCACCCATTAAATTATTCTTTTTTCCAAGATGTAATGATGTGTAATAGGAATGATATCCCAGGATACAGTAGATGGAATAATGTTATCCAAAAAGTTAATTAGATAGTAAATAATGCTATAAGTTGGTTATTAATTTATAAAACAAGAGTCATGTATGTATCATGTTTACCATGACTACAAAACTCTCAGTTTATGGATTGATTCCCGGTAATCATGCCAATGTAATTGAAAGTAAATATCAACTCTGGGATATCGGGGGTTAGGTAGGTATAATTACTATAAAGGAAGATTAGTAGAAACCATCGGAAACATATTTAGTAAAAAATAAGTTAAATAACATAAATATAATATATAATTTTTGTATAAGTATAAAATAACAACCTATAATTTTTTCAAGGTAGTGATTATGTTGCCTTTCCAAACAATACATCATTGTATGGATACTACAAGTGGTTGTGGTTTTGAAACATATGTAACTATGAGTAAAAACTCTTACAATGTGTTATGAGCGTGAATCTAGGAATCCTAGTATATGAAAAAAACCTTTAATTTGCACCTAGTTTTACAATCCCATGTTATATTCTTAGGATCATTCACATTTTTTAGTAACCACTATAAAGAATTTTTTTAATGTATATCCTAGTTAAAAAATAAGGTGTTTTAGATTGAAATTAAGGATTCATTATTTAGATATCATGCAAATGATATAATGGATAAAATCTAGGAAAAGGAAGGACTATTATAGAAATAAATTATTGAAATGATTATGTATTGGTGTTCTATTTAAAACATTAGTAAAATGGCTATTTAGTAATTGACCGTATTTTAAGACTGTATATTAGATTTATTATTTATATTATATTAAAATATTTTTTCAAAAGGTAAATATATATTATTAGTATATAACTATCATAGATGGTATAGGAATTGGTCTTGACCCAATGATATATGGAAAATAAGGGTTTGACGCCAACCACTGACCTACTCAATTTTTTGCTTAATTGTTTTATTAATTTTAGTTAAAAAGTTGATGAATAAATATTAATGATGAACTAGTAATATCTATTTTGAAGATTAGATTTTAATATGAACTACATTTAATGAATAACTAATTTAAATTTTACTTTATTATTGGTGTATGAAACTTTTAATGTTTTTACTGCTTCAGGAATAAGAAAATTTAATTATTGGTAATTATGTTTTGTGAGTAAATGGATGAATTATAATTTGACCGAAGAACAAAAAAAATTAGGTATTTTTCAAATGAAATTGAATCCTATTAGGTATGAAAATTTCATTATATTATTTGTATGTAAATGGATCTCCCATAATTAGTAAAATGACACAGAAATAGAATGTTTTCCTCGTACCTAATTTTTTGTTGAACTGATGGTATTCTAAATCATTAAATATTTATGTGTTTGAGGCACTCAACATTCTATTGATCATTGTATTGTTTTTTATTTATTACCTCAATCACTGCCTATATATATTAAAACATTTCCATTAATTATGTATCCCTACATTCCACTAATGTTCTCCTACTTAGAGACCTAGTAGCAAGTTTTTTCATGTGACCTTTTTAATTAACATTCTCTTTTTTCTTGAGGATTCTTTATGAACCATCCTCAAGATATGTGATTTAAATGTAGGAAAATTCATACAATATATTCCCAATATTGAGTATAAATATTTAGGATGAAACTTAATTATGGTGGGGAGAAATTAACACCCAAAAATTCAAAAGTACAATTTTATATTCAATAGTTTTTATGACATGTAACATAACTGTAAAAAAGGGAATATAGTCCCCCAAACATTAAAATATATTAACTATCTTATATAAATATTTGATATTATATTTATTATTATTAAAAAAAACAACATGTTATCATTTTTTACACACAACAGTGACCTTCTTCAATATCTTTTGTTACACAAATGAGCTACCTTCCATGACAACATGCATTACACACAAGACTGAGATTCATAAAAAACTATGCATTAGAAAAATATTTTTATTTTATATAATATGATATACATTAGACATTATTTTAGAACATATGAATGTAAATATATAATTTTTTAAAATATATGATTTTTATAAATTTAAAATGAATTCCTACATAATAAATAAAAATATGAACCAATTGGATATAAAATGAAATATTCTTATTTTTATGCTTCCAAAGGAGTTTTATCATAATAAAAATATTTAATTACAATTACATAATTATTTTAATGAATTATATATTTTATATATTCAAAAAAAATATTTTTATTCTTCTCCCATTATCTTTAATAGGCATAAGATAAGAACAAACCGTACTTCACACAAAAAACCAATATTTTTATAAAGCCAAATTTTCCTCCTTTTAATGGAGAACCAATTTTAAATATTTATTTTTGAGAGTCTAATTTATTTATTATTTAAATGTATACATTATATTTTAATAAAAACAAAAAATAATATGTTATGATGAATTTTGTATATTTTTTCAGAAACATATATTTTTTAATGAATAGTTTAAAATACTAAATTTTAGTTCAAAATAGATTTTTCATAAAATTTGTTTATCAAGATAAATTATAATATTAGTTGGTTTTATAGTTTAATTATATCATATTAATATAAATTTATAAAATTTATTTCATTGGAATAAATTTCAATTTTAAATTTATTATATAAACATGGAAACATTTTAGATATTTTTTCATTCAAAACCCACATTGTCATGCCTCATGTGGGATTAAATTTCATTCCATTTCTTCCATATATATGACTATAATTGGAGAAAATTGATTCTATATATTTAATAATTTTATTTTATAATATATATTAAGAAAAAAGTTGTTTTTCACCAAAAATAATAGTGATATACATTGAAATTAATTACATATATTAATGTTGAATTAAGATTAACAGGGGACAAAACCTAGACATTAAGGACCAAAACGACCTATAAACTTGTAAAAGAGATCTTTTATGTCCATATATCAACCCTGTAATCTATTTTATATAATTTGGACGATTATTGGATCACCTTTCAACATGATAAATGTGAATTGAAATATTTCGTAAAATATTAAAAGAGTGTCATTCTTCCACCACCATAGAAATTCCTCTCATCCTCATACTTCCTCACATATCATAGGGAACATTAGCTAAAAATATCTTAAAAAATTTATCCTCAAGATACCACCCATAATCATAGAATCCACCCATTTTTAATACAACAATCAAAAGTTTTCTTTGGTTCATACCAAAAGTAGTTACTCAAAGAAGACCTAATAAACTTCCTCATGTTTTTTAGTTGGATTGCAATTATACAATCCCTCCGATATTATTATTTCATGATTGTATAAAAAAATTATTATAAATATACTTGTATGATTTTATTTTAAGGTTTATACATAATATAAAACACACATCCATCTAATGGGTAACGAACATACTGAATCTGTTCAAGACGAACTACTGCCTCATGAAATGATGATTGTTCATTTTTTCATTCCCAACATTCACGGTAGTCTATTGTGGTGGAGAATATGGTTAAATATGATATATATAAAATTTAATATCTATTTATAATTTTCAAATAATTTTATAACACATACATCTAATAATTTCCATTTTACTTTAATATGATAACATCGTTCGTGGAAGTATGGATTACCGCCCCTCAAAGCAATGTGGTTCATACAGACTATACAAACAACATATAATGAATGGGTTTAATAAAAGAATATGTGATATAAAAAACATATATATGATAAAAATTACATATTTAAATTTAAATAACTGTATTAAATATCATTTCTTTATTACCCTCTCACACACACATAAAAAATTATAACATTGTTCTTGGACATGTGGACTACCACTTCCTCGACACACTGGGAATCCTTTTACAGAAAAGTAATTCAATAAATAACTATATATTACTAAATAATGTGGAATTTTTTATATAATTTTCAATCTATAAAAATATTTTTCATCATACCTTCCTTAACAATTACCGGATGATGAGAACATTACCCATGCATACATAAGGCTACCATCTGAACGATTGTAATGTTGATTAATTTTTTCAAAACCAAATTTAATGATTGGTTTTAAAAATAAAATTTTATTTATAAATATAATATTTATTTCATGAATGTTATTTTGGATGAATTATATATTGATCCCTTTGATCATAGTTGACCTAACAATATTGATTTTAACACATAACCTGAATTTTTCAGAACACCCACTATAAACATAATTGATTAAGAATTTTTCTACAACATGATATTAAGTAAAATAAAAGAAATGATAAACATGAAGAGTTTTCTAAATAAAGTATTAAATTATCATGTTTTTATTATAATTTATGTTAGAGGACATTCACCATAAAAGAAAATGAAAGGCATGTGATTTTGTTGCAATTTAAATTCCATTTAGACTTATTTGTTATTATGAACAAAATTTCATTCATATGGTGTATATAGTACCATTTGAAATATTATATCATTAAACTCCTTATTATCATGATATTATAAGTTTAATTTAATTTTATTACATCATGGTTATTATTAATAAGATGTTTCAATGTGTTGTGGGACACTTGGGAATGTTTAATGATTATTCTCCTAAAGAATGTTTTTAATGATTATCCTGGTAATATTATTTACTTTTATTAATTTTTAACCTTCTCTTGAAATAATAACATAATTTTCCAGAACCTAATTTCTTATATATTGTGAACAAACTTCCACATTTTTATATAATATCATGATTAATTAATTATTCAAGATATTTTGAGTTTCAATTTTAATTATTTATTATAAAGAGATTTGAGTTAAAAGTTACAAGTGGAAAAGAAAATTCATTACACAATTCCTTTTCATTAGGATATATTACTTCAATATTTTAAATAATATTATATGATTTTGTTTATAATGACATTGACTATTTATTGATGTGATTCCACTTCTATAGGTGTATTTACAGTTGATAAACATAAATAACTCATTGACTGATTCTCACTACAAGAATTATGATATTTTCACAATTTTACTTTACTATCTAATTTTTTTCTAGATTTATTAGAATTATATTTCCATTAGTAGAATTTATTTTATTATTTTATAATAAATGATTTAATTTTTTTCTCTAGTTATTAATGAAATTTATTATGTGACAGTACCATTTTTTAACTCTTATGTTCTCACAATGTTTTATAAATTATTTGATAGAAAACAAGAAATTAATTCTATCAATAGTGGGAGAAAATTTTTTCTTCAATAAACCATTATTAATTTAATTTTCTAAAAGACAATTTGTAAAAAAAAATTTATGTAAATCATTACTGTTTTTGTATTTTACAAATTTTTTCAAAGGAATATTTTTGTCAGTTTTAAAAGATGGAATTTTTATAAACTTTTATAATGAAAATGTAATGTTCTTTTATCCTCAAGCGAATTCTTTAGATTTACCAACTATAAATTCCTTGATGTTTCCTTTTCATTTTAAAAATGCGATAATTTTAAGGAATATATTTTTAATAGTGATTTTCATAGAAAATTGATTTCAAAAGGTTTTTCATAATAAAAGGGTATTTTCATCTAGAATGTTCTTAAAAGATCATTTATTATTATTTCGATTTGTCAACAACAATAACCATTGTTTTTATGACACCTAGGATTTATTGTATGGATACCATCCTATTTCGTCCTCTAGATGGTTTTTTATTTATTTGGTTATGTATAGTATTAACATTCACTTCCTCGATTAATATGTTTTCCCCTTTAAATATTCAGTATCATATTATTATTGAACATTAGTTTCCCATAAATTATTAATTTCATTTATCATGGTTATTACTATTACCTAAATTGTACACCTCCTTACATATGGATTATAAATTGATAGTTTTTTGAATATTTGGGAAATATTGATAAATCTATATTCATTATTCAATACATATATTTGATATGGGATATTGTTTATCAATTAAATCAATTACTCGATATGAAGAATTATTTGGATATGCAATTATGGGTGGATCACACACTTTATACATCTCCTCAATGCATCGATTGATTCTCATGAGACAAATAAGTTGTGAAATTTATACAGGTTTCTATCCTTAGTTAAAACTATCCAGTAGATGGATCATGATTGTATTGGTTTTTTTGTACCTGATATATGACGTCTAACAAATAAAAATTTCTTGGAGTTTGAGTCATTATTTATTATACATGAGATTTTCACATGATCAAATCAATGGATTCATTTAATTCTCATTTTATTGATTAAATGGAATGTGTTTTTAGTTTCATACATATTCATTTTGATTCATTCTTATCCAGTTATATGAATGGGAAGTGATTCCATTTATTACACTGTCAAATTGATTCTGTACTTCCTTCTATGTTTGTTGATTACCTTCTATGTGAGTTCAGTTATTTACCGTGACATAATTATTATTATCATTCATTTATTATTACATCCACTATATTTTTCCCTTACTCATCATTTGAGATCACCCTTATAATTTATTACCTAGGAACCTAATAAGTGCAATAAGAGAGATATGAAGGAATATATTAGATTAATTAAAGATATCTTTTATTTTATTTAGAAGAAAAAATGTGGTTGTAATTATTGTATTCATTTTTAATATAATACCCTGGTATATATATATGGTTTACCAATAATAATACACTCTCATCCCTTTAGGGATTGATTCATTGTAATCATGCACATGTAATTGATAGAAGACATCGGCTTCAGGCTCTATAGGGTAAGGTCTCTGTATCTAAAGGCATGGTAACATACATAATAAGGTACATCATACAAGGAAATAATATCAGGATGAGAAATATGTATTAACACATATAATAGTGATCATGATAAATCATGTCAAAATAAGCTATCGTAATTTTCATTCCATCATGCATCAATAATCTATCTCATGGGATATACACATAGCCACATATGTTAAGAATAATGAATAATCATCGTGATATTCATACATATGAATTATACGAAAGAAAAGATGTTTATTTGAGAGACTAAAATAATATCAAAATTCATAAATCATTATCGTCGATGAAGAAACGAAGCTTCATCAAGTTATTTTTACCCCAAACACATTCACACATTTCTCATCTCATGCTTGTCACAATGTATTCATTGAACAAATATTATAATATTGATATCCAAACTAAATTGAAAACTACATGAAATAATAGATCTTATCTCGAGGATAATTTTCATATTATCTATTTATAAAATAGAATGTGTTAGATATTTCATCATTATTCAAGTTATATTTCCAAATATGATAATTATTTCATATCTCGAGAATAAGATGAGATATATAAGAAATATTCTTGTTAATATTTTCCATAATTAATGTTTCTTAAAATTTTAAAAAATATACAAAATTTTTTAAATTTTTTTTTCAAATTCAATCTCACAAACTGAGTATATATATTTTTGTTTATAAGTTAGTTTTATCCTTAAAAAACATATAACCCAATAATATGGGAGAGTATGTAATGTTCTTACATGATTAGAAATTGTATGAAGAACATATATTGCTATGAAAAGGTTTCACATAGCAGAAATAAGAGAATTTACAGGCTTGTATGACTGAAAAGGATATTCCAAAAATTAAGGGATGTTATCTTTTAATATTTTTATTAAATAAGTAAATTGATTGATTAATGGAACTAAAATCCACAAATTAAAATAATCATTTAACTATACTCTAATAATTTCAAAATTTTAGAGTATTCAAATTCATCCATAATCTTAGTCATGTGTTTTAGTTTAATTAAGGAATTAATTTTCATAATTTTTGGACCTTAATCCCTGGAAAACACATTATGATTTCAAACTAAGAAGAAGGAAAAATGGAGGTTTTATAAGAATTTTTTGTAAAAGGGATCTATATAAGAGTAATTTTATTTCACCAATAAAGAGCGCATATACATCGTGAGAGGGAACATATTTTCCCTCACACTCTATTTGTAATCTCCGGTTTATCAGTTTGAAACCCTTTAAATATACATGTTACCCTAATGCAGTACATGAACTACAATTAGATAGAACATATTTACCCTCATGCAACACCTTGGTACACTTACATAGTGTAGAATATTCTATCTTACCCTTATAAAGTTCTTATATACCCTTAAGAATCCTTAAAAAATTAAAGGATCCCTTTATGTAAAGTTTTTGAAACATGAGGCACCCTTATGAAAAGTATTTATACTATGTATCGGTAAGAATAAATTTTTTTTTTCACGTGATAGTAATAAAAATTATAAAAAAGTATTTTTCAATAATAACAATTGTTTTATAACATTACATCATAATCACATTCTATATAACTATATATCCTTAATTGGAAATAAATATTATACTACATGTCCATATTATCACTTTCTATTAATTCTATCCTATATTCAAACCATGTAATGTGTTATTATAGATGAGAACCATCATTTCCTTTAACACTTTTCATAAGAAGGTTCTATTAACCCTTTTTGAGAATGATAAATTTAATCTTTCTATAACATTTATAAGTATTATTTTATTAAAATTCTATAACATTATAAACAATAATATCTAATTTATCTTAGGTTGAGAATTTTTTTATTTTTTCAGAAAAACTAAATTTTTAATGAATAGGGAAAAATATTGATTTTAAAAGAAAATTTTATTTCATTTCATGTATTTAAAATTTAAAAGTTATTTAATAATTTTAATGATTTCAATAGTTTATTTTAATTAAAAACAATACAACAAATTCCATTGGAATCGTCATTATTCTTAACTTTGGTACAAAAACATTTTTTGGTACAAAATATATTTTTCTAGAAAAGATTTTGTCATTGGGGTTTACATTTTTATTTTTAATGTAATTTCATAAAAATAATCGAATTAAATTTAATAAAATTCATAACATATTTTTAATACGAATTTACAAATTTGGTTAATATTTTAACAATATTTTCTATTATAATGAATAGAAATCATGGTGAATTTTTATTAGTAATGGGAAGGGTAAATTAGATTAACAAGGGTCATAACTAACATGAAATGTATTTCAAATCAACATAAACCATACATTTAAAATATATTATGAATTTAATTATATCAAACCCTTAATAACATTTAAAATAGTGAATTATTTAGCCATTTTTTCAAAAATGGAAATTTAAATTTTTCATGTACATAAAAATTATAAAATTCCTAATTGAAAATTTTAATATCAATAAAAAAAATTCCCATGTATAAAATATGCTTTGAATGATTATAATTTTTTTAATCTGAATAATATTTCAATTAGGGAAATTTATTTTTAATTGGGATTGGTAAGATAATTAGAGTACATGCTTATGTAAAGCCAACACAATGCACATAAAGTTGTAGAAAAAGAACGTAAATGAATTAAAAAGAATTATTATTAATATATTTTGTGTTATTAATGGTGTTCCATGAAATGTTTATTCCAATATAATTGATTAATTTTTTGATAGATTATATTTGATCTAAATTATTTTTTCCATAATTTTTAAAGAAAATTATATGAATAATCACTAAAAATAACATTTCATCATATTTATGTTAGATAATAATTCATTAAATGATTAATAATTCATGTAAATACTGAAATTGAAAAAGTAAATGTGGAATGTTTGAGAATATAAATAATATTACACTTATGGGCCACTAATCCTTTAATTGTTTCATTCTTGGCATCTAAATAGTATGAAATGTTGATAGTATGGTATTCATAAAAAGGGTTAAATGGGGGTTAAAACCTAAAGATATGGTTATAAATATGACTAAAACTTGTATAAATTTTATATATTTGGATTAAATATACTCATAATCATCCTATATTTTAAATATATCTTTTTTTACCATTTTAACGTAAAAATAATTTATATGAATTTAATATTTCATGTCATTCCATGTGTACCATCCCCTAACTTCTAAACAGTCAACACTAATCCTCTATTACTCATACATATTGTTTCACTTATCTCATCCAAAACCATAAAAACCTCTTCAAATTATTATATATTACAAAGATCTTCATATTCTTAAAAAAGTTACTCTTGGTTCTTGAAGGAGAGAACCCAATGTTTTTTATAGGGGATGTAACTGCCTTAACCAAATGTTTTCATTTTACATATTATTCTACCTCATAATATTAAATAATTTCCAATAAAATAAAATAAAATTATAATCTCTCATATAATTAGATATTATTAAGTTAATTGAATAAAAATACTTATCTTATTTCCAATCAAATGGGAAACAAATCCATCATTTTTTCATACGTGTAGACTACCATCTAGCGAACATATGATTTTTTTTCAAATAACCAATTTGTGGATTATTATTATGAATTGTCTATTGTATATATATTATATAACTAATATATCTACAATAACTTTTAATACATTAACCTTACATAACTTTTGAGGAATACTTAAAAACTTATTCAAACATACATCCAAAGTCTATATTAGACTAGTTACCTTAGAATCTAGGAATCATATTCACTCATACATAGGTGATCTATATTATATACCACTATTCTCTTTATGACTATAACCCTTCATAAAAACATCATACTTAATAAATTTCTTATAATATGGGGATGAAATGATATAAAGGGGTGACTTTGAATTCTTAGTAAGGTTAAAGAATGGATATATGTAAACATAAGAATGAGTACAGGGGTATGAGATCATGATCAAAAAAATATAAGACCATAACCTTCATATTAGAGATCATATGCATGAATCCTGTAATAAATATCAGATGTTCATCAGGCATGATACATAAATAAATAAATAACATAAGCAATGAAACCATAATATACGCATTAGACATAGAACTGTCGGTGACACATAAGAATATAAAATTATTTCCATAGTATTCAAGGTATTGATGCTAAGGAAAAAAAATTAATTGTATAGTCTCACTCCCCATACCATCTTGGTAGGCATGGATAACTCCCATGGACATGCAATTAGTATTAACTGACTCCTCATACCATATTGGTTGTCGTGGTTCACACCCATGTCCCTCAAAGTTGTCAATTTTTAATCCCAATACAATATTATCAGTTTGGGTTCACTCCCAAGTCCATCATTTTATATATCAAATGATATAATTCTTTACCAAATAAATTATGGAGATATAGGTCCCACCCATATCATAATTAATCTCATATATATGTGACACCAAATAATAAATAATCATACCAAAACCTATGAAATTAAATGTCTATCATAAAAACATAATCATATGATAACATGTCTAAAAAGATAAAATTTCATAATCATTTCATCAATATCATAACCCATGAAAATAAGCTTGGTCTCAAAATCATATAATCAGTGAAAGAGAAATGGGTTTCATAAACATTACACTATGAAAACGTAAACAATTCATTGAATGAATATAAATTGAAACATTGAATAATTTTACCATTAAGGAAATAGTGAAACCAATGGATGTCATCATATATTTAATGTAATTTAAAAAATTTTAATAAAATTTCAGGAGGAAAATACCCTTTATGTATTGAAAACAATTATTAAAACAAAAAACAATTTTTCAAACCTTTTTCATCAAAAACATATTTGAAATAAATAAAGGTATCTTGGAAAAAAATAAATCATTTTTAAAAACCATTTTCCTTATTGATTATTTTCAATTATAATTTGAACACATTTTTAAGGAACTTTTGAAAACATAGTTTTTTAAGTAAAACGTATTTCTGGCCGAAGAGAGATATATAGTAATATTTTTCTTAAAGATATTTTATAAATAATATAATGTAAAAAAGTGTGTAAAATGGTACCAATACAAGAAGTATATCATGAAAATAAGGATAATATAAATCATGATTTCTTTGAGATATCGATCATAATATTTCATCAGTGGAAGCTTAATCATAAGCAATCTGGTTTGGGGAATCGATTGATTAAAAAAAGTCTTATAGCATTGTAACATGGGATCATACTCTCTATGTTAGAATATCAAATCAGATGATTTATAAAATACCCCTAAAAAAATTACATTCATGATGTAACATGTCAAATGAAAGAATATACACCTCAAAAAATAATTTTGGTGGATAGAAAACAATAGTCTCAAAGAAGACAAATTGAGCCAAAACTATCTTAATGATTTGGTATATTTTGAAATGTAAACCACCTAAAAAAATATCATAGATTGGATATTGAAATACCCATAAATTTAGGAATAATAATCTTATAATGCATTCTTGTGAATTATTTACACCACACAAATAAAAGAGTTGTTAGCCTTGGATGTATATCAAGAATATAAAAGGGTGAGATGAAATTCCCTTACCTTATATCATGACTCTTTTTGTAATCATACAATCTTCTTGTATAATAAATATATGCTTATTATAAATCTATAATATGATCTTATTATTCGATAAAATAACAATTATAGTTTAATTAGGACTTTATATTTCCCTTTTATTTTCAATTCTATGTTAAGGTTTCCGTTTCTAATGCTTTCGCTGGGGCGTGCGCATCTGTCTATTCGAGGACGATGAGGACAAGCTGGCTGTTTCCCTACGTTCCCTCATTCAAAAGGCAGGCATCATTCATCTCTTATTCAGGGACGTCTTCTCCTTGATTGAAACTAGTTGATCGGAAGTTGGTTCCTCTTTCTGTGGATTCCTCCTCAGAACTCGTCACCTAGTTCGGGTCACCCTTAGTGACTAAGACGTTGTTCGTGAAACTCTTCCTAGTGCCATAACTCCATGGACTCTGGTTAATTACACTGCATCTGTCGTGACATTCCAAGGGTTCTAGCTGGGGCAGCAAACATTGGTCAGGGGAGTAGTCACGTTGGACATCACCGGCATGTCTGGACACTGGAACACTGGCACATCTGGGTTTCTTTCACATATTATAAGGCATCTAGAGGGCACGTTAGGTCGTGGAATTCCACGTCATATGTGGGGAATTATATCGAATATGAATGTATCTATGGTTTTACTCACCTTACCATCTTTAACACAGTGTATGTCGTAGGGTTAATGTCTAGAGGAGATGTATGGGACTGATCGGAACAATGACTATAGTGGGTCAGATGGGTACAACCCATGGAGGGAACACCAACATTGGGGCTAATGTGTTGTTAGTTAACCTATTGTTGTTAAAGGGAATGGGGAATGATGTAATATGATCCCACTGGGATGTGACGTCCTAAGTAAGAATCAAGATGGATAATGGATGGATAAGTGAAGTGGATGGAGAATGAGATGGAGTCAACTCGAGGGTGACGATGATGTTTTTCTTGAGCCTTTAAGAGACCTCCTACGTATCCTCGTGGTAGGGAATAAAATTCTATGTAGTTAAGGATATGGAATAGGATCGGGGTGTGCGTAGAAGATAGAGACTCGATGATATACTAGGCCTTATGTGTGGTTAGTAGCCCGAGGTTGGTCTGATGCCATTTAGATGGACTAGAGATATGGGTCCCACCAGAGGGGATGAAAACGTATTACAACTAAGATTAGGTTGAAAACGGCTTACCATTGGATGGATTTGACAAAATCATACTGCTAAATGGGAATCACAACAGCTTATCGCTGGATGGGGTCACAATAGCTTATGATTAGATTGGGTTACAATGGCATATAGATGGATGGGTTTGAACCACATGGAGGCTTCCTATGTACCCTGTCTAATAGATACGGAAAAAAGACAACATAGTTTGTATGGGTATAGTTTAACATCGTGTTGGACGAAAAGGGTGTATGTAGTTTACCTTCATGCATGAAAAAGGTGGTCTGATATAGAGGGGGGTTGGATGCAATTGATGTTGGGATTGATCCACAAGGAGTGTTACTACGTACCTTGTCTTGGAAAGGATCAAAGTCCATATAGTTCAGATGATGGGAAATGATGTGAATATGGTTTGGACCAATGGGTGTTGGTCTGGATCGTCACAGAGTCTTTCTAAATAACTTGCATTGGAAAGGATCAATGTCCACATAGTTCGAATGGAGGGAACTAACGTGAAGATGGTTGGGATCAATGGGTGTTGGGCTTGAACCTTAGGAGGCTTCCTACGTACCTTTCCTCACCAAGTATCATAATGCACGTAGTTTGTATGGTCAGAACTAAGGTGTATGGGGGTCATAACCAATGGTTGTTGGTCTTGAACCTCATGGAGGAATCCTATGTACATTGCTTTGCCAAGGATCATAGTCCACGTAGTTCGGGATGGTCGGAACTGACACGAAAGGGGGTCGGAACAAATGGTTGTTTGGCTTGAACCCCAGGGAAACTTCCTACGTACCTTTCCATGGAAAGGATCAATGTACACGTAGTTTAGGATAGAGGGAACCAACATGAAGATGGTTGGGACCAATGGGTGTTGGTCATGAACCTTATGGAGGCTTCCTACATACCATGCCTTGGAATGGATCAATGTCCATGTAGTTTGGATGGTGTGTGGGGCCTACACTCTAGGATGCCTATAGAGGATGTCACGGTGGATGATTACTCTAAGCCCACGTTATTCATGATCGGTGTTAGAAACTATAACGCCCCAACCCTAGTTACCCAGAGTTAGTGAATTATTACATAACGTTGTCATGATACAAAGAATCATGTCCTGAAAGACTGATCAATTTAGTATCACTGAAAATACTAGATACATTCTTAGGTTTTACATAACATTATAAAATAAAATACTAAAACAACATAGTCGTCATAGGCCACCCTCATATCCATTAGACTATCCCTACAAGTCAGTCATAATATACTTTTTTCAATCCTGGGAAAAGTAAAACATAGAAAGGGGTGATCTCAGATGCTCAGTAAGGATAACACTATAGTGGAAACTTCCGTAAATAAACATAATCATTTAAGGAAATGTATAAGAATAAAACAAATGCCTTTTAAACATGAACTTCAGCATAATATGTAAAAGATAAAATCAATTAATTCTATTTACTTATTCACATTGATATTCTACTAGTTGAATAATCACATGCAATATCAATAGCCTCTTTCATAATGATGGAATGCATTATGACAGACTTCATAACCACATAGTCAATGCCATGTGCTAATACTAAAAATAAGATTTTTTCAAGGCTGTCATGACCTGTCCTTGGGGTCCGTGCCGTGACTACCCCAAGCCCGCCTTCCATAGGCCAGTGGCTGGCAACTAGCACCAGAGGCATAATTCCCGAACAAAAAGGGAAGACATTTCCTTTATATCAGAAAACAAACACCACAAAGTACTAAATCTGATCTAAACACTAAGTAAAATAAGTACAAAAGTAAGTGTTGGAAAGTAAATGCGCCAGTATACAAACCCAACTGAAAGTACAGTACAACTAAGAAATGAAAGTACAACAGCTAAAAAGTAAACCAACAACCACCAAGTCATCCTCCAGAAACCCCACCTGAAGGGTGGGTACAGATGGTCTCTTCTGCTCCTCATATCCATTAGGCCGCACCGTGTACGTCCCTCTTGATAGTCCACCTCCTGATACTGTCCCATTCCACAAGTCTCAACCAAGATCAGTGTTTTCCGTTGTCTTCATCCAATACAACGTAGTGCGGGCATAGCCCGTGCAGGGGTGAGTATACGATACTCAGTAGGGACCCCGAGACTCTCGAAGGTCTCCTAGAATCCAAAAAGGAATAATACAAACATGAAGTATCAACCAACACTACTTAGGTATATGCCCATACATATACCTATGTCATCAATTCCAGTTCGACTCAATCTCCTGAGCCCATTTTCAAACCAGTCCACACAGGAAAGTACAACTCAGTTCACACAGGAAAGCAAGACAATCATATCGAAGATATTGATTGAAAGTCAAGAATAAGCTCACATAGATATACTACTCACGAAGAGGGGTGGAGATGATTAGATGTAGCCTCTGAATCATCTCCTCTGCCGAACACATGTAGGATCCAAGTACATAAGTCGTCGCTGCCAAACCCACGTAGGATCCAAGTACAGTAACCATCACTGCCAAACCCACGTAGGATCCAATTACAGTAACCATCACTGTAGAACCCATGTAGGATCCAAGTACAGTCCTCGTCGCTGCCAAACCCATATAGAATCCATGTACAGTCATCCTCGCTGTAGATCCGAGGTAGGATCCAAGTATTGTTTCCATCATCGTCGCAGTTGCAGCCAGCTCTAGGGTTCCCACACACAGCATGCTCGATTGTAGGAGGGTCCACTCCAAGAGACAAGGGGGTTCGATACATCAATTGTCACAAAGTCCAGAGTTGATGTATCAAAATGTCCCATCTCATCAATAGGAACTCAACGCAACAGACGACGCGTCAATCAGACACCCGGTCTGAGAGGTTTTGGCTTTTCCGTCCTAGGGGCCCAGTTGGTTTCTAAGCTAAAACCAACCTGACTGTACTCTAGCTACGTCCAAACCACAATTGGAATAATCCAAAAGAACAGTCTCACTATAAATAATTCAACGTAATTGACGGAATGCCATTCGGACGTCCATTCGTTATGTTATAACTGTTTACATTCCAATGGACCGGTTGGTTTCGGATTCGAACCAACCTGGCCATACCAAAAATTTCCCGAAACCTTGAGTGTAATATATTAAAACGACCATCATGATCCAAGGATCCCAACGCAACTGACGGTGCATAGATCGGAGGTCCTTAACCCAAGATATGGTTGTTTGAACAAACCTGCTCCCAAAATAGTGGGTTTGGGCCCTGTCAGAACCGACCCAATACCCCCTGGGTCGGCCCTAACCATTTCGACCCGACCCGGGTCCGGGTCTGGCCCGATTAGGTGCGGCCTGGCCAGGCTCGGAAGCGGGCCGCGGCTCGGCTTGCAGCCGAGCGGGGTGCGAAGGCGGGTGCCGCCCCCTTGTCTCCGAAACGGCGGACCCTATGGGGTCCGCCCTATTTGATGGTCGGGGGGGGGGTTACACCCCCTAGTTTTTTCGGGAAATGGTCGGCCTTTATGGTCGGCCAGTTTTCTTGAACCACCGCAGGACCCTGAAGGGTCCCACCTCCTAGAGTGCCGGCAGCTGGCTGAGCCCGGCCGCCCCTGCTGGTGACCGTCGCGACCTTAGGCCGAAGACATTCTTTGACCGGTGTGGCGTGACGGCGTCGCGCCCCTCCACCATGGCCCCCATTGGTCCTCCTGCGCAGCGCGATGGTGCCACGCACCACCGCTGCGGCCTGCTCCGGCCGCGGTCACTTCGGCCTCACCTGCACGGCACGACGGCACCACCCACCTCCGTCGCGGCCCGCTCCGGCCACGGTCCCCTTCGTTCTCGTGCGGTGAAATGGCATCGCGCCACCTTTGCCATAATGATCAATTAAAATCAACAAAAAGGGGAGGAGTATCAGCTGTGTTTGTGCGGCCCAATCTCTTCTTGTTATAACGATAACAAGCAGCCAGAATTTAATCCACGAAGGATAATAAATAAAACATGAATGAAGTTAACCCCTACCTCGATAAACGATGTCGTTTGCCGATGACACAGAAGATGGCGTCACGGGGTGAGGTTTCAAGGATGGAATTGGTGTGAGTCCAAGGAGGGGACATCGTCTCACACTAGCTACAGAGAGAATAAGGAATGGCATGTCACCTCTCCTTATGGTGACAGAGTTCTTCGTCGAAGGGTGTCGTTCTTTATGGGAGGATGAAGTTCTTCCAATAAAGCTAAATCTCTCTCCCCAAATCCCAACACAACAAGATAACCCCAAAATAAAATAATCTTTCCCTTATTTTATTTTACCTTTCCATCCATTTCGAAAACTCAAAATTCAAGACATAATCCTATTAATTGAAGATGTTCAATTAATTAAATTAATTTGAGTTGGCATTATTAAATGGGGAGAGAGGGGAGTTACTCAAATAAAGGAGGGAGTTAGGGAGTTAGGGAATGTGATGAGTTGGGGCTCTTGTGGGCCCCACCTCACCTTTATCCTCTCAAGGGTAGTTAGTAACTAGTGGGTCCCACCCAAACTCCCACACCTATGATATAACCACTTATAATAAAGAATAAAAATTGTTCTACAATTATTATTCAATTCTTATTTAAACCACAAAATTAAACACCTTCTCCCATGAAAATGCATCTACGGTAAAAGCCCTCTTACGAAATTACCAATGCTACGGTTCTATCGGTGCCCTCAGATTTCAATTCCAAGCACCGGTTCAAAAGATAGAAAACCCCACTTGTTTGTTCATTGAACGTACCCAAGCTAAACTTCGGAAAATGATTCTTGGCACACTGGGTCTCAGAATAAGGTGCTGTCAGAAACTGAATACTCATAAAATCCCAAAGAATTTAAGAAAAAAATTTCCTTTAAATTTACGGGTCTTTACATTACTCCCACCTTAGTGATTTACGTCCCCGTAATGTTTCATCATAAACTAGGGAAACAAATGAGGATATTGTGCATGCATCTGAGCCTCCCACTCCCATGTGCTCTCTAGGAGGTTCCCGTGCTTCCACCTGACACACACTAGAGGAATCGACCATCCACATATGACCCATTCCTGTCGATCCTCGATCTCCACCGGAAGCTCAACAAATGTCACCTCTTCATTGATGTCCAGCTCCTCGTGATCAATGATATGCATCGGGTCGTGCACGTATCTCCTCAGTTGAGATACATGGAAGATGTCATACACCAGGTGCAACTGAGGTGGAAGAGCCAGGCGATAATCCACCTCGCCTATCCTACTGAGAACCTGGAATGGTCTGATGAAGCGCGGAGATAACATGCCGCTCCGGCCAAATCACTGTAGTCCACATTGAGGTGAGACCCGTAAGAAAATGTGGTCGCCATCCTTGAACTCTAGTGGTCTCCGCCTACTGTTAGCATAGGACTTATTTCAGCTCTGAGTAGTCCTCATCTTCTCCTTGATGATCTATACCTTCTTCGTCTTGGCCTGGACCTTCTCTGGTCCTTCAAGTGCTGACTCCCTAGGGTCTATCCAGCACAGAGGTGATCTGCAAGGGAGGCCATATAATGACTCGTATGGTGCCATACCGATGGTAGAGTGGTAGCTATTGTTGTACTCAAACTCCACCAAGGGTAGGTGATCCTCCCTACTACGACCAAAGTCAAGGACACATGTACGGAGCATGTCCTCGAGAGTCTAAATGGTCCTCTCCGTCTGGCCAACCGTCTTAGGGTGAAAGGTGATGCTTAGGTGTAGCTGCGTCCCAAATGCCTCTTGCAACCCCTTACAAAGATGGGAAGTAAAGCTAGCATCTCGATTGGAGAAAATAGAACATGGAAAACCATGAATCCATACGATCTCCTAAACGTATAGGTGTACCAAGCTCTCCACTGAGCCATGATCTCTGATGGGTAAGAAGTGGGATGACTTGGTGAGTCGGTCTACGATCACCCAGATGGATTCGTGTCCTCTGGAAGTACGCGGAATCCCTGTCACAAAATCCATAGATATCCCATCCCACTTCCACTCCGGGACCTCTAAGGGCTGCACTAAGCCTGCTGGTACCTGGTGCTCCGCCATCACCTACTGGCATGTGAGGCATCGTGAAACGAACTCTACCATATCCTTCTTCATACTCGGCCACTAGTGCTGTCGTCTGAGGTCCTGGTACATCTTCGCTACTCCAGGATATACAACTGGAGGGGAAGTGTGAAACTCCCTCAGCACCTCCTCCCGTAATGAATTGGGTACCATGTTACGTCCCCGTAAAAAGATGACGTGCTCTCCTCCAATAAGAAATACATCAAGTGCATATCCTGCGGATATCTATGCACGTCGCATCTCATAGTCAACATCCCCACACTATGACTCTCTGACCCACTGAAGTAGTGGAGGAGTGACTGTGAGTGTCATTAGAAAGGCTGTTCCATATCTATACACGAAGGATATCTTCAACGCGGCTAGCTGCTATGTCGCCTATCTAAGTAGATGAATTCCCGACCTCTTGTTGATAGCTTAAACTAATATGTTCCCTTTACCAAGAGTATAGACTATCTCAAATTCATAGTACTAGAGGGACTTTATCCATCGTCGTTGTCTCAGGTTTAGGTCCTTCTGCAAGAAGATGTACCCGAGACTCTGGAGGTCAGAGTAGTCTATAAAGCGCTCGCCCATCAGATAGTGCCACCACATCTTCAAGGCGAAGACCACTACTACTGAATCCAGGTCATGGGTATCATAGTTCTTCTCGTGCTTCCACAACTATCGTGAACCGTAGGAGATCACTACCCACTCCTACATCAGGACACACCCGAGTCCGGTCTCTGATGAATCGCAGTAAACTACATACCCTACTCCCTCCACTGGTAGCCTCAAGATGGGTGCACTAGTCAATCTATGTCACAGCTAATGGAAGCTCTGCTAACATCTATCTTACCACACGATGGGTTTACCCTTCTTCGTCAAAGATGAAAGTGGTGCTGCAACTCTGGAGAAGTCTGGCACAAATCTCCGATAGTACCCAACAAGACCTAGGAAACTCCGCACCTCCGTCACGCTACTGGGTGACTCCCAAGCTTGCACCGCATTGATCTTCACAGAATCCATCGCAACTCCCACCTCAGAGATGACGTGCCCCAAGAAGTGGAACTCTCAAATCCAAAACTGATACTTTGAGAGCTTACCATAATTCTGGTGCTCTCCGAGTGTATCCAGTACAACCTGCAAGTTTTCAGCATGCTCCTCCTCGGTAGTCGAGTAAATAAAAATATCGTCGATGAAGACTACAACAAATCAATCGAGGTAAGGCTGGAAGATCCTGTTCATGAGACTCATGAACACTATTGGAGCATTGTTTATGCCTAAAGTCATAACCAAGAACTCATAGTGGCCATACCAACACCTAAAGGTCGTCTTCTGCACATCCTCGTCTCGAACTCTACGCTGATGATAGCCCGACCTCAGGTCTATCTTCGAGAACCATCGTGCTCCCTTGAGTTGATCGAAGAGGTAGTCAATCATAGAAAGTGGATACTTGTTCTTCACAGTCACCTGATTCAGGCGACGGTTGTGGACACACAGTCGCAACCTCCCATCGCCTTCTTGGCGAAAACAATTGGGGAAGCCTAGGGTAAAACCCTGGGTCGAATAGATCCCTTTCCCTACAAGTCCTCCAACTGTACCCGTAGCTCTCGAAGCTCAGTGGGAGACATCCGATATGCTAGAGTAGATATCGGTGTTATCCCCAGGTACAGGTCAATATAGAAGTCTACCTCTCTGTGAGGAGGTAGTCCTGGAACATCGTCATGAAAAATGTCTGCATACTGATCCACCACAACAGGAAAACTCAGACTCTTCACATCAATTGATCCTAGGATGAGACTAGCCAACTGATTTGTGATCATATTTCCTCTCCTTTGTTTGAGTCCATCCTGTGCTGAAAAGGATCCCTTCTCGCCAGTGAGGGTGAACCTGCTCCCATCGGTGCAGACACACCGCACCTTCTACCTAAAACAGTCGATCTGAGCGTGGACTGTAGATAACCAATCCATGCCCAATATGAAGTCATAAGGCCTCGATGCCACTACAAGAAGATCACAGCCAAAGCTATCACCTACTAGAGTAAGCTCACCCTACCGGTACCAGTGTGTAATCATCAAGTCTACACTCGTAGGAGTCTCTAGTAGTAAGTATCGAGCCAACAGCTCCATCAGAATCTCCGAGCTCCGAACAAGGGCAGCGACAATGAAATAATGACTCACTCTTGTGTCTACAAGAACTGCAGCATGGGTGGAGTAGACATATATAGTACCTCAAATCATCTTAGGCGCGCCGTGGTCGTAAGCCTCTACTGCCTGAAGCTAAGCCTGCCTCTGCCCGCCAGCTCCCTATGGTCGGGGTGGACCTCCTGGTGGTGGTGATGGTGGAGCCCTGAAGTGTCATCCACCACCTGCTGCTTGACCAGCTTCTCTACCTCATCTGCATGCTCCCTAAGGACTGCCACCGTTGAACCTCCGCCTCTTCAAGGGTAGTCCCTTAACCGTTTGTGGCTCCTCTACATGGCGGGTCGGGCAGTCACGAGCCATGTGGCCCTGCCCGCCGCATTCATAGCATTGTCTGCCTCTCTTATGACTAGGTCTGCTGTGTGTGCCCTACACCTCCGAACTAGTATACTGAGGTATCCCACCTGATGTTCGGGTTCGGTATGACCTCTATGACATCTATCTACTACTGGCTGTAGAAGACTCCGATACGTGTCGCCTTACGGTAGGCCTCGCTGCTGGTGTAGGCTCAGCAAGAAAGCTCTCCACAAGAAGGGGTCGCTCCAGTACTCTTTCATGTGTCAGAATACTGAGGGAGATCATCAATTCCCTGATCTCATGCCCCAGTCCCTGCTCGAAGGTCTGGGACCGTAAGAATGGGTCTCGTACCATGTCTGTGGAGTAGCATGAAAGATCAGTAAATCTCACCGAGTACTGGGCTACTGTCATGCTGCCCTACCGCAGTTGTAGTAACTCCTGGATGCGCACTGCACGGAGGGTGTTTAGAACGAACTCCGAATAGAAGAGGCTCTCAAAGTCCGTCCAAAGTAGTGATGCCTCACTGTGCACCTGTTGCATCATGTTGCACCATCAACCTAATGTTGCATGCAGGAGACTCGCCACAAGGATCACCATGAGGTCAGCTGGTGTCCCTACCAATCTGAAGACTCAAAGAACAGCCTCCAGCCAGTCCTTGGCTGCCTGAGGGTCCATCTATCCGCGGAATCTGGGCAGCCTCTGACGCTGAAATTCTTGCAGTGCACTCAAGTGACATGCACTATCAACTGCTGGGGATGGTGGTATCAGTGGCTTGGTCGGTAGAGGTACCGCCGGTGGCTCTGCTGTAATGGGGCCTTGCACAGAGGCCTCATTGCTCGGTGGACTTCCATGCCTCACAATTCTCAGAACTCTAGCTGGTTGCAGTTGTGTGGCCATCCTGAAAGAAACAGGTGCTCCATGGTTAATACAGAATACCTGGTGAGCTGAATCAGTGTAATCACAAAGAAAACTTTTGAAACACACATGTAATAAATATTTTTGTGCACTGAGTCTGAAATCAGAAGTCAGTGTCCCGGTGTATGGATACGTCATCTGCCGCACCAACACTGGACTCCTTGGACTGATAACCACTCTCAATACTCTAAACATTATTGCTTCACATAGAAGAAATTATCAGAGTCCTGAGTTCTGCAGTAGAACTGACTACTCTGATACCAATTTTTTGACGACCCATCCTCAGGGCCCATGCCGTGACTACCCCAAGCCCGACTTCCATAGGCTAGGGGCTGGAGACTAGAACCAAAGACGTAATTCATGAAAAAAGGGAATGCATTGTCTTTATATAAGAAACAAACACCATAGAGTACACAACCTGAAGTAAACACTTCGTAAACTGAGAACAAAATAATGTGCTGGAAAGTAAATGTGCCAGTATACAAAACCAAGTGAAAGTAAAATACAACTAAAAAAAGAAAGTACAATAGCATAAAAGTAATGCAGCAACCACCAAGTCGTCCTCCAGAAACCCCAACAGAAGGGTGGGTACAGATGGTCTCCTCTTCTTCTCATTTTCATCCGTCTACACCATGTACGTCCCGCCTGATAGTCCAACTCCGGATACCATCACACTTCACAAGTCTCAACCACGATCTGCGTTGTCCGTCGTCTGTATCCAACACAACGTAGTGTGGGCATTTCCCGTGCAGGGGTGAGTATACGATACACAGTAGGGATCCCGAGACTCCCGAAGGTCTCCCAGAATCCACAAAAGAATAAGACAAACACGAAGTATCAACCAACACTACTTAGGTATATGCCCATACATATACCTAAGTCCTCAATTCCAGTTCATCTTCAACTCTGGATCCCAAGTTCAACCCAGTCCACACAGGAAAGTACAACTCAGTCCATAGAGGAAAGCAAGACAATCATATCGAAGATATTGATTTAAAGTCAAGACTCATCTCACATAGGTATACTACTCACAGAGAGGGGTGGATATTATTAGATGTAGCCTCTCAATCATCTCCTATGCCGAACCTATGTAGGATCCAAGTACAGAAGTCGTCGCTGCTGAACACAAATAGGATCCAAGTACAATAACCATCGCTGCCGAACCCACGTAGGATCCAAGTACAGTAACCATCACTGCCAAACCCATGTAGGATCCAAGTACAGTCGTCAACCCTGCCAAACCCACATAGGATCCAGGTACAGTCGTCCTTGCTGTAGAACCCACGTAGGATCCAATTACAGTCACCATCGTCTTCACAGTCGCAGCCAGATCTAGGGTTCCCGCACATAGCACGCTAGATTCCGGGAGGGTCCTCTCCACAGGCCAAGGGGGGTCGATACATCAACTGTCACGAAGTCTAGTGTTTATGTATCAAAAAGTTCCGTCTCTTCAATAGGAACTCAACGCAATAGATGGTGCGCCAATCAGATGCCCGATCTAAGAGGTAATGGCTTTTCCGTCCTAGGGGCCTGATTGGTTTCTAAACTAAAACCAACCCGACCATACACCAGCTACATCAAAACCTCAAGAAGAGTAAACTAAATGAACTGTCTCACTATGATTAATTCAACGTATTTGATGGCAAGTCATTTGGACGTCCGGTCGTTATGTTATAAGAGTTTTCACTCCAAGGGCCCGGTTAGTTTTGGGTTCGAACTAACCAGGCCGTACCCAAACATCACCAAAACCTCAATTGTACTATACTGAAACGACCTTCACGATCCAAGTATCCCAACACAACTAAAGGTGTGTCAATCACAGGTCTGTAGCCCATGATATGACTGTTTGAACGAACCTCTTCCGAAAATAGGGGGTTTGGGCCCGGTCCAACCCGGCCCAATACCCCCTTGGTCGGCCAAACCCGGGTCGACCCGACCTGGGTCCAGCCTAGCTGGGCGTGGCCTGCGGCCTAGCTCGGAATCCGGCCGCGGCTCGGCTCGCGACCGAGCGGGGTGCGAAGGGGGGCGCCGACCCCTTATCTCTGAAACGGTAGACATTGTGGGGTCCGCCCTATTTGCTGGTCAGGGGGGGGGGGGGGAATTACACCCCCTCAGTTTTTCCAGGAAACGGTCAGCCTTTTTGGCCTGCTGGTTTTGCTGAACCGCCGTGGGACCCTGAAGGGTCCCGCATCCTAGAGCACCGGCGACCTCTCGAGCTCGGCCGCCCCTACTGGTGACCACTGCTTCCGTAGGTCGCGACGCTTCTTCTTGCACCGGTGTGGCACGACGGCGCCGTGAACCACTGCTGCAGCCTGCTTCGGTCGCGGTCCGTTCGGCCTCACCACTACAGCGTGATGGCACCACACACCACCACCGCGGTCCGCTCTGGCTGCGGTCCCCTTCGTTCCCGTGCGGTGGAACGACATCGCGCCGCCTTCGCCACAATGATCAATGAAAATCAACAATAAAGGGGTGGAAGATCGGCCGTGTTTGTGCGGTCCGATCTCCTCCCATTATAATGATAACAAACATCCAGAATTTAATCAACGAAGGTCGATAAATAAAACATGAACAAAGTTAAACCTTACCTTGATAAACGATGTCATTTGCTGGCGACGCGAAAGATGGCGTCGCGGGGTGATGTTTTGAAGATGGCATTGGCGTGCGCCCAAGGAGGGGACGACGTCTCACACTAGCTATAGAGAGAAGAAGGAATGGCATGTTGCCTCTCCTTGTAGTGACAACGTTCTTCATCAAAGGGTGTCATTCTTCGTGAGAGGATGAAGTTCGTCCAATAAAGCTAAAGATCTCTCCCCAATTTCCAACACAACAAGCTAACCCCAAAATAAAATAAGATTTCCCATATTTTATTTTACCTTTCCATCCATTTCAAAAACTCAAAATTCAAAACATAATCCAATTAATTGAAGAGGTTCAATTAATTAAATTATTGTGAGTTGGCATTATTAAAGAGGGATGAAGGGGAGTTACTCAAATAAAGTGGGGAGTTAGGGAGTTGTGGAATGTGAAGAGTTGGGGCTTGTGTAGGCCCTACCTCACCTTTATCCTCTCAAAGGTAGTTAGTAACTAATGGGTCCCACCCCAACTCCCACACCTAGGATATAACCACATAGAATAAAGAATTAAAATTGTTCTACAAATTTTCTTCAATTCTTATTTAAACCACAAAATTAAACTCCTTCTTCTGTGAAAACACATCTACGGTAAAAGTCCTTTTAAGAAATTACCGGCACTGCGATTCCCTCGGTGCCCTCAGATTTCAAATCAGAGCACTGGTTAAAAAGATAGAAATACCAGCTCGTTTGTTCACTGAATGTACCTGATATAAACTTCAGAAAATGATTCCGTGCACACCGGGCCTCGGAATCAGGTGTCGTCAGAAACTGCGTACTCGAAAAATCCCAAGACATTTAATAAAAAGTTTCCTTGAAATTTACGAGGCTTTACAAGGCCTTGTGCGAAGACACATGCTTGTCTCATGAGACCTACCGATGCATCAAGGAGCTATAGCAGGTTCCACCCGTCACTTACTATGTCCAATTATTTCTTCATATGAAAAGGTTTAAATATAACGTAAACATTCGTAATAAAAATAGCATACTAAATTTAAAAACCTTATCCATAAACCATGAATGGTGTAAAAATTATACATCCATAGCCAAACATATAACAAAACCTTCAATACAATGTAGATGTTTTGTTTCATAATAAATCAACTTCAATCAAGATTAAAATCCATCGAAGGATTTTCAGATTGACGAAATCAAAACATTTTAAGGGAAATATGTCATTCTATTATGAAATCATTAAAAATTAATATAATTATAAAATAAAAATGTTGTTTTGAAAATATTCTTATAAGATTTAATGGGAAGCTTAGACGATGTTATAACTGCGGAAAATAGCTTCACCCACTGTATAAGTTAAAAAACATTCTTACCTTAATTTTTTTAAAAAGGTCGTACTGTACATTGTTTTCAAAACGATGGAATGATTCTTTTAAAATCATATAAGGTCAAATAAGGGTATAAATGACTTTAACCCATTTTCTAGTTAATTGTAAAAATGTTTTGAAATACCTTTTTAAGAAAAATAAGTGTGGATGATAAAGAGGTCCCAGTAGATTCTTTCTTAAAAACAATCTCAGATAATAAAGAGATTGTGAAATTAACCCTTACCTTGTTCCTTTCCTTGGTCGAGGGAAGGTTAAACTACACTATAATAGTGATATGATTGTTATTAAATTTAACAAGATCCATATACATTAATATTATATCATATATGATCTTGAAATATTTCTATGTTAATGATATTTTAGTAGTATCATCGTTTTGGGTGTTAACTGATTTTTTTTCCTTTATATGATTTGTTACGTAAGTAATTTTTGTTATGGATGGTATGTATCTTATTAATAATAAGAATTATATAAAGTCATTAAACATTATTTTTAATCATCAAATGAAAATTATTCTCGAGTGGATACGATGGGAAATAAATGTTATCGCGTTCATGGAGACGGTAATCTGTACTTACACACGAGCGACAATATCATTCTATTGATTATAAAATTTTATATAATTGGATGTTATATCATATATATATGTAATAATTATCTTGTTATATTTATTATTTAAATCATTTATACTCATGATTATACACATCAAAATGATGAAGTGTTTGAATAACAAACTACACCACGACGTGGAGATGATAATCTGTATGTACCCGTTTATGGTGACTTTGTCATCTATATGATGGATATAAAAAGGAAATATGGTTGTACCATTTTTATAATAGCATAAAAGTATATAAAAGATACATGAGTAATTATTTTATAATGGAAAAAACATAGAAATAGGGAGTTGAAGAAGAAAAGAACATGAAAGAGGTGATGAAATATTTTCCTCTTATTCGGGTTCTTCCAATTAATTTTATCAAAAGGGATCCATAAGATGGATTTATAACTTAAAGAATTAATCTAGGATGAATTTTGGATAGTTTATAGAATATTCGGTCAGGTTTTGTCTGATCCAAAATTATATGAAGGTGAAAATTGGAGAGAAGGGGAAGTGCCCTTTTATAAGAGGGGTTGGGGCACCTTAGGAAAAGATTGAAATATTATTTTATAATAAAATAATGATCGGTTTATAATGGCTCAAAAATGATTTATTTAAAGGATATGGTGTTAATGGGTCTAAAACCACTCATCTAATAGGTTTTATACATGTTTGGGTTACTATATTAACCTTATATTTTAGGGTTAACTCTTAGTTAAATAGTTTGACATTTACCATGTGTCTTCATATTTTTATATTATATGGTTAATAAACATAATATAATCTTCTAAGAGAACCTCAAGTGGTCCATTAATGACATATGAAATATTATTTAATCCCTTTTGATGAATATTAGATTTTTAGGAATAGAATATCAATTAATAATATAATATTTGTTTTAAAAACTCTTTTATGTCAAATTTGACACTATTTGGTATTTTGTTTTTGTTAAGTTCATAACAACATCATTACATAGAAAATAATTCATTTAATCAACCATAAAATGTCTTATTAACCTTGAAAATTAATTGAATTCATGAAAAGTCTCAAATTAGATTTATTTGGATATTTATAATATCAATTATTTTAATCATTCATTAATAAGGTAATTATTACATCATCATTGTGTCATACAATAAATTTAACTATTTAATGTCTAAAAATAATAAATAAAATACCATTATGTAGAAAATATTTTGATATTTATAATGAATATATATAGTTGAATTTATCTTATGTATAACCATATATTATGAATGGTTTAGTTATTAAACATAGATTTCAACTCCTTTAATTCTTCTATAAATAAAATAATAATAAATGTACAAATCTAATCTATGTGGACTAAAAAGGATCATATTTTATTCCTAAGATTATTTTTGGTCGAATTATACTCATCCAATAGAATTAATACATGTGTTATGGTAATTATGATACCATTTTTACCCATAATTACCCATTTTACTTTTAACCGTGGTCATAAAAGTCAAAAATTATTATTCCCCAAAAAATATTTTAATCTTACTAGACCAAATTTTACTTACTAATATTAACCATATCTATAATATTTTTTAAATTAAACTCACATAATCATTAAAATTATGTTTTATACAAATTTAGAAATACTCCTATGAGGTGGGTAAAAGATGGTAAAAAGTTTGATAAAATTATATATATCTAAACTTATAATAAAATTACTCCATTGAATTATGTTGAACATATATAGGTATTATGTATACATTTTGACATAAAATAAATTAAAATAAAATAACTAATTATTTAAATAAAAAGTCATTTTAGCCAATAACGAAGTGTTTTTTCACTATTCATCTAAAATTTAATGTTTTCAGAAAAATACAATCAATTCACCCTAAGATAATATTGTTATTCCAAATCCAAAAATGAAGTCCATTTTTAATTTTTTTTATAAAATTTCAAATAGTGTGTATTACAATTCATAATGGAAAGTTTGATTGGTTGTGGTGTGTTAGAACTCAAAGTTGCATACAACACAAGCTATTGTATTATTCAAAGGGAAACATATTGTGGATGCCTGGGGTGTTACATTCTCCCTCCCTTTAAATAATTTCATCCTCTAAATTTCTAGAATATTACTGCATAAAATGATTTGTGTGATTCTTCATCAAAATTTCATCAGGTTCCCACATTGCCTCTTCCATTTTGGGGTTTCTCCATAGAACCATTACCAGATGAATCTTCCAGTTTCTCAACAATTATTCTCTTGTATCGGGAATCTTTATAGGCTCTTCGTAATAAGACAAATTAGGTTCCAGTTATAATTCCTCATAGATGTGTACATGAATTGGGTCAATCATGTATTTTCACAAGAGTGATATATGAAACACATCATTAACTTTGGAGAGACTTGGCTGAAATTCCAAATGGTAAGCTACCGACCCATTTCGTTATAGAATTTCAAATGATCCGATGTACATGGGACTCAATTTACCCTTTATACTGAATCATATAATTCCCTTCCATGGAGACACCTTCAAGAAAACATGATCTCCTACCTGAAATTCCAAATACTTACTTCTATTATCAAAATAGATCTTCTACCTAATGTGAGTAGGTTTGATATGGGTTTGTATTACCTTCACATTTTCTATCATTTCCTCATCATCTTCTGGGACTATGAGTTTTATTTCAACAACATCATCCCAATAGGATAGTGTGCGACATCTCTTTCTTTATAAAGCTTCATACGGTGCCATCTAAATACTTGAATGTAAGATATTGTTATAGGAGAATTCTACGAGAGGTAAATATTGATCCCACATTCTTTGAATGTAATGTGAGCAAGATCTAAACATGTCTTCTATGGTTTGAATAGCCTGTTATGATTGTCCATCAGTTTGAGGGTGGTAGGAAATGCTCAAATGAAGTTCTGTATCCAGGGAATTCTGAATACTTCTCTAGAATCTTGATGTAAAAGGGGATCATGATCAGAAACATTCGATAGTGGTACTACATTAAGTCTTACAACATCATTAATATATAGTATTTCTAAATGATCAAGTGGAAAATCTTCTCTTATAGTAAGAAAATGTGCTGACTTGGTTAGATGATCAACAATGACCCATATTGAATCATTACTTATATGAGTCTTTGGTAGTCCCCTGACAAATTCCATCATAATATTATCACATTTACACTCATGTATTGGAAGAGGTTTCTTGACTCCTCCAGTATATTTCCGTCTAGCTTTTACTTGTGAAAAACCCACACATCTTGACACAAAATCTGAAATCTCCCTCTTCATGTTGTCCTACCAAAAATGTTCCTTCAAATATCTATAGAACATTGTGCTCCCAAGGTGTATAGAAAAAATTTGAGCTATGAGCATCATCCAAAAATTCCATTTTTATATCAGGTATGATAGGAACACAAATTCTCTTCCCGAATTTAAAAATTCTATTTTTATATATGAATTCGATCAATCCCCCATCGTTCAATGATTTAATCTACTTTTGGAATTCCTCATCATCAGTCTAAGAACTTTTTATCCTTTCTAGTAAATATCGTTTTGAAAAAAATTGAAAAAGGATTGATGTTTCAGCTTCATTGATTATTCCCATATCCATTTTCACTATATCCATGAAAATAGGATCCCTTTCAACTCTTATCTTGTTCAAAACTCCATGATCCTTTATACTTAATACATCTGCCACCTTATTTGCCTCCTCGGGTGGTAGTTTATTCTGCAATCATAATCTATGAGTAGTTCAAGTCATCTCCTTTTCCACATGTTGAGTTATTTCTGTGAAAAAATATACATCAAACTCTTGTGATCAGTATATATCTCACATTTTCACGATAGAGATAATGTCTCCATATCATCAAAGAAAATATTACAGCTTCTAACTCAAGATCATGAGTACGGTAGTTTTTCTCATGAATTTTTAGTTTTCGTGTTGCATAGAAAATAACCATATCATTCTGCATAAGAACACAACCATGTCCTTTCTTTGAAGCATCATTATAAATAACAAACCCATCATTCCCTGATGGTAGAGTCAAGATAGGATCACTGACTACTCTTCTCTTAAATTCATAAAAAAATTCTTCCCACTCCTTTGTCCAAACAAATTTAACCCGTTTACGTATGATATTGGTTAATGGGCTATCTCATCGGGAAAAATTCTTGTCGAAACAACAATAATAACCTGATAAACCTATAAAACTATGTACCTTAGTTATACTCATCTGTGTTGTCCATTCGTGGATCTCACCTGTCTTAGAAGGATCAACAGAGATTCAATCCTTAGAGACAATATGGCCAAGAAAAGAAATCTCCTGAATCCTAAATTCACACTTGCTAAACATCTTGTATAATTCATTTCATCGGAGGGTTTTTAGAATGGCACAAGTAATTTTCTTGATCTTCATAGCATTTTGAGTATACTGCGATATCATTAATAAATACCACTAAAAATTCATCATGATATTCATTAAAAACTTTGTTCATTAGATCCATGAAAACATAGGGTGCATTAGTTATCCCAGAAGGAATTACTGTATACTTGTAATGCACATACCTGGTTCAAAATGTTGTTTTCAGAATGTCTTCCTTCTGCACACACAACCGATGATATCCAGATCAATGGTCAATCTTTGAAAAATATTGTTCTCCAGGAGTTTGGTCAAATAAATCATCAATGCAAGGGAGGGGATAATTTTTCTTTATTATTATAGCATTAATCTCCCTATAGTGAATGCACAACCTCATAGATCCTTCATTATTTTTAACAAAAAGGATAGGGTATCCCTATTGAGAAACACTAGGGTGAATAAATCCCTTGTTACTCAATTACTCTAATTTTTTCTTTAGTTACACTAATTCCACAGTGCCCATTCTATAAGGGGTTTTCTATATGGGCCATGTTCTAGGAATTAAATCAATGGAAAACTCAATTTCTCATTCTGGATGATGTCCAAGTAAATTTTATAGAAACACATAAACATATTCATACACAATAGGTACATCCTATATTAGAACATTCCTTTATTCACCCACATATATTACATTTTATTCCTTCGAAGTAATTGAATTTAGTTGAGCTACTGGGGGTGGATCTATATAAGAATCCGATGGTGACGTTTCTGCTCTAAATATAATCTAATCCTTATCATCATAGAAAAATGTAACCTCCTTCTTCTTAAAATAATTTTTCTCATCATGGTCGGAAATGAAATCCATACCGAGGATTATATCAAATTCAATCATGGGAATGACGATGAGATCATCAGATAAATAATGTTTTTATGCCTTAACGGGAACTGATTCACAAAACATTGTTGTAATGATACTTCCCTTAAGAGTTCTGACTGAAAAATACCTTGATAAATCAAATTGGAAATACATAATTTTATTAGAAAACTGGGAATATATGAAATAATACGTTGATCCAGGATAAAATAAATCATTTTCTAAACATGAGGAAACCATTAAATTACCTGCCACCACATCTTTCGGAGCTTCAACCTCAGTAGCAGTGATAGCATAATCATGGCCTTGAACAGATGGACTTTTCTAAGGTATGTTTCCTAGGCACATAAGACATTCATTTTCATAATTCCCCCTTTATCTACAATTGTAGCATTCCACATTGACATACTCTTTCTTCCCCTCAAAATCACGAGCTTGGTTTCCTTTTTCACCACACGTGTAACATAATCTCATTCCCTTCAGGCAAGTACCCGGGTGTTTCTTCCCACATTTACTATAGGATGGATATTAAACTTTTCCCTTCTTCCCCTCATTTCCATTCCGAGAGTGATTAGCAGATCTATTCTTCTATTTCTTTTCTTTAAAGTCGTAGAACATAAAGAATACCATTTGTATCATCATTGAACATGAGACAATACCTTTGTAAGATGAGAAGGATTATGAGACAAATTTTGGATGGAGAATTGGTTTTAACACATCAAAGAAATGATCAATATTACTTCTTTGGTTATGTATATAATCTACAACATTCTTTGCAACCCTTTTAATGTTAGCCTCATACTTTGCAACATTCTAATCATCCTTTTTCTTCACACTCAGAAATTGTCTTTCCATATCCTCTTTATGGTCATAAGGAAATTATTTTTCTATGAAAATATCATTAAATACCCTCCATTTTATTTTTTTACTTCTTCATCTTTTTTTCTGTTTTGAATCATTGACCACTGTTGATTAGCATCTCCATTGAGGTGATAAAATGCACTGACACCTTTTTCCCTTTCGCAACTCCCCAAAGCATGAAATATTTTCTCTAAGGAATTTATCCATTGATGTGCTGCTAATGGATTTGTACACCCATTTAATGTTGGTGGTTCTTTCCTCGTGAAGAGGTCTAACATTGATCCTCCACATTGTGGATTATGGTGCTCCATACGGGTAAGGATATTATTCATAACCTAAGTGAGTTATGCCCGTATGGTGATAAGCAGATCAACATCAGTTTCTTCACCAGCACCACAATAATTATATTCTATAAGAGGGAAAACCATACATGGATTATGTACCTTGATACTGTTTCCATTCCTTCAACTAGGCGCCATTTCTAAACAATGGCATACACTAGATCAGATTATGAATCGCAATACATAATTCCAAACTTGTAAAAGAGTTAACATAAATTGAACAGTTTATGGATATAATCCATAATCATAAAAATTATTTCTTTGAGGAAGTATATTTTCATAAACCCTTCACAATGGTTTGAAAATAAAATTAGAATTATCTTAATCATATCCCCAATGAGTTTCTTAACCCAAAGTGTAGCAAGGCCCGTTGACGGGAACCGGTTCATGTTCATGTCTAACTCAAAATGGTGTTTTCAGGTTTTATCCCTAAGTACATATGTGCTAGATCCACATCTACCTGCTCATATCTAGATAGGGGTGTATTTCCTAGAAAACAAACAAAATCTCTATAGTACCAAAATTCTAGAAAGTTCTTCTATACTACTCCTCAAAGTCTGTCTTACGGTAATTGCTCTAATGCGAGTTTATCTAAATCGTGCTTCCAAGGCTTGTACTAAACATACCTCTGATACCAACTCTAAGTCTTAGACCCCAGTTACCAAGATTAGTTGCATTATTACATACCTATACCGACTCAGGTTTTGGTCCCGTCAGACTCTAGAATATTCCTACAAATATTTTGAGAGCTAGGCGCGAAGATGTCGTGCGATTCTGATGCCCGGTGTGCCCAGAATTAATTTAATTAAAATACATAGTATTTTTATATAATTAATGTAGAGGGATTGTGTTTACTCATAAACAGTACCTCAGATCATAAATATGAGGGCACAGTTGCATCCGAATGGTTCCGTTTACCCAAGGTGGGGTGTAAACATTGTGGGCGCGAGCTTTCTGTGGGAAAATCCACCATTGGCATTTTTGAAAATAAATGGAAAAGTTTATTTATGAGGGTCAGCTCGAATAACTCCTGAACGATCTCTCAGATCACAATTCTTAGCGCGCCGTTGCGTTCAGAATGTCATGTTTACCCTAGGGGAGATCCAAACTTCCCCTTGCCGAGAGGTTTGTTCGGGGGTGTAGATGGTTGTTGAATTAATTAATTAATTAATTAAAAATAACAATAATATCAATCAACACCCCTACTCCCTTCACATTGGCGCACTGATTTCCCTCTCATCTTTCCTCCATTCTTCACCCTCGATCCACCAAATCGAGCAAACGAAGCACCGTCAGTCTGGGATTTTGACGGAGGTCGCTCCTAGATCGATCTACGGCAGAAGCGGAGCGCACAAAGCGTCAGCAATCCACCAACAGGTAGACTATTTGAGTTTCAAAATCCCAAATCCCATTTATGCATTGTTTTTCTTTAAATCAACATATGGTTTTTGTAGTTCGGGTGCTGAGGATTCGGAAAAACTTTTCGGATCTGAATTTAGAGCACTGGGGTGCTCCCAGCGGCTCCCGGTTGTTTTCCGGTGGAAAAACCAAATTTAGGCGGAGGCTATGGTGGATTCCGATAAGGGAGGCGGTGGCTTGGTGGATTCCGGCTCCAGCACGGTGGTTTCTGGCGGCGGCGTGGTGGTTTCCAGCGAGGAAGACTGTGGTACGACAAGGTTTTTCTAGGGGTTCTTTAAACCCCTTTAACTCACAAACTGGAAGTCCAATTTGAGATCCTCTTACGGCGACATGAAGCATTTTTCGAGGAAAAACTCTTGAGATTATTTTGAAAATTTTCTGAGTCATGTTTTTGTCTCGGGGATATGAAACATTGAAAATAATAATAATATTTTATTATTTTCATCTTCGATCTGCCATAGCTTCTACACGGAGTGTCCAAATGACGTGTTGTCAGTGGCGTTGAGGCCCTGATGGTATGGCATAATTTTCAAGATAGATTCCAAGTGTTGGGACTGCGAATAGGGTGTAGGCCCCATGAGTACGAGTTCCCGTGTTTATGGAGTAACGTGACTTTTCCGCCGGGTGTCTGTTTTGGACGATTGAGTAGTCGATCCTGTGTGTTTTTACGAGGGGATCGCAATTGTGTGATTTTCATGATGAGATTCAGGATCATAATGTTTCCACCACATGGGCTGGATATGGTGAATAGTACCCTTTTCACTATGTGTCAGTTTGGGACGATAGAGTAGTCGATCCCATGTGTTTTTCTGAGGGGATCACAGTGGTATGATTCTCTTGATGAGTTTCTTGATCATAGTGTGGGCCCCACACGGGCTAGCTACGGTGAATAGTACCTTTTCACCAGTTTTCCATTTTGGGTGAGTAAACAACATATACTGAGTGTTTTTCCACGTGGATCGGGATGGTGGCCTCGATATTGGCCTTGGAGGTGCGTGGTGTGGCGTTGTGGTGGGTCACTTGGGTTAGCGACATTTGGACCCGAAGTGGTTGCGGTTACTCCCTTGATTTATTCCTATGAGGGTTCGCACAACAGTACAACCTTAGTATAGGTTTGTGACCCTCTTGATGTCATTTTTAATCTGTTAGAGTTGTGGCATCTTTATTGTGGGCCCGCAGCGGGATCCTCTAGCATCATTTCCCTAGATTGGGTTCTTGGTATTATTGTGACCGCTTATCCACGTGCAGTGATCAACTATCTAGCAGGTTAACCCTGTAGGGTTTGTGGAATCATCAAGAATATGTTCCCCTATGTAGTGGTCCATGCTTAGTAGGTATATTGCATCGTCTGGTATACAATCCCCTACTCAGCATGAGGATTATAGTAGGGTTGATGTATCGTTGGTTATACGATCCCCTACTAAGCACATAGTTTCTGTAGTGTTGCGACATCATCAGTTCGATCCCCTACAGTGTGGGATATACCAGATAGGGTGTCGGTATCACCGTGACCATCATGAAATGTTTAAAAATCCTCTATCTGAGTGACGTGTTTCAAAAAAGCGCCAGATCGGGTTGTGGTATCCCTCGGCAGATCCTGGGAGAGATCCCCTATCTTTGAGATCTACGAATTCCAGACCGGGTTGTGGTATCCCCCAGTAGACCCTGGAGTGAACCCCTATCTGTGAGATCTTCGTATACCACTATGGGTTCTAGTATCCCCTAGCGGCCCCTAGGAGCGATCCCATATCAATATAGTTTGATTCTTAAGTGGATTCAGCGTGGTTCCCTCAGTGACAATATCCGACGAGCATGATCTCTCTGGTGAGCATCTGGGATGTTTTTGTGTGACATGATAGAGTGTATCTCTCATACGAGTGTCATCTAGATGAAAGTGCTTGTGGAGTGTGTTCTCCTGGTTGAGAACCGTTTATGGTGATGAGGTCGGTTCCTCTTGTGGCTTGGTGTGTGTATCAGGTATATCTAGATGTTTTAGGTATTCGTAAAAACATATGTCTAAGCAGATGTTCAAGGTGTATGTATGGGCATACAACTGGATTGAGCTAACTAGTTGTGTTTTTCCAAGGATGGTCACACGATGGAGTTTCTCTCTCGTCTGGGTTCCCTCTGGCTGGGGTGAGTGGACTGTTGCCTTTCAGTTTCTCTCTTTTGTTTTGGGTTTTTGGGGTGCCTAAGGAGTATTGATATACTCACCCCTGCACGGGCTTTTCCTGTACATGTTTGTGTCATGTTTAGACCACCGGAATTTCGACGATATCCTGAGAGTACCTGGAGCAGGAATAACTTTGTGAGTGAGACTGACCAAGGTGTTTACCAGATTTGTGCAGATGAGCTTATTGGCAGGTTCATTGACAACAATCCACTCTTTCTGAGCAGGTTTTATGCTTTTGTGGTTTTCCTTTGGTGAGCCATGTTTTTCCCTTTTTTACTTCGGTTGCAATCTAGTTTGGATAGTTGTATGCATTCATTTACTATTCTGTTTTATATATATCTTCATTGTCGCATGGAGGTGTATGTGGGTGCATGTGTACAGGTACATTAGGCTAATACCTCCCATGTGTGTGATATCCTACTTAGCACTAGTCGCCAGCCCCTGGCCTATTGGAGGTAGGCTTGGGGAGTCGCGGCTCGAGCCCCGTTGGGTTGGGTCGTGATAGAGTGGTATTAAAGGAGGTTCCACCTTTGGGATCTTAGAGCTTAGCTAGTCTAGATGTGAGTTTGGTTTGGGTTGCATATCGGCAGTGTCAGGATGTTTCAAGTTTGGATTTCAGGATAGGGATTCCAGTGTTGGTGCGGCAGCCGACATATCCATTCACTTGGACACTAATAACCGGCCTTTCGACTCGGGACATTTAGACAATAGTCTTAGGGAAATAATGGTACATGCATCATATAGGACTGGGTTTTTGGGTTTTCCATGCTCATCTTGAGTCAGCTCTCCAGATACACTCTTTGACTATGGAGCATCTTGATTGTATTTCAGGATACCTCCATGATGACAGCCAGTGAGGGTTCTGTAGTGGGATTGTGGTGACAATCCGCCCCATCTAGAGGCTATGTACTAGGGCATAGGTTTTGAGGCTGGACCTCCAGGTGGTCCACAAGTTGAGCCACCACCCGTCTAGTAGCTGGTAGTTCCAGCCGTGCCAGACGAGGATGCACACAGGCTGAGTGCGTTGCATGAGTTCTAGAGGCAGTGACCTCGGTGGTTTTGGGGTGATCCAGAACCTCAGGCAGCCGATGACTAGATCGAAGCAGTCACCCGAGTTTCTCTCCGGGTTAGGAAACCTCCAGATCCGATGGTGGTCATAGCGGCGAGCCTTCTTCATGGTTCTATCTGGTGATGGTGGAGCAGTGTCACGCAGTCCAATGATGATGAGACACTCACGTGGGTAGAGTTTTAGTGACTCTTCAGGGAAGAGTTCTATCAAGTGTCATTGAGGATAGTGCGGATCCCAGAGAATTTACAGCTTTAACAGGAGGGCATAACCATGTTACAGTACTCAACGAGGTTTACAAACCTATTGGGCTACTCCCTGAATATGGTTTGGGACCCGTTCATTAGGTCTTAGACCTTTGAGCGGGGCCCACATAGGGACATCCAAGCAGGTGTGGTTTCCTTGTGCCTACCCACATATGATGGAGTAATGGAGCGGGCCCTAGTGGTGGAGAGGTTTATGGCCAAAAAGATCCTTCCTATTAGTACTGGGCATGCGAGAGATGAGGCTTCATCAGTTGGATCGGCATATGGTAGTAGACGAAAGAAATAGGGGCCCAAAAGTATGCGATGTTTCAAGAGGCAACCCTAGTATGGAGGATCTGAGGATCAGGGCTCATAGGCCGATTTTGGGGAGCCACATGAGACGTGGTGTTACACTTGAGAAGACCGAGGAAATATGGCTAAGGAGTGTCCAACCCACCGTGCAGCTGAGAGGGAGCCAGTTAACAGGGCACCTTGGTAGTGGCAACATCTCGAGCAAGGAGGTCCGCAGGTCAACAGAAATGTTGATGGAGATGCTGTAGCAGTGGGAGGTGGTTGGCGGTATCAGATGCCATCACCATCACCCCCAGGTGGTCCACGCCGAGCTCAGGGAGGTGAAGGGAGCGGGCGAGGACAACATCATGCCCTAGAGTCTATTGACCAAGAGGCTCCACTGATGGATAGAGGTTGACCTTTTATCCTTTCTACATTCTATAGTAGTTTGATAGACACTGTTTAGTAATACTGTTACCTTTACATTGTTTGCTCAATTTATTTACAAGGCGTTAGTAAGACCCTGTGTATGTGCTGTTCGACGTGCTTTTAATGCATGAGGAAGAGGAATCCTTCCCCCACCGAGAAACATTTTAGTGACGTGATTAAAACTGTGTGGGTGAGTTAGTGCCGCCCAAAGCGTATAGTGTTGAGGTGTGGTGGATGAGTCCCTCTAACTGATGTGTTCAGGCAGGGGTGTGTGTTGGAAAACTCACTGGCGTGGGGGAGCATGTTGAGAGTTAAGTTTCTTTCCTCATGCTTATGGATTTTTGGGGATGAAAATTTCTATGGTGGGGATGATGTAGAGACTTGGATTTTGGTCTTGTCAGACTCTGGAATATTCCTACGAATATATCAAGAGCTAGGAGTAAAGATGGTATGTGATTCCAAGGCCCGGTGTTCCTAGAATTAATTTCATAAAAATATAAATTATTTTTATACTATGGATGTGGAAGGGTTGTGTTTATACCTAAACTATAGCTCGATCAGAAAACTGAGGGCACGGTTGCATCCGGAGGGTGTCGTTTACCCTAGGCGGGATGTAAACATTGTGGGCGTGGGCCTACTATGGGAAAATACACCAGTGGAGTTTTTGTAAATAAATTGAAAAGATTATTTATGAGTGTTAGCTCGAATAACTTCTGATCAATGTCTCGGAACACAATTCTTAGTGCGCCGTTGCATTCAGAATGACGTGTTTACCCTATGGGAGACCCAAACATCTCCGCGCCGGGAGGTTTGGTGGGGGGCGTAGATGGTTGTTGAATTAATTAATAAATTAATTAAAAATAAAAAAAATCTGTCAACACCCCCTAATCCCTTCAAGTTGGAGCACTGCTTACCCTCTCCTCCTTCCTCCGTTCTTCACCGTCGATCCACCAAATCGAGCAAACGATGTTTCGTCGGTCTCAGAATTTGATGGTGGTTGCTCCTAGATCAAGAAGCGGCATCAGCAGAGTGCGCAAAGTGTCAGCGATCTGCCAAACGGTAGGCGGTTTTAGTTTTTAAATCCTAGATCCCATTTAATCATTTTTTTAAATCAACATAAGGGTTGTGTAGTTTGGGTCCTGAGGTTTCCAAAACACTTTTCGGATCTGAATTTCGAGCAACGGGGTGCTCTCGGTGGCTCTCGAATGTTTTCTGGCGAAAAACCCAGATTTCGGTGGTGGCTATGGCGGATTCTGGATAGGGTGGCAGCGGAGTGGTGGATTCTGGCTCTGGTGCGGTGGTTTTCAGTAGGAGTACAGTGGTTTCTTGTGAGGGAGGCGGTGGTCCGACCAGGTTTTTCTGGGGGTTCTTTAAACCCCTTGTAACTCGCAAACTGGAAGTCTGATTTGAGAGCCATTTGCGGCGACGCGAAACTTGCATCAAGGAAGACCTATTAAGATTCTTTAGAAAATATTGTGAGTTGGATTTTTGGCCCGGGTCCATGAAAGGATGAAAATAATAATAATATTTTATTATTTTCAACTTCGATCTGCCATAACTCCTACACGGAGTGTCCAAATGACGTGTCGTCAGTGGCATTGAGGCCCTGATGGTACTATGGAATTTTCAAGATAGTTTTTGGGTGTTGGGACTGCGAATAGTGTGTGGGACCTATGAGGCCGGGTTCCCTCATTTATGGTGTAATGTGACTTTTCCACCGGATGTCTGTTTTGGATGATCGAGTAGTCAACCCTGTGTGTTTTTTCAAGGAGATTGCAAGGGTGTGATATTCTTGATGAGTTTCGGGATCATGGTGTGGTCCCCACCCAGGTTGGCTACGGTGAATAATACCTTTTTCACTGGGTGTCTGTTTGGAATGATCGAGTAGTCGATCCTGTGTGTTTTTTCAAGGGGATCACAGTGGTGTGGCGCACCTGATGAGTTTCAAGATCATAGTGTGGGCCCCACACGGGCTAGCTATGGTAAATAGTACATTTTTCACTGGTTGTTCGTTTCGGGTGAGTAAAAATCATATCCTACGTGTTTATCTGTGTGGATCGCGATGGTGGCCTTGGTGTTAGCCTTGGAGGTGTGTGGTGTGGCATTGTTGCAGGATGCTCGGGATAGCGTCGTTTGGACTAGCAGTGGTTAAGGGAACCTCCTTGGGTTGTTCCTATGAGGTTTCATAGGGCATCACAACCTTATTATAGGTTTGTGACCCTCTCAATGTGATTTTTAATCTGTTATAGTAGTGGAATCCCTCTAGTGGGGCCGGAGCGGGATCCTCTAGCATTGTTTCCCTAGATTGGGTTCTTGGTATCTTTGTGACCACTTATCCATGGGTGGAGATCCCTTATCTAGTAGGTTAACCTTGTAGGATATGTGGAATCATCAGGAATATGATCCCCTACGCAGTGGTCCATGCTCAGTAGTGTTGTGGCATCATCGGTTATACGATATCCTACACAGCATGATGATTATAGTAGGGTTGCGGTATCGTTGGTTATAAGATCCCCTACTTAGCACATGGATTCTGTAGGGTTGTGGAATCACCAGTTCGATCCCCTACAGTGAGAGATGTACCATATAGGGTTTCAGTATCATTGTGACCAACGTGACATGGGTGATGATCCTATATCAGAGTGACATGTTTCGGAAAAGCGCCAGATCGGGTAGTGGTAACCCCCAGTGGATCCTGGGAGTGATACCCTATCTATGAGATCTACGAAAGCCAGATCGGGTTGTGATATCCCCCAGCAGACCCTGGGAGTGATCCTCTATCTGTGTGATCTTAGTATAATGGTGTGGGATCTGGAATCCCCTAGAGGACCCTAGGAGCGATCCCATATTCGAGGAGTTTGGTGTTTATGTTGTTTCAGCAAGGTTTCCTCAATGATGATATCCGAAGCGTTTGATCTCTTAGGTGAGAATTTGGGATGTTTTTGGGGACCCGATGGAGTGTATCTCTCATATGACTTTCATCTGGATGATTGTACTCATGGAGTCGGGTCTCTTGGTTGTGAACTATTTCTGGTGATGAGGTCGGTACCTCTTATGGCTTGGTGTGTGTATCGGGTATATCTGTATGTTTTTTGGATTAATTAATAATGTATATATGGGTAGATATTCATGTTGTATGTATGGGGAATACACCTGTATTGAGCTGACTAGTTGTGTTTAGCAGCATATGGTCATGAGATGGTGTTTCTCTCTCATATGGGTTCCCACTGGCTGGGATAAGAGGATTATTGCCTTTCAGTTTCTCTCTTTTGTTTTGGGTTTTTGGGTTCCTACTGAGTATTGTTAAACTCAACTCTGAGCGGGCTTTCCCTGCACATGTTTGTGTCTTTTGAAGACCACTGGCCTTTTGAGGGAGTCCTGGGAGGACCCGGAGCAGGTAGATCTTTGTGAGCGAGACTGACCGGGGTGTTTACTAGAGCTGTGTTGAGGAGCATACCGGTGGGTTCTTTGACAGTTATCCCCTCCTTCTGAGCAGGTTGGATGCTTTTCTGGTTTTCCTATGGTGGACCCTGTTTTACCCTTTTGTACTTCTATGGCACTCTAGTTTGGGATAGTTGTATGAATCCATTTACTATTCAGTTTTATATATCTATGCACTGTCTCATGGAGGTGTATATGGGTGCATGTGTAAAGGAGCCTTAAGATAATGTCTCCCATGTGTGTGATAACCTACTCGACGCTAGTAACCAGACCCTATCCTATTGAAGGTGGGCTTGAAGAGTCATGGATCGAGCCCCGTTGGGTTTGGACATGACAACAACCTTAGCATGATACAAATAATCATGTCCCGAAAGACTGATCAATTTAGTAGCCTTGGAAATACTATAAACATTCATAAGTTTTACATTACTTTATAAAATGAAAAATTATTACAACATATTCTCCATAGTCCAAACTCATATCCTATAGACTATATCTTCATGTCAGTCATAATATACTTCTTTGCATCCTAGAAAAAATAAAACATAGAAAGGGGTGAGCTCAGATTCTATGGAAGGATAAAAATATAGTGGAAATTTTCATAAATAAGGATAAACATTTAATGTAATGTATCAGACTAAAACAAAATCCTTTTAAAAATGAACTTCATCATATTATTGAAAAGATAGAATCATGTAATTCCATTTACTTATTCACATGGATCGAATAATCAAATGCTATATCAATAGCCACTTTCATAATGATGTAATGCATAATGGCAGACTTCATAACCACATAGTCAAGGCCTTGTTCCAAGACTACAAATAAGAGTTTCCCAAGGACTATTTCCAAGACACTAGTTTGTCTCATGAGACCTACCAATGCATCGAGGAGCTATAGCGGGATCCACCTGTCACATACTAATTCCAATGCTTTCCTCAAATGAAAAGGTTTAAACATAACATAAACATTATTTTTAAAACTAGAATACTAAATTTCAATAATTTATCTATGAACCATGAATGATGTGAAAATAAAACATCCACTGTCAAACATATCACAAAGCCTTCAATTCAATATGGATGTTTTGTATCACAATAAATCAACTTCAAACAAGCTTAAAATACATCAAAGGATGTTGACTTTGATGAAATGAATTTTTTAGAGAAATATCTCATTATATTTCGAAATAATTTAAAATTCATATAATTATAAAAGAAACAATTTATTTTTAAAATATTTGTATAATCTTGTACGAGAATCTTTGATGATGTTATAACGGTGGAAAATTGCCGCACCCGGTGTATATGTTAAAAAACTTCCTGATCTTAATTTTGTTGAAAAGGTCATAATGTACCTTGTATAGAAAACGATGGAATGATTCCTTTAAAAACATATATGGTCCAATAAGGCTATAAATGACTTTAACCCATTTTATAGTAAATATTAAGAGAAAATTGAAATACATTTTTATGAATCCACAGATGTGGATGATAAAGAAGTCCCAACAGATACTTTTGTAAAAAAACCTCAGATAATAAAGGGATTGTGAAATTTACACTTACCTTGTACATTTCTTTGGTCGAGGGTATTTTAAACTCATGTATAATGGTGGAATTATTTTTATTAAATTATACATGAAACATATACATTAATATTATATCATATATGATCTTGTAATATTTCTTTTTAAGGATATTTCATTAGTATCATCGTTTCAGTTGTTAATTGATTCGTTTTCTTTTATAAGATTTGTTACGTAAGTAATTTTTGTTATGTATGGGATGTATCTAATTAATTTTAAAAATGATATTTATTATTTAATCATTATATTTAATCATCAAATAAAAATTATTCTTGAATGTATACGATGGAGAATGAATATCATCGCGTTCGTGGAGACGGTAGTCTGTACGTACGCATGAGCAACAATATCATTATTTTGATATTAAAATTTTATATAATTCGATGTAATGTCATATATATACAGAATCATTATAATTTTATATTTTTTATTTACATCATTTATACTAATTATTATACCCATCCAAATGATTAAGTGTTTGAATGACAAACTACACCATGACGTGGAGAATGTAATTCGTATGTCCGCACGTATGGTGACTTTTTCATAAATAGGATGGATAGAATAATTAATATCGTTGTACCATATTTATAATAACATCATATTATATATAATATACATTATTTATTATTTTATAATGGAAACTACATAGAATGATGAAATGGAATATGAAAAGAACTTGAAAGAGGTGATGAAATATTTACATCTTTTTCATGTTCTTATTCTTGATTTGATCAAAATGGCTCCATAGGATGGATTTTTTATTAAATTAAGTCCTCTAGGATGAGGGGAGGATATTTTAGAGTATATTTGGGCAAGGTTTGGCCGATACAAATGGCATTGAAGGTGTGAATTTGAGATAAGGGGAAGTCCCCTTTTATAAGAGGGGTGAGGGGCACCTTAAAAATGATTGAAATATTATTTTATAATAAAAAAGATTTCGGTTCCTAATTGATAAATAATAATTTATTTTGAGAATAAGGTGTAAATGGGTCGAAAAATAACAAACCATTAGGTTTTAGAAAGGTTCGGGTAACTATATTAACCTTATCTTTTAGATTTAACTCTTAGTTTAATAGTTTAACATTTACCATATCTCATTGTATTTTTATATTATATGGTTAATAAACATACTATAAACTTCCAAGAGAACCTAAGGTGGTTAATTAATTAAATATATAATATTATTTAATCCCTTTTTCTGATCTTTAGGTTTTTAGGAATTGAATATCTATAAATATGATAATTTGTGCTTTAAAAACTCTTTTATGTCAATTTTGACATTATTTGGTATTTTGTTTTTTGAAATTCATAAAAGCATTATTAAGTTAAAAAAAATTCATTTAATAAACCCTAACATGTCATATTAGACTAGAAAATAATTGGGATTCATTAAAAGTCTAAAATTAGATATATTAGGATTTTTATAATATCAATTATTTTAATCATTCATTAATAGGGTAATTACTGCATCATTATTGTGTCATAAATAAATTTAATTATTTAAAATCTAAAAATTGTAAATAAAATTCCATTATGTAAGAAATTGTTTTATCTTTCTAATGAATATTTATTGTCAAATTTAACTTCTGTATAACCATATATTAAAAATGGTTTATTTATTAAACATGGATTTTAACACTTTTAACTCTTCTTAAAATAAAATAATAATAAATGTCCTAATCTAATCCAAATGGACCAAAGAGGGTCATATTTTTTTTACTAAGGTTGTTTTTGGTCTAATTATACATATTCAATTGAATTAGGACTTGTGTTAGGATAATTATGATATCATTTTTACCCTTAATTTCCCCATTTACTTTTAACCGTTGTAAATAAAAGTCAAATGTTACTATTCAAAAAAAATTATTTTCATCATATTGAACCACATTTTCTTCACTGATATTAACCGTGTCTCTCAGATATTTGAAATTAAACTCATATAAGTGGTAAAATTATGTTTTATACAAATTTTTAAATGCTCCTAGGAGGTTGTTAAAAGACAGTAAAAAAGTTCGATAAAATTTTATATATCTAAACTTATTATAAAATGAATCCAATGAATAATGTTGAACATATATAGGTATTATGTAGCCATTTTGACTTAAAATAAGTTAAAATAAAATTACGGATTATTTAAATAAAAAGTTGGTTTTAAACAATAACACATTTTTTTCACAATTCATCAAAAATTGAATGTTTTCAAAACAAATACCAAATATTCACCCGAAGAAAATTTCATTATTCCAAATCAAAAAATGAAGTCCATTTTGAAAGATAAAATTTATAAAATTTCACAAATTTGGTATTAATATTCATAACTGTTGTTTTATTGGTTGTGGTGTGTTTGAACTCGATGATGCGCACAACACAAGCTATTATATTATTTGAAGGGAAACGTACCGTGGGAGCATGGGGTGTCATAGAAGTAATTGGAAGCTAAGACTTTATGATCACATCATTAATGGTGCTTCTGTGGGATGCGGAATGGGGCCCACACATAGTTAGCGGCCCAAAGTGGAAATAAGGGCTTACACATGGTTAGCAGCCCAATGATATGGAGACCGAGACTTACATCAAGATAGAGGCCCATGTGGCAACAAATCACAATGGGAGAGGGAAGGGGTAACATATTCTTATGTGCCCCTCTCACTTCTTGGCCTTTGGTATATAAGATGATAGGAGGAGTATAGATACTACCTCCTGCAAGAAAGGCGGGGGGATTACACCGAGATGGTTTCCCTTTCCCCACAGGAAAACGTTGCACCAATAAAGAGGATCTCATTCCATGTGAGGAATGATTCACCCCTGTAGAGACCAGTGGGAATGAAGAATGTCTATGGTGAGGAAGCCCACGTACAACGCACGGGGTGAGGTCACCGTTTAACGTCATGTACTGATTATGATGGTGATTGGCAGTTTAACTCCAACATCTCCGACGACATGGGTTCACTCTGAACCCCCTAGGACTTACATAATTCAAACCCTCCTACACCTTGATGGAAGGAAGACATTAGTAATTCCCTGGAGAGGTGGTGTTATGGATTGATCTATTGGGGGGACCACATTATCATGGCTATGCGGAGAAGCAATAGATGCTCCTGTGCCTATGCGAAGAAGCATGAGGTGAAGAAACACAATGGGAAGAAACACCCAAGGAACATTGAACTCACTTCATTCATACATAAAGGGTCACATTGGATAAGTTTTTGTAGAAGAAAGGGGTTCATAGGTAGAATCCTTGTGAAGCTCTGGTGCCCCATGTAGTGGATGGGCTTCGTGAAGGAGTGTTCATCGCGAAGTAAAGTGGCCAAGCCAAAGCATAGAGAATAGGTGCATATGAAAGGTGCTTCTTGGATTGGAAAGGTGTTACTGTATAAATGCCTCATGAAGTAAGGATTCCCCCTGAAGCATAGTGTTTTGAAGTGATGTGCCTCAGGAAGCACACTGACTCTGCCTTAGCATGCAGGTCACATGTGCATAAAGGCTACTTCGCGAATCATAAGTGCCTCGTGATTACCCGATTCCACTTGGGGATATCCTTTATTTGTGAAGTCCATTGGACTCCATGAAGGGAATCCATCCTTAAAGAGGGGTAGAATTTAAACCAAGGGAGATACACTTCATGATGCTAGAGTACCATGAAGAACTCATGGTTCACAGAGCAAAGATTGCTTCGCGATATGGGAGCTAAGAAGGCAAATCATCAGAGGATCCATCATTTGGGATATAGGGGAGCCCAATATTTATAGGCAATAGGTGCTGCGATGCAGATCTCTCTTGGTGCGAAGACAGAGTTTTCTCTGTGGCGGGTTCACGAACGTCAACGGGGTTCATGGAGCATCTCACCTCCTTGCTCCACGGAGGGTTCGTAAACATCAAAGTGGATCGCGGAGCATCCCAATTCCATGATCTGCGGTGGGTTCGTGAATGTCAATGTGGTTCGTAGATCATCCTGACTCCTTTCTATGTGGAAGGTTCATGAAGGGGGAACTCTACGCCTATCGCGTGGCCATGGGGGCTTCACGAATGTTCTTCAGGAGGTAGACCCTAATGCTTTATATTTTTTCTTATTCTACCCCAATTTTGGCATCATCAAATCCCCTTAGACTTGGAGTAGAGGAGAAAGAAAGAGTCCATGTCTGAGGGTCCATTGCCAAAATTCCTCGATCAATCGAATAGTTGTCTTGCAAAGGAGGCTCGCGAAGCAGAGTAGAGACGTGTGGGTTGTGCACGTCGTGAAGGTCACCGTGACTGGTTGTGCCCCAAAGCACCCGGTTCTTCTCCTATAAATAGGTGTGTGACCTCTCTTTTTTCCTTTATATTCTATTTGTTTTTGTGTTTTAGCACTCTCGATTCATGAAGCCCTGCATACTCTGTGATTTCTCTCTACAAATCGGGCATTCTGCTTGCGGTGCACATCAAGTATTTGACTTCACGTCAGAGTGATTTGTGTATTCTGTTTGAATTTTGGGGTAGGGCTCCGCGAACAGCCATCGAAAACACGCTTTGTGAACTTGCTCTGCAAAATAGTTTCATGAATCAAAACCAAAGAATGCCCAAACTCAAAAACTGAATGGATCACCAGGATGTTGTCAACGGGTCCTTACAGACACTGCTTGAAGGAGGGTGATGGTAAATATCTTGGGTCTAGGGAGTTGGTACAAAGCCACTATAACCATGATTCTTTGGTGAAGCTACTATCGCAAAGACAAAGGAACTATCTAATGTGTAAGAGGATACCTTTGTATGGCTTTGGGCTGAGGGATGATGTCTCTATTCCTGATGTTAGAAGCGACAAACCACTGTACTGGTTCAAGTACATGTTGTTCTAGCAGCAGTAGTTCAGGGGGCTGACGGCCATGCCCGAGAGGGATTCATGCTTATTATATCTAATTGTCTATACAATCATATGAACAATGTTGATGGGAATGAATTTCAACTGGAGACATCTCCCCACTTTACCAGATGATCTTGAAGGTATCATTGAGGCACCCTAGGAAGGGATGGTCTGATTAGTGGGACCAACGACAGGGCGGCAACTTCATAGATGACTAGGCCTGGGCCTACTAGGTAGGTGCCTTGTGTGAAGAGTTAGAGGAAGAGCTAAGGAGAGTGGGCCTATATGAGGTGTCTTGGGCCTCTCAATTTCATATCTACCAGCCGACGCAGACAATGCCAGTGTTTCTAACCATATGGTCATTGAGGACCAATACCCTCCACTTGTACCACAGGGTGGTTGGAATCAGTTTATGTGATGTGCATCAGATCTCGGGGGGTATCGATACTAGGAGAGATGTATGATGAATTCCTCCCCTATATGAGTGCATAGGAAGACCCAGAGCAGAAGCCACTGCTAGCGATGTCTTTAATTAACCTTGTGCGGGGAGATGACAAAGAAGTAAAGAGGGACATCCCTTTAGGATGATGGTTCAAGTAGTTCCTGAACTTTCTGGAAGATAGGCAGTTTTCGGTGAGCCATTGAACATCCCAAATGGTTCTTATTGAGGCTTTTAGAAATTGTATTGGAGGTTCTTGGAGGACAGCCAGTAGAATACTTGGCGATCCAGTGTTAGTACCGAGTAACAATTAGTAGTCAGGTTTGATTCCTACATCGCGGCTCTCATATATGGTTGGATCCTATCTGTGAGGGATGCGAACATGGGTGTGTGACTAAGAACATTTATCATGGAATCCATGATTGCGAATGGAAAATAGGTCAACCATGGGATCCAGATGCTCGACAAGGTGTACAAGATGTTGTGGCATATCAGTGAGGGGAAGAAGCCATAGAGGATTTGCAGACCATTTGACCTCTTGTATGGGGGAATAACGGTTCATGTTCAGGGGGGTTGGGGGTTTATGAATATGTAAACCCAATATCCCATCCATGATCATACATATGTTCGTCTATTCTGAATTCCGTAGGGAGACTTCTGACCAATCGGACTGTGCAAGCGATACTGAACCGTGTTTGGATTGTTAAGGAATTCAACATTCATCTATTCCCACTGCCAACGGGTTCTTTAATTGATGATGGATAAGGGAAGGGAGAGCACATGTCTTATATCCTAGCTTTTTGAGGAGGATTCTTAGTGGAAAGGGTGGATTGTGAACCCCTCAACGAGTCGTAAACCTCACACTGATATGCAATACATTTTTTGTGCCTACAGCGACTGACCCCACATGTCCCTTTGGTGGTGCTCTACACGGAACATTCATATATGATGAGTTATATCTGGCTCATGTTCACACAGGAATATGGAAATATGCGTCATGAGTTGCCTCCTCCCTCTACTGTATTTTTGTTGGTGAAGGATTACATGAAAATATGGGAGGCGGCCAACCCGGGGGAGGTGATGATGCATCCAACCATTCAGGTCGGTGATGGTGTGCCTCCACAACCTTGAGGTTGCGGCCTAAAGGCATCAAGGACATCCTACGGTGGTGGGGTTGCCATGGTAGCAAGGCCCACACCGGTTGAGGGGGAGGCAGCTGCATCAGATCCAGTAGTGGAAGTGGACCTAGCGGTCCCAGAAGTGCAGGGTTATCTGGAGGGGAGTCCACTAAGAGTATTACGTAGAATATCCACCCAGGATTCGAGGAAGCGGATGCACCATATAGATATGCCGGAGAATGATGCCTTCCTATAGGAATGAGACTTCTAGGATGTCAACAGAAAATTCATTGGGTCGTCCAAGATTTGTAAATACTTGAACCATCTCGGGATAGATTTATAGGGAATTGGGCCTATTAAATTTGTCTTCGTAGTGGTCCAAGAAGAGGCCGGGCAATACCTTACTGATATTGAGGACGTCGTGCACCCCGAGGTGGCCCAAATCTAATTATTGATCAGGTAATGGTGTTGTTAGATCCAATTATGCCTCTGTAGTAATCAAACTCTGAACTGAGAGAGCACTTCCTTTACCGAAGGTATCAAACGAGTCCTCCTGGTGAGAGGAGGCCGATAGAAGGAGCACCATGGAGGAGGGAGAAGTAGGTGATCATGGCTCAGATCTTGAAGAATTTATAGAGGTTCTTGAGGTAACATCCTAAGCCCCATCCTCAAGGTTTTCTTTTAGGTAATTTTTAATTCGTTACTAATATTTGAACTGTGCAGGAAAACCACATTCATCGAAACTACTCCTACCCTACATCAGATGCCGATGCAGGGCCTTCGAGATCTGTGCTCCCTACTATGATGATTAGTTCATCTGGTGTGTCTAGGACACCTAAGGTGGCTCTCTCATTGTTTTTAGACCATCTGAAGATTTTATGGAGGTCCACACATCGGGCTCCCGATGGCAACAATCTTGGATCAAGACTGTGAACTTGATATCTGAATGTCTCTTTTACAAAATTCATGACTTCCACCCATCGTGTTAACTAACATATGTCCAGTTCTTGGTATGCATAGTTCTGAAAATGGTGTGGGCTGCCTTGGCCAGGATGGTTGGTACTATTAGTGGTGCTTTTCCCAAAGTAATCCCATTGGTTGTGGAGGCAGATATCCGAACCGACCAAGAGGCATCACTCTCGATCCTTGGTGGGACCATAGGCATCAATGTGCCTATGATTATTGAAATGGTATCTTACAATTAATGATCGATCAAATATCTTGGGTCCTACCACACCTGATCAGACACCAGATGCAGACCCTAAAAAAGAGTTCTTGAGGGTCTTCCCCACATATAAGCCTTCCAACCCTACAGATTGGGATGAGACGACTTCTGATGATGAGGGTAGCAAGAAAGTCTGTCGCAGATCATGGAAGCTAATAAATCACTTCATTGATGACACCCCCAATCACTTTGGATGGAACATAGTGGGAGAAATCATTTGTGATTATGCGAATTGTGTGTTGGGGGAGTGGATGCCTGGGGTCCCCACAAGCTTGTCCAAGATCTCATGGAGGAGATGATCTGGGAATATGACAGTGGCCTTGGTGTGGGTTGGCAACTGAAGAATTCGGTGAACATCAAGAGGCTCCAAGAGGCTGAAAATGACCTTCAGTGACATCATGTCTGGGAAGATGAGCACTCTTCCTTGATCAATGAGCTGTTAGAGATTATATCATGGCTGAAGGCCCAACTATAAGAGTCCATAAGGAGGATGAAACAAGCCTCCATTGAGATGGATAACATCTGTAATGGTGAGGAGCGGGCCCTGGTTGTGGATGACGAACTGCGCCCCATTGATGCCAAGGAGGAGAAGGAACTAACCATGCGGAAACAGATCCCGGATGCCACGAGCTAGAGGGTGGCGGAGCTGAAATGCTTTTTTGAAAGGGTCAACCCATTCATTTGAGGGGCCGATCCTCGAGTAATGTGATTCGTGTAACCTTTGAACATAGTTTCATGCATTGACTATTTCTGCTAGATTCCTGCATGAGTTATTTTATTCATTATTGGTCTATTTAATTTTCACTATATTCATGGGACATCGAGCGATCAGTCCCTAAGCCGACATGGGTTGGGCCTGATGTGAGAATCAAGGGATGACCTCCTTGTCATTCCATCCAAATATAATAGTGAAAACCAAGTATTCCCTAGAAGCAAAGGAGATGACCGACAAGAGGACAAAGACCTCATAATAATCAAAGTGTCATCTTTCCAATGCACCCTAGTGCATGAGCGGGGCAATGCCAGTGGTGTTGGAATTAATCTGAAAATTAGGGAGTGGAATGTGTGAATCCTGATACCAAATTTTTTGGAACATTGTAGGATGGAGTGGAAATGATGAATACCTATTTACCATGTTCAAAACACACTATACATGTTAAATTAGCCTCAAATGGGGATAATAAATGAAGGCAGACCGCTGACCATGTTCGAAACATAGAGCCTGACTCGGAATTCCATCTATTTTCCATCCAGAACATTGGCCCAGGATAGTAAGCAAGCCATAGGACGAGCATCCATATCGCTGGGGTGTTCTTTTGGACATGAAATAGGATTAGGGTCCGAATAAAGGGCATGCAAAGTGTGGAATGTGGGGTGATGGGTTGTTCAAATGGAGTCCATAACTCTTGAAATCATCCCACCGTGGTGGAAACACATTATGCGGGAATATCATTTTGATCAGGGTTCAACCATACTTCCTAACATGACTTCTCTAGTAAAGAAAAAAAGGCAACTTTAGGTTTTGCGCCATGCAAAGGAAGAATATAGAGACATAGTTTCACGTCGCACCATAAAAAAAGTGAACATTTTTTATAGGTCAGACCACCTAGACCAGATGGTTAATGACCATGGGGCTGGGCCCATTGTGAAATGCCTATGCATCACTACATATCCCATAAGTATGAGAATCAATCCAAACATAGTTCTTAAAGCACGGAATGGCTGGAGGCCAACACAGATAGTGGAAATCCTCTCTAACAAGGGATATGGGGCATCCCATGATTAACACAGGGCATCCTGAACTTGTTCAGGGTAGAACCACAATTTAGTGTCATGTATTGAGGACATATAGAATTGTGAAATTTAACTTCATACAATAGAACGAAGAGTAAAAGGGGAAGATCCCAGGATGGGAGTATGCGGTGTGGTAGTTATAAACCAGACGTGAATGAGTACATAAGGAATCCGCACCACACAACGTATTCTTGGAATAAGATCTTTAGGGCAATTGAACAAAAGTGAAATTTAGTCAAGGCCATAATCAAAGTGATCGAGAGTTCCTATATACCCCATTCGGGTAGTAATCAATCCATACGTAGTTTTAGGAGCTCATTTTAATGTCATGTCGGATGAATAAAGGCATGTGTGACATGGTTGTGCCTATAAACGTCCTACAGAAACTACTAATCCCATGTGAGACATGATCGGTGTGGGAAACAAGTAGTGGTGGGAATTTCCTGACATAGGAAGGAATATGATAGGGGCTATGAGATAATAGGTGAATGAAGTCCCAATGGTTTTTTCCCACCAATATAACACACCTAGATGCACCAAGGTGTAATGTCGAGTATGTTGGAATTCCAATTGAAGATAAGGAATTGGAAATATTTGAATCATAATGCTCACGATCTAGACCGGAATGATGGTTTTGTGACAATAGGGGATAGATTTTGAACATTTTCAAAACACAGTATCTGTATCGTGTTAGCTTGACCTGGGGAAAACATATGAGGGTCGACCGCTGACCATGTTCGAAACATGAGACCTATCACAAATGTTGTACAAGGTCTTCAGTGATGTTGGACCAAGACTGCAGGTAAGCCAACTTGGAATGAGACTAGGACGTGATCGAGGTCCTAATAGATGTAGAAGAGGATGAGGATCCAAATAACGTGCTCATGAAGCATGTACATGGAACTCGAGGAATGTCTCCATGAAAATTCCACACTTCGGGATCTTTGACATAACAAATCCGAGTATGACTATAAGACATATCAGATAGAGGGAGTCGAGTCCCTTATCAAGGATGAGGGTCCTGGGGCACACACATCCAACTTAAGGACCTATGGTGGACTATTAAGGGGGTTAGATTTAATAGACTGTACGCAGGGTGGTGAAATAGGCAAACATGACGCGGAGTTCCCATAGAGAGATCTTAGTTTAGGGACATAGAACTCGAACCATGTTTGGAAAAGACATTGGAGGTACATGGTGTGGCAATTTCAAAACCAAACATGAATGAGAACCCATAAGGTACTCTCGACACCACATGTTCCCAAAAGGGTTCGGGCTTGGAGCCCGAATAAGAGGGAACATGATTATAGATTCCAAGGGCTGGACCCAAAGACGACATGTCTATGCATTCTTATGTATACCATGAGGATGTGAATCAAGCCATACATAGTTTAGGATGATGTTGAGCAGTTTAACATCTTACAACAATGATGTGGATTGGTATTACTTTATGATCATTGAGCCTGGACCAGAGATGGTAGGGAATATGGGAGACACATGGTGAGGTAATTATACAACCTGAAATGAATGCAGACATATTCCCAAACCACACCATATAATACTATATGAGAACTTGGGCCAGGGCCCCGAGATGGCCGAGAGACCTAAGGTGGGGCTATAGATATAATTTCACAGCCATCTTAGTGTTTATTGTCATATAGTGAGGACGACGGAGATCATAGTGTGAGTCCATAGAGATAATACTGTAAACACCTATTTTAATATCATATGCATGGGACAACTGAAAGGAGAGGTAGAATCATCATGCCTATGGAATACCACAAAGTGTCAATGATGGTAAAGGAAAACTGTTGACCAAGTTCGCGACACAAATATCCTCCCCTTCATGACCAGAGGTTTGGGGAAAAAAATGGATCATTGAACATTGAATATATTCTCAATAAGGTACTTGTATCAATTTGTCTCTCAAAAATCCTTGGGGTCGTTGGCCCAAAATTATATGAGATCCCTTAGGCTATGTATCCATCCCATTTGAGGGACATTTTGGATCTATCAGATGATTGAAACCCAAATGATGGGCATCACGAAGCATGGAGGGGCCTATGATCGTAGAAGGGGTGATAAATGAAGGGATGTCTCAAAAGGGAGGTATGTGTGGGATGACAGAATAAACCAATGTGAATAAGGATGTGAGTATATATCAAAATTCACACTGTCTAATAAGAACTAGGGAAAATGGGCCAAAAGGGACTAGGGTACTGAGGCTGGGCATCCTGGACAGCTATAGCCAAATGGCCTCTTACGAGGGCAATGCCTTATCATAGATCCTAAGCCCTCGAGATCAATTCTTTGTGTGAGAATCAAGGAGTAGGACTAGGCTATCCCAATCATGTAAGGGTCTGACTGGTGGAATCATGCTTTTGCCTATGATAGAAAGAATCTTAAAGAGTCAGCGGGACATAATGAACCACCACACTCAATGTTTAGGACAAATGGGGGTGGTGACAACGGCAAAGGAAAATTGTTGACCATGTTCGCATCACTTTATCCGTATCGTGTGACCTGTGTGAGATGAGATTCAAGAAGAAATGTTTGAGTTTGGAGCTGGGCCTACTGAAATAATGTTTGGGCGGTCCTACATATCCCATGTGGATGGGAGTCAAGACGTACGTAATTATAGAACATCCATGCAGTTTAATGTCATGAAGTACGGACATGGGAGTACTAGAAGAATGAGGAGGTGCACAAGGCATAACATTCGTAATCTTGTTGGGAGTGGGGAAAAATAAATGTAGGTTTCATCCATGAGATCCTGCAAGGGACCTACACCTAGGAGGGGAACCCCAAAAAAAGTGAGTGGGGCTAGACTGAGGAAGAGGCATCCTAGTGTTCCTATATATCCCATGGGGATGGTAATCAATCCATATATATTTCTAGGGAAGCAATTTAATGTCTTGCATGATGATGCACATTTTAACGTTATGCGGGTCCATTCACAGTCTATGGTCATGTAGGACCGTACATTTTAAGGTCATGTTGGACCAACCGAATTAGAAAAAGTATTCCTTGAGGAACGTGGTAATGGTGGGGAGAGTAATATTTTCACCATCCATGGTCACCAAAGAGTATGCACCATTGGGGTAGACCTTGTGAAAAACGTACGATCCTTCCCATTTGGGCTCCAAGATGGGTGGTTTCCTTCTAGGTATCATTGGTGTTCTGAGGGCCAATACCAAGTCACCTTGCAAGAAGTAGTGGAGTGGAACGTTATTTTTTAATTCCCCAACAATCTTGTTTTGGTGCCATTCCAGATTGTGCAGGGCATAAATCCTATTATCGTGGAGCGCATCCAACTACACCAGAGGCATTTCATCTAGTTTATTTGGCGCTTTCTGATCATATATAGCTATGTGGAATGGGGGAAACTAAATCTTTATGGATATGAAAACCTCCATTATGTACATTGGGGAATATGGTGTCACTTGGGTGGAATTATGAGTTGTCTTACGATATGATCAAAGAGAATTGTGGAGCTTGTCTAGCCAACTCTTCTTATTCTGAGAAACCATTTTATGCAGAATGTTAGAGAGGGTTTTTTGAACGCCTCGATCTGTCCATTTTAATGCACATGATAGTGGGAGGTATGGTTAGAACGGATGTTTTATTTTCATAAAATTTCTTCATCTCAGCTGCTCGGAAGTTCGTGTCGTTATCGGTGAAGATGGCATGAGAGACTCCAAATCGGTAGATGATGTTCGAGCTCACAAAGTTTATGATGGAACATGCCCTGACCTCCTTCAGCGGAACTGCCTCTGTGAACATGGAGAATAAATCCATTACGGTTAGGATGAACATATAATGGCATGCTATCACCGACGGATATGGTCCTACGACATCTAGTCCCCACACCTCAAATGGCCAAGAGTACTTTATAGTCTGGAGAGGCTCTGGAGGCCGATGGATATTATGGGCATGAATTTGGCACAAAGGGAACCTTTTGTTGAACTAGATCCAGGAATGGGTCTTCGAGGGCCAAAAGTACCCCAGTATCTGGATCTGGTGAGTTAGTTTCGACCCGGTTTGATGATCCCCACATGAACTGACATGAACCTCTTGCATATCATTGAAATTATAGAATACTAGAATGCTACCGAGGATAACCCCATCAAACCCGTGCTTGAAGAGGATATACTCATGACCACGACCATCCAGGAGGGTAAACTGTATTGTTCAGCATCAGATATGCTCATTCTCGGCACAATCTGATGGGAGATTACCGTTTTGGAAGTACTCGACAAAGGAGGTTCTCCAGCATGGATTCACTTAAACCACTACATCCAGGGAACCTGGGTGTCTGGTCATGGAGGCGCTAGTAGTATGGTGGATTACCAGAAAGCTATCATCGTCATCTAGAGTGACGAGAAAAATGAATCTATGGTGTGACACATGTATAATCAGTTCATCCCATTTGGGCACTACAAGTGATGTAGCTAAGCTGGCCAAGGCGTCTGCTCTACCGTTTTGTGATCAATGGATAGGAGTACCCTCTGGCTGAGATTGGAACAGGGCCATTATCTAGAGAGTGTGTTCCAATAGTGGTATGATCATTGTATTTCTGACGACATAGTCACTGATTTCTGCTTGATGATGATCACCAAGCACCCTTTCACATGAAAATGGGTCACATCGATCTCGAGGGATAGCTTGAGGAAATTAATGAGAGCCTGATACTCTGCGTCATTGTTGGTGAATCCTTCTGACAATAGGAATGAGTATGGTAGAATGGCTTGTGATGGGATAGTGAAGACAAAACCCATGCCTACTCAGTTGATTTTTTGGTCATTGAGCCTTCTATCAGAGGGGCTCAGGGAAGCCCCATAAAAGTGCATTAGACAACACGCAATAGCTTGGTCTACTCAGAGAATCACTTCATATGGGAAATCAAGATCCATGGATTGTTTCGTAGGAGCTGTACGGGTAGCTAGGAAATCTTCCAATGCTTGTACCTTGATAGACTTTTGAGGAATGAACTTGATGACGAACTACTGGAGGATTATCACCCACTGAGTTAGTCGGCCTATCAGTATGGGGCAGATCTGGATGTACTTTCGAGGATCTACATGAGACAGAAACCGTACCTTGGGGTGTTGCAGGTAATTTTGCCATTTATGTAATGAGAATACCAGCACAAGGTATATTTTCTTGATTGGAGAGTATATGGTCTCGGTATTGAGGAGCATGTGGCTAAGGTAGTAGAGGTTGTTATTTTTTCCTTCGTTGTTCTTCTGGGCGAGAAGGGTGCCGAGAGACGGTTTTAGGGTGGTCACCTAAAGGACCAACAGATTTTTGGAGACAGGTGGAATTAAGATTGGAGGATGGAAAAGGTGATGCTTGATTTCTTCAAAAGCATTCTGGAACTCTTCATCCCAGTCATAGATAGTTCCTTTCTTCAAGATCTGAGAAAAGGGCTTACACTTGCCAGCCAAATTTGCAATGAATCGGCCTATATAAGTTATGTGGACTTGGAAACCCTGATTCTATTAGGTATTACTTGGGGAGACATCTTACTGATGGCATTGATCATCTGTAGGTTGATCTTGATGCCCCTATATCTAATAACGAAGCCGAGAATGTTTTATGAGGTGAACTCAAAGGAGAACTTCAATGGGTTCATCTTCAGGTGATGGGAAGGGAGGAAGATAAACTCTTTTTCCTGGTCATTGAGATAATTTTGACGTTGATGGGATTTTACCCCCAAATAATCCACCTGACATTCCACTAATGTTCTGAGGATCAACTTAAATATGCGATGCATAGCCCGTTAATAGGTGGAACCTGCATTCTTTAAATTGAAGGGCATGAATTGGTAATAGAAAATATCTTATGGCACCTTGAAAGATATATACTCCTCATCCTTGGGGGCCATTCATATTTGGTTATACATGGAGTATCCATCGATTAAGTAGAGAGATTGTAACCCTGATGTAGCGTCGATCAACAATTCCATCATAGGAATGGGAAAATTGTCCTTCGAAAACTAATAGTTGAGATCCTAGAATTCGATGCAGTGTCTGATTGGTATGTTCTTTTTCCTTACTGGCACAGTGTTGGATAACCTTTTGGGGCACTAGACCTCCTTATCAAAATTGGATCTGATGAACTTATCAACTTCTTCCTCAACCATGGCACCGTTAAAAGGGAGCATCTTTCTGGGAGGCTTCATCAACCTGAAATGATTTGATGGGAGACTGAGGGGGTGTACGAATACATGAGGATCTAGTCTTTTCATCTCATCATAACTCCAGGAGAAAAAATCATGGTGTTTTTCATGAAATCCACATACTATTTTTTCTCGTGAGGGGAATAGCGGCACTGATCAGTGTGGGTTTTGGGTTTTCCTCACTACCGAGGTTCACCTGTACCAATTCATCGACTGTGGTGGGCATGACTTCTTCATTGGTAGGGGAGAATACTCTAAATTATATTCTATACCTATGGAGGAGGGAGCCTTGGTGGGAGGAGTTTCTTGTGATTTGGATGCTCCTGATGGGAGGCTGGTACCATCCTGAGCGACAGTGGACACTGCGTCAGGGGACTCCTATGCTTCCACAACCATATCGATGAAGGCTGTCGATCTGATCCCATATGGTCTTCCACCCAAGGGGCCACGCTTGATGATATCAAATCATTAGTGATGCTTTAGCATGAGATGATTAATTCCAGCCTGGAAAAATGAGAAAGTATAAAGTATTAGAGTTTCCATGGGGCAGACATCCCCATACCATATGGGTGTAGGATGCTATGGGATAACCTAAGCCAGATTTTTATAGATGTACGAGGCAATCATCCTGAATCTCTTAGACTTGGGAATGTGTTCCCATATTTCCCCATAAATAGCAAAGAATGTTCCCATGTCCAGGATACACTACTACAAAAATGCGCAAGGGGAGCGCTACCCCTTTATCAGCGCTAAAAAAAGCACTGATAAAGCCCCCCTTTATCAGGTCTTTTTTTAGCACTGATAAAGGGGACCCCTTTATCACCGATTTTTTTAGTATCCCTGATAAAGGAAAGATTTATCACCACTTTTTCCTACCGGTGATAAATTTTGTGTTTCAAAAAAAATCATGAAAAATAAATTATTGTTATATAAGTATATTTATATTGATATAAATTTAATATATATATTTTAAATATGTTTTGGATGCGTATAAATAGACTATTATATTTAATATATAATAAATTTATAGAAAATGGATTTAAAACAATTTAAAAATATTAATAATTAATATTTTCTAATTATTATTGATTATAAATCACTTAATAACAATTTGAGGACACAAAAAATAAAAAAAAAAATTAATAAATGATCTAAAATAAATTGAAAATTTAACTCAAACTTCAAACAGACATAACTTTTGATACTGGTGTCCGTTTGAGCTCTACGACATATTAAATCAATGTCTGCGAAGAGCTCTATGCGCTGGTGAGTGAAGCTAAGCATCTGTCACATTTTTATTCCAAAAAAGGCCCATAAGGCCTCCAAAACTGAGTTTTTGGTCTGGATACACCGATTTGTTAACATTCAAACAGGTATAACTTTTGATCTGGATGACCATTTGCCCTGTACCACATATCATATCTAATATTGTATCATTTTATTTGATTTGACTGGTTGTAGAGTTGAAATAGGCTTCTGGATTATATGTTATGATCGTTTTAACATTCTCTGTCTTTTCAAACACACATATATATGTATTTTTTCGTAAATATATATGTTTCTTTGTGTGTGTGTGTGTTATATATATTTATGTATTTATTTATTTATCAAATTATAAACACACATAGAAACCACATATCATAAATTTAAATAAATCTAATCTTATAAGTATATATTAATATACAAATAAATATACAGATAAAAAATTATAACTAAAAATATATATATAAATAAATAAATATAAATAAATATTAATATATGAATGAATATATATATACTAATATATGAATAAATATATTTATATTAATATTAATATATATCAATATACGAATAAATATAACTATATATATATAAATAAATAGATATATCATTTAATATATAATAAATGAAATAGCTTAGTGGTAAAGGTGCAACCGTGAAACGGGGAGGTCGCGAGTTCGAGTTTGGGTGGAAAAAAAGGGGTGTGTGCGTGTGAGGGGGCACAGGAAGGGAAACATGCAGGTGACCTCCCAACGCTGATATATGGGGGGTCAAGCACTATTAAAAGACATCCCCACATTATTTAATTCATTTTTTTGAATTTTTTTGACTTGTATCAGTGCTTTTTAAAATAACTGATAAAGGCCCCTTTTATCAGTGCTAAAAAAGTGTTGATAAATTGGTTTTTAATCAGTACATAGGTGTCCGAATATTCTTGTCCATTCTCTTGTAATAGTTGGTATCTAGATAGCGGACTTCACCATAGGAAAGGGAGACACGCCACATTGGATTACTCCCACTCAACCATTAAGGGAATACTTGAGTCACTAGTGATACGACGAAGGAACTGCCACATGAAGGTTGAGCCATGGCCTGCCCATCAATACATTATAGGCGGTGTACTGGAAGACAATCATAAATATGGTGCTGAAAACTAGGCCACTGAACTAGGTCTTCAAGTACATCTAGTCGACCAGTGTCCATTCTGTGTTGTCATAACCTTGGATTCTTAGGTCTGAGGGACTTAGATCATCCTTGAGAAATCGTAGTTTTTGTAATGTCCGAGTCAAGATTAGGTTAATCCCAGAGCCTTTGTCAACGAGACAATGATGAACCACTATGCCATTGAACTGGCCAGTGATGTACAAAGGGTGAATTTTCCCCTATTTGGGATAGCCTTAATCTTTTCCATAACACAATATGATGGTCTGACATTCCACATTTTCAACCGCCTCAGCATGAAAGGCTTCTAAGACTACTACTTCCGTCTAAAATTGGGGGGGGGGGTCTTTAAATCTTTAGCAAGGGCCTCATGCATGTCTGACGATAGGCCAAGGGCCTCATGGATGGAAAGACTTTTCTGGAATGATGGAAATATTTTTGAGAACATCATACTTCTGTGACATGTGTGAACTTATGTTTACAGGAGGTCGCTCTATGAAAGGAGGTATGGTGGGCCTTGCCGGCTGGACCAGAGGCTGACAGGTTCTAGGAATATCCCGCTGTTCACTAGTCAAAACATACATAGTGACTACAGGATGAGGGCCCGATGGTTGAGGCTGATTCAGAGAAAATTGTGGCTGATCATGATGTGGTAGAGATAGATACTCCTGATCAACCAACACAAATTATAGTAAAGGTGGACTTGATGTCACTAAATGAGAATGATGCACGTGCAGAGCTCTACGCTGAGATTAATTCATGGTTTTAGTAGCATGAACAATCTGGATGGAAGTACTGACTGATTCACTCTAATGACCCATATTTCCATAGCTCTGTCGATGCTGACAACGACTGGGGACATTCAGAGGATCCTCCTAGTGCTCCTCATCGTCCGGAATCATGTAGGGGTTTTCCAGCTCTACGGTATTAACCGATACGTACCCTTGAATGTCACTCGAAGAGTCATCCACTACTAGATTGATTCTAGGATGAATTTACATCTCCAGGGGTATGATGTCTCCGATAGTTTAGGATGGCGACGAAATTAGAGGGGGAATTTGTTTTCCCTTGCATTCGTAGTGTTTTCTCTTCTGGGAAGAGGATGGCTGAGACGATGATGTAGAAGTAGTTGTTGCATATTCTAAAGGTTCTGGAGGATTTGGGCATGCACGAATGACACCATGGGAAAAGGCGAATATTTTACGAGCCATCCAGTCATCATACTTCTAGGATCCACTGTTGGAAACCTGATGTCATTTTCCTTCATTTTCACTGTTGTTGTCTGGCCTCACGAAGATACATGACATCTCTAATATGGATGGACCCAACCAGACAATGTAGTTACCCACATTGTCTTGAAGTCAGTCTTTGAACACATAAAACTATTTTAGGGTGTTCCCCATGATCTAATGATAAGGTTAGTAGTTAAGAATATCAGTGAGGCTCTCCCCTTCTGGCCTTCTACGCCCAGGAAAATGTTCAATCCCCTGCTCTAAGTCACCGTGGAAGTAACCGAGGACCTAGGCCTTATTTAACGAGTAGGTTAGGTTCCTCCTATCTAGAATGGGGGGCCCTTAGTGCCTAACCCTGGCAAGGGGATGGAGGAGCTTGTCGAGGAGGGGGAGCCTAGTTATCTCGCTCGGGTAGTGGCGGTGCATTGCATGGTGGTAGCTTCTGAATCTCAGGTGGGTGCTTCTAGTCCAGAGGCTACCCCTGAGGTGGAGGGCCTCAGCGAGGCTATAGAGGCAGCTCCACTGGTAGCAAATCTAGTTACCTAAGGGCCTCTATTTGGGCCACTATGGCAGGCTCGGGCCTAGCGGCCCTTCTCACAGGGATTTCACAAGGCAACATACATGCCAACTTAGTCTACTATAAGGCTTCCTCAAGGAATTGTGCCTTATTAGAGATGTCTCGAAATCCCACGGGGTAGTTCTGGGTGATCAAAGAGGGGACTAATTCCATCTTGGCATTCTTTACACACATCATCAGTAGTTTCTCCTGATTCAGCGGCATGTAGAGGGAGAATTTTAGCCCTTTTCACTGGGTGACAAAGTCAGTAACATGATCATCATGCCTCTTTTTTCTTTTGAAGAGGTCTGTAATACTCATCTTTTGAGTGGTGGAACTGAACTTGTAAATAAATTTCCTATGTAAGTCTTCCCAGTTGGCTACTGATCTGATGGGAAGCTAGTTTTACCAGATGAATGTCGATCCCTCCAATGTATACAAAAAATAGTGGAGTTTGGTGGATTCCTGCTGCACTGGTGTTACCAACATGGGCCCACACATTTAGATGAAGTGGGAAAAGGGATTGGGCGGGTCCCCTGTCCAGTTGAAGGGGAAATTTGGGATATCTAAAACCCGAGGGGATGGCATATCATCCTCCCACGATGAATATTTCTTACAATCAAAAGGGATTTCCACCTATAATGTCTACAATGCCTCAATATGGGCAATGAGTTCCACCATTGGATCATCTGGGTGGGGTCCCTGTATGGATGGGGATCCCTGACCACCAGTGCATTGGTGAGTTCTTCAACATGATAAATTGGCCCAACGGAACGTAGAAGGGCTGGTGGAATGACTTGTGGGGCAGATAGAGGAACCTAAGCTGGGTCCCAGATATTTTCATGCCATTTAGGAGGATTTGGTGACACATACTGCACCCTCTTTCCATAAGTTCCAGACTCAACCCTGTCGGCGTGTGAAGGATGGCAAGGGTCACCTGGAGGAAGTTCACTGAGGCAAAGTTGCTCCTTCCCCTGCTACCCCAGCAAAGGATAACCGTAGTGTGGCTGTCACTCTCCAACACCTCATCAAGAAGTTCGTTGAACATATTCTTGTGTTCAAAGAGCTATTTGAGCAACAATGATTTTTTGGGATCATCTTCCACGTTCTGCACTAAGCCAGACAGATCAGAGGGTTTGACAGATCCAAGGTGTTCCTTTCCCTTGATGGGATTCTGGATGAGTACTAGAGCCTCTCTGGGCATGGTAAGACCATGTAGGAATGTTTTCTTGTGAGTGATCCATCCTAATGAATCCAAGATATATTAAACTCCATCATGGGGTAGGTCCTCTCCAAGAAGCTCTAGCTCGTTCTCACCCCCCGGTAGGTTGGCCATATGAACCATGACCCTACCTAGAGGCATATCTTCTGTGTCGCCTGAAAAATCAGACTACTACCAGAGAGGAATGAAGAAGAGGGAAACATAATGACTCCATCCATAGATCTGTACGTGGGTAGAAGCCTCTCTGACAATAATGTGAAGCACCTTGAAGCTATGGACACATCATTGTTGGAGGGTCCTTTGGAAGCCTTGTGACTGAGGGTGCTGGGCCACGGGGAATGGGCCAAATAAACTAGATGACTTTGTTCGCCCATATCCTCAAAATGATCTTGGATCATAGGGTAATATAGTCAGTGGTGATGATGGAAAAAGTTCATTTCCAAGAGGGTTTAATGGAAACACTCGACATCAACTTGGGTGAGGGATTACAACGCACAAAAATTCGGTGTTGCAATCGGGGAAAAAAATACCAGGGAAGTGGTCCACTATGAGGATATCTGATAATATCCTGATCTTAGATTTAGGTTATGTCCTTTAATTTCCACACTCATCAACCAGAGGCAGATGGGGAACCAGGAGCAGTACCGAAGCAAGCCGATGAGATGAGAGGCTGGCCTGTGGTGAATATGGAGAGCGAGCTAAGAAACCACCACATCTTGGGCTATCCTCCAAGGAGTGTAGTGACATGGCTTACACATCATTGTATGACGGGTTGACGACAAAACTTTTTATTTTAGAGACCATAGTTTCTAGTGGTGGACCATTATACTGTTCATCCACCATTGGTCCCTAGAATAGCTCTATGTGATCTCTAGTCGAGGAAGAGTGTGATTCTAGTGATGATGGTGGTGATTTCACAGCTGTAACCTATGGGGTTGCCAGATTTTCTTCCTCCTGGACATACCTGCGGAGGGAGGAGGGAATCTAATGGACCTCCCCTTATACAATTATGAGGTCGATGCACCTTTTTCCTACCCATGCTCGGGACATGGAGGACCTATGAGAGGGTTCTATCGCTGAGCCATATTCGTCCTCGGAATCCAAAGAAGAAAACTAGTTTGATCCCAGTCTAAAACATCACAATTTTCTTTTTATAGCGGTGATAACCTGCCCTCGTCCCCTAGTATGGTTCTTCAAGAAAACATAAATTTCTGTCATGAGGAAGACCATTGGATATACTAGTGCTGGGGCAGATAGGAATTATGCCTGAGTAGGACAGGGTGTGAGGAGCACTTGGAAAAATATTGAAGGGAACATGGGGAGGACTTCCTTGACAACTGAATGATGCATGTAATGAATCTCCACAGGGAACGCTAGAGTGGGTAGGACATCTTCTAAAGATGATAGGATAATGGGTGGGACCTCTATTCTTGCTTCCCCTGGAAGTTCCGGTGTGAATAAGGTCCTCATACTTGTCAAGGCGAACACAAGTAGGACCACCAAGCTAGGTGTTGGTGAAGCGAAGTTGGCCTTCACCCTTATGATTTCTTTGGCATGGAGGCCCTTCTCTAGTGGATTTTAAGACATGTGGAGGCCCCCCAAGCTGCAGATTGACCAGATGTGAAACATCCCTACACCACCGGCCTGTGGCTAGAGGGATGACTCCATACCCGATGTAACAAGAATGAGAGAGGCTTCCGTATAGGGTGTGACTGTCAGGGGGAGGACCATTGTTCAGAATGAAGGTACCATGGGGCAGAACTCCATCTCGATCTTGGAAGCGGGGAGGACCTGCATTCTCCATGGTCGTGGTACGAGGAGGACCTCCATACTAGTGGCAGCCACTACCAGTGCCGACGGCTAAGAGAGTCAACCCAGCTTACCCATGGGGTAGTTGGGGCCTCGATCCAGGCCAGGTATACAAGTTCCCCTGCTCAGCATAAACAAGTGGCTGATGATACAAGTTGGCAGTGGTGCGATCCATAGTAGTTGATGTTGATGTTAATGTCCCATAGCGGGGCATCCTCCTCGGCATGTGCCTGACACTTGCTTCAGGTTAGCTGGACAAGGGCTAGTGGTACAGGTACAAATCTTACATGCTCTTCATCTTGGGTGATTGGGTGGTGACGCTAGTGTGGTCTAGTTGGATCCCTACTTGTGGGACCATGAAATAGGATCCCGATGGGATGGCCCTAACATCCCATAACTCGTTGGCGCATGGGAGGGAGTAATCGAGGCATTTTGGGGAGAGGCTCCCAAAACGATTGTATGTTAGGGTGGGGAGATGTGGCTCCCTACGCGGAACATGGTGGAGGTAGTGGAAAAGAGGTGCAAATGACTCTAGATCCTGGAAGACCATATCCCGAGTCAGGATAATCCGCTCTGCCTCATATCAGCGTACAAGGTTGTTAATTACCCTTATTTCAACAAATTCAGAAGGGGAGATGGGGCGTGGGACCCTAGCAGCTGTGTTTTTGGAGGATTTTCTAAAATTAGTGGAGCCACGTATGGTTTCCTCATTGGAATTTCCCTTACCCCTACTTTGGTGCATGGGTGGAGATTGGATTCAGGATGTAGTAGCTTGGTTCCTCGAAAGAAGGGAGATTAAACCATCAGTGCTGAAACAAAGAAATCGACATCCAGTGCCTCGACATCATTCAGTCTCCCATCAATGGTAAGAAGGATCCACCCTAACAATTTCATAGACCAGGATTTCCAATGTTTTGACATACCCAACTTCTGGTGAGTTTCACGCTAGGATTGTTATTTTATTGGTTGGACCTGGAGCTGGATAACTGGATCCGGCGACATGCTATTCCACTAATTTTCAAGCACTACTAATCTCCATATTGAGGAGAATATATTCATGTCAGGTTCACCATGTTTTTTCTGATGCTTTTTCCGAGTTGTGTGCATCCATATGTTCGAGGACAATGTGGATGCGCTGGCGGTTGCCCCACATTCCCTCTTTCCAAAGGTGGGAGGCATCTATCGCTAATTCCGGGACATCTTCTCATTGATTGATACAGGATGATGGGATGCCATTCCCTCCTTCGATGGATTCCTCCTCAAAACTTGTTACCTAGTCCGGGTCTCCCTTATAGACTAGATGTAGTTCGTGAAACTATTCCCAGTGACATATCTACATGGGCGCCGATTAATTACACTACTTCTGTTGGGACATTCCATGGGGTCCAGCCAGGGCAACAAACTTCGATCAGGGGAGTAGTCACATTGGACATCACTAGCATGTATGGACACTGAAACACTGGCACATCTAGGTTTCTTCCCCTTATTATAGGGCTTCTCGAGGGAATGTAAGGTTGAGGAATACCACATCAAATATGTGGAATTATATCCCATTGGCATGCCTCTAGGGATTTCCTCAGATTCCCATGTGTAACACAAGGTATGACCCTAGTCTAACATCAAGAAAAGATGGATCAGATTGATCGGAACACTAACTAGAGTGGATCAGATGGGTGAAACCCATAGAGGGAACAACGTTTTTTGGCCTAATGCATGGTTAGTTACCTGATTGTTGTTAAAGGGAAATGGGAATGATATAACATAATACCACCCGGATGTGGCGGCCCAGGTAAGAATCAATATGGATAATGGAGGATTAAGTGAAATGGATGGAAAAGAGATGATGTCGACTCGAGGGCGACAATGTTGTTGGGAATGAGTTTCTAAGAGGCCTACTACGTATCCCTGTGGCTAGGAATCAATGTATACATAGTTCAAGATGCGGAATTTTATCCGGATGTGCATAGAGGAAAACGAATTGATGATATACTAGTCCTTACACATGGATATAAGCCTATGGTCGGTCTGATGCCACTGGGATGGACCAGAGATATGGGTCCCAATAGAGGGGAAGAAAATGGCTTAACGTTGCATTTAGTTTGACAACAGATTACTATCGAAAGGAGTTTAAAACGACTTACTAATGAATGTGAATCACAACGGTTTACCACTGGATGGGGTCACAACGGCTTACCGTTGGATGGGGTCACAATGGCTTACCACTGGATGGGGTTGAACCTCATAGAGACTTCCTTATTAGCCTGTCTAGGTGATAGGGATCAGTGATAATGTAGTTCAAGAGGGAATAATTTAATGTATTTTGGGAAAAAAGGGGGTATGCAGTTTAAAATCATGTATGACGAAGGTGGTATGACGCAGTGGGTGGTCAGAACCAATGGATATTGGGCTTGATATTTATTGGGGCTTCCTACATACCTTCCCACAGAAAGGATAATATTCCATGTAGTTTGGATTGATGGAACTGACATGAAATGATCGGGACCAATGGGTGTTGGGCTTGAACCTCAGGGAGGCTTCCAATGTACCATATCTGGGAAAGGATCAATGTACACGATAGAACAAATATTTTAAATTAATTTATATTGAATATAATTATTTTAAACCCACAAAAGTGTTCCTCTAAGATGAATTGATTCATTTTTATGATAATGGTGTTATTTTGAGCTAAATAGTAAAAATTGGCCATTTTTTATTTTTAACAGTTTTAAATTATTTGTTTAATTTGGACATAACATTATCTACATTGATACAAATTGAAAAGGTCCTTATTTTCCATATTCCAAACATCCAGGTCTTCATTTACTATTTTTGGACTAAAAGCTGAATCGGCCATATAGAAGCTCAAAAGAAGCTCACATGTGGGAGAAATAAAACTGTTTTCAGTTCTCCATAGTTTTGGTGTGGGATCCATAACTCATCCATGATGAGCCCAAATGTTGTGAAATGCGGTGTGTGGACGCACAAAGAGTTTTGGGGAATATTTTATGAATGAATCATCGAGTGAATTGGCCATTTATGGGATCATTAAATCACCTTAATCCGGAGGATTTCGTTTTGGAGAGTCTGACTGGATAGAATAAATGCTCCTAGTTAAACGGCCATAACGCTTGGAATAAAATTCTAAATCTTCTGAGATTTTGAGGGGACACGTCCAATGTAATTATGAACAACATTCAAGAATGGATCAATGTGTAAAGATGTCATTTAATGGGGATACAACTCGTCAAAATACGGGGGACATATGATGGCTATAAAAGGAGGGGAGCTCCACCCTCTCAAAGCATCCCATTCCCTACCCCATTTCTTCCGGGACACCAGGAAGAAGATATTTTCACCTTTATTATTTCTCTTATTTTTCTTAGTTTTATAATTCCTTCTTCTTCCCCATTCATATCAATTACCCTTACAATGGCGGGGTAAACTTTTGGAGTGATTTGGGAAGGGTTGGTTTTCTACATTGTAATGCTTGAGTTCTTGGACGCAATTGAATAAATTTCTTTCTTCTTCAAAGTTGTTTTCAATTTATTATAGCGGATTTTATTATCAAGTGTGATCGTTCTTGAATATTAATTCCATTATTGATTTTTCCCTTGGTAAAATAATCATAATCTCCATCCACTAATTTCTAGTTTATATACGATGGAATAAACCATGAATTAGTGGTGATGTACTCGACGATCGTCAGTACGTGTAAAAGGTGTAGTGAATGTTCATGATTTTTTGGGATAAACAAAACCCAATCAGGTATTTCTTATTTCAATTAAGTATATTCAATACAGCTATTTTACACATGGAAGGAGAGTTGACCAAACCAAGATCTTGGTAATGTTTTCTTTCACAATAATGATTTTACCAAGTGAGAGGAAAAGATTGTGGAAACTCACTTTAATCAACTAAGAAGAAGAGGTTTGAATTAAATTGAACAAGGATAGCATTACAATTAGGAAACTGACCCCGACCTAATCACAATTTTTAATATCATAGTTTATTAATCATTTTAATTTCAAATTTCATTTCAAAAACACAACATTTTCCCCCTCATTTTAAAGTGACAAATCCTTTTGTGTGCACTCCTCTTCGTGAGACATCCTAGGTCAAACACTTTACTACATTTTCACTTAGGAAATAATTGTTTTTTCACACCCTATGATGGGTCTGTGGAAAACTTGGCACCATTTTCGGGGAGGCAATGGCTCAAAAACCTTAATTTTTTTTACATATTTCTTTTGAATAACCCGTAGTTCAAACAACTATTTAATTGAATATGATCCGGAAAATGAGAGAACAATAACCCAATTGAGAAAGAAAAATTTTCAATTATATTTTAATGAAATTAAACCTACAGATTCAAGTGAAACATCTAGTGATCACTCTGAACCTCCAATGGCTGACAATACCAACCAGACATTGTGCGATCTTTGCGCCCCACAATTCGCTAACCAACGAAATCAACTAGCTATTCCTGCATTAGAAAATGATTTTGAATTGTGCATTAACATGATTCAAATTCTTCAAAGATTCCATGGTCTTGTAGGTGCAGACCCCAAAAGGCATATCCATGAATTTACAAATGTGTGCTCTAGCTGCAGGCCCCGAGGTGTTGTAGAAGAACAGGTAAAATGGAGGGCATTTCCCTTCTCACCCGATGGAGTAGCAAAGGAATTGTTGTATAGTCTACAACCAAGATAAGTCCAAGACTAGGAAGATCTTCAATGATGCTTCATGAAAAGGTTTTTCTCACATCCAGGAGCACATCTATTTGAAAATAGATCTATGCCATTAGCCAATCAACAAGTGATACACTTTACGAATACTGGGAACGATTCATGAAGCTCTGCGCCAGTTGTCCACACTGGAATGTGAAATAACACCATTTAATTGTTTTCTTCTATCACAGATTTCTTGACAATGATCGAAATTTTCTAGATGCATCATCTAGAGGAGCCTTTAATGACAAGTCACCAACGGATACTATAGGATTGATTGAAAAGATTTCACAAAACTCACAGTAGTTTGGTACCAGAGGTACGATCACCAGAGGAATCCATGAGGTAAGAACATCTGATTCAGTAGATTTAATTAGGATTGAAATGGGTGAACTAACCAGGTTGGTGCGACAAATAGCTGTGAACCATGTGAAGGAACAACAGGGGCCGGATTAGGTTTGTGGTTTATGCTCTTATAATTCTTATTTCACTGATCAATTTCCAGATGTGCATGGGAAAGAAAGTTGTGCTACACCCTATCAAGAAAGGCAATACCAACCACAAGCCCAACCAGGGTATGGGTTTCAACAGAACCAAGCCAGAGCACCTTTTCAGCAGAAATATTAGAATCTGATACCATTCCAACAACCCTATAAGTAGCCCTTCCAGCAACAACAAACATTCCATCCACCACCTTTCCAGCAGAAGAATTACGAGCAACCGTCCACAAGTGCACCAAAAAATGAAGATCGACAGCTTAAGACAATAGTTGCGGGATTAGAAGATAAAATGGAAAAGCTAGCTGATCAATTTACCAGAATTATGGATGCTCTCACCAAGAACCAATGTAAACTTCCCTCACAAAAAATTTCCAATCCAAAGGAGAATGTTAGTGCAATCACCACAAGAACCAAGAAGGACCTCACACCACCAGAAAAAAATGAGGAGGATGATTCTGTGGAATCTTCTGAAGCTCTTCATGTCCAACAAAAAGATGGAGTCGACATAAAAGGAGAAAGAACAATGATTCAGAAGGAAAGAACAAAAAAAACTCTTTAAAAACAACAAAAAGATAAAAAGGATATCCTATCACCATTCCCATCAGTATTGGTTGAGTCAAAGAAGGGTGAAGAAGAACAACTTCAACAGGAAATTCAAGAAACATTCCAAAAAGTTGAGATTAACATCCCACTACTGGATGCAATCAAAAAAATCCCCAAATATGAAAAATTTCTGAAGGAGTTGTGTACTAAAAGAAGGAGGCTGGATGGAAGTGAAAGAATCAACTTAGGAAGAAGTGTCTCAGCATTGATCACACCACCGATACCACAAAAATGTCAAGATCCAGGGACTTTCTCTATTACCTGCACTATCGGTTATTTAAATTTTTCTGATGAATTATGTGATCTTGGGGCTTTGATAAATGTGATGACTCACTCAGTATTTTCGTCTTTTCAGATCAAATAACTAAAACCAACTCGGGTGGAGGTACAATTGGAAAAAAGTTTCACCGTTTTCCCAGTCGGAGTCGTTGAAGATGTACTTGTAGGAGTGAGAGGATTAATCTTTCCACTAGACTTTTATGTCCTTTCCCTGAAGGAAGACCGAGAGCCAACCCAATCTCACATCATCCTAGGGAGACCATTGCTGAAAACATCAAGAATGATCATCAATGTTCATGAAGGAACACTCACCATGGGGTTTGGAGAGAGTACGGTTGTAACACCCCAAGATTTTCAGAAAAATATTATTTTTAATTTTATTGATGTCTTGTGTTGTATGCTACAATAAAGGAGTATTGCACAACACACAACCCTAACTTGGCTGCATTACACGCAATCATGACCTTCCTCGATAGCTTGTGTTGTACATAATACCGAGTTTCACTAAACAATGATATGCTATTAAAATATTATTAAAACTAGCCGTTATGAATAGTATTAACCATTTTTTGAAATATTGTAAACTTTATTTTTTAAAATGGACTTAGTTTTTGGATTCAGAATGAGGGTTATACCTAATTATTTTTTCAACTAACAGTTAGCGTTATAAGGGTATTTAGAATTTTTCACAATGTATAAATTGGGGAAGTTTTTCATTGGGATAATATGACAATACGGTATCTGTAATGATGATATATCATATGATAAGAAAACCATGAAAGGGTGTGGCCACTGACTCATTCTGGTACAAGAACTTGAGTGTGTAATGTGTATAATTAAGTGATGGGTTACAATATTCAATGTACTATATTAGTTATATATATATATATATAATATTTTTAGGTAATTGTTGTCACATATTCCATGGATATTAGAATGGTATGATTGAGATGATCCCTGGAAAATTTGTTTTGTTGTACATATATATCTATCAGATAATATATGATTTAGCCGACACACTATATTTATTATACATACTTGGAAACATTTCTCTTGTTATAATTGTTCTCAATATGATTTTTATAGGATTCATCCTATATCTTGAGAATCATATATCAACACCAAATAAGAAATTAAATATATTATATAACATTGATAATTATTTATCAGAAAAAATAATAAAGTCCCCACTCTAATGGTCATCTATTAATTTTCATAGACTTATTCACATTCCCCAATTTCTAATATCTAACTACATTTACAATGAAATTAAGACTAAATTCAATAGATGGTTTAATCACATAATCCAAATGATCTAAAATAAAATTCACAATTGTACCATTAATTTAAATACATGTATAACTAACCACAATATTAATTAAATTAGTATTAATATAAAAAGTAATCATTTAATAACAAGATAAATTCGAAAATACAATATTAGGAAAAGTATTTTTGACATTGGATCATCAATTTGTAATAGATATACATTGTTATATCCTCATTCAACACATAATTCTATAATCCCAAGTAACCAATAACTCAAATCCAATATCATCAAAACAAATTCCAAGGTAAGCACGTAGAAAATGGGAACGTGACCAAATATAATTACCGCAAATGACCCCAAAGAGTCAACATGTTCATGTAATCCTTAATAGTCTTTGTATGTGGTATAGAATATATGAACCCATTTTAATAAGTAATCAACAAAATCATTATTATATAATACAACCCAAACTAAAAGTGTCATAAAACACTAACATGCATAAAATATAAAACTCGTTCATCAATTTATAAAGACATAATAATTTACCCATGCTAAACCTATCGAAAATACATCTATTTTGACTATAAACAGTAAAATAAAAACAAATTTCATGGAACATATAAGTATATCAAGATAAATCCATTCAATATTCTTACTGCTAAAATGAACTAAAAATCCCATGACTCAAGTCAACAACCCCCAATATAATAAAATAATATACTTTTATATTGAGAATGTGCCACCACACTAAAGTTAGAATGTTGAAAAATACAGTCGACGATCAAAATAATGGGGACACCTAAATAATTTTGGGATTTATATTCTAATTACTATTATATTTACCTAGTCTAAATAATACTATTCTATAGTTTATAATCGAACTGTCATGAATTTATAAACTAAAATATCACACAATTTGGTATCTTCTAAAATTAAAAAAAACAAAATTTCTGATCCATTCCACAAAAAAATAAAAAATAACTTTAAAAAACAAAAAAACATTCAAACAATTATTCAGAATAATATAAATAAATAAAAAATCATTAAAACATAATAAAATTACATAATAATTTTAAAATCAACGAAAATCATAAATTATGAATTCTCAAAAATATTTTAGAAAGAAAACAATATTTTATCATGAAAATGAGAAATAATTGGAGATACCAACCATATATTCTATACATTGTTTAATCATTTAACAATATGAACATCAAAACTTTTATATAACATCATCCAAGGAACAATAACCAAATTGAATATGTGGAATATTTAAAAAACTAATTTTAATGAGCCATAAATTAAGAAATTATTAACTAAAATTTTCATGATAACAACAATTATTCTAATAGTTTATAGAAACTACATTTAAGTCTCTTATGACCATTTAAAAAAAGTCACTGTTGATCAAAAAGGATTAACCATTTCTCAATTTAACCGTTGAGAAAAATACCATTATCCTAACCACTATTGTGAGAGGATAATGAGAAGTATAAAAGACGAAATAATGGATAACTATGACAAGAGGTTGATTGGAAATATTCGGGGAAGAACTAGTAAGGACGTGAAAGGGTTAAAAATCACTAAACAATTCTCCCATTATAGAGTTATCAAATATCATGGTAAAAATATGGGTGTTGGGATAATTTTTTCATTAAATTACACATTTTATGATATTATTTAATAAATACTTATTAAATTAATGAATTCCCCCAAATTGTGTACCATTAATTCATTCCCTTCTATCTCAAAATTCCAAAAAAATTAGATGTAGGTAGACCATATACTACTTGATATATCCCACACATAATGTACAAATATTTTATTATCATTTTAAATAATTATAAATCCCATATTATAATTAAAGAGCACTCTCATAACTAAATGTTTTAGTATATTTATAAATTTTCAACGAATCCATATTATTTCCTTATAAAGTATACATTTCTTCTATAGTAATATTTTGAAACCCATTACTAAATCTGTTTTCAATGAGGAAAATAGAAATAAAATGAAATGAGTGAGCTAGATAGTATAGTTTGGGCTAAATAGTATAAATCAAAAATACAATATTTCTAATTAGATAACAAACATGTAAAAATCATGTATATGAGAGAAATTACAGGATTACTGGAATAAAATCATGAAATCATAAGAAGTGATCATGTGTAATAGTATAATAAACGAAATCATAATGTATAAATGTAAAATGATGATAATAAATTACATATAAATGGAATAATAATTTGGAATCATGATGTAATAATCTGAATCCATGGTAATATTAAATAACAACGTCAAACATTTATAACAATAAAAAATCATTACATTTTTAAGGCTCTATTCCAAGGCCATTATTATTTAATAGATAAACACTTCCTATAACATAACATACATGGATGTAATTTGGGGTCTCATTCATTCCATCTCATGATTTATAAGAAATTACCAATACATTATAAGCATTTTAAATTTTTCCCCAACACAAAACAAAATGATATATCCATACGTAGGAGTTGTATATAAAAAGAAAAATGCATAAATTAAAATAATAAAATTATTTATCTATAGAAAACATTTCTCCCATTAGATTTTCATAATGATTCACATATTTGGTTAAAAATTAGTTTTGATTATACTAGAATTCAATCACTCAAAATCTAAAAATCATAAGAAACTATAAATGGTTATAAATGAAAAATATGAAATATGATAGTCGTATAATATGTATCCTCATGAGGAATAGATAAAATTTAAATGGAAACAATGAAAAAATATTTATGTATTTATCTATAAATGTATCATATATAATAAAATATAAATATAATTTTAAAATGGAATGACAATGAATTTGAAATTATTAATTTGATAATAAAAAATTCTAGAAAATGAAAAATGGAAATAAAAGAATTTATTGTAGAAGAAACATGAATTCAAAGGAATGAAATGGAAGGAAATTTGAAATGAAAACTTATTTATATTTTAAAGTATTTCAAATAACCCATATCAATGAAAGTGTAGTAATGTTTTTTTTAAATAAAATTAATGTAACATTTAAATGGATTACAATAAATTAAAATTTTAACTTCAGAAATAAGATTGTTAATGATTTGTGATAGTAATTAATATGGATATGGATAGAAATTAATGACATGGAGGATATGTTCTCTGTTTGAAATATAGTATCACACGAGGTAATAATAAATCAAAAATAAGATTATAAGATGTAATGATATTTTCCCTATAAAATTAGATTTAATATAATAAAATATGTTTGAAGGGATATATTATACCTATCATAGATAAAAAATTTTATAATAGAAAAAATATAAAACAATTAATGGAAATTGAATCTAAAAACTACTCAAATTTTCTTGATTGGTCTATAAATTCTCTAAATTCATTATATGGTAAATATTAATTTGTTAATTAAAAATTTTAGAACCATATCTATAATTTTTTAATATAATATTAATCAATTATATTCATTTAATAAATTCATAATTCCAAATAAATTATTATTTAAAATCATTTATTTTAAAGAGTTTCGAATTTATGTTTTTTTAATTTTGTATAGTTGTCCAAGTCATTACTTCATTTTCTTTTGTTTAACATGAACTGAAATAAAATGAAAAGATTAAAAATATATTTAATATGGTTTTATTTCCTTTGATTTTTTCAGGTATGTAATTATTATTTTTTATAAATAATCATCCTTAATTTATTCATTTTTTATTATTTTCTCTATAGTAGCGATATATCCTTAATGATGAAAAAATTACATGATAATACAATTGTAAACTTTTTTAAATAACACAATTGAAACATTAATACCATATATAATGACTATTTACATTTTTATTCCATACATAATTAAAATTTTAGATCACCATACATTAAAATTGTAAAATTGACCTAAACTTGAGCATGCTAAAATTATTCGATGAGTATGATTTTAAAGTGACTTTGATATAATATAATTATTATACGAGTATAATGATATCAATTAGAATAGAGTAGAATGTTTTATAATTTTTATGAATGGTTAATATGAGAGTATACGAGAAGAAAGAAAAACATCATTACGTAATCAAACTGGCAATTTTTAGTTTCCTCTTGGAATCCTTGTTTGATAGAGTTAAGACAACTTCTTTGAACCATGGTCTTCCAAAAAATTGATTTGATATTCATGGATGAAAATTATCCTAATATCGGAGTGTAAACTATGAAATTGGATTGGATTGGAATTGGATGAGATGAGGGTCTATTATAAATAAGTTACGTGGAATATTTTTAAATACCCAATTCTTAAAAGTTAAAAAAAATAAATTTAAAAGGAATGTTACCCAAAATTGGAAAAATGGTTATAGTTCTCATATTCCTCATCCAAAAAAGTTAATGTAATAACAAATAAATTTAAAATATGATTAAATGTTATTTACATGAATCCAAATATATAATAAATTTAATTAAATTCAAAATTAATATATAAGAAATTTAATTATTTTACTTCATAAAAATCAACATTTTTTTAATTTATATATTTATGATATTTATTGTAATTAAATTTTTATTTGTTATCATTCATTGGTTATTTCATATATGTTTATCAATTATTTTCATATTTTTTTTATAATATATTATCCACTTATATATTAGGGTTACATGGAATTTGACATTCAAATAACGTTCATATCTATAAATATATACCCAATGATGATATAACCATTGAATAATTACTAGATGAATATATAATGTTATTATTACCCAATTTTATCCAAATAATAATTTTTATTTCCCCATAAATAATTAAATCTATTTTATTATTGAAAACATCAATCACACATCTAAATTTGTACCTCGTTGAAGTGTTTTCATGCCAAAAGCATAAGGAATAATAATTCATGATTACATTCTTTTTTTTAAAATTTTTTATACTAATTTTTTAGTTTTCATAATTATATTCCATAGTTATTATATATACCCAAAAACCAGTACCTCGATGTCAGTGTCTTACTTTATTACATTGGTATGATTACAAAGAATCATATCAAGAAGGAATAAAGAGATTATCAGTTTTTTATACGAGATTACATAAAAAAACTATATATAAAATATTGAATGAAAACCAATATTGAAACTCCATTGACAACACCCATGGTGTCTTAGATTAACCTTGTAAAGTAATTCATAAAATACCTATTGGAATATTGGAGAAAAAGAATCAAACGAAATAGGTGAGCTTAGATTCTAATAATGGTAAAAAATAAAACAGAATATATATCATAATCAAAAATTCACGACGAGTAAATAATAACACATGTCTTTAAAAAATAATCTTGATTGTAATATGAAGGAAAAAAATATGCATAAATAATGCATTATATATAATCACATGAAAAATCACTATGCATATTCTACTAGTTTAATGATCAAATGATTTATTAATTAATAATATAAGTATGAGGGAATTCATATGTCGGATAGAATAATATTATCGTTGAGGACTCAACCAAGACATCTGATAAAACAATTTTAAGACCTCATCAAAAATGCATTTTTGATTTCTCTAAAGATACCATCTGATGCATCAAGGGTCTATAGTGGGCCCACATATCACATGATATGTCCAATGTATTCTACATATTTATATTAAATATTACCATTAAATCATATTTTACAATTAAAAATTTAAATATTATAATCATAATCATAGATAAATATAATCTTATAAAATCATAGATAAATTCTTCAAATAAGGAAATCTTTTTAACATTTCAGAGTGTCCCATACCACTTTTAATTATTTAAATCAAAATTCCATATGAAGGAATTAAATATAATAACATAATAATAATAAAAATTATTATTTGATACATAAAATATTAGTACATACACAACATGTAAGGGATGAGTTATGAACAAGTCATATATCTCATAGAAGTAAATGTTGGATGAGAAAATACCTTTTTTACATTTAAAAGAGGGTTTCTTTTGTTAAAAAAGTTTTTATTTTTAATAAAATCATTTTTAAACATTTATATCCAAGAAAAGAAAAGATACGTTGTAGACGCCGGAAAAGTCCGTTGTTCCCAAACGAAGCTCCGGATGCGGAAAGCGAAGTGATATTTGGAGTCGGAAGAACGTTTCGGAGGGCCCGGAGGCCTTGCGCGGAATTTCAGAGGCCCGCGCGCAAAGGTGATGTTCCGCGCGCAACCCCCCCGGGATGCGCGCAATGCGCCGGTCCGGCGCGCAATTTTGCGCGCCGCGGGTCCGCGCGACTCCCTTGCGCGCCGCGCCCGATTCCGCGCCCGCGGGGGGAATTTCGCGCTCGCACCCTGGATTCCGCGCCCGGGGTTGCCTATAAATACAAGGCGACCCCCAACGTTTCAAAGGTTGCTGGAAGTCGAAACGTCTCCCGTGCGCGCAATTCAACCCCTTCCGCGCGCAATGACGAACTTCAGGTAACCTCCTTTCTTTCGCGCAAGAAAGCCTCGGGGTCCGCCTTCGCGCGCAATCCCCGCTGGCTCCTTTCATTTGAATAAACACACACCCTAAGGCCTTTGCGCGCAAAAGAACCCGCTTGCGCGCAATTGCCCCCGGGGTGCGCGCAATCCGGCCTGATTGCGCGCACCCCCCCTTCTTTCAAGTGGCCATTCATTAGAGAATGAGACGTTGCCCCCGCGCGCTATCCGAAGCCCGGTGTGAGCAATCTCAAGCATCCGCGCGCAAGGCGCTGGCCCAATTGCGCGCCAGCCGCCCCGATTGCGCGCCGGCCCGCAGTATTGCGCGCAAAGCTTCCTTTTTGCGCGCAATCTGCCAGGGTCGTCCCCGTTGACCTTCTAAGGGTACCCGCCTGTGTGGCACCCGATGATTCTCATCCCGGGTGCCCGCACCGTGCGTTGTCTTCCCGTGCGGCCCTCCAGGCTCGCGCGAAGTGACACGGGCCTATCAGCAGCTTCTACGTCCTGCACGACGTTAAACTGTACCTCGTCCGAGCTACAAGACGTTAAACTGTTCAGCATACGTCCAAGCTGTACGACGCTAAACTGCCTAGCCTCCATCGTCCGCGCTGCAAGACGTTAAACTGCCAAGTGCTTCGTCCTCAACACATGACGTTAAACTGTACTTCGTCCGGCAAGACGTTAAACCGTCCGCTTCGTCCTCAACACATGACGTTAAACTGTACTTCGTCTGGCAAGACGCTAAACCGTCCGCAACCTGATCCCGTGCTCCGCACGCAGGGTCTCCCCCGGTTTGGACGTGGCCCCCACCCGCTCGTCTCTGCAGGGATGTCGGGATTGTCCCCCTTTTGGGACGATTTAATGGGAGTGGCTTTTCCCTACGGGGGCGGGGTATTACAAACCCCTAGTTCCTCGTGGGAGGCTGCACATGTGTATGTCCATTGCGCCTCCCCACGGCCGAAGCCAGTAGAGGGTATGACTGGGATCGAGGTGTCTTCTGCTTTTGGTCCGAGTCCCTTCCAACTGAGTTTTGCCGCAACCGGGCTGCCCCAAGTGCGTAAGTCCTGACAGAATGAACTACGTGGACTTTGATCCCTGTCTTCTATACAGGGTACGTAGGAAGCCTCCCCGAGGTTCAAGCCCACCACCTGGTCGTCCCGGTCGTATTTACGTCGGTTCGTCCATCAGTGGACCCCTCCAGGGTTCACGCTTGCGTCGATTCACCTATGAATCCGCCCCTGTGGGAGACTGCCCGTGTGTATCTCCGCGGTGCCTCCCCACAGCCCCCCTTTTCCATTTCCCCTTTTATCGTCCAGCATGACGTGAAACTGTGATCCACCCGGCCGTTCCATCCCCCTCTGTGCGAGGTGGTTCGGTTCAATCCTCCGCCCGGCGGCCTAGACCTCTTCGTGAGTCGGCTTGCCGACGTCCAGCATGACGTTAAACTGTATGCCCGAACTACGTTGACTTTGATCCGTGTTAACGCGCGGTACGTAGGAAGCCCCTCTGGGGTCCAAGCTCTTCACTCCATCATCCATCCTGATCCTTACCCGGGCCGCCACATCCCGGTGGGGTCATGCCACTTCACTCCACTCCACGTTACTTGGGAAGCCGCCCATGTGCTGGCCCCAGCGTTGGAGGTTCCCCGCAAGGGGTTCTGTCATATGATCCACTTTTCGTGTTGATCGGTCCGATGCCGTCCCCGCTGGACGTTAAACTCGCGGCATACCCCGTGTTAAACACGGGAAGCTGAGGAAAACCTCAGGTGACACAGTTCCCCGCACCTAGTACGGGATGCCTCAGGCCATCATGCCTTCGAGAAGCCCTATTAGGGACGGAAGACAGATGTGCAGAGCCGCAGTGTTACGACACGCCCCCAGCACCCAGAGCCACCCGGCCTTCTCACTGCAGGTTGCTGCCCCGCCCAGACTCCTTGGAACGTCCGGGCGGAAGCAGCGTAATTAACCGGTGTCCATGAAGATAAGGCGCCGGGAACGAGATTCACGAACATTCTTAAGTCTATGAGGGAGACCCGGATTAGGCGACAAGTTCCGAGGAGACGTCCAAGGAAGGAGAAGCCGACATCCCATCATCCCGGTTTCGATCAAGGAGCAGACGCCCCTGAATAAGGGACGGATGCCGCCCGCCCTTGGAAAGCGGGACTGCGGGACCACAAGCCGCGCGCCCATCCCCTCGGGTTGACGGGTGCACGCGCGAACGCGTCCTGGCGGAACAGCGTAACCCGACACACATCCGCACCGAAACAGAAAAATGGTGAACCCGACGTGAATCTCTTCTCCTCGATACGAAGACCGATGGCTTTCAGAGGTGTTGGAAGACCGGCATGTTGCCCGGCCAAGCATTCAGTCTTACCCGCCAGGGGCTGGGGAAGTGAAATCGGGCACTCCGTCTCGCAACGTCGAGGGCCTGGGTTCCCCCCACGGAAGGCTTCGTGGCGCTAATGGTTGGTTGTCGATTCCTTTTTCCTGTCAGTGTTAATGGGTCATTCTCCCTGCTTTCAGAAATCAGGTCGCCCGATCCAGTGCCCGAACGCCACCCGCCCACTGGCGCAGGGACAGGGGAAACACCGACGCGGCTGCTCCGCGCGGTCCCGCCCGTTCCGCAGCCGTCCCAGCAGCCGCAATTGCGGGACGACCACGCCCTCTCTCCCCCTCGGAGGTCATCCAGAGAAGGGTGATCAACACCCTGGTGCGGAGATACGAGGAAGAGGGAGTCATCCCCACTAGGGAAATGGCTCGCCTGGACCTTGAGGAGGCTGCGCCTCGCCACCACCGCCGCCCCCGAGGGCCGCGCAGGGAGGCACCGCTGCCTACCTCAACGTCCAATCGCTTCGGGAGTTTATCCCCGGAGCGCTCTGACAGTTCCCTTCCTTATGCGGATGAGGTGGGAGATGCCCAGGATCACCCTATCCGAGGTCCGCTCCAGGGATCCACGATAAGGGCTCCCGCCAGGCCACGACGACATCGCCGCCAGGCCCCTCAAGTCGAGGAACAGGCTCTCCACCTACCCGCGACGCTCATTCCGACTCGTCTGTCCCGACGCCAACGTCGGGCACGAGCGGAAGAGGATGCCCACCTTGGGGCTCTAGCAACAGCGGCCGCATTGGCCCAAGCCACTGCTGGCTCCAGTCGCCAGGCCTCTGCGCATCCTGAGCGGGGGAACTCCTATGCCCGACCCGGATCGAGGCCCCGACCGCCCCAAAGGCAGGTTGGGTTGACTCTCCCGGTTGCTGGCACTGGCAGTAGCCACCGTGGACCACCTCGCGGTAGCGCTATTCACCGGCAGGATCTACTCTGTGTGGCCGATCCAGGAGGCGTGGGTCATCCCACCTTCCGATCCCGGCCCGGAGGCCTGCCCGGAATCATCTCTCCCCGCGTCCCCTTTGATATCTGTCCCGGTGCCCCTCGCACCTTGGTTCCCAGTCCTCTTGGCCCCAGCACCAGTGCGGCCGGAGGACGCCAGGACAGAGATCAGCCCTGCCCCGAAGAACCACCCAGGGGCAGGAAGGCAAGGCGTCGACGCCGAGGGAAGAATGTTACGGAATTCCGGACAGAGATCCGACCGGTTTGCTTCTCTGACTCAGAGGCGGAGTACGATTCGGCGACATAGCCCCTTCCCCAATCCCGCCAGTCAAGGGCAGGGGTAGGAATGCGGCACGTCAGCCTCGTGCTCCCCGAGAGCGAGAACGATGTGATCCCCGCTTCTCTCCGAAGGTATATCCGGAGTAACGAGGGCCTGGTAGACCCCCAAGGATCAAACTTGCGGTTGGTACCGGCCCCTCCGGAAGTGCCTTACGTCTCGATCAGAGAAGCCGGAGACTTTTTCTGGGGACCGACGGTCGAACCACGATCTGGTGCGCCCTCGGCGAGCACCGATGCTACGGCAGGATGTTCGCTCGCCGGCCCGTCCTATCGTGATGTGGTAGCTGGGGCACCGCCACCCTCAGGGGGAGGCCCGGGATATGGAGGCCAATCGGCCTGCTCGCCGTATTCGCCGCCGGCCAGCCCGTCGGCCCGACGGCCCGCCTCGGCACCACTACCAGTTCCCCGTCCGTTCCCAGCCATGGAAGAGGACCAAGGAGATCTGGGTCCCGAGTTTGAGTCGTGGAGCTTCTGGACCGTCCTTGCAGAGGGCCACTTCCCTGAGAAGTTTTGGCCAGTCGCAGGACCGGGCTTTGATGCACCCGAATCGCTCACCCCGGATGAGTTCGAGTGCTTCCGCCGAACTCTCCGGGAGACTCACTCCCGTCTTCACTGCCTACAAATGCCATACCCCGGGAGTCAACTACACCTGGAGGATATTGGTGAGCAGTGCCATCAAATTGACCTGGCCATGCTCCCCGCGGTTCAGCACCCCGGGTCATTTGGGCACCACGAGGCCCTCCAACAACGATGCGTTGAGTGTTTTCAAGTACTCCGCAAAGTTATCGAGGAAGCCACTCCCCACGTGTATATCCGTGGATGGGGGCAGTACGCTGCCCTACGCTTCAGTGTGATCCGCCGACAGCCCGATTCGCTGGGTGGCCCTGAGGGTATATCCCCAGGGACAGGAACGGTCAACATGGATGACCTGTCGGGAGAGGGGAACGACTTGGAACTTCTCGACGGGGGCTTCCCCCCCGAAGACAAGCCGTCGTCAGATCCATCAGTGAGAGTTACTCGTCATCAGAGAAACCTCCTGGGGCTCCCCGCGCCCACTGAAGCACTGACGTTGAGCCGAAACGTCAGCAAAGGAAAAGAGCACAGCGAGGCTATAAGGCCCGCCGACCCATCTGCCTCCATGCGGAGGGCAGAGGAGGATCCCGAGAAGGCTACGCTACGTCAGCAGCTCGCCGAACAGAAGAGGCTGGTTGACCAGCTCCTCGCCGAGCGCGCTGAAGAACGGCGGCCTGACTACGGTGATCTCAGGCCAGGACAGCAGGGACCGGAACAACCACCCCTCGATGAGACTCTCCCGGGCAACCGTGATTACGCCGTGTTCGCCGACAGGAGAGAGGCCATTGCCTACGGCAAGAGGGCGCGGTATGTTTCGCCACACCCTCCCGAGCGGCGTGACTACCTGAGAGATCCCGCTCGGATTCCTCCCGCTGCCCCAAGGGCCGCTCCGCCAGCCATCCCACGAGCTTCCGAGTTCGACGATCCGGTCGACGACCCGATTGAAGGGCCATGCAATGCGCTCGTGGTTAGAGATCCTCGCCAGGACTGGAACCCATGTCCGGACGATCCGATGGCGGCACTCATTGCCCGCTTGGAAGCCTTGGAGACTCGGCAGGTGGCGATCCCACCGGACGGCAAGCCATACCCAGCATGGGTGGATGACATGCCGGCGCCTCCGGGATTCGGGAATCCCACTTTCGCCCCCTTCAACGGGACCGGAGATCCGCCACAGCATTTGGCCCATTTCAACTCGAGGTGCGGGCCTATGTTGGGGACTCCGGCGCAGCAAGAGGCCGCTAAGCTTCGCTGCTTTGTCCAGACACTGGAAGGGCCAGCATTTGTCTGGTACAGCCAGCTTCCCGTCGGGTCGATAACTAGCTGGGAGGACCTTCGTAGACAATTCCTCTACCAGTTCAGTTCCACGACCCGGAAGATGAGTATCGCAGACCTCTTCAAGTGCAAGCAGAGGCCTGATGAGCGAGTCGTGGACTTCGTCGCCCGATGGAAGGGTCTCACGTATTCCCTTGACATGCCATTGACTCAGGAGCAGTTGCTGACAATGTGCGTCGGGAACGTCAAGACCGAGCTGGTCCCTTCCCTGATTACTCAGAATTACCCCGGAGGGTTCAGGGACTTCTCAGACAAAGCTCAACGTCTTGAGGAAGCCCTGCAACAGGCCAGCCAGGCACACCCGCTGCCTCCTATGATTCCTGCAAGGAGAGTCAGCAGGGCTGAGCCCGCTGCTGTGGCCCAGATAGAGGCTCCCAGGCCGTTGGAGCTGCTTCCGGTGAGGCCAGCTCCACTGCCTCACAGGAATCCGCCTCCACGGGCTCAGTTCCCGGCCCAGCAACGGCAGCCTCAGAACCGGCCGGCCCCTCCGCGTAATGTACCGCCACAACCCAGGCGAGATAATCAGGGTCCACCTCCTCGGCAGGCCCCTCCAGCCCCTCGTCAAGACCGCGCTCCCAGGGGCCCGCGACACCTGACGTACTCATTCCATGAGGATCAGGTCCCCGGTTATTTCCGGAGCGCCCTGGAGCAGAGGATTGTGCGATTGCCTGAGTGCTGGAGGCCAGAGGAGGCACATCTCACGGATAACCCCCGCTACTGCCCCTACCATCGGGCCCTGGGGCACACCATCCAGCGGTGCTATGTGTTTAAGGACTGGCTCCAAGACCAGATTAACAACAATGTAATCAGGTTGGGCCCAGCTCCAGCACAGGTAGCGGGCGTGTTCGTGGGATCAGATGACGATAGTGGCAACGAGGACGAATGGTAGCTGGTCTCCGACCGCGGGTCCCAGAAGTACAATAACTGGATGGCCCGCAAGACGACCATTCGCGCCCATGGAATCATCCGTGCGCGCTTGAATCAGCCTGAGCCCCCAGAACCTGCGGGTGCTGCTTCGGCATCGTCGTCCCAGCCTGCCTCCTCCAAGAGGAGCAAACGGCGGCAGCGCAAGAAGGAAGAGCGCGCCCCGCCAGTTCCGCCACTATCCCGTACTCTCGGCGATTTCATGCCCCCGGAGATGGGGGTCCCTCCTCGGATCCGCCCGGTGATGGATGATTCGTCCGATGACGATATTGGGTACGCTTCGGTTAACACCGTCGAGCTGGTAAATCCCTTTTCGGTTCCCGACGTTGAAGAACACCAGGTGGACCTCCCTATTGTCCCCGGTCGTCGCCACCGTCGGAAGAACCGCAGCAGCAGGAGTCGCCGGGGCACAGCCGTCGGTACCTCCGGCCAGGCCGTGCACGCCACTGAGACTAGGCGGCAGGCTCAAGATCGAGCTCAACGTGCGCAGGCTCCCCATCCGGGGATGACGGATTCGCCTCCGCCACTGTTTGTGGTATGGGACCGGGCAGAACCGCCTCAGCCGCGTCGCGACCAGCTCCGCCCTGCCACAAGTCCATCCCGGCCTCCTGACTCCAGTACGGTGACCATTTCCCGGATTGCGACCAGTGAACAGCGAGATGCGCCAAGTACCAGTCGGCCGCCGATCCAACCGGTAAGGCCCGTCATGCCACCAACCGCAGAGCAACCTCCTGCAACCAGGGGCTCGCGCTTGGCCAAAAAGTATGATGTCCTGAAGCACTTGGCCGACATCCCAGCAAGGCTCTCCATCCTTGAGGCTCTGCGCATGTCATCTGAGATGCGCGAGGCACTCGCTGAAGCCCTGAAGAGCCCCCTCCAGTTCGAGACAGAGGTTGCGGCTGCAGAGGCCTTCCACGCCGAAACGATCGAGGACGCCGAATGTCAGGCAGTTATCTCGTTCTCTGGTAAGGATGAGGACCCTCCTATACAGGGACACATCCGTCCGCTGTATGTCACTGGCCAGTTCAATGGCCTTGAAGTCCGGCGTTGTCTTGTCGACACGGGGTCCGGGATTAATCTGATTCCAACTCGGACGCTCCGGAGATTGGGGTTGTCTGAGGATGACTTGATTCCCTCCGACCTCAGGATCCAGGGGTACGACCGCACCGAGCAAACCCCGGTCGGCAAGATACGTTTGAAGACCCAGTTCGGTGACTTGGTTGCCAACACCGAATTCATGGTAGTCTCTCAGGACACTGCGTATAACGCATTGATGGGCAGGCCATGGCTTCACCTTCATGCGGCGGTTCCCTCGTCATACCACCAATGCCTCAAATACTCCCTTAATGGTCGAGTAGGCGTGCTTCAAGGAGATGCCTCTCCTTTTGCCTCATGTGAAGCCCGTTATCTGGACGCGGACTATTACAAGAGCAAGGATAAGCAGATCCTGGCAGGTGAGGTTGAGCCTGTCGCTGTTGCAAGCGATCCCTGGGCAAGTCTGGATGACGCTTACGTCCTCCCAATTCACCGGTTGGACGTGGCCATGGTCTCGACGGTCCGCGAGTCTCCTGATGAGATGGCCGTAACCGCCCGTGCCAGCACCAGTGGCCCAGCAGGACCTGGTAGCCCCAATGCAGTTGCCAACGCAGTCTCTCCCGTGGACGATCCCTCCCCGAGTGGAGAGGACGTGGAAGATGCACCCCCAGCCTTTGAGGAGGGCGTCCCCGCCACGGTCGATGAGTTAATACAGGTGAACCTTGGAACCGAGGCAGATCCAAGACCCACATTGGTCAGTGCCGCCATGCCCTCTGAGGAGCGGCAACAGTACGTGGACTTTCTCAGGCAGCACCGTGATGTGTTCGCTTGGGGCTATGACGAGATGCCGGGGCTAGATCCTCAGGTAGCCGTCCACCGCCTAGGTCTCCCGGCGAACCATCGCGGGTTCAAGCAGCCTCCCAGGAAGATGCACCCATCCCATGGTGCCATGGTTGAGGCCGAAGTTGACAAGCTTATCAAAGCCAACTTCGTGAGGGAAGTTCAGTACCCCAAATGGCTGGCCAACATTGTGCCGGTCAGGAAGAAGAACGGGTAGATTAGAGTCTGCATCGACTTCCGCGATCTCAACCGCCACTGTCCGAAGGATGATTTTCCCCTTCCAGTGACAGAGCTGTTGATTGATGCCACAGCAGGGTTCCAAGCCCTCTCCTTCATGGATGGATACTCCGGATACAACCAAATTCGGATGGCCCCTGAGGATGAGGAGTTCACTGCCTTCAGGGCCCCCCAAGGTACCTTTTGCTACCGGGTCATGCCCTTCGGCCTGAAGAATGCAGGTGCCACCTATCAACGGGCGATGCACCGCATATTCAAGCCAATCCTCGGCACGCTGGTGGAATGCTACGTCGACGACTTGGTTGTCAAATCGCGCCAGCGTCAGGACCATCTCAAAGATCTTGAGAAAGTGTTCAGCTTCCTCCGGTCTCGCTGGCTGAAGATGAACCCGTTGAAGTGTGCCTTTGGGGTCACCTCCGGAAAGTTCCTTGGATTTGTGGTAAGATACCGGGGTATTGAGATCGACCCAGAGAAAATCAGGGCGATTAGCCAGATGCCTCCCCCGGGTACCGTCCGGGAACTGCAAGGGTTCCAAGGCCACTTAGCCTATATACGCCGATTCATCGCGAATCTGGCCGGCAAGTGTAAGCCCTTTTCTCGGCTCATGAAGAAGGGTGCCACCTATGTATGGGATAAAGAGTGTCAGACCGCTTTCGAGGAAATCAAGCAGTACCTGCTTCAACCTCCGGTCCTGATGCCGCCCGTATCCGGAAAGCCGCTGGTCCTTTATGTGACCGCCCTGGAACGGTCCCTGGGTGCCCTTCTCGCCCAGAAGAACAACGAGGGAACAGAGAATAGCCTCTATTACCTCAGTCGCATGCTCCTCGATGCGGAGGTTAGGTATTCCCCCATCGAGAAGAGCTGTCTGGCGCTCGTATTTGCCGTACAGAAATTACGGCACTACTTGCAGCACCATGAGGTACAGTTGGTTTCTCGGGTAGACCCGTTGAAATATATCCTGAGCCGACCTATGTTGACTGGCCGTCTATCGCGGTGGGCTGTGATTCTCCAGCAGTTCGACATCAGGTATGTGTCTCAGAAGGCCATCAAAGGGCAAGCGTTGGCAGACTTTCTGGCCGCTCACCCGACCTCCGCGGATCAGCCGCTGGATCTAGGCTTTCCTGATGAGACCATTCTCTCGGTTGATCGAGCCGATCCATGCTGGCAGATGCACTTTGACGGTGCCTCCCGGAGCCCCACCGGTAGAAGACTCGATAATCCTAAGCTCAATAGAGTGGGCTTGGGCATCGTCTTCATTACCCCGGAGCGAGCCGTGCTGCCATACTCTTTCCTGTTGTCAGAGGGCTGTACCAACAATGAGGCGGAATACCATGCCCTCATCACCGGCCTCGAGTTAGCTCTCGAGATCGACGTGCCCCGTCTGTGCGTGAAAGGGGACTCCGAGCTGGTCGTTAAGCAGATCAATGGCGACTATGTTGTCAGGAAGCCGGAACTTGTGCCATTGTTGGAGTGCACCCTCCTTCTGATGGCCCGTTTCCCTTCTCGGCCAGAAATTGTCCATATTCCCCGGTCGCAGAACGGTCGAGCAGATGCTTTGGCCAGCCTGGCTGCGTCACTTGCGGAACCTGAACAGGACAACCTGATCGTCCGCGTGACGCGCCGCAGGCTCATCGCTCCCGTTATCCCGGAAGAAGATCGCGGCCCGTTGGTAAGTAATCTCACCACGGTTGCCCCTATGCCCGGAGCCCCGAGTACCCCAGATATAGCAGTCGGATCAGCCCCTGATTGGAGGACGCCTTTGGTTGAGTACCTCCAACATGGCATTCTTCCGTCAGATCGGGCCGAGCGCGAGCGAGTTCGACGCCGCGCATCGCAGTTTGTCCTCCAGAGCAGTCCCGGTCTGGAACAGATCCTCTACAAACGCGGGTTTGATGGTGTTCTCCTCCGTTGCCTTCAGGGAGTTGAGATCCCACGGGTCATGCAAGAGGTTCATGCTGGTTCATGCGGCGCCCACCAGACTGGGCCGAAGCTGTCCCACCAGATTCGGAGGTTGGGATACTTCTGGCCCTCTATGATCCATGACTGCATCGAGTACGCCAGGAGGTGCCATGCGTGCCAGGTTCATGCGAACTTTGTGCATCGGCCGCCGGAGCCTCTCCATACCACAAGGTATTCCTGGCCCTTTGCAGTCTGGGGACTGGACGTCGTGGGACCTTACCCGCCGGCGACAGCTCGCCAGTGCCGGTTCATTCTGACCGCCACGGACTTCTTCTCCAAATGGGCAGAAGCGATTCCACTCAGAGAGGTCAAATCCTGTTCGATCGCTGACTTCGTGACCTCCAACATCATCTATCGATTTGGAGTGCCTCACGCTATCCTCACGGATAACGGAACCAATTTCCGAGCAGCCGAGTTGAAGAAGTTGTACGCCAAGTATAACATCCGCTCGAACCATACATCTCGCTATCATGCGCAGGCGAATGGACAGATCGAGGCGTTTAACAAAACCCTCTCTAACATTCTGCAAAAGATGGTTGGTCAGAACAAGAAGAGTTGGCCGGACAAGCTCCCCAACGCCCTCTGGGCTTATCGGACGACGACTCGCAATTCCACCCAGATGACCCCTTATTCCCTGGTGTATGGAGCTGAGGCCGTCCTGCCCATCGAGATCCAGTTACCGTCCTTGCGCACTGCGGTCTACGACCAGCAAGCGCCAGACAGAGTTGCTGAAGCCCGTCTAGTCGAGTTGGAAGCACTGGATGAGAATAGACTTCGCGCTTTGCACAACTTGGAGAGGCATCAAAGCAGGATGGCTCGAGCTTTCAATAAGAAGGTTCGCCTCCGCTCCTTCCTGCAGGGTGATCTAGTGCTAGCCCTAAGAGCACCGATGATCCCCGGCAGGAAGCCGCCCAAGTTGGAGCCCAAGTGGGAGGGACCTTTTGTTGTCCACAAGGTCTATCCCAATGGCGCGTACTCCCTAGCGACTATGGATGGTGAGCGTGTCACTCCTCCCACCAACGCTAGGTTCCTCAAGCAATACTTTGCCTGAGTGTCACCACGTCCTGCACGACGTTAAACTGCATTCGTCCAGGCTACAAGACGTTAAACTGTTCAGCATTCGTCCGCGCTGCAAGACGTTAAACTGCCAAGTGCTTCGTCCTGCATGACGCTAAACTGTACTACGTCCGAGCTACAAGACGTTAAACTGTTCAGCATTCGTCCTGCATGACGTAAAACTGCCACTCAAGAACTACGTGCGGCTTGATTCCCATCCTTATGGGATACGTAGGACCGCCTAAACCCTCGTGTTTCAGGCCCAGCCCCATCCTTCGGGAATTTTCATCCCATCTCGGGCCCTTGGCCCAGTTGCCCCCGGGTGTGCGGCGTATGGTGTGAGTGCGGGGCTATGCCCTCATTCACGTCGGTTTGCTCGTCACGCTGTACGCCCCCCCCACGTTTGGGGATGCCTTCTGCTCCCCCCTTCTTTTTTCCTCATCGTCCTGCATGACGTTAAACTGCACTTCAAGAACTACGTATGGCTTGATTCCCATCCTTATGGGATACGTAGGACCGCCTGGACATCATGTTTCAGGCCCAGCCCCATTTCCCGGGAATCCCTATCCCGCGTTGGGCCTCTGGCCCCAGTTCCCCTCCTTTTTGTGCGAGGCGTATCGCGTGAGCGGGGAATTATGTCCTCATTCACGTCGGTCTACTGGCCGCGCCGTACGCCTCCCCCGTGTGTGGGACTACCTCACACCCCTCATCGTCCTGCATGACGTTAAACTGCCTTTCCAGAACTACGTATGGCTTGATTCCCATCCTTATGGGATACGTAGGACCGCCTGGACGCTTGTGTCTCGGGTCCAGCCCCGTCTCTTGGTTGATCACGGGGATCTGCCCCCCTTCGGTTGCTCTCAGGGTGAGTCCTCCGACCCTTTCCGGAGATCTGTTAACATGTTTCGGGTGCTTCGGTCTATGACTCGTAGTGTCAGATTCAATCCCGACAAGTCCTGTGTTGCTTGTCAGGCCTCGCGCTTCCTCTTGTTCGAGCCTTCACTCAAAGGGATCCTCGTTAGCGGTTTGGGTACGATGCCTCAGTGCTCTCCCACCGCTCCGGGTCGATTTACCGGCGGGTCTTGGGCCGCAAATCGATATGAATCCTGCGATTGAGCGGTTGATGCTCGTTTGCTTGCCCCGTCTTAGGCTGACGCGATCGGATGTTGTGTTGTGAATGCGTCAGCAACGTCCTTGATCGCCATGTCAGCTCTCCCAGGCTCTGAACATTGGTTGCGCAGTCCTCATCACACTCCGCCTTTGTGCGTTGTAGTGGAATCTTGACACTCTCTTCATACTGACCTCCGGTACGCCTCTACACGTTAGGCAGACCAACCAGGGTAATGATGTCGTTCGAGGCTCCCATGATCTGAGCGCCAAGGATATATGCGGATGTTCTCCCCAAGGGCCATGCGTAGCTGGACCCTCGTCCCCATAAGGAGGAGGGAGTCGCCCGAACAATTGCGTTCTGGGCCCAGTATATCTGGAGGCTAGCATCTCTGCCCCTCGGGTGATGGACATACGCAGGCCCCCATCCCAAGACTCTTCTCCTGGAATCGTGCGTGACCGCAGGGCTGGGTATGCTCCCACCTCCGCCGTGTCCGCCGTACCGCAATAAGCGGATTCCTCCATGGTCCGAACCACACGACCTTAAACTGTGTTGTCTGGTCCTACCACACGACCGTAAACTGTGATCGTCTTGGCCGCCCGACGAAAAACGGCACTGCATCGTGATGTCCTCCTCAGGGGACACTCATGTTGGGCGCTGGTTAATAACCACGCCATTCATCAATGCCTTCCGTGGCTTGATTGTTGTGGCGACGCCAGAGATTTCTCAATCACGGGCATGTCACCGCACAAAGAAAAACCATTCATCTTTAAAGGACAAACAAGAAATATCAAATGCCGCTCCTTTTGTGTGCGAGGGTCAGACCCGCACTCTTCCCCGCGCTGGTGCCCGATTGTGTTGCACCGCGCTTCAAGAACTACGTGCGGCTTGATTCCCATCCTTATGGGATACGTAGGAACGCCCGGATGTTTGAAACTTCGGGTCCAGCCCCCCACCTCTTAGAGATTCCCCCTTCTCTGGGGAATCCGCCGCCTTCAGGTCACCCTCAAGGCGTGTAACCCGACCCCTTGCAGTGGTCCACCGGTGTCAAGAGTACTCTGGTTTATTGCCAGGAGGGTCAGGATCCGCTTGGTCAGGTTTCCTCCACTTTTCAGGCTTCGTGCTCCCTTTCATTCGGACCCATCGTCTACGCCCTGGGTGGAGCCCCCGTGAACGGTTCGGACACAATGCCTCAGTGCTCTCCCACCGACTCGGGCCGGTACCCCCAATGGCCTCGGGCAGCAAATCGATATGAATCCTGCGATTGAGCGGTCGATGCTCGTTTGCTGCCTCATTCCACCAACGGTTAGTGCGATATTGATGCTGCTTTTCCGCCACGGTCGGCAGTACTCCCATATCGTTACGCCGGTGCCCCCAGTCCTTGAGTGAATGGCCGCATGATTCGCATTTTCCACCTCCCATTCTGACCAGGCGAAACCTCGACACTCATTGACACTATCCCTCAGTGCATCTTCGCATATCCAGGGGATATGACCAGATGCGGCGTACTTTGAGTCCTTATGGTCCGAGCTCTAAGACCTTAAACTAAGATCCCCCCTTATGGTCCGAGCTCTAAGACCTTAAACTAAGATCCCCCCTTATGGTCCGAGCTCTAAGACCTTAAACTAAGATCTCCCCTTATGGTCCGAGCTCTAAGACCTTAAACTAAGATCCCCCCTTATGGTCCGAGCTCTAAGACCTTAAACTAAGATCTAGCCCTTATGGTCCGAGCTCTAAGACCTTAAACTAAGATCCTCTAGCCCTATGGTCCGAGCTCTAAGACCTTAAACTAAGATCCTCCACCTTTATGGTCCGAGCTCTAAGACCTTAAACTAAGATCCAGCCCTTATGGTCCGAGCTCTAAGACCCTAAACTAAGATCTACCCCAAATGGGGTCCTACGTCCTGCATGACGTTAAACTGCACTCACAGAACTACGTGTGGCTTGATCTCCAGCCTGATGGAGTACGTAGGAACGCCCGGGCATTTCGACTCGGGTCCAGCCTCAGGGATCGATAAGTCCCGCCCTCCTCGTCGCCGGCCGTCTGGCCTGACTTCGGGTAGAGTGGTGCAGTTGTGATATTCTCCCCGATTCAGCTCGGGATGCCCCATCGCAAGGATGGGAAGCGACGGTTTCCTCGTCAGAGAGGTGCTGTCTGAGAATTGAGGTGACTCACGGCCAGATTAGTGCATCCGCCTAATACGCTTTCCCCATGGTGGCGCAATTTTGAGAGCGTTGGATTCTGTCCGAACAAATCGTCACTTCGCCCCACGCTTCGCATGCCCTGTTGATCTGGATTTTCCACCCTTGTGTCTGAAGGAACCCCAAAGCGGTATTCATGATGACATGTGAGCCGCCTCCTGCAATATGAATGATGGCCTTTTTCGGTCCGTCTATTGCAGTTGTTATGGTCGATCCACTGTCCGCCTACCGTCTTGGGCATTTCCTGGAAGGCCGACCGTTGTGGATGTCTGGATTCGGGACACACGATTCGCCTTTTCTCATTTCCCTATGTTCGGATAAAATCTCAACGCCCCTAGCGTTGTCCCGCTCGTGTGTTGGAACAAGTTGGGGGATGATACATTGGTTAGGTCTGAGGTCTCCTTTCCTAGGAATGACCTCCCTCTTTTCTCCAGAAACCCAGCGCCCCTATTTATAGGTGAGGCCGGGCCCGCGCTGCGCGGAAAGCGCTTTGCACGACCGCAGCGGCGAATTTCGCGACCGGCGCCCCTTTTTGCGCGCCTAAGTCCCGCGCCGCCCAGGACTTCGGCATTCCGGCGTCTCCCTCGGAACCCGATCGTTGCGACCTCTCGCCGATCAGATTCCGAGGGGGGGCTTTTGTAGACGCCGGAAAAGTCCGTTGTTCCCAAACGAAGCTCCGGATGCGGAAAGCGAAGTGATATTTGGAGTCGGAAGAAGGTTTCGGAGGGCCCGGAGGCCTTGCGCGGAATTTCAGAGGCCCGCGTGCAAAGGTGATGTTCCGCGCGCAACCCCCCCGGGATGCGCGCAATGCGCCGGCGCGGCGCGCAATTTTGCGCGCCGCGGGTCCGCGCGACTCCCTTGCGCGCCGCGCCCGATTCCGCGCCCGCGGGGGGAATTTCGCGCTCGCACCCTGGATTCCGCGCCCGGGGTTGCCTATCAATACAAGGCGACCCCCAACGTTTCAAAGGTTGCTGGAAGTCGAAACGTCTCCCGTGCGCGCAATTCAACCCCTTCCGCGCGCAATGACGAACTTCAGGTAACCTCCTTTCTTTCGCGCAAGAAAGCCTCGGGGTCTGCCTTCGCGCGCAATCCCCGCTGGCTCCTTTCATTTAAATAAACACTCACCCTAAGGCCTTTGCGCGCAAAAGAACCCGCTTGCGCGCAATTGCCCCCGGGGTGCGCGCAATCCGGCCTGATTGCGCGCACCCCCCCTTCTTTCAAGTGGCCATTCATTAGAGAATGAGCCGTTGCCCCCGCGCGCTATCCGAAGCCCGGTGTGAGCAATCTCAAGCATCCGCGCGCAAGGCGCTGGCCCAATTGCGCGCCAGCCGCCCCGATTGCGCGCCGGCCCGCAGTATTGCGCGCAAAGCTTCCTTTTTGCGCGCAATCTGCCAGGGTCGTCCCCGTTGACCTTCTAAGGGTACCCGCCTGTGTGGCACCCGATGATTCTCATCCCGGGTGCCCGCACCGTGCGTTGTCTTCCCGTGCGGCCCTCCAGGCTCGCGCGAAGTGACACGGGCCTATCAGCAGCTTCTACGTCCTGCACGACGTTAAACTGTACCTCGTCCGAGCTACAAGACGTTAAACTGTTCAGCATACGTCCAAGCTGTACGACGCTAAACTGCCTAGCCTCCATCGTCCGCGCTGCAAGACGTTAAACTGCCAAGTGCTTCGTCCTCAACACATGACGTTAAACTGTACTTCGTCCGGCAAGACGTTAAACCGTCCGCTTCGTCCTCAACACATGACGTTAAACTGTACTTCGTCTGGCAAGACGCTAAACCGTCCGCAACCTGATCCCGTGCTCCGCACGCAGGGTCTCCCCCGGTTTGGACGTGGCCCCCACCCGCTCGTCTCTGCAGGGATGTCGGGATTGTCCCCCTTTTGGGACGATTTAATGGGAGTGGCTTTTCCCTACGGGGGCGGGGTATTACAAACCCCTAGTTCCTCGTGGGAGGCTGCACATGTGTATCTCCATTGCGCCTCCCCACGGCCGAAGCCAGTAGAGGGTATGACTGGGATCGAGGTGTCTTCTGCTTTTGGTCCGAGTCCCTTCCAACTGAGTTTTGCCGCAACCGGGCTGCCCCAAGTGCGTAAGTCCTGACAGAATGAACTACGTGGACTTTGATCCCTGTCTTCTATACAGGGTACGTAGGAAGCCTCCCCGAGGTTCAAGCCCACCACCTGGTCGTCCCGGTCGTATTTACGTCGGTTCGTCCATCAGTGGACCCCTCCAGGGTTCACGCTTGCGTCGATTCACCTATGAATCCGCCCCTGTGGGAGACTGCCCGTGTGTATCTCCGCGGTGCCTCCCCACAGCCCCCCTTTTCCATTTCCCCTTTTATCGTCCAGCATGACGTGAAACTGTGATCCACCCGGCCGTTCCATCCCCCTCTGTGCGAGGTGGTTCGGTTCAATCCTCCGCCCGGCGGCCTAGACCTCTTCGTGAGTCGGCTTGCCGACGTCCAGCATGACGTTAAACTGTATGCCCGAACTACGTTGACTTTGATCCGTGTTAACGCGCGGTACGTAGGAAGCCCCTCTGGGGTCCAAGCTCTTCACTCCATCATCCATCCTGATCCTTACCCGGGCCGCCACATCCCGGTGGGGTCATGCCACTTCACTCCACTCCACGTTACTTGGGAAGCCGCCCATGTGCTGGCCCCAGCGTTGGAGGTTCCCCGCAAGGGGTTCTGTCATCTGATCCACTTTTCGTGTTGATCGGACCGATGCCGTCCCCGCTGGACGTTAAACTCGCGGCATACCCCGTGTTAAACACGGGAAGCTGAGGAAAACCTCAGGTGACACAGTTCCCCGCACCTAGTACGGGATGCCTCAGGCCATCATGCCTTCGAGAAGCCCTATTAGGGACGGAAGACAGATGTGCAGAGCCGCAGTGTTACGACACGCCCCCAGCACCCAGAGCCACCCGGCCTTCTCACTGCAGGTTGCTGCCCCGCCCAGACTCCTTGGAACGTCCGGGCGGAAGCAGCGTAATTAACTGGTGTCCATGAAGATATGGCGCCGGGAACGAGATTCACGAACATTCTTAAGTCTATGAGGGAGACCCGGATTAGGCGACAAGTTCCGAGGAGACGTCCAAGGAAGGAGAAGCCGACATCCCATCATCCCGGTTTCGATCAAGGAGCAGACGCCCCTGAATAAGGGACGGATGCCGCCCGCCCTTGGAAAGCGGGACTGCGGGACCACAAGCCGCGCGCCCATCCCCTCGGGTTGACGGGTGCACGTGCGAACGCGTCCTGGCGGAACAGCGTAACCCGACGCACATCCGCACCGAAACATACGTACATTGAAATTTAATTTTATTCATAAATTATGTCCCACTTTAGTGAAATCATATTAAAATTGTTTTTAAGAAACATTAGAAATAAAACATTTTAGTCTGGTGTAAGGAAAATATTAAGGAGATCTTATAGAGGAAAGGAATTTTAATTTAATTTAACTAAAATAAACTAACATTAATATTTACGATAAAATTATTTAATTTATTAAAATAATGGTGGATTAAAGAAATATTTTGGAGTGAAATTGAAAATGGGTAAAAAATCATAATGTTTCTTTTGTTTCACGCTTGTTCTTCAGAAAGAATTGAGAAGTGAACCTTTTTAAAAAAAGAATAATAAAATGAAATTATGATGATGTGACATTTATATAATAATACGAATCCTAAATCTAGAATTTATATGAAATATTAAAAACTAAATAACCATTAAATTTGAGTAATGATGGATAATGATTTACCCAAAATAAATAGGTGGTTTGGTTAGAATCCCATTCCACTTTGTAATCAATCAATTCATATGACCCAAACATAATAATAATAAAAAGATGAATATAATAGCATAAAATTAAATATATTATTTATAATATATATCAATTGTCAGTATACATTCACCACACTCCAGAATTAGTAGCGAGTAAGGCAGATGTCATGGGAATGATCGTGGGTTGAGCAAGCCCTTACCTTATGTCCGGATGTGATCTGCACTTGAGCTTACTGACACGGATAATCAAATTAAATCAATTAATTAATTAATTAATAACCTTATATAGATTTATTTTATATGTTATTATTTAATTTAGGTCAATTATTGTCTTCTTGATAAGATATATGATACAATTTTATTTCTTGGGAGTGTTTGTTTCCTTTGTCTTCATGATAAGTATACTTGGATATGAGTATCGAAAATCATGTGGAATGGGTATAATTATATAGAATTTAATTTATTTGATATTAATGAATATAAATTGTGAAAATTGTTATATATATCGTTTTTTGTATGGTACATGTATTCATCATTAGAGAAGAAAATTATTGATATTCCATTGCCTTATTATGGTTGTTATTGATAATAACAAACTTATTTACTTTTTTCATTAAATAATATATAATTTTGATAAATCTAGAACATAATAAATGATATAATATATATATTACCGTATTTGTTAACTATAAAAATGGTTATATTAACAAACCAGAAGGATAAATTAATGAATGGACATCCTTTATCGACGGATGATCTAAATCAGAACCTCCTGGGTGATGATTTATTTTTAAAAATAAATGATGAGAAAGGAGTTTGGGTCATGATATTTGAATAAAATGATATCATTATAGTATAAAAATTACAATGGATTTATTATGCTAATTTTGATAGGGGAGTTAATGAGGGAATAATAAAACAAAATAACCTGAAAAGAAACAAAAAGGAAAAGGAAGAGGATTTTAATTTTTCATTACTCTTCCTTGAGAACCACCTTATTGGGATTTTTTCTCTTTTATTAAGACCAAGAGATCATGGAAATGGGGTATATGTTTGGGGATGGTATTGGGTATAAAATTTACAATATTCCTTTCTAATAGGTTTGAGGAGATGTGGTGACAAGGGGTGGTATTTATAGTCGAGGAGAGGGGTGATTTCACAATGATTTTTTCATTATTTTATAATTTTTCTAAAGGCAAGAAACAATGTTGATTAATTTGAATAAATAATGTTATTAGTGAATGTGATTCTTAAACAAGGGTGATTATGTTATCCAAAAATAACTTATGACTCGATTAATCATGTATTTATTATTTATCACTAATTATCGAATTTTATTATCCACAAAAAATTATTGTACATTGGAGAAATCCCAAAATCTCACCCTAAAATTTTTTCAATGTGTATAATTAAAAAATGTTCTCCATTTTATGAAAATAACTGCCGAAATATTATAATTTTATTTTTTATTTAAAAATATAATTTAATAAAATTTACATATGTTAAATATATAAATGATTTTATAACACTTTCAAAAATGAACTAATGTATCATTCAATTATTATAAAATCATAAGACACAAAAATTTTCATTTATGAATACATATTATATAAATAAGTTTCATTTAAAACCGTTTTATTAATAATAAAAATTTATCTAAATATTTTTGACATACAAAAATACCAACACTTAATTTAAACAATTTAAAAAATTAATTTACTTTTACTATGAAACAATTATTTCAAACGTCCATTTATAATATGTATACAATTTATTTATACATTAATTGGTGAGGTTTCAATTGAATTCGATGATTTACTATCCCTATGGGTCATATTACTATTCATAAGGGTAACATTTCTATTCCCAATTGTGATGTTATTATTCCTATGAAAATTATGTAGATTTTATTAAAACTTAAATATCATACTGATCTATGTTTTGTATCTCAGTTTTTTTTTGAAATTAAATTTACAGAAGTGGATAAATTATGTTTAAATAATGTTCATCTTCATGAGGTAGTAAAAGATCATTTAGAAAAATATAGCCTTTTACTATGTAAAATTGAATCCATTCATGTAAAAAAATATGATCTAATATATTAATTTCATAATAGAACTCATTCCCTCCAATCTAATTTCTAGGTTAGAGATATCATTTTAAAATACTAATATTTAATTTTGTATTCATTTTTTGTTTAAGTACGACCTTGTCTGAAACATATGGCGTCAATGAAGATAAATTTAATAAGGGTCATAACATAAAATCTTGTGGTGTTACATTCTTCCCTCCATTATTAAATTTTATCCTGAAAATTTGAAATTTTATTTTAAATGTAAAAGGGTGATATATTAGAATTCCATTATGGGGAACCCAAATAAAAAATATGGTTAATAATATATCCTTTTAAATCGAGGATAAGATAAATGAGGTGGCCAACAAAAATTTATAATTTTGAGTTGTATAATGTTTTTGGGAAGTGAGAACATGGAAATTAAATATATATATATATATATATAACAGAGATTTATAGAGGAAATGTTCAATAGGTAGTTATACATTACAAAACCAAAAATTAATGTTATGAAAGAGTTTATTGATATCCTAAAAAATTATGATAATAGGAAAAAAATTTGTTTAATACACTTTTTATCTAGTTGAGGAATTATAACACATTATAAGAGTACAAATATATATTTATATTTTATAAACACAATATTATCATTTGTTTGTGCATTGATATATCTATACAAAAACTCTTCGAACATGCTTCATCATATGCTGATGTAATACATTACCATTTAAAACCTCATTAAATGATCAAATTAAACTATTTTATAAATTATTAAACCTTCCAAAATATGATAATCCAATACTTCATAATAATTTACATGACAGTAAGTACTTTATAATTTACCTTATCTATATCAATCATCTCTCTATAGGACATCATTATCTCATCACCAGGAACATTTTAAGGATTTTAATTCCCCTAACCATGTGTTCTCTAATGGTTAACATGATACTAATCTATTATTTTTAGTGCCATTCAACATAAAACCACAACTACTTGATGAAATAATACTACAGTAAAATCCTTATATATTCCATAATTCCCACAAACAGTACATTATTGAAAATATACTAAAATAAAATAATTATTTAATGTAATAATAAAATCATTAATCATTCCTCTTCATCCATGGTAGTAGCATAATCTTGACCATGATCCATTATCTTATATTGTGGTATATTCATTTTACTAACATGACATTGATTTGCATAGTGTCCCAAATATTTGTCGTTGAAACACTAAACATTGAAAAATAATTTCCTTTCTTTAAAATCATGAACATGATAACCATTTTCTCAACATTTGAAGCAATATTCGTTCCTCTTAAACAAATACAAAGGGTTTTCCTTGAATAATTATTACATGTGGGAAAATAATAATTTCCCTTCTTCCCCATATCTATCATTTTCCGTCTTTTTAATATTATAATGATTTATTTTGAAGCCATTATACAGAGAAAACTCTTTCTCCGTCTTGTTGACATTATTATATCTATTCATATGTTGAGAATGTTTGAGACACTAGTTTCTATCAAAATACTAGGTTAAACTCATTTAATAAATGATCATTCTTACACATAAGATTATATGCATTGATGTGGTCCCCATTCATTTTGGTATAATCCATTTATAAAAAAGTTCATACAATATATTATATCATACCAGTGTGAATAATCATTTTTAATCCCAATACATGTAAAATAATTAACAAAAATTGATTAAATTATTTGTAGATAATCTCAAAATAATAAAAATGGGTTCATTAAATATATGTTTATATCTAAATCCTTCATAATTTTTTGTAGAAAAATGGGAATTATTATAAGAATATCCCTCTAGTGTGTCAAAATAAGAGTTTTGTAATGCCCATTATTGGGTATCAACTTACCAGGATTCAGACATGTGACACCTTATTTGAGCTTTTACACCTAGGTAAGTCTATTCCATGACCATATCCATTTCATGTATCCAAATATGGATGTATTTCTAGTAAGTTCAAAAATATATCTACCATACAAAAATTTTAGGATGCGCTTATATTATAATCCTTAAATAAAACCATATAGATATATTCCCTAATCTGTGTCTTTTAAAAATAGATTCCAAGGATTCTAAAAAACATCCTCTAAACCCATTTATAAAGACCTCAACACCAGTAGTCTAGAGATAATGACTTAATTTATTACTTTAGTATGACTACAAGGAATCACATCCCAAAGAAACAAATTATTTTTCATTTTTGGAAACTATGTTACAAACACGAACTTTATGTTACCAATTGAATGAAAAAACCAATAAAATCCATTTATAACACCCAATATACCTTAGTATAACCTTGAATTTCATTCATAAAATACCTCTCAGAATTGAGGGGAAAAATAAAAATATGAAAGAGGTGATCACAGACGCTTAGTAAGGGTAATAAAAATTAAGTAATCTATAAAGTAAAGTGTAAGTCATTATGAATAAATAATAACACATTTCATTAAAAAATAATCATGACCATTATGTTGATGGAATATAATTTGAATAAATAATTCAATATAAACAATCACATGAAACCTCACCATGGATATTCTATTAGTCAAATAATAACTTGATTTATCAATTACTGATTTCATAATGAGGGAATTTATATACAATACATCATAAACCTATCTTTGTGGACATGACCAATTCTTCAGAAATTAAATAGTTAAGGCATCAGCCAAAATATATTTTTGATTTGTCTCATAAGACCTACTGATAAATGGATGGGCTATATTGGGACACATCTATCACTTTCTCAGTTAAATTCATTATTCAAATTTCTATTAAAATATATCATTAAATAAATTATTCCAATACATGTTTGAGGTAATTTTATCATATTCAATGATTGAAATATTCTAAAAAATCATTTATAAATTCATCTAAGAAAATAATATTCAATCATTCTAGAGGGCCCCACACCACATTGAAACATTTTAATATTAATACCATTTGAAGGAATAACATATAAGATCATAAAAACAATAAGAATAATTATTCGATACATAAAATAGTAGTACATACTACACATTCAAGGGATAAGTTTTGAAAATATCATATATATCATAGAAGTAAATGTGAGATGAGAAACCCAATTTTTTTTACATTATAAAGTAGCGTTCATTATGTAAATAATCAATATTTTTCATAAAATCACATTTTAAAAATTTATGTACCACAAATGAAAAAACTAAGGACATTTAAATTATATTTGAATCATAAATGATGTCATACTAAAGTGAAACCCTTTTAAAATAGTTTTTATGAAAATTTTGAAATTAAACATATTATTGTCGTTTATGGAAAATATTAAAGAGATTCTAAAGAGGAAAGATACATTTATTTTCAAAAAACCTAAAATTAATCATGATAGTTTTTCAGAATAATTTTTTAATTTTATTAAAATAATTGTAGATTAAAATATATTTTAGAATAATCTTTAAAAATGGTAATAAATTTGGAAGTTCCCTTTAATAGGGTGTGTTTATCAGGAAAAATTGAAAAGGGAACCTTTTTAAAACATGTATAACCCATAAAATAAAGGATGATATGACCTAGATATATGATTCTAGAACATATACATAAAATATAGATGAAATATAAAAAAATGTAACTATTACTTTTTATTAAAGATTATGAAAGAGTAATCCGATGGAAAAAATGTGGGTTGGGTTAACTCCCATACCACATTATATTGAATTGAACCGTATTCCCCATAATTTGTAATCTTCAAATGATAAATAGAATAAAATTAATGTAAATTAATTTATGATATGATGAATCAATGTTTATTATACACACATTACACACTATAATGAGAGCCAAATAAGGCATATCTCACATAAATGAATATGAGTTGAAAAAACCCTAACATTATGATTGAATGTGTTATACACATTAAATTAAAATCTTGGTTAAAAATATTAAATCCATCAATTAAATAATTGAGAACCTCATATAATATTTACATATTTATTATTATTTTATTATGTCCATTCATGGTCTTTTTGATGAGTTATAAGTTACAATTTTATTACTTAAGAGCTTTCATTTCCTTGATTTTCATGATCGACATACTTGTATAGGACTATGAAACTTCATGTGGAATGGGTATAATTCTCTATAATTTAATTTATATGATATTAATAAACATATTGAAGTTTAAATGGTTATTTATATCATTTTTTTATAATTTATGAAGTTGAATCACTAAATAAGACATTTAGTTATAATTGTTTTCATTATTACGGCAGTTATTGATCATAAAAAACTCATTATGATTTATCTATAATTATATTGAAAATAATATAATTGAAAAATATCATTGAAGTTGTAATATATATATATATATATTATTAATTTTTTAACTTTAAAAGTGGTTTCATTACTACCCTTGAAGGAAAAATTTCTTAACGTAAATCCTTCATCCATAAAGGTTGTAAATCGACACCTCCAAGATAATGATGTCATGTTAAATTAAAAGATAGACATAAAGGAGTTCAAGTTTAGATATTCCATTAACAAGATATAATTGTAGTATACATATGATACTGGAGTCATCATGATAATTTTGAAGGTGAATTTTCTGAGATAATAACAAAATAAAATAAAATGGAAGGAGACTATAATGAAAATGAAGAAGACCTTACCACTTGAATAATCCTCATTGGGAACGTACTTAAGGAGACTGGTTATGAGATTTTTATGAAAAATAGCTCCTGGAAATTGTGGAGACTCTTGGGGAAATAATTGTGTAGAAATTTGACAAGCTTCAAGGATTAGAGGTGTGAGGAGATGTGGTTATGAGGGGTGGTATTTATAGTGGAGGAGTTGGGTGATTTCAGATTATTTAATTCTTTATTTTATTATCTTTCTCAGGATAAGAAATTTTGTTTATTATTGTGACTAAATGTGGTAATACATGCTTATTATTTTGATACAAATTTTCTTACATCATCCCAAAATCACTTATGACTCAATAAATCATACATTTATCATTTAGGATATATTATTGTGTTTTTCTATTCACCGGAAATTCATGTATTTATGAAAAATAAAAAAAACTCACCCAAACCATTATTTAATTTAAATATTTAAAAAATTAATTCCTTTTTATATAAATAATTTTCTAAATATATTAAAATTAATTTTCTATTATAAGAATAATTTTCACGAAAAAATACATATTTTAAATCTATAAAAAAATTTATTACACTTTTAAAATGATTGTAAAGTATCATAAAATTATTCTTAAATAATAAGTCAAAAAATTATAATTTATGAATACATTTTTATAATTAAATTGTTTTTTTAAACCATTTATTTCATTATAAAATTTTAATTTAATATTTATCACTTACAAAAAATAACAACACATAATTTTACAAATTTTAAAATATTCATTTACTTATACTATGATATAATTATATCATACAATCATCTATAAGTAGCCAAAATTTTATTTATACATTCATTGGGGAGGTTACTATTCATTTGGATAATTTTTTATTCATAACGGTGATCATTATATTTATAAGGTTAGAATTTATATCCCAAGGTTCAAGTTAAAATTCAAAATATTTTGTTGATCATATCAGACTCTAAATATCTTTCATATCATAACCAAGTATGTATTTTTTAAAAATTCAATTCAAAAATTTAGAAACATTAAGTTTAAAACATGTTCTACATTATAAGGCTACAAAAATTATTTTATAAAAATACATCCTTATCATATGTAAAATTGACATCATTCTTGTGAAAAAATGTGATATAATATGTAAATTTCATAATACTATTTGTTCCAACAAATTTAAATTCTATTTTTTAATGTTAATTTTAATGTAATTATATTTAATTTATTATGATTATATTTTAATTTTTTTGGTTTTACGAAACCTGTGAAATCAAAGAAATTAAATTTTATAATGGTCATACCATAAAATTATGGGCGGTTACATTGATTTAATTTAATATTACAATTTATTTTATCTTATTTTATAATAAACTAAATTAATGAAACATATCATCACTAATTTGAACTCAATATTTATTATGGAACAAGTTATTAAACACATACTAAAATATGGCGTGTTACATTCATCCCCATAATATCACATGTTTTAATTGGATACGAATTTTAGAAGTAAATTTAATTTTTTTTCTAATGATACATTATTACGATAACTATAAAATAGAATGGAGATCCATGTATTTGGACCTCCATAAATTAAGTATTGGATGGGACATAAATCTTGTGTGGATTCCCAAGTGCTCAGGTAAAGATCATAGATTATTATAGTGGATGGTATGTTACAAAATTGAAAGATTAGGTATTTCACGACATGACCAATGTAGTCATACTGTAAATTTTTAGGACAGAGGGGAGAGTTCCCAATTATAGAGGGTGTTCATGTCATGATCATTATTTTAAAATTATATAAGTATTTTTTGTTGTTATTTAAATTAAAATGTGGGGGTATCGATGATGAATAAAACCATTATAAATGAAATTATATATTTTAATATTTAAATTTATTATTATGTAAATTAATTTTTTAAAAAAACATTAAAAACATTATTTATTTTTGACTATTATAAAATATATAAAGTTTGATTAAAAATACCATAAGTCATCATAACTATTGGTAATATAGCCATTGTACAATGACTATTAATATTAGAATATATTAAGGGATATGATAATGTCTTATTAAAAAATAAAAAATAATTGATGGCCTCGACTATTAATATCGCATCATATGTTACCCATTTATCAGATCTTCCAAATGATATGACATCATAGTGCATTACCCATTATCTAGACCATGATGAGGTTAAATAACTGAATCTTGAGATAATCCTTTCACGGTAGATGTTTGTGATTATTGACATTACTATCTAAACCATACTCTCTAAACTACCCCAAGAAATCACGATCATCGCAAACCTTACGCATAAGGAATACACTTTTATAAAAATGGGTTATATATCTATAAACTAGTAATTTGAATTTTTATATATTATTTTTAATAAAATAATGATTATATTTATCAATTTTATTATTACATAATCAATTATCAATTAATGTGTTTGATAAAAATTATATTTTGACACAATAAAATCATAATTTTGTATTTGGAAAATATACATTCTCAATTTGAAAAATATTTTGGTAAATTCATGATAATTTTAATATTAATTATAGTGTATTAAAATATTATTGTAAGAAGATAATTATTTAAATTACAATTTAATGAAGTCCATAGTATTTATTATAATATTTATAAAGTCATTAATATCATAAAATTTTTGTTTAGCAATAAATAGAAAATTTTATTTAATTCATAAAATTATTATATTTATAAAATTAATTTGATAGAATTACTATTATTTTTAAAATCAGTACCTTGAAATTATCCAACTGTGATTTTTTCATAATTTTATAGGGAATTATTATTTTTGGTTAAAAATTAAATACAATATCCTTATAGTTTCTTCACCATGACATCATAATAGGATTTATACTTAAATATTGTTCATATTGAATTTATTAAAATAACATTATAATAATTTAGAGAATACCCCAAATCATTTGTTATATTTTAAGGATTTAAAATCGAGTCTTTATAAACATGAATCACTTCAATATAATTATGTATCTTATATCCACATGTTCAGTTATTCTCCAAACAAAATATTGAATCCCACACCTCATTAGAATAAACTATGGTAGAGAAGAATGGGATTATTATTTTTTGATTACATTATCATGTAGAGTTCAAAACCTTCGTTTAGAAATTAATAAAGAATCCCCATCCTTTTTACTCTATTTTCCCATGAAACCTCCCATTCCTCTTCACTAAAAACCCATTCTGTTATAAATTTCTAACAACCTCTACAAACATCTTTAAATCACTCCCCATATTTTCCTAATATATTAATATGTTTCTCCTAATAATATAGAAGGTCCCTCTCTAGGTCGGTGTATTATTTCCTCCTCCACTTGTTTCAAGAACTTGTATTTCATTATGCCTTTTGATTTCCAATTTTGGAATGCATTTTTACAAAACTATCTTATAATATTTATGAATTATATGTTATGACATAAAACACATAACTCTCATTAAAACATTCCATGAATCATTATATAGAACAATTATTCTGCTGAATTTATCATATGATTTTCCATGCCAATCTACTGTGTAGTGAATTCCCATATGCATTTCTACTCAAGGATATTGTCCTAGATATTCTATTACATTATTTATTTAAACCTCCATGTATGTAACCCATAAATCATAATAATTTAATTGAAATTAATGAATGTAATTCTTATATTTTATGATCTATGCGGCACACTAATGCTTGTAAATGACAAAAATGTGATAGGTGGGACTATAATTATATATTCCACTGATACATTGGTTAATTTTTTTACCTTATGATATGACATGTATTGTGAACTTATGTTAATTCAATGAACAATATGTTATGATGTGTGAATGGTTATCCTTGACTTATTCTAATAATTTCATGTTTTTTGTTATTGCCACATTTTTATATTTCGTTTACGTTATTGTATTATATCATGATTTGATATTAATTTTTATGATTATCACAACATTTATGTAACCTTGATATGAAACTTTAATAATATGACTTACATTCAACATGTTATTGTTTGATTATTCCCTTACTGGTCTTTATTGATTACCCATTTTTTAGGTAAATTCCCAAGATATCTCATAGTGTTTAAGAAGTGCGGTTAAATTATTTGTGTATGTTATGGAGTTTTTAAAAATATTGTTGTATCCATGATTCAATTAACTATATTATGTATCTAATTATTCTTATACACTATAATTTTTTTATTTTGTTATTCTATTATCTAATTCCTTACATAATAAATCATTAATTATGGTCTATAAAAGATATGGGTTATTATATTTGGTATCAATGAAAGGCCATTTTATTTTTTTAGAATATCACTTAAAAATATATGTCGAAGACATAGGGATAAATCAAAACATAGTAAAAACTATATAATTTATGTTAAAATTTATAGTAATTGGTTTCCTATTAAAACAAACATTACATGGATACTACATGTATATGGGGATCTTGCACATTTTTACATTGGGCTAATAATACTAAAAAGCAGACATTGCAAATGACTCAATCATCACATGTTTTCTGATAATAAGGCCTTTCAAAAATAATTTTTTGACACATCTGGGGGATATTACTTAGTAAATATATAATATATATATTAATCACAGTGATAGAAAAAAATTACCATAAAATTTTATGATAGGAAATAGAACTTTGAAAAAATAAATTGAAACCATGAAATATATAGGTTATGAATTTCATATCATAGATGATTTATACATGATATTTTTATTATTTTGATTTCAAGATATAAATTTTTATTAAAAAAATATCAACCCTAGTTTTCTATTTATATTTATCAATGGAATTAAATTGGTGAAAATGATTCAACAACCAATGTTACAGGAAATTAACATTTGATATGAAAAAAATATAAGATGTAAAAGTTGATTTCATCATAAAATATGTTACTCAACTAACTCATTTTATGAATCGAATCATGAATTTTGTGAAAAAAAAACATCCTTTTATGCAGTAAAATGTTTCAATTGAAACTTTTATGAGACAAACACATCAGTCTTTTGTGGATCTTATGATATTTTAATCATGGAATAGTGGATAAACACAATTAAAAAGATCTTATCTATCCATAAGTGTTCTATTAATGAGGATTTAATGGTTTTATTTTTATTATAATGAGGTATAATCTAATCAATGGTGGATGTTCAATTTTTTTTTGAAGCTCTAGGAAGAGGTTAATGTGTTGGAGTAGAATGAATTTTATAAAATAATTGGAAACAGGTTTCCTCACACTCTATAATTAAAAATAGAGGTGTTTTTTTAACCTCGAGATAAAGGATCATGAGTTTATCTATTAATTTGAGAATATCATCGAAAGGAATACATGAGACACCATTGGCTTTACTACTGACCGAGAAATTATTTTTGACCAATTATTTGGAAATCTAAATACAAGTATATGAAAATATTTAGAGATTAGATTAATTGAAATCTATGAGGATGTTATTTGATATTCTCAAAAACAAAATATAAAGATCATAAAATCATATGGTTTTCATGGGTTCGGTTATAGGAAGAATATAATAAATATAAATTATGGATGAGTAATAGATAAAATCCACAGTAGGAAACAAAATACAACACCCCACTAGTAAATTGGTTTGTAAGATAAATCCCAAAATTTTCATGAAAGAGAAAAGTATCTTCATTAGGTGTGAGAAGGAAGGGATCCAATATATATAATGTTGATGGGTGAATCCCTAAAATGTAATGGAAGAAATGAAATCTATAGTAAACAACACCATGTTGTATGATGCATCATTTTTCATGAAGAATGACCCTATGTGGATGAATTTACTATGACAGTGTTTGTCAATTATAACTAATAAAAAAATATACAAGGTATAAAGGGAAATGAAAATTTTATTCAATCATAACTACTAAGGTTTATCTTAATAATTATGGTGAGAAAGTTATACTTTCAATCATTCATGGATAGAGAAAATAATTTTTCAATTTTTTTTTCTATTCAATATTTTATATCAAGATCATTTTGAAGATGTATTTAAACACAAACTCAAAACATGGAAGTGATGATATCAATGATAATTCTTAATGGGAAAATTTATGACTACAAATCATATAACATCTAATATATTAATATTGTCTGGATAAACATAATAATGAACCTTATGATACTTATATTAGTGTAATTTTATGAAATCCTTGGAATGGATTGGATTTCCTTATAAAGAACCAACATAAATTTTCCAGATTATTATATTACTCTTCATATCTCAAATCTCTATTTGACTCTATAAAAATTCATGGGAGTGTAGAAATTACCTTTGGAATCATCATCCCATGAATTGATATTATTTATTTATGAAAAATAATATCTAGATCAAATGATTGGAAAATAGGAAAAGAATTTTTTTTGATGAAATGTTCATTGTGACATAATATGCTTGTTTTTTTCATGAAGATTTTTCCAGTCGTCCCCTTAGCCAATAGGTCGATTTATTTAATGAACATATTTATCATGACTAGAAAATATTCAATACTCTATTTAGAATGTCTAATATAATAATTGGGTATTCGATGAAGTGACATAATGTGAATTTAGATAAAGGTTTTGTTTTCCTGACAGCTTATCCATATGATGCAGTAGTCCTCATTGTCATGAAGAAAGATGGATCAATAATCCTTTTAAATGATTATCATGAGATCAAAATTGTCAGGATAAAGAAAACATATCATGTAGCACATTATAATGACTTGTTTGATCAACTATACAGAGCATAGTACTTCTCTAACAATAGACATCAGTAGGAATATTATAATATAAAGGTGAAAAAAGATGATATCCCCAAGATTTAATTTTTGTATAAGGTAAGGGAACTAAGATTCTGTAGTGATTACTTGTAGACTCACTAATTCTCCAACTATCTTCTAGGAATTAAGGAATAGAGACATTATGGATTACCTAGATTACTTTTTTGGTAGTATTAATGGAAATTTTCCTTTTCTTCTATAAATGTATGGAGGAACATGAAGATCATTTTAAATTTCTACTAAATTAATTGAGTATAGAATTTTTATAAGAAAATAATATAAAATAAACATTTTGGGTTTATAAAGTTACATTCATTTGAAATTTTATCACTAACAATGTTACACTTCTATATCCTTCCAAATTATATTCCATTTAATGATAGTCTAGGATACAAATTATGAACATGCAATACAGTTTCCATGGAATAGCTATTTAATATCTTAAATTATTTTCAAACATATCAATATTTTCAATGACACTAACTAAAATATCTCAGAATTGATTGATGTTTTTCTACCCAAATGATTTGGAGGATAGATTTAAAATGTTATTGATAAGGCTAATCCCAAAACCTATTCTAAAATTAACCCCTTGTAGGATATGGTTTTTTAACTGAGATGATTCATTCGAGAAAATAATGGGTTTCATACTCAAGAAACATAAACATGTGAAAGAATATGCATCATTCAAAATTAATGGTCTATGAGTAAAACTACCAACCCATGATCTGAAATTGGATCTAATGATTGTTTCATTGAATATTTGTTGAAAATATCTCTATATGAAGATGTATGAATTATATATAGATCATGAAAGCCTTAAATATAAATTCAATAAATTTAAATCCATATGGTCTAATGAATATGGTTAGTTCTGATCAAGGATTACGAATGATCAACCCATTATCATCCTATGAAGTTGAACAAGTTCCAGATTCTCTATGTAGAATAGATTCTACAATGCCATGCCTGATTAATATAGAATGGATTCAAATATTCATGGACTAAAAAAGGATATTAATCGGTAAAATGGATCTCTATCCTACAATTATAAAATAATTTCTCCACCATACATTTTTTATAGGATCATGGAGGCCCAAAAAGATGATGTGGTGCAATAGAAACAATTAGTGAATATTCTGGAGTTCAATTTTTGCAGTCGATGGAGGTATAAGGTCAAGAACCCAGATATGTGTATGATAAAAAAACTAAACAATAGATGGATATTTTAGATGATGTACATAGAATATCATTTTATATTAATATAAGAGGCACTAAAATGTACAGAGAAGTGATGTAAAACTTATTGTGGGATAACATGAATAGAGATATTCTTGAATTTGTATCCTGAATATTGGTATGAGAATATGTCAAGTATGAATGATAGAATTATCGGGGTATGATATAACCATTTCCAATACTAGTACAAAAATTTTAAAATTGGTCATTGAATTTCATTATAGAACTCTCCAAAAAACTTATAGGTAATAATTCCATTACAGTGGCAGTCATTCGCCTTAAAAAGTAATAAAATTTAATTTATCTCATGGAATATTTCCCTCTTGACCAACTCACCGTGATATCCACAAGGGAAGTAGTAGTCCATCCTGGAGTTACACTCTTTTTATATTAATTAAGATCCATGGTTCACCTCATGGTTCTGGAAAATACTTCACCATTCATTGTATATAGATATGTGTTTTAGTGTTCCTTATCACAGTTAGAATGATTGTTGGTATGAAAAAACAATTAAAACTCTATAGAATATTTTGTGATCATGTTCAATGGAATTAAAAGGTTGTGGGGGTTTACACCTTAACTTATATATGTCATTATATTATAATAGTTTCAATTATATAATTCAAATAACACCTTGTGTGGCTCTATATGGGAATAGTCTTAAGACTCCATCATGCTTGGAAGATGTTGGAGAGTAGAAACTGATGGGTCTAGATTTTATCCATGAGATTATAAATAAGGGTCAAACCAATAAATGTTATTTTAAATTAACACAAATGATTCTGAAAATATATGATGACAATTATCAGGGAGACGTAGAGTTTAGGTCAAAGTTATCATGTTCCTTACAATATTTTAATGTAATAAATTCAAGAGGTTTGTGAAGAAGGGATAATATAATCCTATATTAATTATCCACTTTAAATTTTTGATTTCATTGAATATATGGACAATCAACCAGCACTACAACATAACATTTCTCATGTATTGGATGTGTTCCAGGAAACACTATTAAAGAAGTACATACCCAAAACCACACATATAATGAATCAAAATGTAGTACCATTACAAAATGATCTTTCATATACAGAGAAGACAATAAAGATCATAGATCATAGAGATAAGGATAAAAAAGAAAAGAAAACTCCTATAGAAGAAATTTTGTGGTTGAAAGAGTGTTTTATGGAGTATGATGAGAAATAGAAGAGGTAATGAAATAGGAATACCCTAGTCTATTTGAGTACATAAAATCAAATTTCTAGGGTGAAATTTCAGAAGTGGGGAAGAATGTGATAACCTGAACTTTTATAAATGAAATTTCATCTCTTACTGAATAGATTCAATATTTTATAATGAATTATTAGAATAACACATATACTAATTTTGTTATTTTTTTCTTTTAGAAAATATTATTAGTCAAATTTATTAGGAAATTTAGCATATTATCCACTGATAATAGAGCTATTGTAAAATTACCATTAAGACTAGAATAATTTAACGCTTAAAATAAATCCTAATTAAAATAGAAAATAAAGTTTTGTGCATGACCAATATGATTATACCTTATAAACCCTATTTATCAATGATTTTGAGATAAATATCATTAGTTTGCAATTACCTGGACCAACACTAAGATGAGATACATCAACTAAATCTCAAGAAAAAACATTTATATGAATGCTTCATGATTTTCAAGATCATGGCAAAAATAATTTTTTCACACCCTAAAATTTTTTAATATAAATATTTTTAATTCATTTTTATTTATTTGATAGCTTGCGTTAAATAACACCCTAAGTTTAAATGAACCCTAATATAATATTATAATATTATTATTTAAACATGAATGAAATAACCTAAATATTTATTTGAATAGTATAAATATAATTAACTAAATATGGAAATATATATAAAGGTCCTACATAATATATATTTATTTAAAAATTAAAAATAAATAAGAATTCAACCACAATAACGATATTTATATTGTAGAAAACATGATTCTATTAAGAATGGTTCTCATTTGTTTTAGAAGAAATTATTATTAATAATTTTGGGAAATTTTAAAAAATTTATTTTATTAATTGAAAATAATTTTATAAAACATCATATTAATATTATCTTAAGGGGAATTTTTTGTAGTTGTTAGGAAATGTTTACTTTTAGTGAATTGTGAAAAATAGAGTTCTTTTGTAAAACATTAATTTATTTTTAATAATTTATATTATTTTATATGTCTAATTATTCATTAATATTATTTAAATTTAACATAATTACATTTTTTTATATTTTATCCAATTAATTTAATTTAAATATTCTTTATATCTTATTTTAATGTGAGTAATTTTGAGGATTTAAAATAATTTTTTTGTGAAAAATATTTTCAAGTGTATAATATTTTTCCATTTAAAATCAATTGTGTTACCAATAATGTTAAAATAATTAATTTAAATGTATATATTCTATATCTATCAATATGGATTGAAATTAATTTTATTATGATTACTTTTCATTTGATTTATTAAATTTTTTATAAATTTGGGATCATAATAATTTATATTATATAATATCTTCAATATATTTTTATTGTAAACAATATTAAAATTATTAAAAATAATACTTTTATGGTAAAAAAATAAAACGGAAAATTGATTAACCTCATAGGTATAGAAAAAACATGTTTCATACAAGTTTCTATTAAATAGAAAATGAGTGGATCAATATTATATAATATATGATCAATTATTTTTAAATTTCCATGGAACCACTCATGGGATTGACTTCACATTATTGAATTGTTTTGAGAATTTACATGAATACCACTCTCCTCTTATATAAAAGTTCACAAATATTATCTAATATAAACAATTTCATAACCCACTAGTTAGACCAATACTTGAAATAAAAACATCTTTCATTACCTAACCTCATATTGGAATACTTTTTTTGATAAAATTTCCTATATAGATAGTCTCATGGTGTAATCCTAAAGAGGTAGTATAAAGAAGAGGTAATAGTCTTCACCGAATTCTTTCTTTTTTTTATTCTTATTTTTCCAACATCAATTATTTCTTAAAGATTAAAATATAATAAAACTATTATGTACTATATAATATTATGTCATTATTGTTTTGTAAGAATATTCATTCATATCCTATTCTATCAAATGGGTAATAAAACTATTGTTCGTGTGTGCGACCGACAACCACCCAACAAACTAATGTAATTTATTTTCCCTCATCACACGTCATGGATGTTAATAATTATGGATTTAAAGTTTTTATATTATATTTAGGATATATTAGTAATTATTTATATATAACATACTACATAACTTAATACATCACCATCTATTGAAAAAGGAAAGCACTCTTCAAGTGTACGACGAACTATCACCTCTTAAAGACATGTGATTTAATTTTCATTATAACATCACATGGATTATATATGTAAATTTATTTAAATATTATATATAGTTATATGATATTATGTTAAATATATAAGAATAAAATATAAATTACCATATTTTCATCATGATCAGTTAGAAATTTAAATGTTACACATAGATACATATTTCTAACTATCACCATGATTGTATCATAGTTCATTTTTCATTAAAATAATTCATGGTTACATTAATCATTATAATTTATTTTAAAAAATGACAGTTATTTCATAATTATTTTTTTAGATGATTGTACAATAACACTATGACCACAAGAAACACATCAATATTGCTTTGAAAAACGTAACTAACAATAAAAAAATTACTAGACATGGACATAAATGATTTTTTTTAAAAAATATATTTTAAAATTAAATTAAACAGGAGATAAAATATATACATGAAAAACCAGTACTCGAGGTAAGGGTTTCCATCTCAAAACCTCATCCTTTGAGATGCATATTCTTTCAAACAAAAAATATCATGTATATGGTCTATATGCAGACCAATTAATTATAATATCACAAATTGTTCATAATTCATTATAATTTTAGTTACAATTCACTTAATTCATTCTCGTGGTTATGATTCAAAAGTTACCAAGTGGCATGGGTTTATTCTTAAATCTCAGTTTAATCAGGATTGTTAATTCAAGAAATACATTAAAGGAAATTATTTTATATATTTATAATAATCCAATTTAATTATTTCTACTATAGTTACTTGTTATATTTTTATTTAATCTGGCTTATTTACACTATTAGGTAATAAAATTATGGAGAGACTATTTTTAAGAAAACTGGAATTCATTTCTTCCTATAGTCAGAAATCCCTTTTCCATCCAAATTAATATTTTATAAAAATGTTTTAAAAATTTTCTTTAGTATTCAACATTTATTTATTTAATAAATTATTATCCATGGCTTCGATAATTTTTTTAATGGAATCCTCACCATTATTTTTTAAAAAATAAATTTTTCATATTTTCATAAAAATGGGAGAGGATGTTTTCTTAACTTATATGTTGTATTCATATTTAAATTAAATAATTTTATTCTATGATCACACTCTATGTTTCCAAGTATATTTTTATATTTGTGGATTTAAAAACCTATTTTGGAATTTTTCCTAAATTGATATTCAACGTGGAAAGGATATTTTACTAAGGAATGTTTTTAATATTTTTAAAACTATTTCTATTTATCAATGAAAAAATATATTAGTGTTATGGAATGATTCCTAAATAGGTATAGATTAATCTAACATAAAAATACCTTAATCATTCACAATTCCTTTTACAGGGTACTATATACCTTATTCTTTTTTTTAAATCATTTAATATGAAATTTCTATTGATTATAATATGTGGAAAGAGTACGAGACCCATTTTCATTCCATGTGAATTTATTATGTTTATGACCCATTAATGATTTCCTTATGTTTCATGAAGATGCATGTATATGAAATTAATGTGATGGGTGAAACGAAATAATATATCTTTCTAATGCATTGAGTAAATTTTTAGCCTCAATATACCCCTTTTGTTGGATTAGAGAGGGAAACAACTCTATGATGGGACTCTATATGTGATGTGAATTTGTCTCGACCATTATCCTCGGCTTATGTTTTTGACATTTTTTGTGTTTCTATAGTATTTCTTATGATTACATGGTCAAATGAGAGCATGAAATTTTTGTTGTGATCCATTGTTAAGACACATGGTCCATCTTTTTTATGATATAATATCATAATTTTGACCAAAAGTTATGATTCCTTGTCCTGTTTATTCAATTAAAAAGCTTTTTATGCCATCCATTTGTCTATATATTCCCCAACTTATCCCATCATGTTTTAGGATCATGAAATGATTGGAATATCATTTTCAAAATAAAATAACGAATTTTAATTATTAGAATCACCTTGATCTATTATGAACCCATTCCTTTAAATAGAATATTCATTGTTATATTTAGGTTATAATTAATATATGTATATATCAAAAATCATGTAATGAGATGTGTAAAAGTATTGGGTCTCAATACTTGGAATTTGTGAAAATGATTAGTTGTCCTTTGGAAGTTAGGATAAGAATATCGTAGTGAGAAACCTATGGATAATTCTACAGAAAATCCTCAGGATATGACTGATGTATAGAAAAAATATGTTTGAATCTTATTGATGTATGTAGAGAGTGTGTTTGAGCTATAAAATCAATTCATGGATAATACAAGTTTATATGGTTCTATTACAGATAAAAAATGTGTAATAAATAAAAAATGGTGATTTGGGTTTGAAATAAGCATTTTCGAGAAATGAAAATGGGCCAGACTGTACACCTAGTCAAAAACACATAGAGAATATTTTTTTATAATTAAAAAACTCGTTATGATCCTTTATTAAGGACATGAAAAAAAAATTAGGTTAGGATACTTAATAGGAATCATTTTCATCGATAACCCAGATTGAAACCTAAGAACACATATGACTATATATATATATCATTTAGCATTTATTCTTTTTAATACTATATGTTTGAATTTTTTATATTTTAGTGTATTCTCATTTTATTTTTTTCTAGTTTTTTTAGTTAATTGGTGGGGAAATAGAGATAGCATAACGATAACCAATGTGATGGGAAATGTTAGGATTTCCTTAACAAGATTCCAAACCTAATCAGAATGTAAGGTAGACATATTATGGTAATGAAAAATGATATTTCATTAATTATGATGAAAATATATAATATAATTGAATTCACTAACAAAAAAACAAGAGAATTATTATATTTCATGGAACCTAATGTTCTAAAAATGAAAAATAAAAGAAAATTTAATTTAATATGTTTTAAAAATGTTGGAAGACGAACCATGGGAAATTTTTAAAAGGAATTATAAGAATATTTAATTTTTAAAAATTTCGAAAAAATTTGATAATTTTAGAATTATAATGAATAGTTAATTTAACAAGGGATAGTGAAATAATGTTTGACCTAAGGCAATAGGAACTGATAAATGATGTAAATATTAGGAATATGGCCCATATTCTAGTCAATTTCCAAATAAAAATATTTACTTTAAGTGGTCTCTGTTATGAAACTAATTTAATTTTAGTGATTGAAGTTTTTAGGAGTTAGAAACCAATAATAATGTTCATAATGTATTTTAATAAGTGGAACTCTGGTAACACGATTATAAAACAATCATGGATTTATATATAGTAGTTTTTTAGGATAAGAATGATTATGTTGAATGGTAATAATTACCTAGAAAGGTGATTCAATGGTTTTGTGATATTATATGTAAAAATATGATTTATGAAAGAAACATTTGGTGATGTTATTGATGTTTATGTTATTATAGTCAATTAATTTTTTTTGATTTTTTGAAAAATAATGAGGTGGATTGAAAAACATAGGTTAAATAACATTATGTGATTAATAATGTTATATAAGAATATTTTCATCTTATTATTTAAAATGTTTTGGGATTATGGTGAATTTTGAATATGATTGTCACATATTTTTTCGTTATTTTAGAAAAAATACACAAGAATACATGTGACCACCATTCGTATCAGTCATGGTTTTGGGGATTGAAACAAACCAAAATAGAAGATAAGGATGTAATGCCTAGAATTGGACTATGTTATGTATTAGTTGTAATGGAATTGTTTTCACATAAAAAAGTTTGGTGGATAAATATTATTTTTTTCTTGGATTTATATTATATGTTTAAATGGGTTTTAATTGTATTTTATGGTGTGTAAATATATTTTGGGAATTTTTGTTAGTTGAGATATATAAAATATTTGTGTTTAACATAAATTATTATTTGGGAAGAATGCAATATTCTTTTAGATGTAACTAAAATTTTGTGAGATATTGTTTATTAATAAAACCTTAATTCATGTTTAGGTTATTAAAGTTATTTGGGATATGTGGTTTATTATTTAAATAATGATCTATGTTATACCACTGGTTCTATTATTGAATTTTAGATATTAGTATATGTATATTTATTTTCGGTATTGTCTAATATTTTTACAACATTTTTATTTTTAATAAATATTGTATGAATTGATTGTTAATATTTTATGAATATTATGATATATTAAAAGATAAATTAGTTCTCAATGAATAAAAAACTTATATTGGTTATACATTCCACAAAGTGAGAGGTTATTTTTAAATAGACTGAAAAAATTAAAGGATCGTGTTGAGTTTTTGAAATAAAAATACATGATGTAATTATATTTTCTCATATTCTCTATTATGAATATATAATTAATCCCTAAAATCATGGAAAAGGTTTTTTAAAAATTAATGTTATATTATTACATTCATATCTAATGAATAAATGTTCGATACATTTGTCTCATATTTATCAGTTTTTGGTTGCTAAATTTCACTTGATCATACAATTTCTTGTGATAAATGATCTCTATCACTGTAGATAAGTATTTAAGATTTTATTTCATTCAGTTTTTTTCAAATACAAAAAATTTTCTCTAATGTATAAACATTTTTTGTGTTAACCTTCAAACATCCATTTTTCTCTTTTTAAAAGGATTTTTTATTAACCCCTTTTATGATGCAGGTTTACCAAATTCTGATTTTAAAATTTATAACCCATTATTACTACGAAAAACTGGAAATTAAGAGGAAAATATTACTAATGGTGGGTAGAATGTAAAATCCCACGTATATAAAATATAATTATAAAATTTATTTCTTTGGAAAATTTCATTACCCACAACAATGAGTTTAAATATACGATGATATAATATTAAACCAATATTATCAAAGACAGAATGATATAATATATCCGTTGAATTGGATTCAATTAATTATATTATATAATTTATAAATTATATATAAATATCTTAATAAATATAAATTCATTTATAAATACTTAACAAATAAGATGTCAACCTTAAAAAATATGTTTATTCTAAAAAAATGTAATTCATTAGAATTGTTTTTTAATTATTTTATGAGAACATATTATAAACAAATAATGTAATTTTTTATTAATATAATATTAAAAAATTAACATTATTTTTGATATTACGATATCGATATATTATTTGGGAAAAAATTTGGGATATTATCATAAATATTTATTTTTAGTGAATAATGAAAATAACTCTTTTTTGTAAAATAATAATATATTTGTAACAAATTAAGTAATTTAAAAATACTATTAATATTTAGTATTATTTCAATGTTAAATATGTATTATAGAGTTATATTTTATCTAACTATTTATATCTCCTATAATACCTTTTTATATCTCCTATAATACCTTTTTATATTTATTAGAAATTTTTTTTAGTGTTCCTTCCCATTGTTGAATGGTTTTTGGTGTTTGCAAGAATACAACTCCACCTCCCACATGAAAGGGATTCTGTCTCCTCTCCTTTATACAAATAAAATACCCAATAGTTTCAATAATAAAGACCAAAATAACGTCCATAGATACCTTAACTAATCTTATAACCCTTTTTATGACCATAAATCCAATATATTATGGTTTTTGGTACAATCCTAATGACGTGTTCCAAATAAGTTGTAATAGACATCACCGAGCATCTTCTTATCTTGTTCATATTCCACCATCAATTTAGTATAGGAAAATAAAATAAAAAAATATAAATTATATCATATCTATGAATTTTTTATATATAATAATATTAATTCGACTTCTATTACATCAAACGGTAAATGAAAAGATCTCTTCTGTGTATTGTGGAATACTGCTTTTGAAAAACCGTTGTAATTAATTTTCCGTCATTGCCTCACGTAGATGTTAAGAATGATGTTTTTAGAAATTATATATATTATTAATGAAATATTAATAATTATTGAAATTTAAAATATCATATAATTTCATACCTCCCCATCCATTAAAAAATTATAGAATTGGTCATGTGTAGGTCAGACTACCACCTCAGGAAGCGAAGTTATTATTATTATTGTTAATGCATCACCTGGATTTTATATGAAAGTTTATTTAAATAAATAATATGATAATTATGATATTATTATCATTATTTAATGATAAACAAACACATTCCTTATGTACATCCTGATTTTTTTAAAGGGGAAATATTACAAATGCATACGTATGACCTACTATCCCCATGATTGTTACGTATATCTTCTTTCATAACCGTAATTATTTGTTCTTTTAAATTATATATTTATGTTTAAAAATTTTAATTATTTAATTATTATTACTCAATATATTATTTAATAAAATTCCCATGACCATGTTCGACACACCGACACCGTTCTGAAATATTGATCTGAGAAATCTCAAAACAAGCGAGAAAGACATATATGATTAAGAAATTAAATTCATCATTAAAATAAATGATGTAAATGGATTACATATAAGTGAATATAAAATTTAAAATTTAGATACTAAAACAATTAATTGTAATATTTTTATTATTCATGAGTTAAATGCTGTACATGACAATTCGGGACTCGAGGTAAGTGTTTCCATATCAAACATACATCATTGAGACACAAGTTATTTTATATAGCTGATATCATTTATATAGTTTCTATACTACCCATTTATATATTATATCATGATATATATGTACTTCATTTTCTGTTCTATTACAATTTACTTAATTTACTTGTGGGGGTTACGATTCAAAAGTAACAGAAGCGGCATGGGTCTATGCTTCAATATCATTTTAATCAGGATTGCTTATGCTTGAACTTCAATTGAAATAAATTAATGATAATTTTATTATAAAGACATTTAATTTTTTTATCTAATGTTTATATATTATTTTTTATATAATAGTATAATTTCATTCTCTTAGGTAAATAAAAATATTTGGAATTTTTTTTACAAAAACCATATTTCATTCCTCTCTTCGGTTGAAAATACTTCATCCTTCAAAATACATGTTTTTTTGAAATATTTTAAATAAGTATAGTAATATTTTCCCAGTATTTATTACAAAAATTGACCCATGTTTTCCTTAAAAAATGGTTTAAGGGAATCTTCATTTCATTTTCAAAATGGAGATATTTTTGAATTTTCCCTGAAATTTTGATAGGAATGTTTTTTAAATTTTAAAGAATGAATTAAATTACCCATCATAATTTTATTTTAATCATAATTTTAATTATTCAAAATTTATTTTCGATTAAAAGGTGTTTCATATTTTTTTTATTTTTAACAATAATTATTTTCAATGTGGTAAATTTATTTCCTTCAATAATGATTTTTTAGTATTTTCAAATTTTTTTATTTTCATCAAAATACATGATATAATGTTTTGGAATGATTCTCATATATATATATACACATAAATATTATATAAATACCAATCTCACACAACATTCAATTAATAGTGTATTATAATCTTTATTCCCCTTTATCAAATTCCTTAATTATAAAATTTCAATTGATTATGTTATGATAATATATTATCTAACCCATTTTACTTACATGGTAATTCTTATCATAATGAATTATTATTGATATACATATGTGGAACACATATTCATATAAATGAAATGAATATTATGGATGGACATATAATTATATATCGCAAATGTCTTGGGTAATGATTTAGTTTAATGAGACATCTTGTATTGGATTAGAGAGAGAACCAATGAAATTGTGGGAATTTGTCCATCGTGTTATGTTGTATAAATAGATATCCTTCACATATGATTATTTAATGTTTTATGTTGCAACCACATTTACTATAATAAAATTATCTTATGATGCCATGTTCGTTACGTCATGTTTCTATCTTAATACTTTTGGGGATTCTATTTTAGGACATTATGTTATAATTTTGAATCACATGGAATGCATCTTTCTCATGTTTATTCCCTTACTAGTAATTTTAGATCACCCATTTTATCTATCTACAACCAAGGATATACTATTAAATTATAGGATCTCAAATGGATTTAGGATCTCATTATGGTGAATAAAATAAGGGAGTTTTATTTTTACCCTCACACTGATTTATTGTGTACCTAGTCTTCCTGAGAAAGAGGGTCTCATGATCCATGGTTTTCAATTAATAAATGATTCGGCTGAATGTTATATAATGATGTGTAATAGGAATGGGTCACTATACCGATTGATAAATAACCCAAAAAATGAACCATAATCCCACACCATACCATTTTGGAGTATTTCGGTTTAATAAGTTGTTATGTAACTACACCCTAGGAATAATAATTTAAATATTTTATTGTTTAAAAAATATTTATTACATTTATCCATTTTCATTATTATTTTTATCATTTATTATATAATGAGTTTGATAAAAAATATACTTTTACATGAAGGAATCCAAATTGTATTTTTTTCAAATGTATTGTTCCAATTAGAGAACCCTTTTGATAAATTCATGAATATTTTAAATAAATTATATTTTACTAAAATATTCTTATAAGATAAAAATAATTTTTTAAACATTTATTAAGTCCAAAATAATTTTTATAAGGGGTTTAGGCTTTATAATGACATTAATTTAGAATTTTACATTAAAAATATAATAATATTCAAAGGTGAATATTATTATATTTATAAAATTATTTTTAAAAAATGAATAATTATTTAAATTAGTATGTTGAAATTAGCCAATAGTTTTTTCCCTAAATTTTTATAGCAGTCAAATATTTGAATAAAAAGTAATCACAATATAAAGATGTTGTATGTATCATGACATTAGAATATCACCAAAGAGAATTATTGAATTCTATAATATGAATAAAAGTACAGATATAGATTTCACATTGTAAATAATTAGTTCCTTGAAGATATTTGATTAATATTTTAATACATTAATGAATCATTCAAATCCTCTATTATAATTTGGGGTACTAAATCCAATATTTTATAAACATGACTCATTTATACATCACCCCGAGTAATAGTTTAACATTTTCGGTCATTGGATATATAAAATAATTAATATTTCTCCTCTTTGGAATATATAATGGTTAGAAAAGAGGATTTTTTTTATTTTTATAACTATATCATATAGAGTAAAAAACATATGTTATGAAATTAATAATGATTTCCCCTCCCTTTTTATATAAATACCCACCAACAAACCCATTCCTATTCATTCAGAACACATTAACACTAAACATACACTTTTTATCCCTCTATTAAGCCCTCCCAAGGTGATCCTAGTCCCTTAAGAAGATCCTCCCAGTATTTTAGATGTTCTCTATCAAGCTAAGGTGATTCTATACTTCTAATATTTATTCAAGCACATTCATTGTATTATTCCATTTAATTTCCATTTATTCATGTTGGAATATATTTTTACACATACGTATTGTTGTGGTTATAATGTCCATGTAGTGTGATACCTATTATCACACTCACATTAAACTGTTCCACAAATAATTATGTACACCAGTTATGTTGTCAAAATAATCCTATAATTATCCATACCAATCAATTGTGTGGTGAATACACATCTCTATTTACACTGATGGTTATTAACCTAGATGTACCCATCCTTCATTTGTTTACTTTTATATATGTAACCCAACTCCTTAATAATTATATTAAAAGTAATGGAATACATTCTTTTGTTGTACAATATATGAGGCACACTAATTACTGTACATGGGATTAATGTGATGGGTGGACCGAAAATTATATATCCCTCCAATAAATTTGTTAATGTTTTAATCTAATGAGATTCCATGTATAGTGTATTGGATATTATCCCCATCACAACATGTTATTCTTTGTAAATCCCCATTTACTCTCTCTTTGGTATGTTCAAATATTTTACTTTGGTTTTTTTTCTCGTTGAGTTTGTTATTCCGACCATGAATTTGGATTTTTCAATAATGGTGAGGTCACACATTTTTTTTAATTTTTAAAATAATTCATAGACCTCCTAAAACACATTGGGAACTAACATTCCCTGTAAGTGGATTACACACAATGTAATGGTTGTTATGCAGAAGTCATGAACTGCGCACATGGAATGAATGGATTACACCCCTTGTAAGATTTACATTCCATATATGAATGAAATACAATTTTCCATTGAATAGTGGTTGGTTTTTTGGTTTATTTAGATCTTGAGGACTACACGACATGAAAATTACTTATAGTCTATGAAAATGTAAATTTTTTTATCATTAGTGTGTCGTATGATTGATATGATTTATTATTTCCTTGTCTGTCCCTCCTCTGTCAACCTCAAATCCTTTCAAATATATTTTGGGTGATTCATTTCCATCAAGTTCGATTACTTTACCGATCCATCAAAAAGGATGGGTACTTCATCTCTTCAGGTTGGCCTTTCCTCTCAAATTCATTTTTTGGTGGTTACAACACCATTTCTAGTAGCGATTGGTAACCAGATCTTATTTACTATAAATAAATTTCATTCTATTTTCATGATGTGTATTCCAAAGGGAAATGTTGTGGTTTCCAATCCCCATTATCAATGGTGACTTGATTTTTTAAATCAATAAGTTAGGAGAATCTATCCCAATGTTAGAATCTCTTGAGTTTTTTATTATTTTTATTTTTTACCATGACATCATAAATAGATTTTCATTTGTTAATATTAATAAGGGAATGAGTTCATGTTTGAAAAGGGGTTTTCCAGTGAAAAAGGAACTCCCTTGATTTGAAAAGGATAATTTATTTTCAATCCCATAAGCGTGATTTTATTTTATTATAAATTGATTTATAAAAATGAGATCTTTTTTTTAAATAGAAATTGAAAATCATTAAAATGTAGGACCCTTATGTGGTCAATAAGGAGACACGGGTAGATTTTTTGTGTGTGATACAACTAAGAGATGACTTCTAAAATGTTGATAGTTTAGGACTCACATTGATGTTAGTTAGAACCAGCTGTATGCCTTGTTATGATACTTAGTGTCTAGTACGTAGTGTCTTGTAAGATAGTTCCGGATAGGTAGGTTCATTTTTTATTATGGTCATTTATTACATGAAATATTCTATCATGGATGTTGGGTCACATGAATATTTACATTTTTTAGATTTAGCATAATTTTTTTCTTGATTTAGAATGTATGACATGAAATTTGATAAATATGAAGGAAATTTTTAGATATGTATTTTAATTTTCTTCATTACAAAATGATTATAAATTTTTTCTATATTAATGCTTGATATTATCCATTCTAGATATTATAACTTCTGTAGACACAATGGTGGTATCCTACTATGATCTATTTCCCAAACCGTAGTTCTCCCCTAGGGGTGTTTATAGAATTTTTTTAGCATTTAGGTAATGGGAAGGTCATTCTGTAGAATATTCGATTATATTAACATTTATATTCCAGATTGCTGATGATTTCAAGGTGAAAAATGGTCACATGGTGACTTGTTTGTATATACTTTTCATAAATTTGGGGTTTTCATGTTTCGGTCTATTGTATCTTCATTTTTTCTTATTTTACTCTATTTTTATGTGTTTTTATTATGGTTATGACTTTTTAATTATATTTCTCTACCCCACACAATAATGGGATGACATGGTGACTGGTCTTGTTAACCTGAGTTGGTCTATTACAATTTGGTATAAAAGGGTGGTTACTCAGCCTTAAATATGTCTTATTTTTGAAATAATTTTTTTGGATTTTTATATTTTATTCAATGGTTCTAGAGTTTCATTGGAATTTTTGGTTTATGTTTTCTATAAAATTAATAATGGTTCCTAGAAGAGATCATCCAAATATTATCGAGGACGTTATGTGGATGGTTCTAAAGAAGAATCCAAAGTGGACCCTTCCTTAAATGAAACACAGATCTGTACCATCTAGAATATAGGGTCTATGGTTATAGTGATTGTAGAGACCCAAAACATGACATACATGAACATTAAATTACTTTTGAGGAATAATTAATACATAAAAAAATCAAACACCCAAGGACCGTAGTAGTTTAGTGTCTTTGGA